>CM072516.1:30212325-30414615 GCA_036898135.1 Oncomelania hupensis | reverse complement strand
TCTCAAGATCAAGGTCTATGAAGGTCAAGGTCATCCCAAGGTCACACTTCTTTTTTGTATAATACAACCTTTGGAGCTGGAGGTCAATGTCATCTCAAGGTCAAAGCATAAAAAGATCGAAGTCATTATCTTTTTGCATTTTAACGCCGCCGTTTCATTTCGTATTTTCTGGGCATTCATTTTCATGTTAATTATTGCCATTTCCATAAGGAACATTTAAGTCATGTGGTATTTTCCCCTCAGGTTAAAAACTGTTATTGGCCTTAAATAAGCGTTCAAAATAAAGGCGCTGGCTGAAAGAAGAAACTAACCCAAAGCGCCAACTTGCTTCTTTATGCTCCATCGTTTAACGCATTAGACAACTGAGCAATACTGGGTGATTTTGAGGGAATGAGGACCTGTGTGTGTTCATGTAACTAATTGCGTGGCACTTATCTAGCTAAGACTTGAACGTCAAGCTCTTTATAGTCCGTGCGATGAGATACATGCGTGCACAGATTAAACCTCGGAAGGAATAGTTTTCCTCTTTACTTTACCTCGTCTCCTGCTTAAACTAGATGATGTACTGCACTGTCGGTTTTTTCTATCACTAGTTGGTTTTTTTTTTCATTTATCTTTTAACTGCTGATGCGCAGACTGCTTTAATTCACTATAGCGGAGCGAACTAATAGTTGTAATATTTCTGGATGGTAAATTGTTGAAGCTTGACCCATTGTGACATTTTATTGTTGTGGTGCTGTGTTCATTGATGGTTACTTCTTGAAGCTTGCCCTATCTTGACCTTTTGAGGCTGTTCCATTGATGGGGGACCTTGTATAAGTTTGCCCCATCTAGTGGCTTGACCTCTAGTCGCTGGGCGCAGTATAGCGGCATTGTGGTTGGCATTTGCGAGTAAGCCAGGTGGGTTGGCGCGAAGGAGACACTCTTTAGTTGCGCCACTTGAGTCAAGAACGCCTTCACCAGTTGTGAGCCACCTTTACTGCCGCCCTTCCAACCATCTTTCACCTTTTGTATCTCTTACTCGCTCACTTAAGACGGAGTCTCTATACGGCTGACTGTGTGACTGGGAAACACCCCCACTGCTCATTGTATCAGTGTATTATGATGGAAACATTTGACTATCGTTTGTCTATGAAGCCAGCGACACCTCTAAGCATGTTCAGTTTTTCTGTACATCTTGCTGACTCACTTTAAATTCAATGTACGACTGTGAAACATTTTTTTAAATTGTCCTGTGAAGCCAGGCACTGTTGGGTGTATACGACACTTCCAAGAATCTTTCATGTTGTGAGTCCTCTCCCTAACCCTTTTTCAGTATACACACTTTTCACTTTGTGAGAAAGCGTTTGCTGCTGCCAAAATGAGGTTTTAAACAATGGTTTACGGTTTTATTCAGTTTTTTTAATACAAATTGATACAAACTCAAACTACAAGAACAATACAAACAATAAGGTAAAGCATAATCATAAACACAACAACATGAGTTACAAAAATAGTACACAAATATAAAACAAATAATACGGAAACAAATAAAAAAAAATGAGTAAATATAATACACAGTTCTTCAAGGTGTTTGCGGAAGGTATGTAGGTACCACGAAGAAACACCCCAAAAAAACTATCTTTATATACCAGTTATTACTAGTACTGGAGAGGAAATTCGTGGACAAACAGCCAGAATATATTTCTTCTGCACACAGACATTCGTTACATTATGTGAACATCAAGGATTAGAGTATGTCTTGTTCAAAATAAATATAGTACAAATAATAAGTAAAGTTCTGATGTCTAATAATAATTTAAAATACAATAATAATGGCGGCAAAAAATATACATTTCTAATAATATAATAATAATAATAATAAATAATAATAATAAAAATAATAATAATAATAATAATAATAATAATAATAATAATATATTCACAATAAAATATATATAAGCTTTACTCAAATTATTTAAGAATAGAAACGGTAAATAAGGAACGGGGATGGTGGTGGCGGTTAATTCCATTCTTTCGTAATCAAAACAATAGTCCGTGGTTACTGAGTGGAATTTGAATTACACAACTTTTGATCAAAATTATAGGGATATAACGTTTGCAAAAATGGAAATCGAGTTGTTTTTTATTTTTTTTTTAGTGGGTTTAACGTGCGTTGGAAGTCTAAGAGCAATTAAAGTTATTTTATTGTTTTTTTTTAAATTCAGTGGGGAATTGTGTGTGGATGGAGTGTTGAAATTAAAGTGAGTCTGAAGTGGAGTGTAGTTAAGTGGCTTTTGTTGGAATTATTGGGTGGTATACTTTTTATAGTATTGGTAGTTTTAGCGGGTTGGGTTTTAGCTTGTGGTGTTGGTTTGTTTTTGTGTTGAGCTTTTTTTGTTTTGACTGTTTTTTTATTTTATTGTTTTGTTAGATTTTGGGGGTGGGGTTTTGTTAGTTTGGTGGGTTTTGTGGGTGTGTTGTTTATAATATGCTGCGAGCTTCGTGTGATATAAGTACGTGAAGGAATTTGACAAACATATTCTGTATTTTCAAACCTTTCAGCTTGCTATGGTTTATTTTAATGTAAAACAACATTTTGTATTAAATGCTGTAAGGTTTATTTGTTGCTATGTGACATTTAATGTAAAACGCTTCGTTTGGGCAGCTTAGGTGTGTACAATGTACGCAGCAATAATGAACACACGTGTATGGCAAACCGAGAGTGTGTCAGTAGACAATGTTTAAGCCTTGGATTGACACAATTAACGTAGGCTAAGTACAAGAATCTTAGCTATGGACGAAATAAAAACAAACAAACAATAAGCTCTCGGTGAAAACTCAAAACAGACTATACACTCGCGAACAATCTAGAGGAAAAAGAAAGTACATTCAGTTTTTACTTTTGTTAAAGTGTCAGTGTATCAAGGATGTTTATTTATTAATAATTTTATTTATTTAATGTATGTATATATATATATATATATATATATTTTTTTTTTTTTTTTCAATTTGTGTGTGTATGACAGTTGAATTTACTTGAAAATTGCGTTAAGTTGTGATGTCACATTAAAGCATGATATAATGAGTAATCTGTGCTCAAACCGATCGTTAAGCTTTAAATTTGTAGGCGTCCATTTCTTAAGTTAAAGTACTGTGCTTACTATAGACATTTCCGCTGCGGAGCTATTGTTAGAATCGACCTTAGGCACGTAAACAAACGGATTTCTCTTAACCCGTTCTTTTCAAAGTTATTTGGGGGCAAGGGGGGGGGAGGAGGAAGATAAGGAGGGGTAGGGCTTAATCTGTTTTCTGTGAGGCGACACTCACTGTGAATTTAAAAGGATCTGTGTCGCTGAAAGGTGTCATGTTAAAGCCCTTTAAAACAAACCTATCTGCTTTGAAGAAAAAAAATCCTGAAGTATGTGAGGAGTCTTAGAAAATTAGGGTTGGAAAACCCAAAGTTGAACTTTGGTGAAGACAAATGGTTTTGGAAGTTGGAAAAGAGGGATGGGTTTTGGGAAATGTGATTGAAGATGTGACCAAAAAGCAGTTAGCAGCTAAAGTTAAGATAACGGTTGGGGGGGAGGGGGAGAGGTTTTGAAATGAGAGAGAGAGAGGTAGGGAGGGAAGTAAAGAAGGATGGAGAGAAAGGGGATTCTGATAATTCCGAAAAAGGAAGTTAAAGTTTGGGGACAGCCGGCTTGGGGTTGTGGGTGGGGGGATTGCTGAAAATGAAGGCGATTGAGCAATCTCTGATGAAACACACATTTTGGATATGTTTTTCAATAATGGATGCATGAGATATAACAAACAAAAAATACTCTAAATTAAATTAATTAATCAATTAATCAAATAAAATAAATAAATCTAAGAAATTAAAAGTTCCTGTAAATAAAAACAGCAAATAAAGAAGTACAAAAATAAATGTGAAGACCGTTTCGTTAAAATGAGTAAACAAGTAAATCATGGACAATTGACGAAAACGAATTCTGTAGCGGATGCTATGTCGATACGAGCGAGAACCGAAATAAATTAAAACGATTACATTATATGACAAGATAATTATTACGTGGAAATTTGATGTACATTAATTTAAATCGTGAAGGTGTGTATTGGAAAGGGCAAGAAATGTGCTTTGCAAGATGAAGGCCGTAAGGTGAGAGGGGACAAAGAGACAGAAAGCTTGTTGGGGAGGAGTTGAGGAGGGAGGGACAAGAAATAGAGGTTAAAACGTTAAATTTGTTGACGGATGGGAATATGGATAAAAGCTTCATATTTTGATATGTATTGAAAAACATAATACAAAGAAAAGAAGCGTCTACAACTTAATGTTTGTTAAGGCGTTTTAGCAAGAGAAAGGTCAAGGTTGGAAATGCGTTAAGGAGTGGGAGAAAATGGTAAGAATATAAAAACTGAAACGTCAAGGCTGTTAGAAATTTTTTTTTTTAAGGTGGGAGAAACAGAAAGAATGTCGTGTGGGTTGGTGAGAGAGC
This sequence comes from Oncomelania hupensis, assembly GCA_036898135.1. Taxonomy (NCBI): domain Eukaryota; kingdom Metazoa; phylum Mollusca; class Gastropoda; order Littorinimorpha; family Pomatiopsidae; genus Oncomelania; species Oncomelania hupensis. The sequence continues at coordinate 30,410,140 of CM072516.1, read as the reverse complement.
TGGCGGGCGCGGAAAGCTGGGGAGAAATTGGTCCAATCAGCACAGGCAACTGACAGCTTGATTGGAGAAGAAAGCTCGGAACGGTCGCCATCATAGTCTCGTCTTTGTTGCGCATTCTTGGCACCGCGTACTCCTCTTCCCCTCTCTCTTTGGCGCAGTGAAAAGAGTTCTGCATAAGCTGAGACAATAAGGATGTCTGGGACAAAAAACGATCACGCAAAAGCCAAAACAAAAAAACAAAAAAACTGCTTACAACAATTGTCTAGTTTGCAGCAACTGTCCGTTACATTTTGTTTATATCTTACCATGAATCAGTCCGCTGGGTAAGTTTAAGTTTTGTTGTTGTGGCCCCCCCCCCTTCTTCACTCCCCTCTCTACCCCTTCTTCTTTCAAGTAATGTATGTGCACCCCCGTCCCTCTCCCCTTCCTCCCAATCTCCTCTTCAAGTAATGTATATGCAATGTTGTTTTTTTCTCCCGTCCTCTCAATGTATATGTACAGTGAAGGTCGCCTATTTAGGCCCGCTTACATTGAGCATTTGTCTAATGAGCATGAACTGTTTTTTGTGGAAACCTGCACTAGACTACATCCTTCTCCTCCTCTTCCTCCTCCTCCTCCTCCTCATACATTCAGTGAACGTTTATTATCGAGCTGTGTTGTTTTTCTTTGCCGTCGTTTAAAAAGATAAGATACATTGTAAACTAAAATCGGTTCATGGAAGGTCCCAAATGTTTGAAACTATCGGAACTTCACTGTAGCACTAGTTTTAGCTGGCACGTTGCAGAGTTCTTTTTTTTAAATAAATTTATTGTTACAATCTTTTTGGGGGGCCTTGACTTTTTCTGCTATTGATAAAGCGTAATGTCTTGAATAGGACCGCAGCTGAACGTTTTAAGATTTGAAACGTTTGTTGATTTTTTTTAAAGTGATATAGTTAGTACATTCTCTCAAATGAGACATAGCTGCAGTAACCCATTGTAATACATTTTGTAATAAGAACGCAATTTCAATATAGTCTTGTCCTAATACATTTCAATATAGTTGTCAGGACTTCACACAGTCGCTGGTCACCCCCCTTTCTTCGCCTCCGTCGCTGAAGTGTTGCCAGTCAGTCAGAAGAAGGGGGAAGAACTCTATAACAAGCAGGAAAGAGCACCTTTTAACAAGATTTGTGAGCTTCTTAGCGGGCTGAGCTGAACAAGATGGAACCAATTGCAGAGAAAAATAATGGTACGGCAAGTGTGATTAGGCCCTCCAGTTTTTCACGATGATGATCTGTCTGCCAGAAAAGTAGAGAATGGGAGTGGTTATGCTTGAACCTGTAGGACTGTGCTAGTTTTGGAATGTTTAGAAGGAATTCTCATTGCCAAAGTAATTTGTACAGGAAACAAAATTCTTCTAGTCTATAGTCTTTAGTATGTTGGGTGTTGTTTTTTTCTTATAAAAAAACAAACAACACTTTTACTCGAAAGGAGTACAGTTGGTGGGTAACATCATAAAATCAGTTATTAAACACATTTTCCATGGCAGATTTGTTTTGAAGCTTAGGTAATGTTTATTAATCTCTCTCTTTCTCTCTCTCTCGCGCATGCACACACACACACACACACACACACACACACACAAATGCACAAACACACACCCTTCACCTCCCGGTCTCTGTCCTAGCTGTCCTACTCATTCGAAGTGGACGAATAATTGAAGTAATCTGTAATTGAAGTTTTCCGCCGACGAGCGAGTGCAATTAGTAATAAGGACAAATTTACACAGAATGTGTTAAGCTTTGGGAAGAAGAAAGAGAAAAAAAGTCAAGAAAACGCTATGATAAATCGCCAGCTACAACGATAAATCTTCACGCTGGCTTCCTACTTCCCAATTGTCAGAGACCCCCCCCCTCTCTCTCTCTCTCTCTCTCTCTCTCTCTCTCTCTCTCTCTCTCTCACAGCGTGTCCCCCACCCTGTTCTTCTAAACAATAATAGTGTTAATAACTGTTGCAAGTCAGCTTAGAATAATGATGTTCTCTCTGCCTCTTTTTCTTAGTTACGAGCTAGTTGGAGTTGGGGAGGGAGGGTGGTGGTTCTAGGAGGCGTTGGCGAAGAACAACACTTTTGACAGGAAGAAGGACAATGGGGAGTACTCGACATCGACAGCAACAACCCACAAAAACAAAATCAGAAGAAACAAAATCGAAAAAAAACACAAGACAGGTCTGGTTTTAAAGAATGATGTAACTTTTTTTTTCGAAACTTTTTATTAGGGATAAAGATTTTAGACTAATGATAAGGTCTGATCTTCCAATCTGTCCCTTAACAAATTCACGTAGTAAAGTACCTTTAGCATTAACTTGGAAATCATAACATTCACACGGACACATGCACTCACACACATGAGGAAGAAAAGAGGAGAAGACCAACAAAAGTAAGAAGTTTCTTCAAGCAGGAGAGTGCGAACGAAGCATTAGGATTGGAAGAAGTATAGGCGGAGAAGGAAGACGTGTATGTTGGACAAGCTCACATGTGGTAGTCATAACGAAGCGGCGCTAACACTTGAAGGTATTTTTCTTCCCACCGACGTTTGGGTGAACAGCTGATGGGCGCTTAGCCCCCGGTGACAGATTCATAATGGACTTCAAGGCAACAGTCTCGGGAAAACTTTTTTCCAAACATTCCTTTTCAGGTTGGAAAGAAGAAAAAGGATGCAAGAAAGAGGATGTGATGTGGAGGGAGAGAAGGAAACGAGAAAGGGAAAAAGAAGAAAAGTAAAGTATTTAGATTTAGATAGTATTCTTGTCCACAGTCTCTTGCAGCATTTTTCTCAATTTTTTGCAAATCGTGGGAAATATTGGTTGTGAGTAAGGGTTGGGATTTGAGAAATTTATTTATTTGTTTGTTAGGGAATAGCGGAATAAAACTGTTCTGGAGACTGTCTTTGCTCGTTTCTTCCCTCACACCTATTCTCCCCAACACGCATCGCCCCTCACAACTATGTTCCCTAGCACGTTACGCGTCCACAGTATTCACATCCGAAAAACGCATTATATTATCCTCCTCTTACCCCCCCACCCCCCACCCCCCACCTCCCTTCTATCCCCTCCCTTCCCCACTCTCTCTCTCTCTCTCTCTCTCTCTTTCTCTCTCTCTCTCTCTCCAACGACACTACTCCCTTCTTTCTTTCCATTCTGCACGTTGTATTCTTTCTCTCCTCTCTTCGTGGCCCCCCGTGGAGGTGCCGGAGGTTTCTGTATACATAGTATCCCCACGTTCTGGAAATTTAGTGCTTTAAATTCCCACTGTTGTTTGTAGATTATAGTCACACGACACTTTCGCATATAGGTGACTACTGGACCGATTTATACTGACACCAGCGGGCCAGTTGTTGGTAAAGGGGAAAATAATATGATCACACGTTGACCAATCCGGGATTCGAACCAGCGACCTTTCGGTTACTAGCAAGACGCTCTTACCAACTGAGCTACCCGGCCCCTAATTTTTCCCACTGTCGCTGTCTTTCTCCTTTGTTCTTTCTCATTCCTACTCTGATCTGCTATACTATCTTCTTCTTCGCTAGACCAGTCACCTACCTTTTTTTCTTGAAAACTCTTCTAAAACTCCTTATTTGTGTATGCGGTCTGTTGGATCAGCTTGGGAATATTGGATGCTTTCTGCCAACTGGTATCACTTCCTATGATATTATTATTTAGCAATGTAGGCATTTTATTATATGTATGTGTTTTGATGTTATTTTAAAATATTGTTTATATTCTATTTTGTTTTTGTAAACGGGGGTTCGATAAAAATGAGAGTGTAGCCTCAGCGTCCCCTGGGTGGGATGCCTTTATTGTAAAGTGACCGGCTGGTGGAGTGCCTTCAGTGCTACCGCTAGGGTTGTTTAAGCAGATCTTTTATACGGATCAGGAGGTGGGAAGGGGAGGGTGGGGGTACGTCTTTTAGCCATGGTTTCATGGTGTGGTCCTGAGTTTGTGGTCCCGATTCGGCCCTTTGCAGTCCGCTGGACCCTTTAAGCAATGAATAACTAACTAACCCTCTTCGTGGGAACCTGTTCTGACCTCTTTCCGTCTTGGGATAAGTTTGTGTTTTTGTTTTTTTCCCCCTATACCGTATATAATTGTTTGGTTTGTCACAGCCTTTTTAAAGCGTCTACACGCTGTCCTCTGCCCATATGCAGTTGGTTTGGTTTGTTAGGGGTTAAAAACCTCCGCATACTTTCCTTGATTTTGTTTTTCTCTAAATACCGTAATTAGTGGCAGAGTAAACTCGCTTGGAGAAAACGACCCTAACTTGCGTGGTTTTTGTGACAGGTGGATCGGGGCTTTGAGTGTTGTTATTAAGCACAGATAGTTTTGAACACGATCTCAGGAACAGTTAGGTAACATTTAGAGGAATGGGTTCTAAGACAAAGTAATCGCAAGTGAATAAGGTAATAACGTTTGTTGACTTTACTCGTGAAGGAAATTAAAAACTGCAAAAAATAGAATTTTGATTTGGCATAGAGCTTGTACCCATTGATTTCTCCGAACAGCGTTACAGTAGATGTTAATGTTGAAAAATACCTGTTAAATAAAATTAAAAAGAAAAAAACAACAACAAAATAAACTCCATACGGAAGTGTTTTATATTTGTTTTGAATCACATGAATAGCAATGTGAGTCTATGTACTCACCCAAATATTATTGCTTCGTGTGAGTCAAATAAGGTCGTATTGTATTGTATTATTGTAATTTGTATTGTTTTGTATTGTCGCTGGCTTTTATTTGTTTATTTATTTAAGTTTGTTTGTGTTTTATATGTGATCTGATGTGTGGATTGGTTGTGGCGTCCTTTTTAACATCGATATCTTACAGCAGGTTTATTTATTTATTTATTTATTTATTCTTTTTTTTTTTGTGGTGGTTTGGCTGTTGATGTGGCATTGCTTTGTGGATCTATGTATGTGCTTGAAGGTTCAGACATTTGGATGGGACTGTGTGTTTTCAGAAGTCGCTCAGACTATTTACACGTTACCACCACCGGCAACAGTAACAGCAACAACAGCGACAACCACAAAGCTACCGCCACAGCGACAGCCACCTCCGCCACCACCACCAGCTTCGGTACTTTCAACCACGACAACAGCAGCAGCAGCAGCAGTAGCAGCAGCAACAACAGCACAGTAACCAGTACGGAAGCGGGAGGGTCATCTACCACCACCATGAACGCAGCAGCAGCGGCCTACATTGGCAGCGGGCAGAACACGGCGTCCTACATGGCCACTACCGGCTACTACGGCACCGGCAACCAGCAACACCCCTACCTCATGTCCGGCTACGGAACCACCTCGGCAGACTCACGTGAGTACACTTAGTAGGCTTAACGCTCCAGCACTTTCATTACATTTCAAGCTCCTTGCGCCAGTTTTGCTTCGAAGAATTGCTCAACGTGAGTAACAATGCGACCTGTAGCAAAATATTGGGATTACTGAGAGAACTGCTGGCTCGTTGTGAACAATGTGGTGCAGTTGTGATGGGGCAGAAATACCGTTGTAAACAAACCTAATGAAAGGCAGAAAGTTTATGGATGTTTCGGACATCACCATAAGCGGTCATCTTCACACTCATCTTTGGGTAGTTGTTTGAGCTGAAATGTGCGCTGTTATTGATATTATTATGCGTGATTACCCAGAGCATAATAATAATAATAACAACAACAATACTATTATTATTATTATTATTATTATTATTATTATTATTATTATTATTATTATTATTATTATTATTATTATTATTATTGTTGTTGTTGTTGTTGTTGTTGTTGTTGTTGTTGTTGTTGTTGTTGTTGTTGTTGTTGTAGTTCGTGGTTGTTGTTGTTCGTGGTCTGATTTCCTGTGCATTGCACCTTACGGGATTGTCGATGTCATGTACTAAGCAGCTTTAGTTTTAAGCTCACAATAACACTCCATGCTTCCTTTCAAGCGTGTGGCATTTTCCTTTTGCTAGTTTGTCCTCGTTCTCATACATATTGTACCTTCACCTTCCTCCTTGTCTTTATTTTCCTTCTTAATTCTATTGTCTGCTGCCTTGAATTTTCCTCATCCTCCTGCTCTGCTTCTTTAGGGGTTTTCCTTCGTTTCCATGCGTTATCACACTTTTAAGCCCAAACTGGGTTCAGTAGACGCATTCTAGTCTTCATCCTTCTCGACATCCCCCTTATTTTCGGCCGTTGCCGCTGCTACTCTTACGCCCCTATACGCTCCATGTGTCCGGGGACACAAATCTAATAAAGAAGAAGAAGCTACTCCTACTTCTTCTTCTGCTGCTGTTGCCGCTCCTTCTTCTTCTCCTCCTCCTCCTCCTCCTGTTCTTACTTTGTCTTCATCAACTTGTCGAATGCATTGTTACGCTCGTAGGTTTCAAAAAGGACATGATATTGGTTGCGGTGACCTACAACAGTTTACGCACAATTACAAGTCCATACAATTTGTTTACAGTTCTCTGTTCAAGAATTCTTGAAAAATGTAGACATGTTTTGGTGAGCAGTACTACAACGGAACAGCATACTCATGAGCAGCTTTCTTTTGTTCTTTAAAAACGTTTTACAACATTTTGCTTACGGCAGACGACATTTCGATGATAGATATGCCCCGTACAGTGTTGTCTATAGGGACAGCGCGGAAATAGGCGGAACTACATTTTTTTTAAAAGTTGTATTATATACAGACACGCATTATGGTTGTTGGGTGCATTATCAATGTGTACCTTATGAAACTTGACTTGACTCAGCTCAAAGAGTTGCTAAACGCTCCAACCGCAACTTGGAGCGACAGGGGCGCTGTCAGACGCCCAAGACAGCAGAGCAAATGTTTAGTGTAGTGCTAAAGTTTACCATATTGACAAAACCCAACACTTAATAATACTGCATTTTGAGTCTCTGTTCTTTCCGAGAGGGAAAGTTAAGTTTGCTCTCAACTTGCCTTCCGCCGAGTGCCCCTCCCAGCACAGAAGCGCCTTTCCTCCGTCACAATAGGACGAGCAAACACTTGAGTCCTGGACCCCTTTTCTTGCCCCCGGGAGGGGAGGATCTTATGATACGATTTTCCTTTTTTTTCTTTTTTTTTCTTCTTTCTCACCTTTCTACTAGTCTAAAGAGTTTTCCTTCACCCCCCACCCCGCGTCACTTCGCCCACATTTACCCACATTCCATCAGCCTCTTCCCGTCTTCCACCTAACCGTTAAAAATCCCTAAATTAATAAAGGGTAGAAAGTTGGCTTGTAGGTAGGATGAAATATAAATAAATTAATAAGCTGTAAAGAGGAACGTGAGTTCAAAGCGTACATTATAGTATTGAATATGGAGGTAAGAAGTATTTTGGGCCCAAATACGAGTAAACCGAGAAAAAGATGCAGAAAAGAACGCCTGCTGAGCTTTAATTGTACATGATCAGAATGTGAGAATAAATGAGAATAAAGGGCTGTTATTGTGCGAGTTTTGTCTGAGTTTTCATACCCACTTATAATTTGAATCATTTTATGTTGTGACCCGAGAAAAACCGAGAAAGTCAGGTAAGGGTGAAGAAGGACATAAAAGTGTCAGTTGAATTTGGTAGTAGGTTGGTTGTATGTTGAATAGCTGTGTATGTAATGGTTGGGATGGAAGGACTCGATAGTAAATAATATATTAAACATTTGAACAACGAAAAAAAAAATGAATATAATCCTTAAAAGAAAATATCTTAAAGCAAGAAAATATATCAATTAACCCCTTTTTGTTAATTACCTCCAGACCCTTTGTTGAGATGAGGTTATGATCAGCTGAAAAGAGATGATAAAAAAAAACATTTTATTGTAGGCCTATGCTTATAGCTCCTGGACATTTATCAACCACGTGGCATGGAACCTTTCAACAAAAATTAAATAGGACTAGCTACGATAAACTGCCCCTATAACTTTGTTGAATAGATCTGTAAAAAATGTAACGTGTACTACCTATATGCGGGCGTCGAGGCATGTTGAAGAGAGGGTTCATCCCTCCTCGTCGCTCAAATGTATATCGGTCCTTTAGCTCTCCCCCGTCTGTAGTGTGCCGTCAGCGACGTCTTGGCGACACTGGACAAACACTCCTTTGTGGTACCAGACAAGAGGAATGGAGGAGGAGGAAGAGGAGGGAGAGAGAGAGAGAGAGAGAGAGAGAGAGAGAGAGAGAGAGAATTCTTAAGGTATTGTTAGAAGGCGAGAAAACGAAGAAAGAGTATTGAAGTTTTTAGAAAGGCACAGTGGCGTTAAATACAAGGTGAGATAAATACAAAAATCACGGAAGTACATGATTGGAAGACCATCAGTATTATACGGTCATGAAAGTGTTACCTCATTCATTTTAAAAAAAATGTTGTAAAGCCAACAACTGCATTAATCTGCATCTGGTTCTCAAAATGAAAAACAAAAATCTTATCATATTACATCCCTCCTACATTCTCTCCACTGGGTTCCTGTATCTCAGAGGATTACCTACAAAATCTGAAATTTCTGTTCCAAGTGCCCCTTCCTACCTCACCCAGACCATTCACTTCTACAAGCCATCTAGAAATCTTTATTCTTCCTCTGACTCCCTCATGCTACAAATACCCCGCTACCAACTCTACTCTGCAGGCTGTCGATCCTTCTCAGGGCCTCCCATCACCATCATCGGTCCTTCTTTTCTGATTCAGACCACCGCCGCCGCACCGCACGCCCGGAGCCTCCTCACTCCTTAGCTGGTCTCCTCTTCCCCATCCCTCCCTCATCTTTTACAGTTGTAATTTTTTTGTTCATGTTTGTATTATTGTCATGGCATGATTTATGGGTGTATCGTTTTTGTTTCACTTCTTTTCGTAGGTGTTTCAATGTTAACGTATGAATGCGTGAGAACTGCGCTTTGAACTAATGTAATTAGGAAAAAGCGCTATATAACCATAATAATAACAATAATAATAATAATAATAATAATAATAATAATAATAATAATAATAATAATAATAATAATAATAATAATAATAATAATAATAATAGTGGTAGTAATTATTATTATTAATTATTATTATTATTATAAAGCGAGTGGTTCTCTGAGTGCCTGAAAATGCAAAAAAAAGGGCGATGTTTTCACGGGCACGCCCCAGTGCGCAAAATGAGGGACCTCCAGCCAGCACGATGATTGACAGTCTCCCTGCTGCTGACTGGAACTCCTGAGGACTGTGGGTGGTGGGGGTGGGGGGAGAGAGGAAGGATGGGAGGAGAGGGGGGCAGGGCTAAAGCATCCACCCGTGATGAGGAACTCAATGGACCGAAGCCCCTCGGGGGCTACTTTTGCACACTGCTCGTGCACAGAAAACCGGCCCTGATTAATCATACTGCTTCAAGAGACGGTGGGTAGGAGGCCTAAACACAATGCGCGCCTCTTCTGCATTTTTTAAAACTGACGACAACGTCGGAACGCGGCGGGACAGGAAGGTCTGACAAGCTTCCTTGTCCCCGAGAGTGTGTGACAAGAGGCCGGACAGGCTGGAGAGCCGTGACTAGTTGGGACAGGAGTGGAGGATCTTAAGGCTCTGGATCGGCATGGGCCTGCTTTAGAGAGGCGACCACTGTTGAGCGAGGCAGAGCGGCGACACCGGGCGCTGACTGAATGGGAAGCTGTTTTAATTGGCGGCTTGCTGTCCCCCACCGCCTTTTGATGTTATTATCGGGACCTAGATTGCACGTAAAACCATTTGCCGGGAAACGAGCTTGGCAGTCACGCTAACACTCGGCCACTCTGGGGCTTCTTTGCGGAGATTGACAAGCACTTAACGAGATTTTCTCCTCAGTTTAAAAGCTCCTTAAAGGGACTCGCACTGGTTTTGAAAACCGTGGGGAGAACGGTGGAGGTAGCAGTAGATAGATAACCTGGCATCGTGCGGCGAGAAGTGGCTTTGTGTAAAGTATGGTGGTTTTGTCAGCTGCTCGGTTCCTGCTGCTAAAACAGCATTTCTGGGGTGGAGGGAATATTTATGATCAACAGCAACAGCCAAAGTGGATCAGGAAGGTTTCTGTGACACTGATGTAGGTCTCTCCGGCCTTTTGTTGACACCAAGCTTTTCAGACGTAATCTCGGAGTGATTAGTCGAAAGCCTGCTATGAGTAACGACCAGACCACCGCGGAACAACTGTATTTGCTAACACCCCCGTAACACACATCTTGTTTATATGATGAAGTACTAAAATTTCCCTCTTGAACGAAGAAGTTTTGCTGCAGCAGTTCTGTCTGTATAATTAACAATCATTAGGTGTTTAGTTATTTCTAAGTAAATAATCTTTTGTTTACCTAAAAGTCTTGCCTGTCATTGGTGTAAATTGTACGAATCCTCTTTACTGATTGATTCGCTAATTGCAAAAGACTCCTACACGAAGAACACGAAACGATTTGGCAACGGAGAACTTAATTGCGTTTGAACGGTCGCAGAGCATTACGTTTATTTATTACCAATTTTATTAAGTTGTTTATTGCCGAGTTTTATACATTGTTTATTGCCGAGTCAGTAGGGTTATTTATTGCCGAATTCATGCATCGTGGCAGGGCTTTTTTGAACGGCAAGGTCCGATTACCTAAACACGGTATGCATGACTAGGCACAACCATTCTTGTGTAATGTTTATTGGCGGGGAAGTCTTGCAATTTGCCATTTATCAAGACCCAACACTAATCATTGCACGGCTTGTATGGCCTTCCAAGCCGTCGCCGAGCTAATAATATTCAAAACATGGCTTCCGCGTATCCCTGCTACTCTGCTTGCACCTAGCATTATCGATCTTTGAGTCGCTGTCACGTGGAATGAGTCAGCCAATCGCAAGCTGCAGTCGCTACGACTAATGAGACGTAATACTAAAGAATGTGGTTTACGGGACAACATTACTGTGTGTTCTCATTGTCAGTCAACCATTCTCTCTCTCTCTCTCTCTCTCTCTCTCTCTCTCTCTCTCTCTCTCTCTCTCTCTCTCTCTCTCTCTCTCTCTCTCTCTGGCGGTCTATCTGTCTGTCTCTCTCCCTCTAACTCTCTCTCCCTCTCTCTCTTTCTCTTTCCCTCTCTCTCCTTACCCCTCCCCTTCCCCCGCTCCACACACATTTTAATCCATTTCTTCTTCTCCTCTTCTCTTTGTTTTTTGTCCTCCCTCTATCCTCCTCCTCCTCCTCCTCTTTTGTCAGCCAATCCTCCTATTCGTCCTTCTTGTGCTTTTCTCCTCCTCTTTTCTTTCCTTTTTTCCATTTCATTCTCCTTCTTCTCTCCCTTCTTCTCTTGCTTCACCTATATATATAAATAACATAATACAACAATTGACTTATATTACTCGCACCCTCTTTGTGTTGTGCGACTGCAACAATGATTGGCTGTGACCGTGATGAAATGTTGTTATCTGTCATCGTTACAGCCCTTTTCCCGCATGCTACATTTTTTTGTTGAATGCATTTGTATCGTTGTCACATACTTCAAGACTAATTGAATGCTAATTTGTTAATCTTGAACACTCAGTCTGCAAAGAAAATGTCGTTGTTGAACTAACAAAGGACGGAAATACTCTTCGAGGAGAGGGACAGAAGAAGAAGAGGAAGAGAATGCCCAGCAAATGACCATATTTTGTGTCCTTATCTGAACAAAGGCATATTCTTCGCCTTCTTCTTGAATCAGACACTGTTATCGATAATGATAATTATGATCTATCTTGATACGTGTTCACACTTTTATCTCGTATAATAAAAACAGATAGCAAGCCATTCAAATGTATTTCCAAATATCAACGCTCATTGTCTCACATTAAAAAAAAAATTATAAAAACGAAACACGCTAATCCTCCAGACCCAGGCTCTTTAAGTCAATGCACCTGCACTACTCTTTGTCTTTCGGGCTAGAAGATTGTTAATCAGTTTACCAGTCTCTCTCGGGTTCATTCCTGTTATCCACATGGTCCCACAACTCTGCCCATAGGTTCCCACGTGTTTTAACAACTCCATGTCCCCTCGACTCGTTATTTTAACGCATTAGACTATCTATTGAAACATTGTACCGTAGTAAATTAGTAATACACAGCCCTGAGTACCTAGAGCCGTGTGTCACGAACACGCTCCCGTCACGTTTTATGCCTTGTTCTAGATATCTAGTAATCGGTATATCTTTACCTAACCTATCTTCCTCTTTACCTTTGTCGATGCATTGCTCATGTACTGTCGTATATAGAGGTCTATGAATGAGTCTAATGACTGTCTTTACCTCTGTCTGTATCTCTGTATGGTATCTCTGTATGCATTGTGACTGGCTGCATGTAAGCCATGTGATGACGGTGTTGTGTGTTGCACGTGCAGTGTCGGCCAAACACAAAGTGGGAAGCGGGTCTTCGTCCTCCGGGTCACAAGCCAGCAACGCCAGCGCTTACGCCAACGCCATGGGCGGCGGCTATGGCCACCTTTCGTCCCAAAACTACTACGGCTCCGGTAAGTGGAATGGAGCTCTTTGAAGGCCATATGTAATACGTCTATCTATATCAGTATTGAATTCCTGTCTAGCCCCTTACATCTTCTTAGAGACATTCAATTTATATCGGTCAGCAGATCTTAGTCTTGTAGCCCCTCCTTGACTGTATGTACTGTGTTAGCTCAACTACATAATAGTATGTTTAATAATATGTCGTAGCTTCTTCCCCAAATAACGTTTGTTTTCCATCCCTCCTCATGAGGCGAACGCCTTTCCGATTTTACTGCAGGACATATATTTTCAGCTATTCACGCTCGACTGTTTGGTACATAACAGATGGATATTTTGGAGCAGTGAAATTTAAACAAACACGCCGTCACCATTTCATTATAAAAACAATCTGGATCGTATTTATTTATTATTTTTATTTATGAATTTATTTATTTTTCATTTCGATTTTTTTTTAATCAAAAATCAGTAATAACGAGTGAATTGTTAGAACATTGAGTTATTACTTGTTTTAAGATTATTTAATATTAGTAAGTGCTGCTTGATAGCAATAACGTTAATGAAAATAGCTTTGGCCTGTTTTGGTGTTATTTTGCAATGTTCATTTCCTGCCCTGCAGGCTTTTCCTTGCATAAAAACAGCCTCCTCTTATTTTTTTTTTTTCGTCAACAAAGTATGAGAGTGTTAAATAAAGAGAAAAAAGGTATTATTTTTGTCTCCCGTATTAATAATATAGCCTCTGTACGATGTTCGTGAGAGGGTGGATGATTAAATGTTTTAACATTTTTTAACTAAGAAAGATACTCTGCTTGTTTTTCCCTGCTGGGTTTTCATGTTTTCCTATTTCTAACATGTGAGGCATTGTTTACGTGATGAGCCATTTGTGCTTGAATGTCGCACTGAATACTAAAACGCACTTGAGTTTATAAAGTGTTTGTATGAGGATCTGACTAAAGTCTTACTATATTTACACACGCGTTTTATTAAATCCAGTAACAGATTTCGGTAGCATCATGCAGTCCTTCGCACGTGGATCGGATGAACCGTGCATAAAACAGTTTTACTTGCTTCTGATGAAACAGGATTTAAGCAACACATTTACAGGGCGCTGACTCTTACCAAGAAAGTCAATTGTTTACGTGTACTTTATTAAACAATGAAAGACAGCAAAATACTAGGGTTTGTTTGTTTGTTTTCTAAATGAGCGAATGCCGTGGAAGGAAGTCGCTTTGGCTAGATTCACCCGATGCATATAAGACTAGACATCGATTGAAACTTCGATGAACTTCGAAGCATGATGAACTCGACCATGAAGTTTCATATGCGTCATGTGTCGTACGTGATGCCCATGAAACTTCCTAGTTGAGTTGATCAGATGTATGGAAACGTAGTAGACTATTCATCAGATCTTCGCACGACAAGCGTTATGTAGTACGTTTATAGATCCTGGAATGAAACTGCTTTGTCAGAGAATTGTAGCTGTATTGTTTTAGAGTAGTATTGCATTATGAGGTGTTTTCCTAACTCATTTTTAACATTAAAGTTATACTTCGAGGACCTGTAAGCTCAGGCTTCTTGGCGTTTCAGTGCACGCAGATATCGTGAAACTTAACACATGTGAGAAACTGTGACGGGGAGTTAGTTACAAGAGGCTCGCTTAACATTTCCTTTGACTTAATTAATGATTTCCATATTCTGGAATCACATGGGTTTGTGGTTTTAGTGGCTATAGTATTTCATTTTCGCGCCACCCGACCTGGCAATTAGTCCACAATGATTACTGGTGCGATTCATATTAACATTTAGCACATGTAAGGTTCTACTCGTACACCGTATCATGTTTTCTCTAAATACATTCAAAGGGGACTTTGTATTTTCCCGTCTGCTTATTTACCAGTTTTGATTGTGATGGAGATGTTTGTAGGGGTGGGTGGGCGGGGAACGATTGGGCGTGTGGTTACGTGGTTACATGGGGATGGAGGACAGAGGGAGATTGAACATGCTAGGGCCACATGTTTGTGGACATTAGAACTAATTTCAATTTTCTGTAGGTAGCCCAAAGAATACGATTTCTAGAATGTTTACTTTGTTTTTATGGTGCCAAGCTTTCTGGGGCGTGGGGTGTGTGGTTGTGGGTTGCGAGGATGAGGGCTTAGATAATGAACAGGTTTCCAAGCGATGTCTTGTTGACGCTATTACAGAGTGTTCACCTGGGTCCAGTATAGTATTCATTGTGAACTTAATTTTTAAGGATCCACCATGCCAACAGTCTCTCTCGCTTTCTCTCTCTCTCTCTCTCTCTCTCTCTCTCTCTCTCTCTCTCTCTCTCTCCCTCTCTCTCTCTCTCTCTCCTCTCTCTCTCTCTCTCTCTCTCTCTCTCTCTCTCTCTCTTAATAATTAAAGATCCACCATGTGAACAGTCTCTTGCTCTCACCCTCTTTCTCACTCTCTCTTTTTGTTGGTTTTTCTCTCTCTCACCCCAGCCTACCTATCTCCCAACCTAACTTTTCTCTGGTTTAACAAATTTATATTTATTGTTTAATTGTTGTGTAAGAGATATTTATTTGCATGTTGCAGCATCTACAGGGAGTGGGGCTTACGGTTCAAGCAATGCTGTGATGGCTGGATATGGACAGACCGTGAGTGTGATGTGTGCGTGCGTTGTGAGTGTATGTGTGTGCGTGTGCGTGTGTATGTTTTTTTGTTTTGTTTGCTTGTTTGTTCGCCCGCCTAATGTTCCCTGTATTTTTGTATAAATAGATTTCTTCATTTGGCTTGTGTGTGTGTATGGGCTGGTGAGTTGGTTTGTCGTGATGCTGTGATAATGTTATAACTTATGCTCTATGTATGCTGAATTGTGGTTTGTATGGATTAACACAGATAATGACAGTCAAAAATGATATTTTTAGAAGGATTTTAAAACGCGTCTTTAAATATTATGTACTTTTTTTTTTTCATTTTGAAGTGCGTCTGTGTCCGTTTCTTCTACGAGGCAATACATATGTGTCATATATTTATAGGTGTGAACTTATTTAACCTCTTTTATGTGGACCTGCAGGGTGTGGATGGGTTCGGGTACAACACGTACAACACATTCTACACCAACTACCCGTACTTGACCTCCGGCGGCTCTGTAACCACCGTGCCTTCCACACAGACATATCAACTCATAGAAACCCCCTCCGCCACCACCACAGCAGGTAAAGTAACGCTTCATTGCATGGTGGTGATGGTGATTGATGATGATTGATGATGATGAGGATGATGATGATGATGACGATGATGATAACTGTAGTCTTAGACTACGGCTTTTCACCTTTGGGCGTTGTTGTGCTTGTTCATCCGGAACTGTTGTTGTCATTGTTGTCATTGTTTTCTTGCTAAGCTTAAAACATTGGGCATTACAGTGCAGATAAAAGATAGGACTGTGTGTATGTGGGAGAGGAAGGAGTAAGGTGGGTGGGCTGCGGCGGTGGTTGAAGCGGGAAGGGGCTGTTGCCAGGATTATTTTCTTGTTAAATGAAAGCTTTTTTTTTCATTTGACTTCAGTTTATTATAAGCTCGTTGCACAAAGGGAAGGTTGTTATCACTGGTAAAGAGTGCTAGACCAAAATTAATCTAACTGAACATTGTCAAGACCCCATCTAACTAAAAATTATGAAGACCAAATCTAACTAAAAATGATCAAGACCAAATCTTGCTGAAAATGTTTAAGACCAAATGTAGTTGACAATGAAAATTATTAGTGGTGATAAGCGGGTCACACCCTCCCCCCCCTCCACACACACACACACACACACACACACACACACACACACACCTACTCGAACGCTTACACAGTCTGAGGACTATGATTCTAGACCTCGGTTGTGGGGACTATTAGAAAGAATAGGTATTTTTGAGATTCGATACTGCAAGCATTGTCTCTTGGCTCCCGAAAGCAGCGCTAGGGGTCGTACGTTTCAAAATAGTAACTGCTCTTTGAGCTATTAGACTTGGTATGTTGCGTGATAAGTGAAGACTGGCGGGAATGTTTTGTGAGGAATACACACATTCACAAATAGCATTCATGTTGAGGACTTCGTACACACTTGCTTACACACTCTTAAACCGTATTACGACCGAGGACCATGATGCGGGGGTGTATTGTGAGGACCTAATACACACATTCACAAATAGCATTCATGTTGAGGACTTCCATACACACTTGCTTACACACTCTTAAACCGTATTAAGACCGAGGACCATGATTCTAGACCAACGTTTTCAGGACCGTTAGCAAGTCCTCAAGATGAATGTTGAATGGAATAAAGTGCATTATGATAATAATAATAATAATAATAATAATAATAATAATAATAATAATAATAATAATAATAATAATACAGGATGCTATATACACGCCATTTCCCAAATCAATCAGGCTCAAAGCGCGGCGATCTATACCAACATACACGCTCACCTGTTCCTGGACCTCTATCTATCAATACAGATCAAGCTATCACCAGTCCCATACCTCGGGGTCGTATCCCATCCCCCATCCTAACTATCTTAATCTTAATCAAACAGTCACCTCTGCCTCAACCCAAAGAGCTAGGCTATTGCTTATTCCTATGTGGACAGTGGCTGTGATGCTGCTTTAGGGTTAGGGGTTTGGGTTGTGATCCATCAACTCTTCTTGAGATAGGTGAAGCATTCAGGGGGTCCTCTTGGGGATGAGCCCAATATGGACCGCCTGACTGGATGGGTTGAGGAGAAACTTCAGGTTCTTAGAGGTCTGTACTTTGAAAGGGTTCCAATCTCCCAATAACGACCGGACATTTGGGCGGGAAACCGTCTGGCGCCCAAAATACTGCCAAAGGCACCGTTTAGGTGCACGAAGTGGGTACAGCACACATACCCTGACCGAACAATGTTGGAAAAGCAGCCAAATTCATCCCCATGAGGTGGCCACTTTGGATCGAAAGTATTTGGTCATTTTGTACAAGGATTTCAGGACAGTCAGATCAATCAAACAGTCACCTCTCCCCAACGCGTTCTTTCATTCTTTCCGTGTTGGGGGACTATATGCAGGGTTGGGGCTAGAACATAACTGGTAAATGGGAACAGACTGGGTGAAGTGGTTCTTGAGGTATTGAACTTATACGACGCAAATCGCGCAACGATTGTACACACTTTCCTCTATCAACCCATGCCATCATCACTTTGGGAGCTCCTATCGTATCACCCCTCCCCTAACTTGGGGCTGGTTTTGTTTCTTGGCGTACTATAGGATGTGTCTAGGACTCAGCATCAAGGGATACCAGATACAAGATACAACAGAGCTTTATTATCTGACTGTGAGACATGAACTTGATCAATACACACAACCCATAACACATGGACCCTACTCTGGTTGCACTTTACATTGTTCCTGGACCTCTATCTATCAATACAGATCAAGCTATCACCAGTCCCATACCTCGGGGGTCGTATCCCATCCCCCATCCCCCTAACTATCTTAATCTTAATCAAACAGTCACCTCTGCCTCAACCCAAAGAGCTAGGCTATTGCTTATTCCTATGTGGACAGTGGCTGTGATGCTGCTTTAGGGTTAGGGGTTTGGGTTGTGATCCATCAACTCTTCTTGAGATAGGTGAAGCATTCAGGGGGTTCCTCTTGGGGATGAGCCCAATATGGACCGCCTGACTGGATGGGTTGAGGAGAAACTTCAGGTTCTTAGAGGTCTGTACTTTGAAAGGGTTCCAATCTCCCAATAACGACCGGACATTTGGGCGGGAAACCGTCTGGCGCCCAAAATACTGCCAAAGGCACCGTTTAGGTGCACGAAGTGGGTACAGCACACATACCCTGACCGAACAATGTTGGAAAAGCAGCCAAATTCATCCCCATGAGGTGGCCACTTTGGATCGAAAGTATTTGGTCATTTTGTACAAGGATTTCAGGACGGTCAGATCAATCAAACAGTCACCTCCCCCCAACGCGTTCTTTCATTCTTTCCGTGTTGGGGGACTATATGCAGGGTTGGGGCTAGAACATAACGTAAATGGGAACAGACTGGGTGAAGTGGTTCTTGAGGTATGGAAGTTATACGACGCAAATCGCGCAACGATTGTACACACTTTCCTCTATCAACCCATGCCATCATCACTTTGGGAGCTCCTATCGTATCACCCCTCCCCTAACTTGGGGCTGGTTTTGTTTCTTGGCGTACTATAGGATGTGTCTAGGACTCAGCATCAAGGGATACCAGATACAAGATACGACAGAGCTTTATTATCTGACTGTGAGACATGAACTTGATCAATACACACAACCCATAACACATGGACCCTACTCTGGTTGCACTTTACATTGTTCCTGGACCTCTATCTATCAATACAGATCAAGCTATCACCAGTCCCATACCTCGGGGGTCGTATCCCATCCCCCATCCCCCTAACTATCTTAATCTTAATCAAACAGTCACCTCTGCCTCAACCCAAAGAGCTAGGCTATTGCTTATTCCTATGTGGACAGTGGCTGTGATGCTGCTTTAGGGTAGGGGTTTGGGTTGTGATCCATCAACTCTTCTTGAGATAGGTGAAGCATTCAGGGGGTCCTCTTGGGGATGAGCCCAATATGGACCGCCTGACTGGATGGGTTGAGGAGAAACTTCAGGTTCTTAGAGGTCTGTACTTTGAAAGGGTTCCAATCTCCCAATAACGACCGGACATTTGGGCGGGAAACCGTCTGGCGCCCAAAATACTGCCAAAGGCACCGTTTAGGTGCACCAAGTGGGTACAGCACACATACCCTGACCGAACAATGTTGGAAAAGCAGCCAAATTCATCCCCATGAGGTGGCCACTTTGGATCGAAAGTATTTGGTCATTTTGTACAAGGATTTCAGGACGGTCAGATCAATCAAACAGTCACCTCCCCCCAACGCGTTCTTTCATTCTTTCCGTGTTGGGGATATGCAGGGGTGGGGCTAGAACATAACTGGTAAATGGGAACAGACTGGGTGAAGTGGTTCTTGAGGTATGGAACTTATACGACGCAAATCGCGCAACGATTGTACACACTTTCCTCTATCAACCCATGCCATCATCACTTTGGGAGCTCCTATCGTATCACCCCTCCCCTAACTTGGGGCTGGTTTTGTTTCTTGGCGTACTATAGGATGTGTCTAGGACTCAGCATCAAGGGATACCAGATACAAGATACAACAGAGCTTTATTATCTGACTGTGAGACATGAACTTGATCAATACACACAACCCATAACACATGGACCCTACTCTGGTTGCACTTTACATTGTTCCTGGACCTCTATCTATCAATACAGATCAAGCTATCACCAGTCCCATACCTCGGGGGTCGTATCCCATCCCCCATCCCCCTAACTATCTTAATCTTAATCAAACAGTCACCTCTGCCTCAACCCAAAGAGCTAGGCTATTGCTTATTCCTATGTGGACAGTGGCTGTGATGCTGCTTTAGGGTTAGGGGTTTGGGTTGTGATCCATCAACTCTTCTTGAGATAGGTGAAGCATTCAGGGGGTCCTCTTGGGGATGAGCCCAATATGGACCGCCTGACTGGATGGGTTGAGGAGAAACTTCAGGTTCTTAGAGGTCTGTACTTTGAAAGGGTTCCAATCTCCCAATAACGACCGGACATTTGGGCGGGAAACCGTCTGGCGCCCAAAATACTGCCAAAGGCACCGTTTAGGTGCACCAAGTGGGTACAGCACACATACCCTGACCGAACAATGTTGGAAAAGCAGCCAAATTCATCCCCATGAGGTGGCCACTTTGGATCGAAAGTATTTGGTCATTTTGTACAAGGATTTCAGGACGGTCAGATCAATCAAACAGTCACCTCCCCCCAACGCGTTCTTTCATTCTTTCCGTGTTGGGGGACTATATGCAGGGGTGGGGCTAGAACATAACTGGTAAATGGGAACAGACTGGGTGAAGTGGTTCTTGAGGTATGGAAGTTATACGACGCAAATCGCGCAACGATTGTACACACTTTCCTCTATCAACCCATGCCATCATCACTTTGGGAGCTCCTATCGTATCACCCCTCCCCTAACTTGGGGCTGGTTTTGTTTCTTGGCGTACTATAGGATGTGTCTAGGACTCAGCATCAAGGGATACCAGATACAAGATACAACAGAGCTTTATTATCTGACTGTGAGACATGAACTTGATCAATACACACAACCCATAACACATGGACCCTACTCTGGTTGCACTTTACATTGTTCCTGGACCTCTATCTATCAATACAGATCAAGCTATCACCAGTCCCATACCTCGGGGGTCGTATCCCATCCCCCATCCCCCTAACTATCTTAATCTTAATCAAACAGTCACCTCTGCCTCAACCCAAAGAGCTAGGCTATTGCTTATTCCTATGTGGACAGTGGCTGTGATGCTGCTTTAGGGTTAGGGGTTTGGGTTGTGATCCATCAACTCTTCTTGAGATAGGTGAAGCATTCAGGGGGTCCTCTTGGGGATGAGCCCAATATGGACCGCCTGACTGGATGGGTTGAGGAGAAACTTCAGGTTCTTAGAGGTCTGTACTTTGAAAGGGTTCCAATCTCCCAATAACGACCGGACATTTGGGCGGGAAACCGTCTGGCGCCCAAAATACTGCCAAAGGCACCGTTTAGGTGCACCAAGTGGGTACAGCACACATACCCTGACCGAACAATGTTGGAAAAGCAGCCAAATTCATCCCCATGAGGTGGCCACTTTGGATCGAAAGTATTTGGTCATTTTGTACAAGGATTTCAGGACGGTCAGATCAATCAAACAGTCACCTCCCCCCAACGCGTTCTTTCATTCTTTCCGTGTTGGGGGACTATATGCAGGGTTGGGGCTAGAACATAACTGGTAAATGGGAACAGACTGGGTGAAGTGGTTCTTGAGGTATGGAACTTATACGACGCAAATCGCGCAACGATTGTACACACTTTCCTCTATCAACCCATGCCATCATCACTTTGGGAGCTCCTATCGTATCACCCCTCCCCTAACTTGGGGCTGGTTTTTTTCTTGGCGTACTATAGGATGTGTCTAGGACTCAGCATCAAGGGATACCAGATACAAGATACAACAGAGCTTTATTATCTGACTGTGAGACATGAACTTGATCAATACACACAACCCATAACACATGGACCCTACTCTGGTTGCACTTTACATTGTTCCTGGACCTCTATCTATCAATACAGATCAAGCTATCACCAGTCCCATACCTCGGGGGTCGTATCCCATCCCCCATCCCCCTAACTATCTTAATCTTAATCAAACAGTCACCTCTGCCTCAACCCAAAGAGCTAGGCTATTGCTTATTCCTATGTGGACAGTGGCTGTGATGCTGCTTTAGGGTTAGGGGTTTGGGTTGTGATCCATCAACTCTTCTTGAGATAGATGAAGCATTCAGGGGGTCCTCTTGGGGATGAGCCCAATATGGACCGCCTGACTGGATGGGTTGAGGAGAAACTTCAGGTTCTTAGAGGTCTGTACTTTGAAAGGGTTCCAATCTCCCAATAACGACCGGACATTTGGGCGGGAAACCGTCTGGCGCCCAAAATACTGCCAAAGGCACCGTTTAGGTGCACCAAGTGGGTACAGCACACATACCCTGACCGAACAATGTTGGAAAAGCAGCCAAATTCATCCCCATGAGGTGGCCACTTTGGATCGAAAGTATTTGGTCATTTTGTACAAGGATTTCAGGACGGTCAGATCAATCAAACAGTCACCTCCCCCCAACGCGTTCTTTCATTCTTTCCGTGTTGGGGGACTATATGCAGGGTTGGGGCTAGAACATAACTGGTAAATGGGAACAGACTGGGTGAAGTGGTTCTTGAGGTATGGAACTTATACGACGCAAATCGCGCAACGATTGTACACACTTTCCTCTATCAACCCATGCCATCATCACTTTGGGAGCTCCTATCGTATCACCCCTCCCCTAACTTGGGGCTGGTTTTGTTTCTTGGCGTACTATAGGATGTGTCTAGGACTCAGCATCAAGGGATACCAGATACAAGATACAACAGAGCTTTATTATCTGACTGTGAGACATGAACTTGATCAATACACACAACCCATAACACATGGACCCTACTCTGGTTGCACTTTACATTGTTCCTGGACCTCTATCTATCAATACAGATCAAGCTATCACCAGTCCCATACCTCGGGGGTCGTATCCCATCCCCCATCCCCCTAACTATCTTAATCTTAATCAAACAGTCACCTCTGCCTCAACCCAAAGAGCTAGGCTATTGCTTATTCCTATGTGGACAGTGGCTGTGATGCTGCTTTAGGGTTAGGGGTTTGGGTTGTGATCCATCAACTCTTCTTGAGATAGGTGAAGCATTCAGGGGGTCCTCTTGGGGATGAGCCCAATATGGACCGCCTGACTGGATGGGTTGAGGAGAAACTTCAGGTTCTTAGAGGTCTGTACTTTGAAAGGGTTCCAATCTCCCAATAACGACCGGACATTTGGGCGGGAAACCGTCTGGCGCCCAAAATACTGCCAAAGGCACCGTTTAGGTGCACCAAGTGGGTACAGCACACATACCCTGACCGAACAATGTTGGAAAAGCAGCCAAATTCATCCCCATGAGGTGGCCACTTTGGATCGAAAGTATTTGGTCATTTTGTACAAGGATTTCAGGACGGTCAGATCAATCAAACAGTCACCTCCCCCCAACGCGTTCTTTCATTCTTTCCGTGTTGGGGGACTATATGCAGGGGTGGGGCTAGAACATAACTGGTAAATGGGAACAGACTGGGTGAAGTGGTTCTTGAGGTATGGAACTTATACGACGCAAATCGCGCAACGATTGTACACACTTTCCTCTATCAACCCATGCCATCATCACTTTGGGAGCTCCTATCGTATCACCCCTCCCCTAACTTGGGGCTGGTTTTGTTTCTTGGCGTACTATAGGATGTGTCTAGGACTCAGCATCAAGGGATACCAGATACAAGATACGACAGAGCTTTATTATCTGACTGTGAGACATGAACTGGATCAATACACACAACCCATAACACATGGACCCTACTCTGTTTGCACTTTATATTCTTACTGGACATCTATCTATCAATAGAGATCAAGCTATCCTATTAACCATCCCATAACTAGAGGTGGTTGGGCCCCCTCCTCCCCCACTCTTACCCTTATACTAACACTTTACCCCATCCATATCATATCACTACATCACCTGTAGATGAGACAGGTGAGCGGGTATGTTGGTTCAGATCGCCGCCCTTTAGCCACCCTCACCACAGATAACCCTATTGCACGATGGTCTAATGGTAGTGCGTTAGGTTAGGAGATCAAAATCATTGGCATAGCTCAATTATTGAGTTCAGAGTGACTGTTTTAGTGATCCAACCCCCCAAAAGAACATGTCTCCTAAACCACCTTTTGGAGATTTGTTCAAAAACGGTAGCTACGATTTCCTTTTAATTTCGCACACTAGTAGGGTTAGGGTTAGTGGCAAATGTATCAAATTTTATTCTGATGAATACAATTGTGAATAAAATTTGATTCAACAACAATAGCTAGACTCCATTTCGTTTGCTCAAATAAGCCTACTCTAACAAATATTTGGCCAAGGTTTTGAGTTGCGGCTTTCCAAAACCGCTTTGATGTGCGCAATTTGTTACCAGTGTGTGTGTATCTGCAGCCACACGCACACACACACACAATCTTCAGCTTAGGCTGTTTTCACGTTCGCACACATACAATCACAGCTATAAGTGAGCGTCACAGTAGGGAGTCTTCGACTGTCCTATCCTGCCACAGAGTACCTGTTCCTTTTCCAATTAAAGAGCGATAGTTTAGCTATGTTTCTGGTTAAAACACGCTGAGCATTGACACTAAAATGTTGACCGTATGAAGGGTTACAGACATATTTATTATTTATTTATTTATTTAATCGTTCTTATATAGCGCTTTTCCAGCTCAAGAGCTGCTCAAAGCGCTGGCCGATACAGGATCTAACTCAAGGCGCCCGAGACGCCCACCCGCAGCCTTTGGGCGCATGGTCTGACGCCCGGACAACTGAGCACAATCCTGGGCAGCCAGGGATGAAAGAGAAGGACCTAGGTGCATGCTGGGTGTTTTCTTGTCACCGGCACTCACCCGTCTAGGACATGAGCGTCAGGATCTTTAAAGTCCGAATGTATGCGATACAGACTCAATAGCGCGAACATTTTTCAGTGAAAATTTTTTCGGGATAATAAGATACAACGGAGATATAGGATAACAAAGGAGTCAAGTACCCCTAATTCTTGACCAATTTTAATCGGGTTTGTGATCCGGTCCTGATTTGGCTCGGAAGAGTCCGCTGGACCTAAAGCATCAATCAATCAATCAATCGGGTTTGTTGCAAAATGACCAGCTCCATCTGCCAAGACAGATGGTGGTTAAAAACACATCACCTCGGTGGGGGGTAGGTGGGGTGGGGGTGCCCCCATGAGGTGGGTGATGAGATAAGACCCCCCCCCCCCCATTGTTGATGGGAGCTTTTTCTAATGCAGCTGCCGCGTATCCCCCAAAAACAAGAAAACAGCCCCAACGATCTGCGAGTTATGGTATTGGTGATATAAACACAGTTTAGACTAGTTGCGCGATTCGCGTCGTATAAATTCTATATCTCGGGAACCACTGCACCGATTTGGATCATGTTTACCAGTTTTGATCACGGACCCGTGCACCTAAAAAATAATGTCAGGTTTGGCTCACAAAAACTAACTCCATGGTCTCGAGCTGTGTGTGTTTTCCCATATAGACCCAAAAATTGATGGCCTTTCTAGGAAGCCTTCATAGCTAAGTTAGTAAAACTTCCGCCTACCGTGCAGGACGACCCAAGTTCAAACCTCACGCGGACCGTATTTTTTTTTTACACTACAATATGGATATTTTTCTTTTTAATATAGGCTTTTTACCTTTAATTTATTATTATTATTATTATTATTATTATTATTATTATTATTATTATTATTATTATTATTATTATTATTATTATTTTTATTCACTAATAATAAATTATTATTATTATTATTATTATTATTATTATTATTATTACTATTACTATTATTATATCTTATATCAAATTTTCTTTTAAAACCTTGGTGGTTTTTTTATATTTCTATTTGTATTATTCTATATCAGGGGCGTCGCACACGGGGGGCGGGCAGGGGGGGGGCACCCGCCCCCCAATAATTTGGCCAAAAAAAAAAAAGAAAGAGAGAGAGAAAGAAGAAAAGAAGAAGTAAGAAGAAGAAGAAGAAGAAGAAGAAGATTTCAAACGATAGAGGAAGGCAGGAAGAATCAATAATTAAAAAAATCACCATATTTTTAAACCGTAGTGTAAAGGGCTAACGTACGAAATAATATTACAATAATCTATTAGCATGTGCCTGTGTTTCACAACAAAATATTTCGTGGCCCTAACGCAATCACCGGGCAGCAGAGCTGGCTTTCGCTGTTTGAAAGAAGTGTCATTTCATCACGCAAAAAGCAAAATTAACAAAACAATGGAATCGTCTGTTTTCCAGGTTTGTTGATATCAATTATTTACTTTAGTCTGTAAAATGAGTAAGGCAAGGGTGAATGTGCAAGTGTCAATAAATAGTTGAGGTGCGCGATATTTTTTAATTTAGATTTAGTTTGTTGATAGGCCTACACGTGCACGTGCTTTGATCGCAAAAGGGGAAAAAAAGGACCCGTTCGCTTTTCTGGGGACAGATAACGTGGTCTTGACTGCTTTGATTATTACACCACCACCCCGACCCCCCACTACCCATTATAGGTTTCACTTGGTTGGTTGGTTTGTTTGTTTGTTTTGTTTGTTTATGTGTCCGCGAATAGATCTCCGATGTTTGTGGACTGAACTAGCTGAGATTTTGTTCATGGACTACTAGTAAGATCATCTCGATCCTTTTCAAAATCCAAGGTCACAGCTAGGTCAAAAAGGACAAAACCTGACCTTTGGCTCCTTTTTTGGTCTGTAAAAAGATCTCTGGTGTTCGTAGACAAAATGACGTCCCGCTTGTCAGCCCCCCCCCCCCCCCCCCACCTCCCTGTCGACAGGGTTGCCCACCCCCCCCAATATTTTGGACCGTGCGACGCCCCTGTATATTCAATATTATTATTATTAGTATAAGTATTAGTATTAGTATTATTATTAGTATTAGTATTATTACCAAGGATCGGGATGGGGTGGTACGTGTAGGTAAAAGGGGGCTACGGGTAGGTTTAAAGGGGCATGGGTAGGCATAACGGGGATACGTGGGGCCGGGTAGCTCAGTTGGTAAGAGCGTCTTGCTAGTAACCGAAAGGTCGCTGGTTCGAATCCCGGATTGGTCAACGTGTGATCATATTATTTTCCCCTTTACCAACAACTGGCCCGCTGGTGTCAGTATAAATCGGTCCAGTAGTCACCTATATGCGAAAGTGTCGTGTGACTATAATCTACAAACAACGGGGATATGGGTATATATAAGGGGGTATGGTGATGGTCGTCCCCTATACGCCTATGTGTCCGGGGACGTTAATCTATATAACTAACTAACTAACTCGATTCCTTTCATCCATACCTGCGAAACGATCAACGGGGAAGTATCAAGGAGGGTACAGGTAGGTTACAAGGGGGGTACGGAAGGTATCAAGGGGGTATGGGGAGGTATCAAGTGGGTTCGGGAGGTATCAAGGGGGTATGGTGAGGCATCATGGAGTGGGGGGGGGACTAGGAGATATCAGAGGGGGTGGGTATGGTGAGGTATCAAGGGGGATATGGGGAGGTATCATCGTCCAAATGAAACTCGCTCACAACAGTTGTCTCTGTCTACATTTCAAACAGCAACCTGTTGGCTTGCCAGGGTACAAAAACCACTAGTATGTATATATTCTACTTCACTTTGTCAACAGTTTTACTGTCACTACATCACCTGTGTGAATGAATGAATGAATGAATGAACATTGAGGTTTAACGTCTACACCCACAATTGGCGATATGGCAGACGGGGATAACCATCCCAGGGACAGAGGGGTAGGGCCCTAAATCAATACTGAACCACAAGAGCCATCATACTGCTAAAATGGACAGTGAAAATGGCCACATTTTATATCGCCCACCACGGGATTCGAACCTGGGTCATCGGTGTGCCAGGCTAACCCTCTACCACTTGAGCTACGGCTTTGCCCCTCCTCCCCCCCCTCCCACCTGTGTGAATAGGAAAGATGAGCTTATAATTATGTTGCTACAGCTCACAAGGACATACGATTTAGCCTTACATAGGCAAGAGGAAAGAAAAAAATTGACGAAAGCAGCCTCCATAACTCAGAATAGTTGAAGCCACAATGTATGTGTGAAGTGAGACAATGCGAGGGTCGCAAGCTGGAGGGGTGGAGCCCTTGAACACCTTATTGGGCAGAATAGTTCATGTCACAATTCATTAATGCAGTGGTGAGCCAATTGCAGGCTCGCCAAGATGTAGGGTGGAGTCTATGTCGCTCGCAAAGCCATAGGGGTGGAGTCAGGTCTCTAGTTGCGCGATCCAACGCGACACACTCGGCGACATGGTCATGTGACGCTACGTGTGACCAATCGTCTTCAAGATATGAGTGAGGAAATCTGTCAAGTTGGACTCCCTCTCTCTCCTTCTTAGTAAAAATGTGTTTAGCCCAATACGCACACGCACAGTCAAGTTTATAATTGCATCTTGGTAAGGACTATGCTCAAACTTAGCCAAAATAGTCTAGGCCTCACGTAGACAGCGTTTTTGCAATAAAATTGTGAGGACTATGGTTGTAAGTCCTCAGAGCGGAAAAAGTCCTCACAACGTGGGTGTGCAACATGGCAAAGTCCTTACGACGGCGTAGGTTCAAAAACACACACACACACACATACACACACAAAAGATTACTTTAACAAAGTTATTAGTCCCATTTTTCTGGAGGCGGGGGAGCCACTCTTCCCGGATGTGTGAAAGCTGACACGGTGAGTCGCTCACAGGCAGAGAATCTGGGGACCGGTAGAGACAAGCAGCGGTAGTATTTGATGGTGCCTTGCCTCAGAGAGTGATGATACTCCTTGTTCTTCCTGTATTGATTTGTGAGGTGGTAATGCAAGGCAGCACGTGCAACTCGGCCACATTGGCCAAAAAAAAAATCATCTCATCTCATTGTCTGTCTGATGACTTCGTCGCTACTGTCACGTTGGACTGCGAAAACTGCGATACAAACCAAGTGATTTAAAAAAAAAAAATTAAAACTCTCGTGCGTTCTTCGATTGAGTTATCGTATTCACGCAAAAATGTAAATTTCGATATGTTCCCCCTCTTTCCCCTTCCCCACCCCCCTCTTACCAAATTAGCTTAAAAAATAGTTCGGTGACTTCGAATTTTAAGGTAGCCATTAAATTTGTTTAAATGTTTTATTACTTTTATCTTTTATGAAAATGATGATGATGATGATAATGATGATTGTGTGTGTGTGTTCTTGCATTGTACGTGCTCTGGCAAGAAAGAAAAACAAAGGAAACAAGAAAAAAAGAAGCATGCGTGTGCGTGCTTGGAAGAAAGAACGAGAAAACAAAGATAGAAAGAAAGAGGTTTGTTGTGTGCGCGTTTTTGGAAGAAAGGAATAAAAAGCGTGAGGGTGCGTGTTTTTGGATGAAAGAGAAGGAAAATTTAAAAAAGAAAGAAAAAAAAGTAAACAATGAAAGAAGGAAGGGTGAAAGAAGAGAAGGAAAGTCAGAAGGGAAAAAAAAGAAGTAAAGCATGAAAGAAAGAAAGTAAGAAAGGCGAGAAGGCAGGAGGGAAGGTAGGCCTGACAGGCGAGTTGTGTCTCTGCAGCATTGTTCGGGACACCTCGACGGGAACGCCCTTTGACCCCAACCCCCGTAAATCTTGCCTCTCTCCACACGTCCTGACAGCCCTGCTCTGGCTGTCGAGGCGGTCTGCAGATAACAACACTAAAAGAGAAAAAAGGCGGAGATCTGGACAGGAGAAAAGAACGAAAAAAAAAGTTTTCCTCCCCGGTTTAGGGGTACTGTGTACTTTTTAAATAAAAAAAATTAAGGGACGTTGGCTTGTATTAAAGATGAGAATGTATTAAAGATAATCGACATTTTACAATTACTATTTCTATGTCAATTTCGTAGACGAATAAAGTCTGGGTCTTAGTCTCAGTCAGTCTCGGTAGTAGTGGTGGAGGGAGGGGCGGAGGAAGGGATGGGGGGAAGATAGTGGATGTTGGGAATAAATTCTGTTCTAGACTAGTTCTTTATGACATGTGTTGTGGACTATTTTATTTTGTTGATCCTCGCCTTTATGGTGAACAGGTAGAATTATTTCCTAATCATAATTCTTGTATTTAAAAAAAAATCATTTCCCATGTGTAATTCTTGAAGTTTTAAAATTATTTTCTATTGATTATTCTTGTATTTTTTGTTATTTGCATACGAGAAAACAAAAATGTAGAAGGTTATACAGTATGTGTGGTCATCCAAATGTTCTGCTTAAGTTCACCCTGGGCAATGTGCAACAGAAAGCAATTTGAATAGCTCGACTCTTATGCCGCAGAAACATCAAAGGGAAGGAATAACAGGGTAGTTCTATATTTGAGGTTATGACATGGCTGTTTTGGTTTATTGGCATATCGTCTTCATTTCTCTTCCTATATAAGAGAATGCTGTAATATCCTATAATCCTGAAGGAAGACGCAGCTAGAGAAGTGTGATGAAAGAAGAAATGGCTATCTCGGGCGGTTAATAGGCGCGCGCAACTGTATCAAATCATGACCCACCCACTACGTACATCCTTTAAACAATGGGGAGTAAGGTGGGAAGTGGGAGGCGGACAACTCTTTAAAAGTAGTCCTGTATTATGATAGTTTGTAACCAGTGAATTCTAAACAACAAGAATTCTGAATAGTTTGTAAAGAGTTAATTCTGAATTGGTAGATTTTTATTAAAAAAAAAAATTCTTACGACTGTGTTTTTCCAGCATACATGTAGCAGACATGCTTGCAGCTTAACCACAATCGAAGTCAAATCTGTAATGTTAAAAAACAACACAAAAATTAGTCACTTGACATTGATACTTGGAAAAATGGAGTGGAATAGCAGCAGTGGAGTAAGAGATGGCTAGGCGGGGCATTCAAATGCTACTGTTTAACTGTTGGTAGTTGATCTACAGAAAAGTGAGTGAGTGTGTTTAAAGAAGGGAAACTTGAGTTAGTCGTGGAGTTAAAAACTGTAAGCTTGCAGAAGCCGCAGTGGTTTCTAATGTCAGCATGCATTGTATCCGATGATCAGTGAGCGTGGACGTTAAAAAGTGGTCTTGTCACTCAATGCGGGTTCTTCATGCCATTAAAAAGTTTCATTGCACCCAAATTGTGCAGGTGTGTGAGAGCGCGCGCGCGCGCGCCGTTTTCCATGGCCGTATTAAATTTGGCAGGGATTAAACACTTGATTTTGGCGCATGTCTGCGAGTTTCACGTAATTGTGTAAGGTATAAAATTAGAAGATTACTTTTGTCGTTTTAATAATGATAGCCAATCAAAATGTCGTATGTTTGCTCCCATCTTCTAATTTCATTATTTGTGTTTCTGGAGACCAGAATGATTTCCTTGTTGTATGTTATTATTTATTTATTTACTGTTTTTTCTTGATAAGACATTTAATAATCTCTCAATCTCACAGTCTCTGTCTCCCACATCCCCTCTGTCTCCATGTCTCTTGTGTCTCTTATGTCTCTGTCTCTCTCTGTTTCTGTCTCTCGCTCGCTCTCTGTCTGTCTGTATCTCTCTTTCTCTCTAAAACGTTATCCCCTCCCGCCTTCTCTTTGCCCTTCTTCCCCCCCTCCCCCCCCCTCCCACACACACACACCCGTTTGGATTGTTTCTACTAAAACTAACGTGTCTCCTCATTCTCCTGATGCAATGACATAAGTAAACTGTTTCGTTTCAGAAGGCAACTACAGTCAAATAGCCAGTCCGTCGCCTCCCTTGAAGGAAAATGGAACGCCATCAAGTAAGTCAAATCTGGGACGTGTTCGTTTGTGTTGTGTGTTATTTCCCCTTCTTTTATTTACTTTCTCTTCCACCGTCCTCCTCTCCTCTTCTTACTTTTCTTCTTCTTTTTCTTCTTCCATCTTCTTGAGTTTGGAGGCGTAAACGATTTAATAATGTTCGATGGTCAATCTACTTTCACTGTCCAGTCTTATGATTGAGCTGGAATTAGTTGGTCTTTATTTAAAATTTTTTTTACAAAGCTAAAGTATAGATATGCATGCAAGTCCAAGTCAGGGACTATTCTGAAACATGTTTTGACTAGTAAGCTTGCTTGAATTGACCAAGGAAGGATTACTTATTATAACCTATATTAGTTGGAATCTACATGTTTTAACTTGATTCAGCAGGATTGTTACATAGTATCACCTATAACAAGAAAGCAGAAATAAAATACTTTAGTCAAATACTAAGATGAAAACCGTTTAAGGCTAGTGCGTGTACGGGACAAGCAGCTTAACTTCAAGTCTCGCAGCTCCGGGACAAAATGTTGCAGGTCGGGGTTCCAGGAATCGAACCAGCAAACGGCCGCAACCTTCCCCTGGGCCCGAGTCGGACCTAGAACGTGTGTTTGTGTGGGACCTGGACGAGACGATCATCATCTTTCACTCGCTACTCACTGGAACCTTCGCCCAGCGATACGGCAAGGTGAGCACTGTTTACGCTCTTGAATAAATCACCACCACATTGTTCTCTGTCCGCCCTTATGCTGTTTTGATGTATAATCTATCATTTTCTTTACACCTTCCCTTTTTATTTTCCTTTAAAAAGTAGTAGTTTTGTTGACTCCATGCATAGCAATGTGAGTCTATGTACTCACCCCCCACCCCACCCTCACCCCCCAATTTTATTTCTTCAGATTTTTGCAAATCTTGCGAAATGAGTCCTAAATTGTCCAAAAATTATATTTATATGTCCGTCCGTCCCTATGTCTGCCCGCCGCCCGCCGTCTGTGCAAAAACTTTATAGGGGCTAAGTACTCAGAGCCTATTTCGACTATCACAACCAAACTTGATAAGATGGTGTATATCCATGAGACCTCGAAAATGATCATCGAATGAATGACTTTACTTCAAGGTCAGGGTCACAGGGTCATTAAATGTTGATTAAAAAATTACAATTGTTCACAGTATTTTACTTTTTTTCTTTTCTTTCTAGATTATTAACATTGAATTTATGATTCTTTGATGCATGATAGATATCATCGAGACACACATACTATACACATTTTGTCAACCTCACTTCATGGTCAATGTCACTGGAGCTGTCCACAGTCGGTTTGTATAGGTACTTTGAAGTGATCTCGGCCCTAAACTCTGAGAGATATATAGTCCAAACTAGTTGTATTTTGTATAAATTGATTTTTCATATATGTTCTGTTTTTGCATTTATCTTGAAAGTCAATGCCATTTTGGGGCTTTGCAAAAACATACAAAAATAGGTATTCGTATAGTGGAATGGCTGTTTATTTAACCCATAGTATGCAACACCATGGGGTTATTTGATCAGGCATGCGTGAGAAATCACGGGAGGGTCAAAGTCATCTCAAGGTTATCCCAAAGGTCACCGTTTTTAAAACAAAAATAATACAACGTTTGCTGTACTTTATTTGATTGTACATGAGTGTATTTTGAGCCCGAGGTCAGTGTCATCTGAAGGTCAAGAGCATAGAAAGATGAAAGTCGGTATTTCTTTGTATTTGAATGCCACCATTTCTTTTTTTTCTTTTTTTCTGGGCACTCATTTTTGAGTTCCATAAGTAGCATGTGAGTCATATGGACATTGTCCTTCTAGTTTTTGTTGTAGCCTTCTTCTTCGTCATCTTCATCATCTTCTTCTTCGTCGTCTTCTCCTAATCAGTACAACTTATGTTAATCTGATGAATAAAAATTGATACAACTTCTTCTTCTTCTTCTTCTTCTTCTTCTTCTTCTTCTTCTTCTTTCTCTTCTTTCCATTGCGTTACATAGCGGTTTGTCATTTTTGTTTGTTTCATATTAGGATGTTCTGTTCTTTAGTCTCAAGTTCTGTGTGTTGGTCAAGTCTACTTGAATGTTTGTGCCTGACAACTTGTCTAGTGTAATATTACTTTTCTAATTCTCTCGGCACACGCACTACAGTTCTGTAGCTCTGTTCAGTGTATACAATTTCCTGTTGCGATTTTCCGTTGCCGTTTGGCGGAGTAAATTCTGTATTTTGTATGCACAATTTATTTTACTGGTGTTTGCTGTGCTGTGGGGATAAAAAAACACACCAATATCTTGCTTTTGTAACAGTCTGTTTGCTGTGGTATAAGAAATGAATACATTAATCATCTTTGTCGTTGACATTGTCTGGCAGTGTGCGTGTGTGTGTTTCTCGCTTCTTTCCCTTCTTTCCCCCACTCCGCTTCCCCCACTTTTATAAGGACCTCTTTAGAAATAAAATGCTCTTAACGCCATTCTGTGGTAGAGAAGGCTGTTCGATCTGTATCTGTTTGTGGCGTCGGCGCCAACTACCCATCTCTCATCTCCTCCTCGATAAATCTCCGCCTATCGCACAAACTTGCTACATGGCTACATCACTCCTAGACAATGAATGGCGACTTAACCTTTATAACTCCCAGACTGTGTATGGTGAGTTAACCTTTGATTGGCCAGACATCTAAAGACGAGAGTCGTATACAAAGGGACGAGAGGCAGGCCTGTGGAATGAGGAAGAGCTCGAGCTATTTCGCAGGCGACGCTTAGCAACAGAGGGCAGAGTATAAGCTCTCTTGTTTGAACCGCTCTTTCTGGCCTTGTACATAAAATATCAAGTCCTTATAGTATAGGACCTTTGCTTTTGAAGTATTTAAGACTATTTCTAAGCACAGTAATAACGTGAGTTTGGTATCCATGCTACAACCATTGCGCGAACAGTGCAAAGGAAGTTTGCTTTTTGCTGTAATATTTAATCGCAATCGCAGTCGCATTGCAGTGTGGAAACAAGTTATGTTTGTGGTGGCATGATTGGTGTCAGGGGCGGATCTGGGGGGGGTGCACCGGGTGCACGTGCACCCCCCACGGACGACCAAAAAAAAAAAAAAAGAAGAAGGAAAAGAAGAAGAAGAAAGAAGAGGAAGGAGAAAAAGAAGAGGAAGAAGAATATTCAGAATATCCATAATATTCATAATAATCATCATGCTAATAATCATGCTAATCATCATAATCAGCAGCAGCAGCAGCAACAGCAGCATAATGATAATAATAATAATAATAATAATAATAATAATAATAATAATAATAATAATATTAATAATAATAAAAAGAAGAAGAAGAAGAAGAAGAAGAAGAAGAATAGAGGACAATAATAATAATAATAATAATAATAATAATAATAATAATAATAATAATAATAATAATAATAAAGGACAGTAATAATAATAATAATAATAATAATAATAATAATAATAATAATAAGAAGAAGAAGAAGAAGAAGAAGAAGAAGTTTTTTTAATGTATTTAAAGTCTTTCCACCAAAGTGATACAATAATAATTTATTTAAAGTCTTTCCACCAAAGTGATACAATAATAATAATAATAATAATAATAATAATAATAATAATAATAATAATAATAATAATAATCGTCATTTACCTCAAAGATGCTGAAAAAGCGCTATATAAGAATGATAAATAATAATAATAATAATAATAATAATAATAATAATAATAATAATAATAATGCATTCTCTCCTATTTTCTTTCCCATATCAATCCCTGCCCTCTTCACGCCTCAATCTCCTGTTACCCCCACCCCCTCCCTCCTTTCTTCTTTCGTTTACTCACACTCACCAATCGGCCTACACGTGTTAGACATGTAACAGCTCAACTTCAAAGAACGCCGGCCAATTATGACGTGTAACATCCGCTAAAACGTCATATGCCGCTTGCATTTTGCGTTTATGTAAGAGGTTTATTTTCAATGTAAAACATTTATTTCCTTGTGCGCTGGGCTCATTGTTGATAGAAGCGGGGACTGTCCAGCCTGTAGACTAAACAAGCACAGTGTCAATGATTAGCGCATGATGACAAGACCGGAAATTGGGCGAGAATACCTCTGCTTATTTCGTTTAATTACACTCCTCTCATTCCAGCTCTATGTAGAAGAGTTCATTTTATATTGTGTCACTCTTTATTTAGATAGACGTCAAAGAAGCAACAGCCTAGCGTTGTTGCACAGCATTAGTGTTAGTTACCAGTTTTTAGGAGTATTTCTATTTTGTGAAAAGACATTTTATATTGTGCTGAACCATTTTGTGACCTACCTCACACTGAAGTGGTATGTACATATTTTGTTTGATGATGATGATAGGGATAGAGATAAAGATATTTATAATTTATTTTATTTGTCGTTTATTCTTGTTATTATTATTCTAATCCTGTTTATTCCTAAAATGTATATTTACAGCAGTTATAGCAACAGCTTGATCTAAGTACAATTAGGTAGCAACTCAACAACAAAAGAAAGTGTAACACATGTATGTCAGGGCGTTTTGCCCATAAACTGTTGTTTTGAAAGAATAACTGTTCTTTGCTATAAATCTGAGGTAAGATACAAAAACTTCTCTCTATCCCCCCCCCCCCAAAAAAAAAAAAAAAAAGAAAAAGTGCACCCTCCCGCGTGAACCTGCTGATCCGCCCTTGGGTGTATTATGTGGTGTGATATACATGCTGCTACTGCTAAATCCTATAGATGGTGCTCAGTACCAGAGTAGCGCCGGTAAATGAAATTGTAGGTAAAAGAATAAAGACAGTCCCACGCGTTTCCAAATGTGATACCGGAGTATCGACCAAATGACGTAGATTCGAACCATGGACATTTGGCACATTATGCATGTACGCCAGAGTCGCCATAGAAACCATATGGCGGAGTGTGGGTGGCACAGGTGAGCAAGAGTAGTCCGACAAAGCAAAAGCTGATGGACAATGCAGGGAGGAAGGGAGGGGCAGAGGTAGGCAGCAGAAGCTGTTTTGGCGATAAACAAAGCAACATCTCTGTGGCGGAGTGATACAGAAGCGCGATAAGCGGAGGCAGGCGGAAGAGGTGATGAGGCTCGAGATAACGGCTCTACCGGTCTGATCACCCTCTGATCACGTCGTCTCATCTCTCCAGACAACGGGGCCTGCGCCAGATGCTTCCCACCTGGGCTGTACTGGCTCAATAGACAGGACTGGCATTCTCTCTCTCTCTCTCTCTCTCTCTCTCTCTCTCTCTCTCTCTCTCTCTCTCTCTCTCTCTCTCTCTCTCTCCCCCCCACTCTCCCTCCCTTTGACATTCCACACTCATGCCCATCTCTCTCTCCCGTTCCTTCAGTCCTTCGATGTCTTTTATTATTGTCTGTAAAATAAGCAGCATTATAGTAAGTCTTTCTTCTGGTCATAATCAGCAATCGTAGTCATCATTATCGTCGCTATCACCAGATTCATCAGCAGCAGTAGCATCGCCGAGGTTGTTATGTTTACATTCATTAAGAATCATGACTCTGCCGGCCTGCGTCTTTTATTATTATTCTCGCGGTGTTGATTTATATTGACTAGACGAGACCTATTTGTAAGGTAGATATTACATTGGTAATTACGTTAACTATTTGTGACAGATTAATGCAGCGATTCGTGACGAACATGCCCCAAGTCGTTGTGAATTTTCTAAGCGGGAGTATTGGGGGACGCGTATGGACTATATCAAGTAGCCGTTATCAACGTATGTCTTTTTTAAGCTGCTTACGCGTCCATTGGAGTGCTTTCGCTTCAGTAATGTGGATTAATAGACTCTTGTTTGATCATACTATCTTAGTGTAAACGTTTGCAGAACAATGACCTTAGTTAGACTCACTTAACCGTTTACGCCTGAGGTCAGCAGCTAACACGCAGTGCAGTTTAGGACATTCCCTCTGTGTGTGCATCTATGGCAAACATTCTATACTGACCGACGTTCCACGGCCAAGGTCACTACATCGTGCAATGTCAAGGGCACAGTATTCCTAGGGAATCTTCCCTAGGGGAAAATAATATGAATTACAATTGTAAATGTTCCGGTAGGGTTAGGGTTAGTTTATCAATTTATAACGTGTAAGAATTACCAGAATTAGTTTGGATGCATTAGAAAGAGCCAGCTCTCGACACGCTCATGTTGTTCTAAAAAATAAAATACGGACGTGACGTCCGTGACCTTTGACACTGCATGAGGCGGTCTGAACAGTATTCGTGCCGTGCATCTATGGCTCAACGACGCAAGGCTCACTCAATAATCCCGCCTGCCTCTAATCACAACACACAGACCCAGCAAAGATAGCTTACTTACTAAAGAGGGGTTGCCAGCGCAGGTCGCGGTGAGGTTGTGCAGCTGTTCCACTGCCAAAAAAGATAGCTCTACCCTCAAAATGCTACAGATGGCGAAATCATGCTAAACACTGCGAGTGAACACTGTGTCACCTGAAGTAGCCAACGTGCGGTTTATTACAACAAGTGCGAGGTAGACAGGAAGGATGAAGAGAGAGAGAGAGAGGGAGGGGGAGAAAGGATGAACAGAGAGAAGGGGATCGGGAGGGTTGTCCTGGGGACAGGTGGAGGGGGGGGGGAGAGGGAGTGAGAGAGAGAACGAGTGGGTTGGAGTGGGGGAGGTCTGGCATCTATTATATACTCATACCCCCAATGTGTGTTTTCGCGGCTCATCTTCTAATATCCTCTATTCTTCCTAGAGCAACCTTTCTACTTCCCGTCACAACATCCTGCGCTCATCCTGCTTCTTCCTGCTCCTAGCAGCATGCTATTTTCCTTGTTTTACAACATCCTGTCTTCTCCAATAGCATTTACCATTGAACTTTTGTGTTATTTTCTAGTCCAGGTCAATAATATTCCAGCGTCTTATAAAGAAAACAAAGCACGAAAAAACAAAAACACTCACATTATTTATTTCTAGATAGAGGTTATAGCAATGGGTTGTTCTTGAATAGCAGATTTAGAAGCTGAAAGCGCTGCTCAGTATTTAGCCATAGAGGTCCTGTGTATATCCTGTTGTCACTTTCCTTATTAACATTATAACGGGTGATATAAAAATTTTTAAAAAAGTTTTACCGCAGCATTGATATTTCCGTTGAATTTTTTTTTTTTGAGTCGTCTTTTGTACTATCGTCTTCGTCTGTACTATCGTCTTCATCAAAGAAGTTGTAGCATTTATCGCCTGATATCGTCTTTAACTTCACCATCGTCGTCATCGTCCTCCTCATCCTCGTCATCTTGAGGGCCCAGGTGCGAGTTGGTGCTGGCGAGGTAGAGTTCAGCAGTAACACTTGTCTAGTGGCGAAGCTTCGTTGAGGTTTATGTCTTTACGAGCGCATTATCGCAGGAACAGGCGAAGAATCACAGAAATCCAGAGATCCGCTTGATTTTACGTAGTAATTTTACGTAGTAATTTTACGTATAATTCTGAAATATCTCGTGCGAGCAGACTGCTGCTTTAGTTGGATTGGAGAAATTAGGGAAAAGGTGAGCATGAAGAGAGTGAGTGAAAGTGTCAGAGTAAGTTGTCGGCTTGTATTTGGCACTAAGGATTCTATCGTTTTGCTTCCTTTACCTATATACAATATCTGGTTTTGTATTAAAATTCAGTTCGAGAAAAGAAACGAGTTGCTTAAAATAAAATAAGCCAGGTGGAGTAGCTCAATGATCCTGGGTGTAAGTGAACCTGTGCACAGATTGGACTACGCAGGTTTGATCACGACATAAAACAGTTTTGCGCATGCTGGATTTCAGTGGTCAGCGCCTTGCATAGCTATTTGGGGTAGTAAGGAAGTACGAAAACAACACACACACACACGCACTTAAAAACACGCACTAATATAAAAAGCAAAACCCAAAAAAAGTCTAAGCGAAAGTGAACAGTTTCGCGAATTACAGAAAAAACTTCTTTCATACAGCGGACACACAGCTTGTTTGTTGAATCCTTTTCTTTTATCCTCCTCCCCCCTTTCCATCTCCCTCTCCCTCCCCTCCATCTATCCTCTCCTCCCCACCTCATCCCAACGAAATTCGTCGTATCGATCCACGTAGTTCAATCTACGGGGTTCTGTGCCTGTGGACAACGATACGTCCCTTCATGCCTGCTGTGTTTATGTCTTGTGCGTTTTGCAGCTTGATTTGTTATCGATTGAGGACACGAGTTGGTTTTTTAATTTTTTTTTAATAAGAGTAAAACGGCGATAAACCGGCTTTCTGAATCGTATGTGGGGTGGCGGTAGCATGTGGCTGCGTGTGTTATTGGGTTGGGGAAAGACTTAAGTAGTAATCTTTAAAATTGCATAAATTTTATACGCGTTTCATGGCGGTTTAAGACGTGAGCGGTATGTTTGGGTGGATTTGTCAGTTGGAAAAGCTTTTTGTGGGAGTTGTTTTTAAAGCAATAAATATTTGTGTTGATGCCTTTCTGATTTAGGAAGAAAACAGGAACAGGGCGCGCGTGTGCGTATGTTGGTGTGTGTGCGCGCGCCACTTCTATCTTGCTCAACACGGAGATTCGAACCCGGTCATTGGTTTGCCATGCGAGCTGAGTTTAAGGGGGAAGATGAGGGGAGGGGGGTCTCATAAACTGTGGAAGCATTGAAGAACAGAGTAGTCTGACGAAGAAAGAATATTATAGGATGTTAGTCTTGCAAACGGCTGAAAAGGCCAAAGAGATATCATGGTGTAAACCGGAAAGGTGCAAGAGTTTGGGACAGGTGAACACAAAATGAGATTGAAGTTGGGGAGGGCAGCTTTGAAGGAGATGGAATTAATAATGTAATTAGGGAAGTTTTGTTGTTTTTGTTGTTGTTTACGTCCAGCACTTTTAGGCACCCCCACCCTTTACCACACCCCCTATGAAGTTTAGTTAGTCGCAACTATTCTGACCTAGCCTATATCAGCTTGAAGATATCTGATGAAGAAAAAGACTAAAGCTTCAGAATGAATTTAAAATGAATGAATGAATGAGCATTTATTAAGCACATAAACATTTCCACACAAAAAGCAAGATCACAGCGCGGGGGTTAAAAAAAAAAAAAAAAATATGAACACTTTATGCCAGGTGAGCTAAGATACACATCACGCATACAGTCTCTCTCTCTACCTTTCTCTCTCTTCCTCTCTTACACACTGATCAGTGCAAACCTCTCTTTCTCAGCATGTTCAACAATCCAATTCGCAAATAAATCTACTACACTCCATCAAATAAATAAGATGGGGCAGGGAGAGGGGAAGGGGATGACTTATATGATTTTTTTTTGTAAAGCTGCATTAATAATAAAACTTCTAACACACCAACGGTTTTAATGCATAACTACCACACACCTGACACAACAAACATGCTCTGTCACATAAAATAGCATCCGTCCCACCATTTACATCCTTCCCTCCCTCCCCCCCCCCACCCACTCCCCGTCCTCCCTATCTCTCTCTTTGCCTCTTTCTCTCTCTCTCTCTCTCTCTCTCTCTCTCTCTCTCTCTCTCTTTCTCTCTCTCTTGCTCGCTCGCTCGCTCGCTATCATAGCTCTGACAATTAAAAATGAAGGAAAAAAAAAAGCCCAGAAAACAACATACTTTCTTTGCTATGAAATACAACCGCTCGTACTTGGTGACCCCAAAGACCAAAGGAAATGTGAAGGAAGCAGAGAGTAGATTGAGAAAGAAGAAGAGAGCGGAGATTGATTGTGACAAAAACAATAGAATATTCTGGTAAGAGTGTGGGTTAAATGGCTAGCCGACTTTTAATATTTATTGGGGGAAGAAGGGTTTGCTGTTAGTGTGTTGCCTTATCGATTGAAGTTCCAAACACTGCTGTATTTTGATGATAGCTTTCTCCATATTGATTGATGTTTCAAACTCTGCTCTTTGATGCTAGCTTTCTCCTGGCGAGTGTCGCGCTTCCGGTTGTCTAGACGTCACAGTACATCCCACAAATCTCAGCCGTGTGATGACAAAACAAAGCAATTCTGGCGCACGCTAGTTTTGAGAAAAATCGACGTTTTGTGTCTCTATGACCTTCCATGTCTGTGTTTTGATGACTTCCTTGTCAGGATCTCGCGCTCTAAAGGACATCTGGCCTTCAAAACTCGTAGTTTTAAAACGACAGCTCAGCCGTCTCCAACGTGTTTTGAACCCGAATTGTCACTTTAACTATGGAAAGTGAGCACAGTTACACCAGACCATACACAGCTGCATTGGCTCCCAGTGAAGCAAAGGATAGGCATCAAAATGCAGTTACTGTGCTTTAAGTGTGTAAAGAACCTGAGCGCCATTACTTACCTTCAAGAGATAGTTTCCTCAACAACCCATCCAGACTATTATGGTCCTGAGCTAAGTCTTAAGTTGCGAACTCAATCAGTGGACGACAGAGAAAGATGGATTGCTCTGGTTAAGCGATCATCTGTGGTGCCCCAACGACCTTACGAGTTACGGGATAGGATAGGATCAGTGGGCATCCACAAACTTGGCTTGATCCGCACTTCCTCGTACTGCGATCCCAAGCTTTCGAACTCGTCAGAAATCTGAGGAATATGTATGACCTAGACGTCTTCAAGCAAGTCTTCCCCCCCCCCCCTCTCCTCTTTTCCTATTGTGCACCATATCCCCTACTCCAGTCCCCACAGAAATCTCAATTTCCCAAAACAAAAACGCACCCACCCCGCCTCTCCCCATCTCTCTCTCGTGCGCCCTGAGCATGCTGCTAGTATGGACGATGCTGCGCCTTAAAAATGGGTATCATCATCAACATCACAATAACATGATTAGACTTTGCTTTGTTTTATGACCACACGGCCGGTCTTTTGCGGTGTCCGACTCGTAATGGGCATACGACAATATTAGATACAAAGACAAAGGAAACTGAATGGGAGAGAAGAGGCGGGAGAACGAGAGAAAGAAGCGATCTAGTGTGCGTGTTCGTGTGTACAGATTTTGTGACCCTTATGAATACAATTGTAAGGCAGAAGCGTTTGTGTAGATAACATGTAGCGAGTTGGCCCTCTGGAGGAAATGGGACCGGAGTTACTTACAGAAATCTTGGATAATTACTATTCTTTTTAGATGCAATCCTCAGAGGGTTAGAAAAAGGTATACTCCTCCTCTGCTTTGGGGACGGTGGCGAGGGTGGGGGTTAAAGGAACTATCGCCTCGTTCTCTTCTGTCAGTGTTTTTTGGTTGTATGTTGTTGTTGGTTTTTTTAATGAAAAATAACGAAATTAGCTGACAAGCCAGTCCAATGTGGCGTCGAGCAAAAGGTCAAATACTCGGTTGAGAAGTCAAGTAGGAGTAGGTGGGTGAACCCCCCCCCCCCCCTCTCTCTCTACCCCGCCCCACCCCTACCCTTACCCAACACACACTTTTGGAATGCTGCTTTTCGTTCCGAATGAAGAAGAATAAAATATAGAGTACGCGTGGTTCTGTGAGTTTTTTTTTTTTTGTTTTTTTTTTTTTTTTTTTTTTTGCCGGGATGGGTCTCTATCCAATATATTTTTGACGATGAACATAATAAAAACAGAATAGAAGCTTGTGGGTGTTTGAACGAGTGAGCAGAGACGGACTCCAGACAGCAGGCTGACAGGCTGTCCAATTATTAGGCAAGCAACAGCCTCGCTTGTCTTTTGATGTTGCCGATAAGAACCAATAAGGGCGCCTTTGCCCTCTGGCCTCATTTCATCACGGCGTTGTCATTGGCTCATCTGCTTTGCGTCACTGCGGCGTTCAAGATGGCTGTAGATTGGGCTGTTTATAGAGAAGTGGAAATTTGAGACTTTTGAACATATGTGTTTGTAGATTCAAATGAAATAAAATAAAAATTAAAGCGAGCTGCTTAACAAAAAAAAGGACCCTACCTGTAGCTGTGGGTACAGGGGAGTGGGGAGGAGGGGGGTAGAGAAAGAACAAAATAAATAATAGTTAAAACCTTGTTTTAATGATTCAGATAACCCAGGCTACTTTGAGACCTTTTAAAGACTGGTTGAAGAATGCCAGAGCTGGATTGTTAAAAACGGGGACAAGATTGTTAATCAGGAAGCGTTTGAGGTAATCTGCAATCGTTAGCTTCCCGTCTGGCTTTATTAACTTGTGGTGTTTTTTGTTGTTTTTTTTCAGTTTTTATCGTTCGTGCATTAACTTTTTGGGGCTTTTATTGCCGGTGCACGAATAATCTCCTTTTGGAACTAATCTATTCGCTCCGATTAACCTTATCATTAGGCTGGCTGATGTGTTTTTCCTGCCCGCTGCGTTTGTGACTTTGTTATTGTCCATGCGTTTGTTTCATGTTGAGCGTGTTTCCTGCTCTATCTGATACTGGTCGTTTGAAGCCTTTTTTGATGCTGAGTTTGCACACGGGGAATAAGGGAGCTGCAGTCCTTGCAGGTCATTGTATTTAGAAGAATAGAAAGATAGGAGGAATAGAGGTAAGTGTCGTGGAGATGAGAAGAATGGAGAGAGAGAGAGAGAGAGAGAGAGAGAGAGAGAGAGAGAGAGAGAGAGAGAGAGAGAGAGAGAGAGAGAGAGAGAGAGAGAGAGAGAGAGAGAGAGAGAGAGAGAGAGAGAGAGAGAGAGAGAGAGAGAGAGAGAGAGAGAGAGAGAGAGAGAGAGAGAGAGAGAGAGAGAGAGAGAGAGAGAGAGAGAGAGAGAGAGAGAGAGAGAGAGAGAGAGAGAAACAAGCAACATCTTATTAGATCTGTCAGTGGGCGGGCAGCGATTCTCTCTCTCCCTCCCTTGCCGAGTGGCGGTGTGTTTGGAGAGAGAGCGTGTGTCTTTCTTATAACACTATAACGACAACAAAGGAGAAACGTTTAAAACCTTTACTTCACGCAGGATCACGAAAATTGGTATGGCATCCTTTATAAAGAGGAGGATCATTTGTGGTGTGTACACAGGAAACATTTCTATAGACTCTAACACACACACACACACATATACACACACGCATATTATTTACTCTAAACCATACTCACGCACTCACACGGACGCACGCACATACACACTCTCCCCACCCCCACCACACACACACACTCACACTCACACTCACTCATACTCCGAGAGTCAATGTAAATATTCACGTACACACATAAGCTCGGGGATCCAATTTTCAATAATGTCCACAACTGCGGAGTGTTGAAGCAATCGGGCGTCGCTAAACCAACATGGGGCAGCAACAAGAAAAGTAAACACACTGTTGGAAAAGTATTGGCACATTGTAGACAGCTGGTCATTCGTAATGAAGTGGT
Organism: Oncomelania hupensis; assembly: GCA_036898135.1. Taxonomy (NCBI): domain Eukaryota; kingdom Metazoa; phylum Mollusca; class Gastropoda; order Littorinimorpha; family Pomatiopsidae; genus Oncomelania; species Oncomelania hupensis. The sequence continues at coordinate 30,365,311 of CM072516.1, read as the reverse complement.
TTACCACTTCCACCTTCATCCTCCCTAATCCATCGACTATCTTCGCCCCTCCCCCCCCCTTTTTGGTACCCCCTCTTTTCTGTAGATCAGGACTGGTTATAGTTAGCCTTCCATTCCAACTACCCATCTTTTCTGCTATCCCGTCATCCCCAGCAATATCAAGGTGTTTTGGTTTATGGACTTTAATAAAGATGTACTTGCTATCCGGTCTCTTCTACAGTTAATCTTCAGATCAGCAGATCAGTTCTCCACGTTCCGCCATTACAAATCAGGCCCAGATCGGCAGTAAAAGTTCCATCTCAGTTTATTTTTATAGCGCAAGACCAAACTTAAAGATTGCTCTAAGCGCTCACACACACCCACACACATACACATCGCAAGGATAAATAATTAAACAATGTGGTGCAACATTATGAGATAAAATACGTTAAACATCGTAAGAAATAATGATAAACTTCACATCTAACAAGGATAAATACTTGAATTTTTTTTTTTTTGGTTGTTTGTTGGTTGCATGCAGTTTATTATTCTTTTCTATCGGGGAACTCTGGGCCGCCTCCCATGGGGAAGACGTAGTCGCCCAAACCCAACCTTCCTAACATTATTTGTGGCACAACATTATGAGATAAAACACGTTAAATATTGTAAGAAATCATAACAAACCTCATATCTAAGGAATTAAGAATAAATAACCAAGCAATGATTCAAAAATAGCTCAAAGTAAAATGTACACACAGTGACACGGGGAGAAGGAGTAATATGACAAACATAAGTAATAAAAACAAGTTTTAAAAGCAATACATTTTCAATCTTTCATGTAATGCTTTTTAAATACAATGTTTCCCAGATTTGATGTGGTGCCCTTATGAAAGTGCGACACTGCCATATCGGTTGCTTGCGTATAAACGGGTTTTGTTTTCGACGGTCACGCCTCTAGTTGAAAGGTGTAAGTGAACCAGAAGAAGAAGAAAAGAAAAGAATAGGTTTGCGTTGTAAGGGCGGTTCTGGGAAAATGGTATGTTTTAAATGCTGTGTGTGTGTTCGTGTGTGTGTGCGTGAGAGAGAGAGAGAGAGAGAGAGAGAGAGAGAGAGAGAGAGAGAGAGAGAGAGAGAGCAACATTTGCGACTTTAAATGTGGGCGAATTTTAATGGTGTGATTTTTTATTTTTATTTTAATGATGAAGGTTCGTTTGAGTGATATTATAGGGCGGGCCATAGAAACTGTACTTTGTCAGCATTCGCCGCTTTGCATGTGGGCGAGTTTGATAAGCTCTGGCGATAGAGTTACCACATTTTATTGCCTGCCTGCCTAGCGGATATTGGCTGATTATCGATCCGAGCCAGCACTTGTCTTGATGGGTTAGCTGCACAAAACTTCCTCACAGCCCCACAGCTTATTTTCTATTCGCCCACTTTCCCCTACTGCATGGCCCTTGGACCATGAACTGATCCCACCGAACTGCATTTATTACACACACTGAACTAAAATTAAAGTCAGCTGCATGCACGTACACACACGCACGCACACAAGCTTGCAACCTCCCTTCCCTCCCTCTTCGCCCCCCCCCCCCCCCAATTCCTTCTCTCTCGATTAAGTGTCAAACCATCTATTAGTGAGTGTTTTCGCTGCACTTATCTCCTACTCCACACTTTATTTCTAACTTTAAAACCCCACCCCCTTTCGCTAATGTATAACATGAATGAAATCGTGAAAGAAAGAGAAAAAAAACCAACACACTAATTGTTGCCACCATTTCTCTCACAAACCCTTCCTCTCCTTGCACGGGACTCCTCCCTTAACCTCATTTTTCCTTCCCCTCTTCCCACCCTCCCCCCCCCTTTCACTCCCACTCCCCCCGCCTTTTTTTCCTGTTTGTGTGCGCGGAACCCTCCCTCTCTCATGCACAACCTCTCGCTAATACCATACAATATATATATATATATATATATATATATATATATATATATATATATATATATATATATATATATATATATATATATATATTTATTTATTTATTTATTTATTTATTTATATACACATACACACACACATACTTGCAATACATCACAACTGGGTTTATTTAAGAATGTTGGAATCGGAAAGTGATTTTTTGACGGAAAGTACGCAAACTTCTTCTAAAAATGTAAGAATCTAATGCAAAATTGGCTCTTTCCGTCCAAAAAGTTGACTCCTGTGTTCTTAAAACACTCTCATGCACTACAACTGAACTCCCATCCACTAAAAGAGCACTCCCGCTTTTAGAAAAAAGTGGGGTCCTGGAAAAAAAAGTGGGTTCCAAGCAAATGAACCCATTTGTTACTAAGAAAGACAAGGTCTGCTACCCATTTGTGCGCTTTTGTGGGTACACACACACACCTTTCTCGCTTTTCCGCCTTTCTCACAAACCCCTTCCCACCTACCCCACGCAATGCACGTATTGTCTGGGTTGGGGCTTATGATTGCTCTCCTGCACTTAGGCTCTTGGGTTTCAGCACTTGTCAGCATTATGGATCGCTGAAGTCACTCTTGCAGTTATGACTTTTGTGACAAACATCACATTGTTTTTAGCGGAACATAAATTTATTACATTTAAAAAATTAAAATAAATATATAGGACAGTAGTTTCCCTGGCACTGTATTCTGTGTAGCACAACAGAAATTTATTTTCTATGTATTTATTGTGTTTCGAAGCAATCCATAGCAAATGATTTATTTAAAGACTATAACTCTGTAAAGTGTAACAGAATTTATTATTGTTATTATTTTTTTTAAAAATTATTATTATTGTTGTTGTTATGATGATGATGATAATGATGATGGTGATTATGATGATGATGATTTAGATTATTATTATTATTATTTTTTTTTAAAATTATTATTATTGTTGTTGTTATTCTTCCCACCCCCCACCCCCAACTCTTTCTCTTTCTCTCTCCTTCTCCACCTCTCTCTCTCTTTCTCTCTCCGATGGAGAAGCTGCTGTCTTAGTTGGGATGGAATAAAGGATCGGAGGTGGGGTGGATTATTTCATTTATCGATTCCTTCCTATCCAATCCTATCCTGTCCCGTAACTCGGAGGTCGTAGGTGCACCATAAATGATCGTTTAACCAGCATACTCCATCTTTCTCTGTCCTCAGCAGTTCTGATGGCTTCGCTCAGTGTCAAACCAGTCCATTCTCGAATGTTGTCCTCCCACCTCTTTTTCGGTCTCCCTCTTCTTCTACCTCCTTGCACTCTGCCTTGCAGAATGGTCTTTGCAAGGCCTGAAGATCTGGTGACGTGGCCATACCATCGGAGTTTCCGTTTCTTCACCACTGTGAGCTTGTCATCATGTTGTCCAATGGCTTGTGTGATGGTCTGTCGGACCGTCGTTGGTGATGTGTTGGGTATAGGAAATGCCCAGAAGTCTTCTGTAGCACTTCATGCTTTGTATTCTTCGTTGTAGATCTGCTGTGAGGGTCCATGCTTCGCAAGCATTTTTTATTTATCGATTAAAACAAAAAAATTTGTTGTAGCGATTCTACAAACCATCGGTGGTGCGCCTCATATTTCTTACGGTTTTACACATGCTGTTTGTGACACACACACCCACACACCCACACACACCAACACACACACCTACATGATATCTTTTTTTAAAGCTGTTTATCCTCTCTTCTTGAGAAACAGGATGTGACGTTCTCTTGCTTTGATAGTATTGGTGTGTTTTGTTATTCACGAACGAGCAAAGAACTCGCATTACATTATTCAGGCTGTTCGTACTGTTAATATTCCACAATAATTTCTATCTCGTGCCTTAAGATTAAGATCCGTCATGTTGTATAAAAACACCGAACTTTTGGATGTTGGTTCACCTTTTTTCCGCCCCTTCGCTTGCACCCTAAGTTTGCAACTAAGACAACAGATAAAAACAAAATCCCCCCCCCCCCCGCCCCCCTCACAGACACACACAGACACGAACACACGCGCATGCTTTAAACTCTTATCAAATTGCATAAATGTAGGTCGATCGGGTTGGTTCAATTGTCCGTGACGTTTTAAAGTTTGCACAAGGAGCAAATTAGCGCCCTCGGCAGCTCGAGGTGCAGGTTGATGTTAACCAGTGCCTTGAGCAGCTCTTTGGTCTGGTATCATTATTTGATGTATGCAATACCACACAAACTCTTAGTTACATAAAACACGAAGATGAAGCTAAAGTATAATATATATATTGTTTTTAAACGAGTTCCGTTTTCAGATGTTTTTCAGCCGATGTTTAACACTTCTTCGCTGTTGTGTGAAACCTTTCTTCCCCGATACCCCTAAGGGCCTAAGGTGCTTTCACATCAAAGGCAGGAACATAATTAACCAATGATTTCCGTTTTAGCCTGGCTTTGGCCCCCACTTGGCGAGCCGTCACCCTTAATTTGTCTTGCCCGCACCCAGCCTTGCTTTGCTCTGAGTGTCTGAGATGATTTAGGGGCAAAATATCCGAATTTGTGAGGCAAACGTACCTTCTATGGTCTGTGGATGATCTGTATGGCCAGCCTTGTTAGGGCTAACAGTAGTAATTGCGTTAGTGGGGCGTCTGTAACGGAGGGTTCGTTCGAATCAGCATCTTTTCCAGCAGGACTTGGATGACAGCATCGTTTAGATGAGTTCAACGCTCGCCTAGTCAAACATAAATAAAAGTACGATACCACAGTCAGGAGCAGTAAATGTAATAGAAAACAGTTTATTGTGGAGTTAGGGAGAATGTGTGGAGTTGGGTGCTGTTGATGGGGGAAGGAGAGGGGAAGGGTTTGTGTGTGTTTGAGAGAAAATGGGAGAAAGTAAGTGTGTGTTTGCGGGTGCGCGCGCGTGCGTGTGTGTGTGAAAGATGGATGTGGAGGAGAATGTAGGTAATAGAAAGTCGCAACGAAACCGCTTCAAAGGAGTGTTAGATGATGGATTGAGCGTTTACTGGACGTGGAGAGATGGTGTTGGCGTTAAAAGAATGAAGCAGAAAATCATTTTAATTAACACACACGCACACACACACGCGCGTGCGCGTGCACACACACATACACGCACTTATGCATTACAGAGAGAGAGAGAGAGAGAGAGAGAGAGAGAGAGAGAGAGAGAGAGAGAGAGAGAGAGAGAGAGAGAGTTTTATGATTTCAGAAGAAGATGGACCGACCGAGTAAAAAAAAAATAAGTAGACTGGCAATAGGTGTACGGGAGAGATGGAGGAGGGGGGAGGGGAGTGGTTGCGTAGGTCAAACAAACAATCTTTGAGAAAATTTGATTGCGGTGGACATAGAAATGTTTACTGGGCTTTTTTAAAATTTTGATTGCGGGTTTTGGATAGCGTTTGAATTATTTAATTAATTTTTATTTATTAAGCGCGTTAACATAAAAAAAAAAAGTCGCCTATGCGGGTGAAATTCGGGTTGCTTTTTTAGTATGTAAAGATAGGGGATAGCAGTGGTGGTGGAAAGGAGTGGCTAGATAGATGAATGGGCTGTCAGAAAGTGTCCGGGGAGGGAAGTGGCAGCACCTACTTCTTTGATGTCGTGTTTTCCCCACGTGCTTCGCTTTGTTGGTTTACTTTCCTTCCTCTTTTTAAATAAACCTACATCCTTGCCCCTACCCCTTCCTACCGCCCGCCCCCAACCCCTTCACCTCCACACACCTGACCCCTCCTTGTGTTTGTTGGATGTCTTGTTTTTTAAATAATGTTCAGGCCTATTATTATACATTACAGAAGCGAACGATCACCACCTTACTTGCAGCCCTGTTCGTTCAGTGTTCTTGTTCTTAGCTATTTATCGGACCCGTACCGCATCATACATTTTGTCATTTTGGTCTTGTGCGACCTAACGTTGACTTTTGCAGAAACTGTAACCACCACCACCACCACCATTTTTGCATCCCTTTTTGTTGAATGTTGTCGATCTTATCAGACCCGTACCGCATTAAACATTCCTATTTCAAATCCTAGCACATTTCGGTTCTTGCGCGACAGTGTTAACTTTTTTGCCGACATATTTCTTTACTCGAAGGTTGTTCATCACAGGCCTGGCTTTGTCTTCGAGTTTAATCCAGTTTATTTGCTCATAGAGGTAAATAGAAATGTTAGAGTGGGGTGAGGGTTTGTGGTGGGTGAGATGTAGGGTGTTTGCGTTTGCTGTTGTTGCTCTTTTTACGCTCAAGTTCTTTCTGCCTTCGAGTTCTATATGATGTTCATGCATGTTGAAGTCTTGTCTTGTTCCCTCCTCTCTGGCGCAAATTAAATATGACTACTACTACTACTACTACTACTGCTACTACTACTACTACTACTACTACTACTACTACTACTACTACTACTACTACTACTACTACTACTACTACTACTACCACTACTACTACTACTACTACTACTACTACTACTACTAGATATCATGCGCTTTTTCTTCAATCGAACTCAAAGGGCGGCGAACCGAAGAGATCGCTATTACAAAATCTTTTTTTTTATGTTAAATTTACTGCATCTTTATCAGGAAGGATACCGGAGTACCCGGATAAAAACCCTGTGTGACGTAAGTTCGTCCCATGGGGGGAAGGGAGGAGGGGTTCGTACCCGCGACACCTTGGGCATAGGAAATAGCACCCTATCAACTGTGGCACTAGGCCACTCCAATCAACACTTGACGGGGTGCCACAGTCAGCATACAAATGTACAGTCTATCAAGAACGTATTGACAGCAAGTGAAGGCTTCTCTGATCTTTTGATCTTTGGCTGTACTGAATACTAATGGGGATGATCGACATATCCTGCGAGTCGATCACAGAAGTGAGTTCCCCTAAACGTTTTTGTGTAATTAATATTCGCGTTATGTGACGATATACCCTATAAACTTAGTCGCTGCTTGTATTAGAATTCCTTCAATCTAGATTTATTGTGAATTTCCGGTGGTCTCAACAATAAGGTTTCTTGTCAAAGTATAAATGTAACTTGACATGTAAAAAATCTGGGGTATGTGAACTTATGTCTCACACGCACGCACACACACACACACCACCCACACACTTCTATTTTACTATATCATGCATAGTGTATACAGGGCGATCAGTATTAAGGACGTAATTCTGTATCCAAGTTGATTTACTGCTGATAGATCTTATTTCCAGACGGATTCTGTAAAATGTCTCAATGTCAGGCATGACCTAAAAAATCGGAACCTAGCTTTCTAATTTCTATGTTACACTGCAACTTAGATCAAATTTCTACGTCTGTCACCAATACAGTAGTAGTAAATAGAGAGACCATTGTTCAAACCCATTCTTTCTTTTTACTGCTCGACCGGTGCAATGAGAAAAGAAAAATCAAAGCATAACATCATCTAGTAAATTGTTGTTGACGTGTGGTGGTGGCGAGCGAGCGAGAGAGAGAGAGAGAGAGAGAGAGGGGATGGGGGGGAGCGATAGAGATGGAGAGAGAATGGTAACGGAGTTGGGTTGGCTGTCTGTTTGCTTATCTCAGGATGTTTGAAACTAACGATCGTGCCAGGGAGTCCAAAGTTTAATTCTTTCCTTAATTATTACGTACCCATGACTCTTTTGAATTTATTTCATAACGTTTTACATTTAATGGGATGTTCCTTTTTTTATGTTAAAATGCATGGCTGTAGAATAATAGTAGCTGGATGTTGCAAGTTTACAGTTGCGTTTCCTGCAGCTTTGGTATTTTGAAACTGGTTTTATGTAATCATTCTAAGTCTGGGGTTTAAAATGTGGTATTGGATGACTTCGCCGTAACGAGATAAACTATTCGTTATATTAAATTGCTTGTAATAAGTAATTAAATAAAATAAATAACTGGCGTGATGATCTGACGATAAGTCATGCCTCTCTTTCCTCTCACCAGACCCTCTATTCCAACATCTCTCATTCCCACCCACCCACCCTCTCTCTCTCTCTCTCTCTCTCTCTCTCTCTCTCTCTCTCTCTCTCTCTCTCTCTCTCTCTCTCTCTCTCTCATATTCACATAATTGCAGCGAATGGTGTTGACCTTTTGTATTCATTGATGCTGTTTATCTTAGACAAGCCCATTCCTTTCTTTCTGCCTTTTCTCCCTTCCCTCTTTCCATCCACCTGTTTGTATGCTTCAGAAGGAAAAAATAAATGGGAGGTCTAATTACCACCCTGGAATGAAATTTAGTTTCCCCTTGCTGGCATTAGGGGAGGGTTTAAAGGAGAAAGAACGTTTGGCGTCAGAGCAGGGTGAAAAGGGCATTAGGATTACTCCTTTTCAGCCCACTTTAACGAGATGAAGGTGAAGTCGCCCCCAGTTGAATACGTGAAGGTCTCTCTCTCCACTGCCGACGTGACGGCTTTTTTTGGGGGTGAGTAGGAGGGAGGGGGGGTGGCAACACTACTTTAAATATTCAGAAAATTCCTATTTCGATTCGGGCTAGAGTCTCTGTGTATGGGGGGAAGTGTGTGAGTTTTGTAGAGGAAGTTCTTCAGTTTCGGGTTTTGAGGGGCTAAGATTAAGGCATCGTTGCGCTTTTCGCGAATGACCGTGTGTTAGTCCTGGCCAAGCGCAATGAGCAGCCCTTTGTGCTGGCAACTGCAATATGTACATGCGTGCACACATACACAGAGAGAGAGAGAGAGAGAGAGAGAGAGAGAGAGAGAGAGAGAGAGAGAGAGAGAGAGAGAGAGAGAGAGAGAGAGAGAGAGAGAGAGAGAGAGAGAGATTTACTAGGAAACAAAACACATTCACATTGTACGTAGTCAAATATTTGTAGGTTTGAATGTGCAATGATAATTCAAGAGGAACAGAAAATCCGTTCTATAATATAGTCGGAAGCAGGGCGTATGGTACTGAAGACGGTTGAAGATGTTAGACCAACTTGTTAGTGCAAGGAATATAGGGTGGTGATGATGATGATGATGATGATGATGTTGATGATGATGTTGATGACGACGACAATCATATTGTATAGTGTATCCTATCCTATCCTGTCTATCCTATCCTATCCCGTAACTCTGAGGTCGTTGGGGCACCACAGATGATCGTTTCCATCTCTGTCCTCAGCAACCCTGATGGTTTCGCTCAGTGTCAAGCCAGTCAATTCTCGAATGTTGTCCTCCCACCTCTTCTTCAGTCTCCCTCTTCTTCTACCTCCTTGCACCGTGCTTTGCAAGATGGTCTTTGCAAGGCCTAATGATCTGGTGACGTGGCCATACCACTGGAGTTTCCGTTTCTTCACCTCTGTGAGCAGGTCATCGTGTTGGCATAGTCAAACAAATCTTGATTGAGGGCGGCCGCGAGGCAGGGCACGGGTATCCAAATCTCAAAGCCGGGACGGTCGTGGTGTGCTGATGAGAATATCTGATGGTTTGGGATTAAGGCACGGTGGCGCCTCGCCATTCTTCTTCGAGGCTCTAAAGTCAGTCTTGGAGGTTTGTGCCCAACAACCGTCCTGTTAGAGCTGTGTGCACGTCTTTCCCTTGTCCCTCACCCAATGTCGTGGGCAGCGTTGCGCTGCGACTACCGTGCTTTCGCTGAGAAAGCAATCCGAATTTAATTTGATTAGCATGGATGGAGTGTGTTATGCATCTCCTCCTCTTCACCGCTCTCACCCAAACACACACACACATATACTCCACCCGTATAAAGTCTTATGTCCCCAGTCTTCAGACCACGAACAGGATAGTACAGTTTAGAGGTATGCATTGCAAAATGTGATCAAAGATATTACTTGTTGCTGATGTCGATAGTGTTTGCATCATTGGTTCTTGGAGTTTGGAACTTATATGGCTGACCGTCTAAATGTATTATGAGGTCTTAGAGATTGATACTCGGTGTAGGTGTGTGTATATCTATCCATCTAGATAGATAGATAGATAGATAGATAGATAGATAGATAGATAGATAGATAGATAGATAGATAGATAGATAGATAGATAGATAGATAGATAGATAGATAGATAGATAGATAGATAGATAGATAGATAGATAGATAGATAGATAGATAGATTAGATAGATTAGATAGATTAGATAGATAGATAGATAGATAGATAGATAGATAGATAGATAGAAGATAGATGAGATGAGATGAGATGAGATGAGATGAGATGAGGTTAGGTTAGGTTAGGTTAGGTTAGGTTAGGTTAGGTTAGGTTAGATTAGATTAGATTAGATAGATAATCTGACTTGTGACAGGTCTGGAGTATGTCATCTTGACACGAAGTCGTGCTCGATACACGTGGACGTAGGATTGGTCTTCTGATACTCCGCAGTCTAGCGTGGCAGAGAACAATCAATAGCCATTACAAGAACACACGCCTGCCTGCCCAGCAATTGAGATACCGCGACCAGCACACAACACACAGACAGCCACAGTCCCAGTATGGCTTTTTTGACCCACTCTGGAACTGGACCGTCTCACGTTGATCCTGCTTGGGACTGACTTTAAGTCGCAGTTCTAATTTCATTTATTTATTTATTTATTTACTTGCTTTATTCACTTTATTTAGGTAGTCACTGTAATATATTAACTGTAATGTGCTACATATCTTATGTTTCTTTTTTTTATTTATTTATTTTGTAATACGATTTGATTTTGATTGATTTTCATTTCATTTTATTTGATGCGTATGGACATTGTTCACAGATTATTGCTAAGAAAGACGCGGAATTCCTCCTTCTCCTCCCTTCCCCCCTCCCTTCCTCCCCATGGAATGTTTAGTTTGGCATATCACAATAGAATAAGGAAGTATCATACACGTTTCAAGCTAAAATGATTGGGTTCTGATTTTAGCTTTCCATTGGCGTTTATAATAATTATTGCAACCCTCATGACCGTGTAGTTCTTTATTACTACACAAAAGATCTCCACTGTGATGCATAGACTGAGACGGCGAGTAGTCCGAGACTAAACACTAAACACAGGACATAACTATCGATTGCATGCGTTTTTGAAATAGGACAACTGGTATTGTCTAAGGTAAATAGTTGAATAGACTTATCCGACGCCTATGTGAACGAACAGTTTTAAGAAACTTTACCTACAGGTATAATATTATTTACATATTATGGGTGTACATGAATAATGTTGCACTGTACCTAGCTTTTTGGTTTCCGATGGTTTGCAGATAGTTAACGTGGACTTGACCGATAGGTATCTAGACGTATACATGTAATTTGTATAGTAATTTGTTGTTGGTTTAAAAAACAAAAACAACAACAACAACTAGCATTGTGGTATCCTGTTCTGTGCTTATGTAATTTATCGTATAATTTATTTTAAACCTCATACGACAACCGTTGCACAACCAACGTTGATGGGGAAAAGCATTTTGGCATCCTCTTCTGGGGTCCCGCGGCTGGCCCTTCCCTGAGGTTTTTATGTCTGGGCGGAGGAAGAGCTTGAGTCCACAAGCAAATCCAGGGATTAGGCCCAAAGCCCTGATGTCATTGTGCAGGCGTGAGCCTGCCCGTGCTTCTGGTAGTTTGGGAGTCGCCCCATTGTTCCATCAGCTTGGCCTGACTCACTTTGCTCTAGTCCTTAGTGTTCCCTTCCTCGTCGTCATCTTCATCCTCTCTCCTCCTCTTGCCCCTCTTCCTCCTACTTGTTCTTTTTCTCCAGCGCCTCCCTCTTTCCTGTTCTTGTTCTCTTCTTCTTCTTCTTCTTCTACTTCTTCTTCTTCTTCTTCTTCTTCTTCTTCTTCTTCTTCTTCTTCTTCTTCTTCTTCTTCTTCTTCTTCTTCTTCTTCTTCTTCTTCTTCTTCTTCTTCTTCTTCTTCTTCCGGGGCAGGGGGTTTCTTTATAAATAGTATCCCCACTTTCTGGAAATTAAGTGCTTCAAATTCCCACTGTCACTATCTTTCTCATTTGTTCTTTCTAATTCATAATCTGTTCCCTCTACTATCTTCTTCGATAGACCAGTCAACTACCTTTTTTGGGGAAAACTCTTCCAAAATTCCTCATTAAATTTTGTGTATGGGGTCTGTTGGGTCAGCTTGGAGATATTGAACGCTCTTTGCCAAATGGTCACTAGGGCTGTATGTGGTATTATTATTTAGCAATGTAGGCATTGTATATGTATGTTTTTTTAAAAATATTTTTATAATGCTGTTTATATTCTATTTTGTTTCCGTAAACCGGGGTTTGAAAAATTAGAATACAGCCTCCGCGTCCCCTGCATGGGAATGCTTTAATATAAAGGGACCCGCTGGTGGGGTACTTTCAGTGTTACCATCAGAGTTGTTTCAGTAGATCTTTTATACGGATCAGGGGTGAGCCCTCTTTCAACCAAGTTGTGAACCTGGGGCCCTATTCATAGAGGGACTACATGTTATAGGGACTGCAAACCTTGAAAGGACTTTAGATTTCGTCCGATAAATGCGGCATCTGAACTGACATTCATGAAGGGCTCACAGCCGGGATTGTGGCTATAGTCCTTTCTAATATTAGCATCGGGAAAGTCAGCCAAATTATATCTACTGCGCACGCGTACTGCAGCGGATGCGATCATTTGTGTGTAGTGCGTGATCGCCTTCAATGTTTTAGAGACTTTGCTGTACACTGTAAACATTACACACACATACTCTGCAGAGCCAATTTAGTGTTTTTATACGAAAAATAGAGCTATAGGCATGCTAAGGTGCATGCTGCGTTTTGCAAGTTGTGATTGTTGGCAAAAGTTTGTCGTGCACGCTTACACAAACATTCACGAATATATATTTTTTCTTCTGCAAGGGCGATTGAGTTAACAAAAAAAAAACCGTTGACAGTTTGCTCACTTATTAGTTGGTGTCCCTGTGTCTAATTTGTTACTGCATTAACCTTGTATCCCCCCCCCCATTCCTCTCTCTTTTATCTGTCTCACTCTGCATCTATGCAATTGTATGTGTGTTTGATTTGATAAAATTGATCAATGTATGTGCACATGTATGAGTGTGTGTGTTTACCCAGTAAAAGAAATGCATATTAATAAAATCTTTCAATTTATTATGCATACAATTTAAAAAATCTGTTTAGTGTCATGACCTACAGGAAACTTAAATTGATTACATGACTGTTAATGCTGTGGCTAGTGTAATTTCCATAGTTTTTCCTGCAAACATACTCGTGTTCATATTCCGGTGGCGCTTGGATTGGTATTAGTGTCCCATCTATGCACCCAAACACGTTCGGCATGTTGCCGATTCTTTGAAATTTTAATTTTTGTCTGTCAGCTTCGTGTTGATCTGGAAACTGGATCCAATTGCTGACTATCAATTTCAGAGCAACAGTAACTTTTGAGATTACTCTGTCGGCTGTCGGTTGCGAAATTCCAAACAAATCAGCACATACTATTTGGAAAGAACCACACGCGTAAAATCTCAAAGCAACTAATACTTGCATTGATGGTGTCAAAGACCCTAGTCGGTTTGCGTGTTCTAGTTGCTCTGCAACATCGTCAATTATGGTGAATATGTCATGACGACGAAAACGAAAATCTAAGGGATTCATCCTGTCTCTGAAAATTCTATTTCTCCTCAGCTGTCTTCGCCTTAGTAAGATTGGAATCAACGCACCCGCCATTTTTGCTCGATGTTACAGTCCCTTTACCGGCATAAAGGCCCGAATCTTATGCTGATAACTTTTAGGCCGTCTGCCGCGGCCGATAAGCTCTGCTGTCCCTCTATGAATAGCAATACACGTATATCGCAGTTATAGGCCGTAGACGGTGTGCAGTCCCGTTCCGGCACTTGCAGTCCCTTCATGAATAGGGCCCCTGATTTGGCTCTTTGCAGTCCGCTGGACCCTATAAACAATGACTAACTCTCACTCACTCACTCACTCACTCACTCACTCACTCACTCACTCACTCACTCACTCTTCTTCTTCTTCTTCTTCTTCTTCTTCTTCTTCTTCTTCTTCTTCTTCTTCTTCTTCTTCTTCTTCTTCTTCTTCCTACATTTTCTTGCTTTTATTCGCCTTGTCTTCATCATCAACCTGCTTCCTTCTTGCTCTTGGTTTCGTCCACTTCCCCGTTTTCTGCGGCTTGTTTGTTTTTGTCTTTGTAGTTTTATTTTTTTGTTTTTTTCTTTTTGTTTCCTCCGGCTTCTTGTTTGCTCTCTCAAACACTTTCACCTGGGCTGGCGTGCATGAACGAACTTAAAAGCCGACTTAGACTTAACGCTTCACTGAAACATGCTACTTAAGTCTAAGTCGGCTTTTAAGTTCGTTCATGCACGCCAGCCCTGGATCTTGTTGTTCATTTTCTCTTTTTTCCACCATCATCATCCCTCTCACATTTCTTTGCCCTTTTGGCGATGACTTAGGGCTCGGGTAAGATTGAGAGAGAGAGAGAGAGAGAGAGAGAGAGAGAGAGAGAGAGAGAGAGTGAGAGAGAGAGTGAGACAGAGAGAGAGTGAGAGAGAGAGAGTGAGAGAGAGAGAGAGAGAGAGAGAGAGAGAGAGAGAGAGAGAGAATGTCTAGCTTCAAGTTTGTAGTGGCTATTACGGAATTAAAAAAGGTAAATTAAGCCAGGCTTGCTTGTGTTCTTGCAGCTGTTTGACAACTTTCGTGCTGTAAACTTGCGCGCCAGTGCTTTTAGGGTACATGGAATTTTAAAACAACAACAATAATAAACACATTTGTTGCTGTTTGGGTAATTGTGTAATGTGCATATTGTTGGCTTCCTTGTTCACCAGCATTCGTCGCGGCTGCGTATCGGCTTACCGTGAAAACGTCACAGCTCCGAACATAAATATCGCCAGAGAAAGAATTGGAATGCCCAAGCTATAGCGAGCTGAATTAAAGTGTTTCCTTCCTACTCGGGTTTTTTCGATGTTAACATTTTGGGATGGCGATTAAGGAGAAAGGCAAAAGCTGGTTAAGGCAATATCAAGTTTTCTTTGCTTTTTTTTTACTTATTAAATTGTGAGGAAATGTATGTAGCGTTAAGGGAAAAAGAATCTATTGTGTCAGTATTTAACCACAAAATATCACCGAGATGTGTCTATAATATCGCCTCAACAGACGTTGTCTCTGGCGCTAAAAGCGATGAAAACAGTTAACAAAGCCATCAAGCCGAGTCGTCGTCCAAAAGCCGTAGCTAGAGACAGATCCTGGAAAAGCATAGAGGGACACGCACAATCCTTGTCGTCCAAGCCTAAAACATCACTCCAAAAACTGTTCCAGTCTTGTTTGACATCTGTCACACTGCCAGGCACCCTGGCGACATTTTAAAAGGCGCGCTTCGAAATTCATAAGTCGGGGTGATTGAGCCGTTCCTAAAACAAGATTGTCCTAGACAATAGCGATTGTCCCAGTTCAAAAACGCATCCTCAGGAATGGTTTTATCCTACCGCAGACTTGTTGTTGTCTAATTCTGTGCATTCACGTGGAGCTTAAGTTGAAATCTATTACAGTTGAGGTTGGGGGTAGTGGGAAGAGGAAGGGCCTGCCGTGTGCATGAATCCCAAGTTTTGTTGTTGTTGCTACTGCTGCTGCATAGTTCTTCTTCTTCTTCGTCTTCTTCTTCTTCTTCGTCTTCTTCTTCTTCTTCGTCTTCGTATTTTTCTTCTTCTTCTTCATCTTCTTCTTCGTCTTCATTATCTTCTTCTTCATGTTGTTGTTGTTGTTGTTGTTGCTGTTGTTGTTGTTGTTGTTCTTCTTCTTCTTCTTCTTCTTCTTCTTCTTCTTCTTCTTCTTCTTCTTCTTCTTCTTCTTCGACGCATACTTTGTCCTTTAATCAACAGTAGACGAAATAAATGTCCAACATAATTGCTGGGTACTGATCAACCCTTTATGGGGCAAGGAAGAGGGGGCCACTAACAGTCTAACAGATGATGATTTATGTCCGGGCCAAGTGAAAGGATTTATAGCGAGTATTAACAATTTTAAACCCCCGACAGTTAGTTTCACGCGGACGTGTGAGAGAGCAAGGTTGCGTTATGCTTTATGCTCATTGGTTAGTGGATTTGCAAAAGCGAGGAGAATTAAGAAGGGTCTGCCTTTTGCGACTTGCGTTATAAAATAGTGGAATTGAGTTTGTGCCCGACAACTCTGCGTGAAATATAGTTGGATGCCATGTATGTGGTGGTGGTCTCTTCTAGTCGGCAGGATCGTGCCTTATCCCTGTCCCATCAGACATGTGTGTGGAACCCCTGCTTTGCCCATCAACCCGCATCTCTCTCTATATTAGTAGTACCCAGAGGCATAACGTAGTACTCCAAGGAAAGGAGAAAATGTCTAAGTGAGTCTGTGGCGGTGGTGTCTTTTTTCTTCAAACGTTTACACTTCATAGTGTGATCGTAAGTTTACATTATTGAGATTAAAGCATCATCAACACTATTCACACGCTCCAACCATTTATCGTAATGCAGTTTGTTGTCGTCCTCCTCTTCATCACCCTATTCTTCATCACCTTATTCCTCCTCTTCCTCTTCCTCAACTTCCACCACCTCATCATCATCTTGTGTCAATGTGTTTTTAATTTTATTTTTTACATTTATTCATTGATTCGTTCATCATCACCTCCACCTCTCCATCACCATCACCGTTCGTCTGAATGCATTTGTCCAAACACCGTTTTTAATGACTGGAGCTCATAAAACTGTGGTTTCCAGCTGCTGTGAAGGTTATTATCAGCGCTGCACGTGTTGGGCGATGAGAATTAGTGTGGCTGCGGAGCAGTTTGTAGAAACCGTTATCTGTTGCCGTGCTCTTGCTCTTTGTCGCCCCCTGCCCCGGGACGATTAGGATGATGACCCGGACTGAGGGAGATAGCGAGGGTGATTGGAAGGTTCACACTCCGGAAGGACGTGTAGTCACCGTACCGGAGGGCTCGAACTTGGTTTGGGCGCACAAAAGAATATCAAGTTAGTGAATGTATAAAGAGCAAAGTTGCTTCGCTTACCTTTGTCGCTTAAATTCGGTAATAATAATTAGGAGTTCATTACACATTGTAGATATTTATTATCTGTTTGCTAAGTACTATTGGATGTGCCGATGATATAAACTTTTGCTTTCCTTTTTCCCACCTACGTTTACATGCAAAACGGATAGTTCCCTCCTTCACCCCTCCTTCTTATCCTATTGTAGTCTTTTCATTCAGCCTCTCACAGTGCTTTTTATAACCGATAGCAATCGGTGCAGTTAGTATGCGTGAAGGATGTCTTTGGAAGTAGGATTGACACTGCAGCAAAAGCGGAAGGAAAAAACAACCATCATCTGTGATTACGGGATCGCCAGCAGGCTTACCTGCGATTAGTTGCCGCGTTTCTTGTCGTTATCCGCACTTCGGCACTACTTGACAGGCGAGGTATGGAACACCCCTACTATTATTCTTTAGATTGTATCCTTGAAACAGTCGATGGAGATCAGAATAGAGCTTCCAAGTGCATCGAAGTGTATGAGAATTGTATCACTGAAATGGTCGACTAAGAGAACAGACTAGAACTTGAATGTGCATTAATTTAATGGAGAGGTTTTTGCGTTAGTTTCTGAGTTCGGACAGCGCTTTCGGAGCTATTGAAGTATAAAAACAATCACTTCATTGAATCGTATGAAAATTCAGCCACCACACTCCGCCCCACCCCTTGTATTGTTGTTATACACGGTGGATGATTCTCTACTACTAACTGGACATAGACGACGAATCGATTTCTGTGCAGAGATATTGGGTAATTGCATTTTAAGTTGTAAAGCTATAGAGCCAGCGTATAAAAATAAGCTAAGTACAATCTGAGTTTTGATTGAAAACACGATTAAGGAGATCTAATTCTTGTAGTTGTCTGTTTCCATTCCTCACCCTTCACCCCTTCTCACCCTCCCTCTCACAGACATTTCCTCCATCCATCCCTCCTCTCCTGCAGCCACCACCAGCCCACCCCTCCCACCCCCATCTGTTTCATTTCATTCATTAGTCACAACACTTCAGTGCCATCATCTTTTTTATCATGGTTATTGTGAACAACAGCGCCATCTTTTCCCGTAGTCATGACGAAACCCATTCATCGGACGTTCAATCCCTTTACCTGTGGTTACCTGGGCAGGCTGTCATCATCAGCCAGGCTTTGGCCTCTTTGCTGTCAGCCAAAGAAGGGTCTTGGGGACTTAAGTCAGATGTAGGTGAGAAACGGGAGAGGGCTTAGTGTCCGCTGAGTGTCGACGGAAGAGCTCTTCACAACAGGGCCCAAGCTGGAAGCCTGCAACTCTACACGGCGCTTAGTGGCTTGCATTGGTTACCCTTTCATATCACCGTTGTAATCAACTACATGGGAGATTAGTTTTTCGTGTGTGTACTGTAGATTTTCTAAGTTTGTTTTAGATTTGCCTGAACTTTGTCTAATGAGAAATTGTTTTCGTAGGTTTATGTTTCAAAATGTATGTTAGATTTGTTTGTGATTTGTGTAATTTCGTTCAAAGTTTATAGCAATTTTGTATGAACTTTGTTTGATGGGAAAATTCGAGAGGAAGGATGTTTTTTTGAGTGTTCATTCCTGATGGTTTCATGATACAATAATATTTTCTCTTTGTTGAATTTGCTCACATGCAGCACATTAAACGCGGTGTGTGCAAAATGCCAGAGCGATAACATCTAGCAGGGAGTCGTTGGTTCGACGTTAAACTTTTAATGGCTGGTTTGTTGGATAGTTTTTGTCACTTTTAATTACTGGGCTTTAGCGCGCATTCTTCTCAACGCCGGAGCTGTCATAGTGAAGAGCCGTTGTACCCGCCTTCACGACTCAATCAGATAATTTAGCCAAGTTTTGCACTGCCGAAAACATTTAGAGGATAGCGTAGAAAGCCTTTTGGGAGGTTTGTCGTATTGTTGCGCTCTGCAATGACTTGAAGAGAAGAGATTAGTGTATGAAGTATTTTTTTCGCTTCCATCATTTTCCACACGAGTGTCTGGGACTGGGGAGACTCGACGTGGGTTTCTTTTGTTGTTGTTTTTTAACTTTAAAACACGGTCTTGAGACCTTTTTGATACTCAGGCAAGCGTAGCTCCTTTCGCCTTCATTGTCTTGTCTTGATGGGAGAGGCCGGTAGGAAGGAACAGCTCTGCACGCCGTCTTGCTAGGCAGCAGTTCATTGACAACGCTTTTGTCCCGAGCCAATGGGGCGTGCATCGCACTCAGATTGGATTGCGTGTCAGCCCGAGCAGCGAGCCAGATTTATGCGAGAAAACTGAGCGGTTTCTGGGCAAGCCGTGATGACGTCTAGCGGCACCGCTCGGTTGTTTTGACGTTGTATGCCACAACTGATTGCCTCAGCGGCTCTACAGATGGGCTGTGGCGGATGAGGCTGCCAAACTTTTATGTATAATAGAGGTTGAAGGGGGAGATGGGAGGTTCATAGTCTCCTCTCTGAAAATCCTTACGGGAAGAGAGGGGACTATAAACTGATAAACGATGGGAGGTTAGTAGAAAGATGCTCTGTGTATGGGAACGTACAATCAGAATCAAGCATTAGACTTTGTACGAACATAAGGGCTGTCTAAGCAGTATGTGGAATAAGCCAATCAAATTCCTATTCAGAGATCTTGAAAGTCGCCGGAAAGATTTTTTGTTAAAAGGATTTTAAATCTTAAGCAAAAAGTTTTGTGGACTTTGTGTAGATGTGCCCTTAGGGGAGGAGGTACGAAATACCCCAAAAACGCACCCGAGAATACCGCAAGAACGTCTAGGGAGAATCGTTGATCGAGTTCACCTCCATGGCACGCTTTGTATCGCCAGCTTGCCGGCCACGGTGTTACGCCTCTGTTGGCTCCATTAACGTTTCTGGCTTCCCAACACCTCCACCCTACCTTCCCAGGCATTGACAGTCTTCAAACATTGTCTTAGACCTTCATGGTAAATTTACTGCACCTTTGTGGGGGTCGTTAGGTTGTACAGCCTGTCACAGTATAGTCATTGCCGCTCCATTCCTCCATTGGTTGCCTCTTAATCTTTCTTCTTACCTGCTCCCTTTTTTTTCCTTACAGCCCCTATATCTATGTGTATTTGTGTGTGTGTATTGACGTTTAGTTGGGGAGTCGCTAGGGAAGCTTCTCCTATAGCAGAGTTACGATTCTTTGTGTTGCAGACAGAGATGGATGCGAAATGTCTTTGCATTTCTGGCAGAAGATTTATGTAGACATTCGTGTTGACGCTTTTGTCTTTCAAACAAAGATTTACGCTGACGCTTTGAACGTTCAATGAGCGATGAACATCCGTTGTAGACATATTTTAACAGCATTGTTCTTGTCTTGGACAGGACTGGCTTCAACAATATTTTTTTAATATACTTTTACTGTGGTGGCTTGCTTAGCCCTTAGCCAAGTGTGCAAGTTGATGCTTGATTGTGCTATACGTCATTCTGTATATTACTGTCTTTTGATGTTGATTGTGTTTTTGGGGCCCTCTTTCCTTCCAGTTCATACAGCACTAATTATAAAAATTCAAATGATTGGAACCTACACAGTTTTGTGTGATCGGTTATTATATATACACCCTGCTCCTTGCGCTTTAAGCAATCACTATGGACTATCACATCACCATCATCCCAACCCCTACACCTCAAATTCAAGGAAAGAAAGAAGGGGAGAGAGAGAGAGAGAGAGAGAGAGAGAGAGAGAGAGAGAGAGAGAGAGAGAGAGAGAGAGAGAGAGAGAGAGAGAGAGAGAGAGAGAGAGAGAGAGAGAGAGAGAGAGAGAGAGAGAGAGAGAGAGAGAGAGAGAGAGAGAGAGAGAGAGAGAGAGAGAGAGAGAGAGAGAGAGAGAGAGAGAGAGAGAGAGAGAGAGAGAGAGAGAGAGAGAGAGAGAGAGAGAGAGAGAGAGAGAGAGAGAGAGAGAGAGAGAGAGAGAGAGAGAGAGAGAGAGAGAGAGAGAGAGAGAGAGAGAGAGAGAGAGAGAGAGAGAGAGAGAGAGAGAGAGAGAGTGAGAGAGAGTGTGTGGCACTTATTAGGCCGTCTTCTTCCTGTGTACTTTTAACCTTCTCTTCCTTCTCTTCCACAAAGTGGTGGCGCAGCAGCCTAGTGGTTTGGACACAGGCTAAAAATGTTTATGTGAAAGCAACGTCAAACGGGTCTAGTACTTGGACTGCTGACCATGCTCCAAAGGTAACCAACAACCAAACAGAATTAAACAAGCGCACGACACGTCCCAGTCCACTACCCAAGCCGTGAACTGGGAACCTGGAGCTGTTTAGGACCAGGGAAGGTAAAAGCAGCGAGGGAGAAGGAGATAAGTCACCTCCTTCATTTCGCTGGCCTAGAGAAAAGAGAGGTCTCAAACGCCTCTCCCCAACAACCGAAAGGTTAGGGGGAGGAGGGGGGACTTTTTTTTTTTTACCTTCCGCCATCCTCCATCCCCCCCCCCCACCCTACCCTGCGCCACAAAGCCTTATTACCCCCATCTCTGGCGTAGGAGTTTCCATCCGTCTACACTCCATAAAATAACATCTCCACAATAATTTGCTGTCATGCGAGACACAGAACATTGAGGATGCGGCGAGAGGACGAGCAAATCACACACACAAAAAAAAGGAAAGAAAATGACGTTCCAGTTGGGGTGGAGAGTGTGGGTGTGTGGTAGAACGATGGAGAGATGGAATAAAGAAATCAAATCCAGATATATAGCTTAAGCAAACAATGAAGTTTAAAAAGAAAAATAGCGGAGAGGGTAGAGATAAAACAATAAACGAGAAAAGAATTGACAACGTAAATAGAGCGAAAATGGTTGTGTAACTGAGGAGTGGACTAGTTTCCCGAAGGTCACGGATATGGGAGATATTATGAATGTTCCAAAGGCTATTACTAATCATTTCTCAATTTAGGTGGGGGGTCTCTCCACCCACAACCCTCCCCTCCTCCCCCACCTTTTTTTTCCTGAAGCCAATAACTCTCTCTCTCCATCCCTCTCTCTCTCTCCTTAATTTACGTGCATATTATTTTATTTATTTTTTAACTCAAGGAGAGGTAAGGGTACTGAAGCTTAGTTTTAACACGTGATGGATTTCAGTGGATTGTAAATTGACGTTCTCTTATTTTTGTTCTGAATATGATCTGGTTAGAATTGCAGTGTAAATTGGTGTGACTGAATATAAAATGGACGATAAGTTTGTCAGGGCCATTAATCGAGTTATTATTTTAAACAAGGAGTGGCAAAAGCATACATTTGATGTACGTTTGAGCTCTCGGTCAGATCATTGATACTTCAAAATTGTTCAAATTATTGTTATCGGATTTTGTCTCCGTGAGAAAGCGATGCCTCCTAATAAATATTATGCCGAAGTAACATTGTGTTAACTCTAAACCTACAAACACACACAACTGTTGATGCTGAGGGACAGGGATGATGATGATGTTGATGATGGTGATGGTGATGATGGATGATGATGATGGAAATTGCAGCAAGGATAATGATTGGGATCATCGGTGGTTAGTTATGATGCTATGGCGATATGGCGATCGTTGTGGCGCTGAGATTGTCGGACTTGGAGGGAGTCGATCACTGCATGGAATCCCATGATGAAGAGGGATGTGATAATAAAGATGGCGGTAATATAAGGGAGATAGGCGGTGACGATGATATTAATTGTGACGGTAATGGGAGCAGCGATAGTTAACATTAAAACTCTAATGGCGATAATCATTGTTTCGACGACGATTATGACAACGATGACGATGTTTGGGCGGTGGAAGTGTAGGATAGATGATGGAGTAGCCATGACGTGTCCAAAAGACTTGGCGGGCGCTTGTCGGGGAGCGCAGGGACCACCTCCTCTACCTCTCCTGGGGGCGGCAAAGTAATTGAAAATGTAGAGGTTCCTAATCACTGTCAAGCAAGAGCAAATTGGACGCGAGTCGCGCATTATTTCCCGCCTTTCCCCTCAAGCCTAATGCAATTTCCTCCGGATTAATCTGCTAAAAACTCGGACCGCGCGTCCCACGAGGGACTGCTGGCTTGCCTGCAAGACTTCGGCCGCGTGCTGGTCGACAAGCGGTTAGACAAAAGTGCCCTTTTTTCTGCTTTATGTCCACTACTTTTATTTCTCAGTTTTACTACAAGATGTAGATTGGTGCCTTTCATGAACTATATCGCTTTGATTAGAAAATGTAGACCTCTTTTATCCTGCATGGGTAAGAAAAGAGTTGTTGCTCCTGCTCTTTTGTAAATGTTTGCGTTAGTTCTCTTCAGTTTTTGTCCATCTTATCCTTAGTACACATTGTATTTATTTGTAGAATGAATTAGGTTGTGATGAGGCAGAGCGGCTGTGAAAAATGTAGACGAAGCCTAGAGAAATTCACACCACCCCCACCCTTTAATTTTGTCCTAAAATTGGGTAGCCTAAAACATATTCACATCTATAGTTGTTGGTTTTTTTTAAATTTATTAACTGTAAGAGTTGATGGGTTAAGGTGATTTGAGTACGTTGGGTTTTCTGTTTGAAGTGGCTCTATAAGGACTGCAATATTAGGCACGTTTGGGAATGGTGGTGGTGGGGGGGGGGGAGGGAGAGAGAGAGAGAATAATTCAATGAACTGGTGTTCGAAAGACATGAACAAATTAAATGGAATGCGTACGAATGTTTCTTTGTATATGAGAAAGAGAGAGAGAGGGTAATTCAATGAACTGGTGCTCGAATGACATGAACAAATTAAATAGAATGTGTACGAATGTTTCTTTGTATGTGCATCCATAGAGAGGGGAGAGGGAGATTAGCAAGATACAATATTCACGAGCAGGAAGTGCGAGCTTGATAAATGTTTACTAAAAGGCTACGCTGAGATACAAAAGAGGTTGGAGAGAGGATGCCAAAAAGCTGGGTTTAGTGCGTGCCTGCTAATGGTACTGAATTCCCCTGAGGCTGTAAAGTCAGCGTAGCATAAGCTGTTTTATATCGTTTTTTGTGTGCATGTAATAATATTTTTTCCTGTCCGTTTAACGGTTGGCTTTTTATCCTCTTGATGGTACAGAGACAGACACAGACAGAGATAGAGAGATTACAAGTAGTTTTTTTTGTTTAATCTGTCCTATCTGATCCTATCCTATGCCGTAACTCAAAGGTCGTTGAGGCACCACAGATGATCGTTTAACCAGCATGCTCCCATCTTTCTCTGTCCTCAGCAACCCTCATGGCTTCGCTTAGTGTCAAACCCGTGTATTCTCGAATGTTGTCCTCCCACCTCTTTTTAAGTCTCCTTCTTCTTCTGCCTCCTTGCATCGTGCATTGCAGAGTGGTCTTTGCAAGGCCTGATGCTCTGGTGACGTGGCCATACCATCGGAGTTTTTATTTCTTCACCACTGGGAGCATGCCATAGTGTTGTCCAATGGCTTTTGTGATGGTCTGTCGGACTTCGTTGTTGGTTGTATCCAGTCTTTCCAAATGAGATTCAACCTTGTCAGGGCCGCAGTTGTTTGTGCGATTCTGGAGAGGATTTCCTGTCGGGACTCATTGTCTGAAACAATGGCTCCTAGATATTTGAAGCAGTGCACTGTGTTGAGGGATTGGCTTTGGACTTTGATGTCCATGTTGATGCCTTTGGTGTTGTTGGTCATCATTTTGGTATTCTCTGTACTTATTTCAATTCCATAGGCTCTGGAGGTGGTGTCAAGCCTCTATACCAGCTGTTCAAGTTCTTGTTCCTCTCCAGCCAATCCATTCATGTCATCTGCAAAACGGAGGTTAAAGATTGCTCTATCCCCTATGCTTACTGTGCCTTCGTGATCTGCATCTGACATGATGCGTTCTAGGAAGATGTTAAAGAGTGTTGGAGAGAATATGCATCCTTGACGCACACCGATTGTTGGTCTGAAACTGTTTCCAATGGCTAGGTGAAATAACGACCGACAAAGGCCACAAGCTTTTTTCAGCGGGAGAGATGACAGGCACGAACACGGCGTTGGATTCTAGGTCCACAAAGACATTCTAGTCACTTTCATGGGTTGCCGCCCAGTCTCCAGTAGATTCATTACCATCCCATCTGAGAGCAGCCCCTTTCAACATCATTATCATCCAGCCTATGCCCCAACATCAGACTATGACGACAGCGAAGTCGAGGATTTCTATGAACATCTACAGGTTGTCCTCGTCTAAGTGCCCAAGAAGGACATATCCATTGTGCAAGACGACTGGAATGCCAAGGTTGCCCAAGAAGCGCACTGGGGAGACACATGTGGACCCCACTGCAAAACGAGATGCAGGAGTCGGAGACTCTTGGAGTTTGCCAGATACAACAATCTGGTACTGGCAAGCACGCTTGGTCTTCACAACAAAATCCCGACGATGAAAATGGCGCAGTCCCAGCGGGGAGCATCACAACCAGATTGACTACATCATGGTCAAGACACGCTTCACATCAAGCATCAACATTGGCAGGACGCGCACTTTTCTAGGAGCAGACATCGAAAGTGACCACGATCTCGTGATGATGTCCTTCCGGCTCCACTTGAAGAGAGTAAGCACAGCAAAGTGCAACAGACTGAAGTTCGACCTGGACAAACTGCAAGACCCGGAGGAGGCAGAAATTTTCCAAGCCACAATTGGAGGGAAATTGGCACCAATGCTTATTTTTGGAGCTGGTGAAGTAGATGTCAACACCATGACCACCACCTTCAAATCCGCTGGACAGATGCCGCCACTGAGATCCTTGGCAAGCACCGCCCAAAGAAGAAACCGTGGACCATACCTGAACTTTTGGACATGTGTGATAAACGAAGAGAGATGAAAAAGAACACCTCACATGGAGCTGATGCCTACTGAAAAATCAACAATGATATCCGAAAAGGCATGAGCAAAGCAGAGGAGAACTGGATAGAAGAGCAATGCCAGAAAATGGAGAGCGGTCTGAAGAAGAACAACAACAAGAAGACCTACCAAACTGTGAAGTGGCTGACAAGTATTGAACAGTCCAAGATCTCCATGATCCATAGCAAGTTTGGCATACGCTTTACATAAGAACAAAAAGCCGTGGATAGATGTACGGAGTACTGCTCTGACCTTTACAACCACACACCAAACGAAGACCCATCAGTTCTAGCATGTCCCCAGAACAGGAAAGAGAAAGAAATCCTCCCAATTCTCCGAGAAGAAGTTGAGGCAGAAGTGCAATCACTGAAGAAGGGAAAGTAAGCGGGAATGGACAACATACCCGCGGAATTGCTTCAAGCAGGAGGAGAAGCGATAATTTACGCCCTCACAATTATCTGTAACAAGATCTGGCAGAGTGGGGAGTGGCCTACACTATGGACTCGGTTGTCATCACTTTGTTTTTAATCTAAATTAAATTTAATTATTCTGGTACTACCTGGGAAATGTATTCTGCATGCTAAAAACATTATGTGAGAGAGATGGGAGCAGTTTACCTTCTTTTCTCTGTCACACCGCTTTTCCTCGCCCAGTAAAATACCATTGATATTGAAATAGCCTTTACCCAGTGAAGTGTACATTTAACACGTCCTTGCTTGCTTAAGAGTTGGTTTGATTATCCGTAGAACGCTACCACCCACCTCGTCTGGCTTCAAGCAAAAACGTCTATAAAATGTAATAAGATTAAATCAAAAATTGAAAAAAATTATTTTAATAAATTAATAATAAAATATAGACAATGATCTTAATAAAATTAAATTATAAAAGCTATGGAATAATATGAAATATTAAATGTAAAACTTCTTTGCTCGCTCGACGTCCACAAATAACGCTACGCGCACTTTTCCATCACCTGACCTGCAGGCCAAAGACAAAGGTGATATGGAATATTGTTACTATTATGGCAGCGGTGAAGAGCAGAGTAGTGCAAGAAATCACTTCTAGTCAGCATCAGCACAGCGACGCTAGATTAAGACAACGGGATATCTGGGATTAAACTTGGGGATAAAGCCATCGCTTGAAACTGGGAACAACTGTTGTTGTTTAGGACAATGTGTATAAGCTCGCGCCATGCCATGCATCAAGCTGCAGTGAACTTGCCAGCGTATGCTTGATATGCGCCTCTACAGTCTGATACACCGATTGCATGAGGGGATTGAGGTAAAATTGATTGCTTTCGCAGAAGTGATTGTTCTCAGGCGTGGATGGAGATGATTATGGAAGGAAGAGAGCGGAACGGTCTGCTTCGGGGAGATACATGCGTCCAAGATATATATAGGAGAACTGGATAGAATAAGCATAGTTGTCTGGAGCGTTATTACGATGCGCCCAAAGGCTGCAAGTTGGCGCCTCGAGCTGCTTGAGTTAGATCCTGTATCGGTCAGCGCCTTGAGCAGCTCTTGAGCTGGAAAAGCGCTATATAAGAACGATTAAATAAATTAAATATATATATATATATATTTAAAGGGAATTTTCACATTATTGTAATGTGGAATTTTGGAACCTTCGTGAAATCAAAGAGAACATCGAGCGACTTCCTATCAGTCCTTAAGATGTATGTTTATATATAAATGAATGATTACTTGCATTATTTATTTCGGGGCCCAATTTTGATTCGACCATTATTTTATTTGTAGGCTGTCGAGAGAGCAGTTTCTTTTGGTGTGTAAGCGTATAAAAACTAACGGTTGCTGAGCAGAAAGAAAAAGTAAGAGATTTATCTTATATAGCGCTCTTATAAGCTCAGAGAGCTTCTCAAGGCGCTGGCCCGTAATATCCGGCAATCACACAATAGTTTGCTGAAATCAGGATTCGAACCCACGTCGCCCAAGACGCACTCACACAAGTCGTGCGCTCTGACCACTGAGCTATCCCTGCCCTGCAGAGAGAGAATGAGGGTTAACTTTGAAAGGAGAGGGGGTGGGTATTGCATGGGCAGGAGACGGGCTTATAGTGAGGATTTATGCTTTGCGGGGTGTAAAGGGAATGAAATATAGTGATGATAACAACGCCGCTTGCGAGGAAGATGGATGAGAAAAATGGGAGCAAGGGAAAGATTCCACCCAACCCGCACTGCGTAACTGATAAGAAAGCATCTGCTCTTATCATCATTTTTTTTTTACACATCCAGCCCCTCCTCTCTTGCCAGACTTGTCCCCAGTGTTATTTTAACACACCCCACCCCACCCTACCACCACCCACCTCTCTCTCTCTCTGTCTCTCTCTGTCTCTCTGTCTCTCTCTGTCTCTCTGTCTCTCTCTCTCTCTCTCTCTCTCTCTGTCTCTCTCTCTCTCTGTCTCTCTCTCTGTCTCTCTCTCTCTCTCTCTCTCTCTCTCTCCCTCTCTCTCTCTCTCTCTCTCTCTCTCTCTCTCTCTCTCTCTCTCTCTCTCCGCACTGGTTTGTCCGTGCGTTTTTTTTGTCTCTCTGCCAGAGTACGTGCACGCACGTGTGTGTGTGTGTGTGTTTGTGTACCCTTGCAGTGATCTCTCTTCATGTGTGTTCTTGCGTTTATTGTTATAACCTACGATCTCCCGTTATTTAAAGTTAATTATTTTGTTTAAATGAAAACATTTTTCTATTGGCGCGATAGAGAAGACAAGAAACGCGATAATATTATTATTGTGTCAAACTGTGCTGGAACTGATGAACATTAAGCGAGCAACTGAGTGATTATTATTCCTGTTAAATATTTTCACACAAAAAATTTTGTTTTTTTTTGTTTTAAAGTTTGTAGAAATTAGAAAAATAAAGTTTCTATGATGCTGCTCCGTTTCAGTCGTTGTTGATGCTAATGCTTGCTGCTGTCGTGTTCCTTGTCGTTTTTTTTTTAAAATTTCCTTTAAGGCAATGTGTTTTGGTGAGACGAACTCGTCTGTGATTTGTTGTTTTATTCATTTAATCGTCCTTATTATAGCGCTTTTCCAGCTCAAGAGCTGCTCAAGGCACTGGCCGTTACAGGATCTAAGTGGAGCCGCCAGAGGCGCCTACTTGCTGCTTTAAGCGCATGGTCTAACGCCACAGACAACTGAGCGCAATCCTGGGCCACCGGGGATGGGGGGAGAAGGGACGTGGTGCTTGCTGGGTGTGTTTGTGTTTCTAGGACCTGAGCGTCAGGAGCTTTAAAGTCCGTGCCATGAAATGCGTAAGCACAGACGATCTCGGTTTATACTCTCATCCGAAGGAGTTGTTTTGGAGGGTTAGGGATTTGGTGGAGTGGGTGTGGGTGTGTGAAAGGTGGAAGAAGGTAGTCCCAGCCACACCGATAGTAATAGTGCTAGATCTAGTAGCCAGTTTCTTCAGGGGTTTAAAACCGTATTTCTATTTATTGTTTCAGGATCCCCCTGCCTCTGTGACTTTGGGACTGAGGATGGAAGAGATGATCTTTCAGCTGGCAGACTCTCATTTATTTTTCAACGATCTTGAAGTGAGTACCGTTACATCATCATCATCAGCAGCAGCAACAACATCTTCTTCTTCTTCTTCTTCTTCTTCTTCTTCTTCTTCTTCTTCTTCTTCTTCTTCTTCTTCTTCTTCTTCTTCTTCTTCTTCTTCTTCTTCTTCTTCTTCTTCTTCTTCTTCTTCTTCTTCTCCTTCTCCTAAATCATCATAGGCTAACCTGATGTCGGCATCGTCATTGTAGTTATTTTGATACCATTAGGCCAACACAAATTTAATATGTCTGTTTACGGTAACCTTGGGGGAGGGAGGGGGGGGGGGGGGGAGGGGGGGAGGGAATATGGTCAGTAAGTCGGCTTTTTAAAGACCTTTTCCACATTGGATGCGATATGTTTGTACTTTTTTCAATTTTTTTCCAGAGGATCCCACACAAACGTTTAGGGTCGGGCCAAAAAATTAGAGTCGGTCGGGATACCATAAACAGATTTTTTTCACCCTTATTATCATCATCATCATCATTTATTGTCATAATTGCCGCCCTCAGTGGGGTTTCCCCAACCTTTTGTCTCATTCTCTGAAGGAGTCTGTCTCATAATATTTCATCATCATCATCATCATCATCATCATCATCATCATCATCATCATCATCATCATCATCATCATCATCATCGTCATCAAAATCATCATAATCATCATCATCATTATCATCATCAGCATCATCGTTAACAAGAAGAATAACTTAACTCAGTTTCGTGCGAGTGTGCGAAAAAAAATAATAAAGAGAGGAACAAAGAAATTGAAAGGAAAATAAGCAGTGAGTGTCGAGAACGTGATTGATAATGACAGAGGCCGAGGAGTGTGATGTTTCAGAATGACAACACCAGCGTATTGGCAACTGACGGACCTAGCTAAGTCCTATGGGAGGCGAGATATAGCAAATGATCGCGCACTTGCTCGCGCATTTGCTCGAACACTTGCTGGTGCAAATGCTCGAGCATTTGCGCGAGGTTCGCGCACTTGCTCGCGCATTTGCTCCAGCAAGTGTGCGAGCAAATGCGCGTGCGTTTGCTATATTCCGCTCCATAAACGTAAAAATTATACCCGGAAAAGAATGTGTATGTAAAAGAATTTGAGACGTGCACAAATTAAATATTTCTTGCATTTATTAGTAATAATATTAATAATAATTAGTGAAAACTAGCACTACTAAACTTAATATCATTCATGAAATAACCTTATCATAACATTAAGGACGATTCAGAACTTATTTATATTTATATAATATATTTA
The DNA here is from genome assembly GCA_036898135.1 of Oncomelania hupensis. Taxonomy (NCBI): domain Eukaryota; kingdom Metazoa; phylum Mollusca; class Gastropoda; order Littorinimorpha; family Pomatiopsidae; genus Oncomelania; species Oncomelania hupensis. The sequence continues at coordinate 30,334,809 of CM072516.1, read as the reverse complement.
CATATTAATTACTTATACTTTAATAATATTTTAAAATAAAAGCTATCTTAAAACATATTGAGACAGTTATTTAAATTGCATTCTACTTAGAAATTAAGTTTAAGGGCCACAAATATTACGTAAATATTTAACATCAAACTAATGCGGATAAATACAAAATATCGTCGGAGTCATTTTCAGTTCCTTTCCGTTGACAGTTTTCAGCAAAACCCTTATAGCAACGGGCGTAGCAACCGCTCGAGCAAATGATCGCGCACTTGCTCGCGCATTTGCTCGAACACTTGCAGGAGCAAATGCGCGAGCAAGTGCGCGAGGTTCGCGCATTTGCTCGTGCAAATGCTCGCGCAAATGCTATATCTCGCCTCCCATAAAGTCCATGAACCGCCATCGTACCTTTTGACTCTTTCAATAACCCACTTTTCAAATTCTGCTGTACATAATGTGCATACCCGATGGACCATAATCTGTTGGAAAGTTTTCTTTAATAAGGGTATTTATAAAGCGCTTGTAGAGCGCTTCTTCTGATAGCAAACATGCTGTTCGAAAGACTTTCTCTCGCGAACCGGTACAAATATACGAAACATTGTTTTGCCCTACTGAAAAAAACCTGCCCGATAAGTTTTCTTGTTTTGTGTTCTATTGCTTCGTTTTTAGTTGTATGCAATGCTAGTTTATATGCAATGCTAGTTTATTTATTTATTTATTTATTTATTTATTATATTTTATCACTTTTATATAGCGCTTTACTGCTAAAGGCCAGCTCAAGGCGCTGGCCGATACAGGCGCCCACTTGCAGCCTTTGGGTGTTTAGTCTAATGCCCAGACCACTGAGGACAATCCTGGACGACCGGGAATGGGGAGAATAAGACTAGTGCGTCCTGGGTGTATTTGTGTGGCAGGCACATCCGTCTAGGACATGAGTTTCAAGTTCTTAAAAGCCATGAGATGGAATGCGTGCGTGCACAGACTAGAGTTCGGTTTGTACTCATTCGGAGGAGTACTTGTTCATATCGAGACCTAAAATCTTATTTATTTTCTTGTTTTGTGTGTTAATTCTCTTCGTCAAAAGTATAGCTGTTCTCTGTTCTGCTTCATTCTAAATAACACGAAAAAGAACAAGAAAGTATCCAGTTTATTTTTCGTTCATAATCAATTTAATTTCGGTCCTTGTAAATACTAGCAGTTTCCGTTTTATTTTTTCATGCAACATCAACAACAGCGGAAACAACCACAATCAAGACAATTTCTAGATCAATGTTACGCATTCGTTTTATGCCCACCGCAGATTTCGTGGGAGTCTGGCATTGATCCCACCTTCTCCGCTGTCTGACTGCACGGCTCAGGTGTAGATTTCTGCCAATACCGATTCTTCTCTTTTCGGCACGAGATAGTGTTGAGCGGCTCTCAGAGAGGATATATTTCCATGACTCTTATTTATCTATATATCATTATTTATAATTTCGCTGAGACGACAATTGAACCTTTGCCCGCACGGGTGAAAAAATAGTTTTGTATTAACCACAATCTACAATCCAAAATCAGAGTTTAAATTATGAAGCGTCCTGGCATCATCCTGGAAGTAAAGCTTTCAAACCACCGCTCCATAATAATAATAATAATAATAATAATAATAATAATAATAATAATAATAATAATAATAATAATAATACATGTATATAGCGCTGATCTCAAAAACTAATTGCGTATTTTCGTTATTATTGTAAAGCGGTCTGCTCATCGATATCCAGCAAACACAAGATATTATGCTGTAGTCAGGAACGAATCAAAATCGCGGAAGACGTAAGGTTTAAAACATGGACCACTGAGCCAACTTAGCCATCAGTGATGTAGTATTCTCTCACCAACTAGGGTTGATAAAAACACCAAAATCAAGCAGACAAGCATTCGGCACGGGGCCGGGTAGCTCAGTTGGTACGAGCGTCTTGCTAGTAACCGAAAGGTCGCTGGTTCGAATCCCGGATTGGGCAACGTGTGATCATATTATTTTCCCCTTTACCAACAACTGGCCCGCTGGTGTCAGTATAAATCGGTCCAGTAGTCCCCTATATGCGAAAGTGTCGTGTGACTATAATCTACAAACAACAACAACAACAACAACAACGACAAGCATTCAGGACCAACAATCATTCCACAGACTGGTTAAAGAGTTACATAGTAAAATTGTGATTCCAACAATAAAATAGTCGAAGCTCTAGCCTCCGTGGGGCCGAGCCAGATTAACAAGTAGACGTAGTTAAAAACCAAATAAAACTTAGAGTAAACCATTCTTTTAAAACATTCAATAAATAGTTATAAAATAATAATAAGTGCAGTCCAATCCGGTATTCATTTTTATAGGTCACAACACCAGGTCACCGAGATATGCTGGGCCTCTCGCCAATGTCACCATTACAATGCCATGAGCTGCATCTCAGAATAGTAATGTTATATAAGCTGAGTGCGGGTGCTCTCTCTCCCTCACTCTCTCTCTCTCTCTCTCTCTCATACACACACACATACACAACCGTATCATGTTTAAAGACTATTTTTCTGTTGTGTGCATATCATAATGTAAATATTTAAATTCGATATACATGAAATTATTTCAACATTAAACCTAGGGGACGCGGACATTTGAAATTGTTTTCTACTTTACAGTTTATGACAAATTAAAATAAAACTTTAAACATTCCACACCGCAAAAAGAATGTGAATTTACTTTAGTCTTCAGAGATTACAACAAAACTAAATGTGGACAATCAAAGCTGCATAATAAAGGCTCCAGAATTTGACTTTAAGGTCGGCTTTACTGACGATTACAAAACTAACTTTCCGACATTCGGTACTACAAAACAAATAATGCGATGAGATTTTAGTGACAAATCTGATGTGTGTTGAGAAAATCTCTCTCTCTCTCTCTCTCTCGCTCACGCTCTCTCGCTCTCTCTCGCAAAACTATTTTTACAACCTCGCAAATAACACGATGAGACGCGTATTCAGTGTTAATTCTGAAAGTCGGGTATCCTAAGTTTGCGAGATACAGACAAGTAAGTAATGAGAACACAAGTAGAAAAGTTAAGGCCGCAAAACACAACAGTTATATCGATTTTAGTTAAGGCCGCAATACATAAAATGTAGATTTTACCAAGGCTATCGCGCTGGCAGTACTTTGTCATCGCACGGCAGCGGTGATAATTGAACTGCGCAGAACTATGAAGGGCAAGTGTGCCCATGGCCTTAGAGAAGCACGAAGGCAGACGGGCTCGTCAGGTTATGTGTTAATGTTTGATGTTTGCCATGGCGCGCCAGGCAGTCGGCTAGAGGCCTGACGTCCCATGCTCCTGACTTATTATCCACTGTGTGCAAATACTGGACTCTTCAGGCCCCTGTACCCTACACTCTACACCCTCGGTTTCTGTTTTCTCCCACAGAACTCTTTCCTCTCCAACTCTTGTGTACAATTGTGATTGAATAGTACCGCCATACATGCTTAACATACACACACACGCACATACACACGTATACACATAATTCGCCGTACTACTTTCTTCCCCATCAGCTCTCTCTTTCTCTCTCCTTCCACCTCCACTTCCAATTTCCCCGCCCGTCCGTCCATCCGTCCGCCCACACCCTCCGTTCTGCGTGCATAGAATTATTATCGCCCCTCATACATTGCTCATTTCCCCCTACTCCACACACTCCTGCCGGTCCCGTTCTAACGAGATTTGCATCCCTTCTTAACTTTTTCTTTGTTGCTGACACTCGCGTTCCGTTTGCTTAGGCTAGGGCTGTATTGATGATCGGTGGTTGGACGAAGTCACAGGGCAAAGCATAGAGCACGGGGTGGAAGGTCGAAGGACAATAAAAACAGTAGTACAATGATGCCTTGGGTATACGGTCCCCGCTACTATGTTCATCAGAACCTGGACGCATAAAAAAACTCACGAACGCGGGCGTGCGCACACATACAAACGCGCGCGTGCTGCGTATGCATGCCGGCTAGCACACACACACACACACACACACACACACACACGTAGCTTACACGTACGCATGCAGGCACGCATACGCGCGCACGTATACACACTCAAGCACACTAATATTTTTCTGTTAAATTCGTTAAGGCTCTGCGCACACAATAATATAAGAGAAAGGGTAGTTTGGAATAAATAGGGTTGTGGTGGAGGTTATGGCCTGAGGATGATAATAAAGCCGCGCTGTAGGAGACTTTGTGTACAGAGGGATTAAGATCTGCATTCATTGTTGAAGGATTAGATCGAGCCCCGCCAGCAACGCCGATCAGTGTTTGCTTTCTGCTCGCCGTTGACATCTCTTGTGTAAGACATGCCTAACTCTCTCACTGCCTCACATCGAAGGGAATAAATATGCTTTATGAATGCTGCCAATTAAACAAGCTGTCACACACATGTACAGAGAGAGAGAGAGAGAGAGAGAGAGAGAGAGAGAGACAGAGAGACAGAGAGAGAGAGACAGAGAGAGAGAGACAGAGAGAGAGAGAGAGACAGAGAGAGAGAGACAGAGAGAGAGAGAGAGAGATTTGTTGCATATAACCGCGAGCATACAAAGCACACTAAATCATAGCGCAGGTATAAATTGATTATAGTAGGCGATAAATTCATCTTCGCCGTTTTTTGCAATTGACATCAATACAATCATCATCATCATGATCATCACCATCATCATCATCATCATCATCATCATCATCATCATCATCATCATCATCATCATCATCATCGTCATCATCATCAGCTGCAGCAACAACAACAGCATCATTAAAGGCAACAGCGATAGTTTTCAACCATCGTCATCAGCATTTTCATCAGAGTTGTCATCGTTGCCATCATCATAGCAGCGGTCTTTTTCTTCTTTCTTCCATCTTTATTTCTTCTTCTTCTTCTTCTTCTTCTTCTTCTTCTTCTTCTTCTTCTTCTTCTTCTTCTTCTTCTTCTTCTTCGTCCTCAGTATCATCGTTGTCGTTATCATATAAGCGTCGTGACCGTTGTCGCGGTCGTCTTAACCATCGGTGGATTAGCTGGCACAAAAAAGCCACTGTGACCACATTCATCATGGCCCACGTGGCGGCATGCTGTATCATGTCACACCACATCAAAACCCGCTCCCTAATTACCGCCGACTGCAACGATTTCTTAAAACTACGCTCAAACCTACTGAGACGGCTCTTTACTACAAATAAATCAATAAGAACGATGATTTACGACTTTGTTTTTGTGGCTCCTCTCGTCACATGAGGCAGCTAGTTTCACTGAAGATTTTATCCACAATTCTCGGGATTCGAAGCGCGTAGTAAGGAATCTCGAGCGAGGCCAGACTGGTCTGGATGTTGAAGATCCTTGCCGCTATTGATCGGTTCTAGGGAGGCGCTGATAGTCTGTGAGACACGAGAAGTATGACGGTTTTTGTAAGATGATGGGTGGTGCTGAACTCTTGGGTGAAAAAGAAGTTTCCTTATATTATGTTAACGATTTTAAAGTTTAACTTTTGGGTTGGGGTTGGGTCTCGTTTGTGTATCATACGAAATTTAAATTGTTGAAATTAAAAACTGTGTCCAGTAATTTGACAAGTGTACCGGTTTAAGCGCTTTTCGCTTTTTTTTGCTGATGCAAAGTATATTGGGTTATATAACATTTCACCCCCGTACAGTAAACTTCTAAATTTTTTTTAAAATTCTTTGGTATCTACGCAACAGTTATGTATTTAGAATTATATGAAAGAAACTCTTGATTTTCGTGTGCAAACTCCTAACTGATAACTACGTAATCGCCATCATGGTCAACATTAACATCACAACATCAACATCATTGTCACACCTTTCCTCCTCTTCCCCATATTTTCAATTGGCCTCTCAATGCACGTAAATGTATTTTCACCACTAGCAACGTTCTATAGCCAGCCTGTCATCAGCGTTATAATCGGAGTCTTCATCGTCGCCATCTTCGCCATCATCATCATCATCATCATCATCATCATCATCATCATCATCATCATCATCATCATCATCATCATCCACTATTGGGTGTTTGTCATAAAATGGATTTATTAATTTGGTGTAAGGGTGACCACTGCGGAGGTTGGATGATTGCTAATTAATGAAATGTTAACATCATTTGTGTTGCAGGAATGTGATCAGGTGCATATAGACGACGTGGCGTCTGACGATAACGGTCAGGATCTAACGTAAGTAGTATATTTTGCCATATCTACACTAACTTCTTCGTTCTTTCTTTCTTTCTTTCTTTTTTCTTCATTTTCTTCTTATCTTCCTACTTCTCCTCCTCACTCACTCCCTGTCTCTCTGTGTGTGTGTGTCTCTCTCTCTCTCTCTCTCTCTCTCTCTCTCTCTCTCTCTCTCTCTCTCACGCAACCAAACTCCACCCCTTCAGTCTCCCATCACACTCACACCCCTTCCTTTCAATCCACCCCCAACAGTCTTCCAGAAGCAGTTTGCCGTTTGACTTAAAACCCAAAATAGGTGTACAGAAGAGTAGCCAAGCGTTGAGGAGGGTGGAACTCCCAGGAAGCGAACTAATGGCCTCATTAACGCAGTGCTAGCAGGTATGGCAAGAAAAGACGAAGGAGGTTATCACAGCTCACGGATTAACGGCCCTTTGCCTGTTTTAACACTCTTAATTCTCCTTGTCACAGCCAGCTTGCACACAATTTCTCTGTCTTTCTGTCTCCCCGTCTTTCTGCCTGTCTGTCTGTCTCTCCTTTTCTCACTCTTTCTTCCTCCCTCCATCCCTCCCTCTCCCAACCCTCTTTCCATCCTCTCTCTCTCTCTGTCTCTCTGTCTCTGTCTGTCTCTGTCTGTCTCTCTCTCTCTGTCTCTCTCTCTCTCTCTCTCTCTCTCTCTCTCTCTCTCTCTCTCTCTCTCTCTCTCTCTCTCTCTCTCTCTCTCTCTCTCTCCCCCCACCCTCTCTTCTTGTTCTGGTTCTTCTTCGCTTTCTAATTCTGTTCTGTGCACTTTACTCATTTTAGGCAGTCAATTGCACATGTGAGAGAGTGAGACAGAGACGGAGACAGGGAGAGAAAGGGAGAGACAGAAAGACAAAAAGCGAGCGAGCGTCCTTATTCTATTTTTCTTGTTTTTTCTTTTCCCTCTTATTCTGCGTTATCTTCGTCTTCCCGTGTTTTTCTTTCACTTACCCTCCTGCAGCTTGTTTCTGCCGCCGCCCCTTGTCGACCACCCATCTCTTCGCTCGCTAATTGTCTCCCGAATTGCGTTTTAAATGTCAATAATTGTAATTGCTCCTTTAGAAAAAAAAATGCACACGCCTAAAGTTACTGTTGAAGGTAGGAAGCACGTTAGCTGTGTCTGTGAAGGAGATAGGTTGAAAGTTCAATCCTTTGTACAACTTGCTAAAACAACAAAAAAAAGTATGATTATATTTATACAATGAGCTGATAAATATAAGAAAAAGAATGGTACATTTGAAAGTTCAGCGATGTTTCAATTCCATTCCATCCTCTCCGATTACCTACTCACTTCCTCCCTCCCCCCAGTGTATTTCTCACTTTTGAAAGTGGGGTTAACATGCAACGCAGCGTTTCAAGACAAAATTGATTGCTGTTGTTGTTGTTCTTGTTCTTGTTGTACAAGCAAACTTTGGGTATGCATTTTGAAAATGTATCAAATCGCGGAGTTGTGATTTGTCGAAAGATTGTTCTTTATAGTAGGATTCTTTTCCCACTTAGTTCGTGTTAAACGGTTGTAGGCTAAAGATGCTGGAATTTAAGTTAGGTTACGTTTCTCTGGATATGGATGTATCAAGGCAATGCGTTCCCCGTTGCATATTTCTCTTTTTTTTTTCTTTTTTAAATATAATTTTACCCATGTTTGCAGAGATAACGTCTGTTTGATCGGTCTATTGAGCTAATTTTCCTTTGCGTTATTTCTTTATTCTAGATTTGACTTTAGGATGCGTAACATACTGGAAAATACATAGTATATAGTAACCTTACAGGATGTGTAACGCTTTAGAATATGGGGTTCACTCCTGGGAAAAGCGCTTTGAAGTTGTAGATCCTTTGTGAACATTCTTGTTGGCATTGGTTCCATTGGACTAATGTAGCTTATTTGTAACAAGAAAAAAAAAACCAAAACATAATGGATTCTCAGACCGATTTCTGTTCGCACCCTCTTGTTCCCACTTTAATGTGTGATTTCGTTGCTTTTAGGTAGCGACTTTTGTACCAGTAGTAGTTTGAAACGTTTAGAATATTATTTTATTGGTCAAACGTTTTGGGAGAATTGTTCATTTTTCTTTTAAATTAATATACCTTTTGAATAATACTGCCAAAAAATAAAAATAAAAATATTAACTGCACAAAAAGACTCTTTCATTTATTTTTTGTAATCACAATCTTCGACCGGGTTGATGGTTCTTCTTTGTCTGCACGAGTTTCAGCAAAGACAATTTCAGCTTTAATGAATTGATCGAGTGTAAATAATGCAGTGCTGGTTGATTAGTTGATTAATAAAATTTTTATTTGTTGAATTATGTTTCAGCAACTACAACTTTGCTTGCGATGGGTTTCACGCCGCGGCAAACAACGCCAACCTGTGTCTGGCTTCTGGAGTGCGCGGTGGGGTAGACTGGATGAGAAAACTGGCCTTCCGGTACCGCGAGATGAAAGGCATATACTCCACCTACAGGAACAACGTTGGAGGTATTATATAACACAGATCAGAAGCGAGGTGATGAGACGGTATGGAATGAGATGAGATGAGAAAGCTGCGGATGAGATGTAGGGTTAGCTCCAGATCCTATGTAGATGGTGTGATGTGTTTGGAAATCACCATTCCACAAGTCAACGTTAAAAGCGTTGGAGGTTCTATATTAAAGTACAGTAATGCACGAGACTTAGAGGTAGATTTAGTTAAAAGTCATATTTATATTTGATCAGATCAGACTCGGACCAGGTCAGGCTTGGAACAGACAGACAGACAGACAGAGAGACGGACAGACAAGCCTTTTTTTTAAAAAAGTCCATAGGGGGATGGATTGCATTGCTTTGGTCATATACGAGGATTTCCAAATACTTCGCTGGAAAAAAAAGAAAAATAATAAAGAGGAAAAACCCGTTTTAGTATAAAGTAACGAAAAAATTAATTTTGAAGTCGTTTTGGAGAGTGGCAATTCAGAATTGTTAATAGGTCTCTTCCTGACACTTGGACGACAATCATTCTGAAATGACTTTAAAATAGCAATACGCCAAGGGATGACTTTCAAACCGGCAATACGCAAAGCGACTAATCTGAGAAGAAAGTTATTACGCTTTCTATCCTCCTACTTCAGTTATACACACACCCATCTCTACAAACACACACTAGTAGATAAAAGATTTTTTTTAATGTTACCCAATGGAAAAAGGAGTTTTATAAAATAATGTGGGAAAACATCCGTTTGTGAGGAGGAGACAAAGTGTGAAGTAACGTTGGGGGAGAGGCGAGGAGAGGGGTGGGGGGGATGTGGGGAGGAGGATAGTTGGCGCTGCTAAAGTGGAGGATGGGAATGAAATAAACTGACATAATTGAAATGAAAGCTGGGAACGAGGAGGGGATTGGGTGGACAGCCTTATAATTACGTTGTTGCTTATTACTGCGAGGATGGCGATGCGGCGTGGTAGCAATAATGATAGAAAACTTTGGTAAAGGGAGAGAAGCAGATAAGGGGTGTGGGTGGGAGAGTGCTGGTGATGAAGAGGAAGAGGGGGGAAGGTGGCGAGGTGGAGAATGAAGAGGAAGAGGTAATAAGGTGGAGCATGAACTAACTGTAAAACGAAGGGGCGGATTTTAGGCAGGAGATTGAACTAACTGTAAACTGAAGGGGATTTTAGACAGAAGAATGAACTAACTATAAAACGAAGGTGATTATTTTAGACAGAAGTTTGAACTAAAGGTAGAACGAAGAGGGGGACTTGGATAGGAGTTTGAACTAAATGTAAAACGAAGAGGTTTTTAGACAGAATAATGAACGAAATGTAAAACGAAGAGGAGGATTGTAGACAGGAGAATGAAGTTTTGAAAAACCCGAATAAGAGTGCTTTGGACAGGAGAATGAGCTAAAAGTAAACCGAAGAGGAGGATTTTAGACAGGAAGTTTTTAAACAGCAGAATGAACTAAATGTAAAACGAAGAAACAGGAGAATGAACTTCAAAAAAACAAAAAAACGATGACGAGGGTTTTGAAACAGTAGATAGAACTAATTTTAAAACGAAGAGGAGGGTTTTTGGACAGGAGATTTAACTTTACCACGCAAAAAAAAAAAAAAAAAAAAAAAAAGCAAAAGAAGAGGAAGATTTGGCGAAGAGTTTGTTGGGGAGAGGGGTAGAGAAGGCGCTTCTTACATTGACTGTAGAGGAGAACTGGATGGGTAAGATATGTTGAGGAGGATGGAACAGGATAAGAAATGAAGGGGTGAGCGTGGTGTGTACATGAATGTAGAGGAGGTGGGTATGGGTGGAGGAGGAGGAGAGCTTGGTAAGGGGAGAGGGAGGGGGACAGGATGCGAAATGGCGGTCTCAGGTGGAGGAACAGGAAGGACCAGGGTAGCGTCATCTCCAGGCTTTCAGAACGCACCAGCGCCATCTCCTCTTCTTCATGGCGACCTCAGCTGCTGCTTCGTCATTTCTCACCTAATCAGCGCCATCACGCCTCCTCCTATGCACGATACTCTTTCTTTTCTTTTTCTTTTTTCTTGTTCTTCTTCTTTCGTCCCCCTCCCCCCGCCCCCCTTCCCCCCACCTCCTCCCCTTCTTTCTGTCATTTGTTTTTCTCTCTCTCGGTGGACTTTTTTTGTAAACTTGGGGGTAGGGAACGATTTAAAAAAAAAACACAAACCACATATACGACGTTTTTATCTTGCAATGTAGGTGTTTATGTATGTTTCTTTTTAAGGTGATATTGTGTGTGTGTGTGTGTGTGTGTGTGTATTATTCTGAACAAAGAAATGTATCTTTTGATGCTTTCTTTCGCTGTGAGACTTGTTTTAAAACTCTTGGGAAAGAAAAGTTATTTAATTTGTCTTTTCAATGAATGGATGGATTGGTATTTTTCTTTGCCGTTTTTAATTACTTGCCAGGGACTATCGCTCGCCTGGTGTTTTTTTTGGTGTGAGTTTTCTCTCACAAACCATCCACTCACAATATTTTTTGCGGCCTATTTGTTTATATTTCCATTATGTTATTTGTACTTGGTTTTATTTTCCTATATGCAAGTTATATTGAAAACATTTGCTTTTAAGATGAGCCCATTGCATCTCTACCCTCCCTCCTTGTGTGTGTGTGTGTTTGTGTGTGTGCCCGTGTGTGTACGTTGTTAGGCGCGCCCGCCCGCCCGTGTATGATTTTTGTTTTCCACAGACACTTGAAGGTATGATTGTTATGTGGATTGTTTCAGGCTTGCTTGGCAATGAAAAGCGAGAGGAATGGCTGAGGCTACGGCAAGACATTGAGATGGTGACTGACCAGTGGGTCACCCACGCCCTCAAAGCTCTCGCCGTTATCAATGCCAGGTTAGCTAATTACATCTGTTTTCTTGAAAAAATGTATCTACGTTAAATACCACATCTGTCATTAATATTTAACGGTACAGTTTAACTGTGACGATTTGTATGTTTTTGATCTATAGGATCGATTCATAAGAAGGAACCATTATTTGAGGCCAGGAAACAGTCTGGAGTGTATCAATGTGGAAACAAACTATTATTTCATTTTAAGATCTGTGTAGATGTAGATAGAGGGTTCCACATAAGAAAGAGCAATGCTCAACAACGAACGATACTAGTGAGGATGATGTCAGTGGTGATGATGATGATGATGATGATGATGATAACGGAATGTACTATATATACAGGCCTTTTAGTTCAGTCCAAGGCGCAGTTCTCACGCATTCATACATAAACATTAACAACGGCAACAACTTTACAGCACCCTCACAAGTGAGCAAAAGCATATTTATATAGAGAAATTAGAGCAGATAAAAAATACATATACAGAGCTAGGTGCTGTTTCTTAAATGTAAAGGGTGTTATATGTTTTCCTTTCTAAACTGTACTTATTGCTAGGTGAAGCAATAGAATGTGGAAAGCTAACAGTGGTACTACTATGTGGGCAGAAGCAATTGTGTGAACGTGCTGGTGACCACCACCCAATTGGTGCCTGCTTTGGCCAAGGTCCTTCTCTACGGTCTGGGCGGCGTCTTCAACATTGATAACATCTATAGTGCCACCAAGATAGGTCAGTCCAACTCAATAAAATAATGTTTATAGCCTAATAATAACGCTGTATTATAACATTGATGGTAGTGGGCATATGCTTTTTATTTTATTTATTTATTTATTTATTTTTAACATTCTGACTACTATTCTACATTGTGCTATGACAGTATAAGTATGAAACCAGTCCTCATTGGTGCTCACAATTACGTAATGTACTATTTATGAAAGAAAAACGAAACTTATCTTAAGGCCCCTCCCCCCTCCCCTCCCCCAAAAGAAGTAAATTTAACAAAAAGAAATGAAGTAATAATAAAATGAAATACCTCAATGTATACATATATTTAATATTGCTATTTGTAATATTCTTTGTTCCTCTCAACACCTTCAGCATAATTTATAGCTAACCAGTCCCATGTGAACTTGCAGGCAAGGAAAGCTGCTTTGAGAGAATTGCATCCCGTTTCGGACGCAAATGTACCTATGTTGTGGTGGGGGATGGACGTGATGAAGAATCTGCAGCTAAACAGGTAAGCCAGACTTATACTCCTCTAATCCTCGTACAGTATGTTAAAAGTCCAAATGTATTATTTTCTATAGGTATATTTATTATAAATCACATATTTTAAGGTTGTCACAAATGGATTACTTTGATCATCATAAAAATCTATTTCTTCTGTAGTATTAAAATTGTCAATGCAACACATGTACTACTAATTTGTTATTGTTAAGTTTGTTACTAAATTGTTCATCAATTTTATGGTCTAAATGTTTCTAAAACCTTATTTAAAAAAATATTAATAGTAATAAAAATAGTAATAATAACAATAATGGTAATCGTCATGATAATAATACAAATAAAATTAATCCAAATATGATGATAATAATAATAATAATAATAATAATATTAATAATATTAATAATTATTATTATTATTATTATAGTAAAGAAAAGGAAATAAGGTTTTAATCACAAGAAATTAATAAACTAAAAACAATACAAAGCAACACAAACAACAACAAATCTATTAATTTATAAAAATGTAAAAATTTGTTGTTTCAGCTTTTATACATTCAGATTAACGTAATTAAAAATATTAAAATAATGTTTAAAAAAATTTTAAACAATAAAATTTCCTGATTAAAAAAAAAAATCTGCTATAAGAAAGTAAATTAAACCAAAATCTACTGACTTTAAACGCTGAGTTGGACGTTTGCAGTTGAACTGGCCTTTCTGGAGGATATCATCTCATTCGGACCTGGCGGCTTTGCACCACGCTCTGGACCTCGGCTACCTGTAATGTGACGTCACTATCTATTTTGATGTCACATCCGGTGTGCCGACGTGACGTCACTTTGTGGCAGATGGCCACTAGCACAGCCCACACTACATTTGACATGATTCTGTTGCTGGTGATTGAACGAGTCCAGTGTTGGAACTTCCTAACATAGAAACTCATGTTGAGACTCCTAAGCCATGTCGCCCTTTCGTATGTAATAAACCGCGCCTTCCCGTTATTCCCGTTAAACTATGACTGCACTTCATTCTCCGATACTACCGACTTATGTGTTGACGCTCCCAAAGCGAAAGTAATTACATATGCTTAGGTAGTGAATTCAATAGACTGTCGGAGCACTACTGCGTGTCACTTGGACTGTTTGGTGTTATTGGACTGTGTTGCTATCAAGTTTTGGAATGGGTTTGGACACTTGAAACTTCAACATTTCCTGACTGAACATGCATTTACCGGACAGCCACTACACGAAATGTGTTTGCAATACACTGGCCACATGGGCCTGTGAGGTGTGTTTTTGTGCATAAGCCACTGCAGTTAAAAAATCCTATGCCACTAGTTTGAACTTGTGAGATCAAAGCGTTCCTCCTAGCAGAATGACAGAAAAGGAGGAAATCATACAACATGACACTGCATCAATTCGTGCGTGCATTTTTGTTCAACAATCTTCACCAGCTGTTGGCTTTTTCTGCTGAGGAAACGCCCATTGATTAACATTTAACAACTCTTCAATGGAGCCATGATGACAAGCTTCGTGGTCGAGTTTCTAGCACATCGATGAAACCGTTAAAATATATTGAAATTGGCACGCTACTATTCCAAGAAGCAGTGGGCTGTTCAGTATGCACATTATTTGCCCATGAACTGACAGTGATACTAGTGAGACGATACAATGCAAACGTCATTGTTTAAACGGTAGACAAACTCGAGAACTGCTTTCATCAAATGACATCATAAACAGCTCCCAAGGGGAAGAGGGAGGGTAGGGGGATGAAACGATAATTTGGTCTGTACTGGACGAAGTCTTCAAAATCTTATACACCGCTTGACATGGACAGAAATGAACAGGCGATGATGACAGTTATTGATAGTAGAGCCTAAGGGAAGCCATTCTTAACGCTATAATGCTGAGAAACTGTCTACTTGCAAGATGGCGCATCTTTCAGAAGTGGTCCCGATTCGGCTCTTTGCAGTACGCTGGACCCTATAAACAATGACTAACGAACTAATCTTTTAGAATGATGTTTACCCCAAGGTCAGTGTTTCAAGAGCACAACGGATAATCTGCTGTGGCTCTCTCTGATTCCTGCAAGCAGAGTGAACGCAAAGCCAGTAAAGAAATTTTCCTGTGCACTAAAAAGACGGACAATATCCATGGAAAGAGTTAAGAAAGCTCTCAGTCTCAAGTCATCTCCATCTTAAAGAGTTTGAGTTCCAATGGACCCGGCTCAGTCTCCATCTTGAGTATGTTCTTCCGTCGTCGCCCAGCAGAACGGTGTACAGTCACCATGATCACACAATGAATACACAGACGATTCAGCCCTTGTGTCTGTTCGATCCTGTTCACAGAGCCTTGTTTTCCAGTATCCACGCCGGAAAACATCAGTTTGTGGTTCGTGCGTATGCAAATTCTTCTTCTCTATGAAACTATCAATTACCATGAGGGCAAAGCAAAGTGCACGATATCCTTTAACTGTTTGAGCTTGAGAACTCACAAACTTTTCACACTCAAGATTCAAGTAGGTGACTTTAAAATGATGGATTGGATTTATAACGCAAATGGAACCCAGATTTTTGTCAGTATAGTCGGAAAACATGGGGACCTACCACACATTTTTTTGTTCTGTTGTGAATCCCTATAGGTTCAGCCAGCCAACAAAATTGACTAGACTCGATATTTACAATAACACACAGAGAAAAAGAGTTTAGTGGAAGAATATCGTCATGATAATTTTAAATTGCTCCGTTGCATAGCCATCAACTTCAAGAAACCGCTATTTTGTTCTAGCTGTTTCATTTACTGCGGATGTAATATTTCCTTTAAAGTTGAATATAAAATACCAACTCCTCCATTTATTTTTGTGTGTGTGGGTTGTTGCTGTTTGATTTTTGTTATATATATTTTTTTTATTTTTGTTCGCTAACTTTTAACATCTTTTATTGGTTGAAAAATTGGAACAAATCTTCATCATTGTTAGAAGAATTTCTTACTTTAAAGAAGCCTTTATTGGTAATAATTTCCATCAAAATGTAATTGAACTATTCTAGCGAGTGTGAAAATATTGTTGCGAGACAAGATTTGTTACAGCACTTATTCAGCTGAATGCGGTCTATCAAAGTATCATAGCCGGCGACTTTTACCCTTTGGTATATACATCACGAGGCGTGTAAACAAAACAAAAGCAGCATTATTACTTTCTAGGAAGTTGTGCGTTGTTCGTTTTCATGTGAATCATGTTTCGTCACCTAGGTGGCGTCATGTTGTTATGACGTCACTATGTGATTTACGTCACGTGTGGTCTTTTAATTGTGTGAGCGGTAGAATGTGTTTCGAGCACTTTCCCCGCATTTCTGTGAAACGTTGCCTTTTGGCATGTTCAAGTGGGGACAGCAGGAAACAAGGCATAACGGAGGTGGAACTTATACTGCGTTGAGGAGCAGAATTCCTTCTGAAGAACCAAAGAGATAATTAATCTTCATAATGTTCACAAACTTGTGTGTGAGGATTATTCGTGAAATTTGTTGTCCCGTGTACTCTGTATTCACGTATAACTTGTCATAATTTTCATTGAAAATGTAAATAGTAATGTTGTGTGTTCTATTATGAGATGTTTTAAAGCGATGGAGGTATAGTATAATGCACGTGTTTCAAATGCAAATGTTATTTTGTTTCGTATGTGCTGTTCCTCCTTAAAAGTAACTAAGATTTATTTGCCTCATGCGACTTGTCAACTGTAGACACATTTATTTGCATCTGTGCATTATCATCATCAGTCATTATATATTTTTGTGTTGCAATGGTTGCTTGTAAATTGTCTGAATGTGGTATCTCCGTGTTATGGTAAATGGACGGGTTTTTTTCATATTTTTTACAACACTGACTATTCATATCTGTATGTTGACAATCACAGTTTTAGGTTTTCGTTGTCCATCGGCGTACACATTTCGGTGCGACATTCACTCGCGGCAGGACAACTGCATGCTTTTGTCGATTTAGGCATTTTTTGTTTATTTATTTGTTAAAAATGTTATATTTACTTTCAAAGTTAAGTGGCATTATACGATGACTAATAATAATAATAATAATAATAATAATAATACTAATAATAATAATAATAATAATAATAATAATAATAATAATAATAATAATAATAATAATAATAATAATAATAATAAATAAATAAGTAAATAAATAAATAAGGAAATAATACATAAAATACAAGATCTAGATTGCTTTTTCTTGTAATTATTTTAAAGTAAGGCGTTCAGAGGAGATCACCAAAGTTTTAGACTTCTACAATAACAGATTGACTGCATACCAATACCAAACATATGCAGTTTGACTGCATACCAATACCATTGTAACGCCCAAAGGTGGACGCATATGTTTTTTGTCCCCAATAAATGCCCCCAACATTAGTCTTTGTGTTGCAAATAAATAACTTGAATTTTTATTCATTATTTTATTTATTTATTTATTTTCCTCCTCCCCTTTTGCCTTCATCCTTGCCGTTCGCCATCACAGTAAAGAAAATGCCTAAAGCCTGTAGAACTTGTCCGCCTTGAGTGTGTGTCTTTGACTTTTAGTGGAGGCTTGCACTTTGGTCCCGTTATGTACTATATATGTTATAATACTACCTTTATGAGTAAGCTTACAACGGATAATTTAAGCTGATAATAGTTTACGCAGAGGAAAGTTTAATATTAACATTGTTCTGACAGAGTAGCACAGGTATTGGTTGTTCGCCAGGTTCTGCTGCCCAGGTCATTAATAAAATTCATAAATAGATGTTTTGTTCCGTTGCCCAAGTACCTCCATAATAATACAAATACAACTAAATAAGTTGTAAAGTACAGGTGGGGAAATAATTACTGGTGGATCTGTTGATTTTATGTACAATGCAATCGGTTTTTTTTCCAAGTTGCTTTTATTGCACATCAATATTTTTTCTCCAAATATGAGATGGGTTTCCTTGTTGTTGTTAAGCTTTATGTGTTTCACAATATCACGCAACAAATACATAAACGCGAAGCGCTGTTTGGGGGATGTTGTTTATTTTTGTATTTTTCACAATCCAGGACTGTTAATTGAACGCACAGATATGATGACGTTTTAAATACTTGGATACTGTTATGCTTTTAGATTTTATACTTTTTAAAATTATAATATTACAGAATATGAAGGAAAATGTATTTTTGAAAGAAAACGGGCTATTATTTTACTTTTACTATGGAGACCTTTTCAAATAATAGTATTACCGGAAATAAAGAAAATGTGTTTGGGAAAAGAACCGCTTCAGTGTCACAGTAACATTTTGTCAAACAAATTTCGTAGGTAAATCACAGCACATTCTCCAGTGGCCCAAGTCGTTTCTGATGATATTTTTCCTACATTCTGAGCTCCTAGGTAGATGAGCGATACTCTTATCTCTGAGAAGATAGAAGGGACTGCTAGAAGAAGCGCCACGCGGAGAAATGAGTGCTGGGGAGGGAAAATAGACTAGAGAACTTGTTGTGACCTGGAAATACGTAAGTGTATTGAAATAGAACTTTGAACTTTTTGCTGAAAAGATTTGATGGAAACTAGAGTGAAATACTGGCCTGGATACAAAAACAAAACATTTGTGTGGGTTTAGCTTCCATTGAATATGGAGAGTCCATGCATAAATAAATAAAAGTCCATGCATAAATAAATAAACGCAGGAAACAGGATGGATTTCCCCAAATGCGAGTCGGCCCTTAGATACTTTTTTGACAGGAATAATGAGTATGAAGAAAAGGTTGGTTACCAGCAATGGACAACCGTATACGCGTAATTTAGTGTAGTTCCCCAAGTGTTTGTGGTGAAAAGCATCGCAGGGACATGTACCATCAAAAACAAAGATCGGGACACCTACTGACATAGAACGTTTGTTTGTTTGTTTGCTCGTTTTTCTTTTTTTTTAAATCACCTTATAGTCGGTAATAATATAAATTATAAACGTCTAAAATGTAAAAGCTTAACAGTATCCCAGTATTTAAAACATCATATCTGTGCTGATTCAGTGATTGTTTTTGTTTTATTTTTCAGTTTTGACAATGTAATATATTATAATGTCCGTCATTAGGGCCCGTTAGTCATGTTAAAATTGTGCAGATAACATTGTTTAAGGCTTTTTTTGTGTTCATGCAAATTCACTTTGCAAAGTAGCTGTTAGTGCTTTTTGTCCATCGCAATTCTTGGTTGCCTTTTATTTGGAAAAGACCCCCGAATGAACAAGTTGGTGAATTTTAATTGAATATTTATTTTTATTTTTTATTTTTGTATTTATGTTTGCCGTTTTGTGTGTGTTTTTTTTTTAAAGTTTAGTTTTGTTGTTGTAGTTGGCTTATGCTTCCTTGAAAGCAGGTTAACGTTTTTAATTGTTAACTAGAAGAAACAAATGAATATTTATCGACGACTTGAAAGGCAAATTAACATTTTAAACTTTTACCCCCGCTCGTACAAATCGGGTTAGCTGAAAAGAATTTACCTCTGCGCATTTGTGCAGCAGGTGCGGGCGATCTGCTCCACCATCGAGGCTCAATAGCAAGTAACGTTTAGTTGTCATAATTTATGAAGTATTATCAAATGTACAAAAATGACTTTTTACTGTCAGTTTGTCGATGTCATGCGTTGTGTGAAAAATGTCGTCTGCAAGTGTACCGTGATTCAGTTTTTGTACACACCAGTCTACAGACTCATGAAATATTCTTTGTTTTAATTAGTTAAAGGAATCTATATGCTATATATTAAACCGTTTGTTACAGTGTTCAGTGTCATCGTTTTCTGCGTACTTAGGTAATTAAAACATTGTCTAGATTTATACTAAACGGGCTAGTGATATTCAATTTGTTTCCTTTAGTGTATTTTGTCATTTTCCGTGACTATAAGAAAAGACAACTTTATTATCTCTTTCAAGAAATTACATTATGCTTACAAACAGTCAACACAAATACGCATTACAATAACAATAAGAATATTAATTAACATTAAGAATAAAACTCGTTCGTTGTTACAAATTCAAGTATTGTGCGCCATACAAGTGGATATTGGATTGGATCATTAAGCTCTTTGATTGAAAACAAATACAACTATGGATAGTAACATTTAAAATGTTACAGTTAAAGGTCATTTTTTGCTTTGAACTAGGATAGGAGAGCCAGGCAAAATATTTATGTAAAATACAGTTGGTTAATACAAATGTATAAGATACAATTATTGGTAATATTGTTCTCTGTAACTGTAAGTTGGACTAGAGAAGACAACACAAGGTTATTATTTCAGGATATACTGTAGATATTGATATGGGAGGTTTTAACAGTCATTGTCTAATATCGCAAAGAGAATTACAGGGGTGTGTTTGTGTGTGTGTGGACTTGTTTACACGGCGTTATTTTGATAAGCTAGTGAACTTCTACATAACTTGTTTGGACAGCCCTCGTTGTTTTGACGTCTAACCATTGATCCGTTAGGGTTAGGGCTGTGTTAGGGTTAGCGTTAAACACTTAAAAGTCCTTATAAATTGGAACGAAATATGACCCATTGTCAACACAACGTACGTCGCATTTCGGGAAAGTCATAATAACGCCGTGAAAACAAGTGTGTGTGTGTGTTTGTCTTTCTATTATATGTACATGGATTTTATTTTTGCGGGCGTACAAACATATTTTCACGTTATTTGCTATAATTTGTTTTGTTTAGTGATTGCCGACTCGGGATGGCGATGTTATGCTTTTTGTTGACACAATATTTACAGATGTAATAGGCCTTATTCGGAAATGGTAGGTAACTTGTCTTTTTGTTTTGTTTTGAGTTACTTAGAGTTATTCGGGCGGACCTCATCAGAGCAGGTCGTCTCAAAACACTATGAAAGCTACCCCGAGCTGCAAGCGTTCCTTCAGGAAAGGGGAGTGGTGGTTTCAGGGCAGTGCAAGGACGCACTAGCGGAGCTGTGGTCCTGACTCGGCTTTTTGCAGTCCGCTGGACTCTATAAACAATGACTAACTAACTAGCGTAGCTAGCTAGGATTGTAACTGAAATCAACCTTTCGGGTGATTCGTAAGGTTCGATGGAGGACAGAGCAGAAATTATAGGCAGGAAACTGTTTTGGTTTGCAAAGAATGTCTGCCCAACGTGGGATAACTCTGAGCGCAATATGAAGGAAGGCCGGCCGAAGTTGTTTCCCCTCATATTTACGAAGATGGTCTATTGGTTAGTTTGATCGAGGCATTTTTCGTTGAAATAAAATTTGTTTATTAACCCCCATTGGGGTGCCGGAGGTTTCGGTATAAATAGTATCCCCACTTTGTGGAAATGTAGTGCTTTAAGTTACACTGTTTCTGTCATTGTCATTTGTTTTTTCTCCTTCCTACTTTGTTTGACTACTATCTTCTTCGCTAGACCAGTCGCCTGCCCTTTTCTTGATAACTTTCCCAAAACACTTTACTCCACATTTGTGTATGGGGTTCTGTTGGGTCAGCTTGGGGATATTGGACGCTTTCTGCCAAATGGTCATTAAGGTTTTCTATGGTATTATTATTTAGCAATGTAGGCATTATAAATGTATGTATTTTGTTGATATTTTATAATGATGTTTATATTCTATTTTGTTGTTGTAAACTTGGGTTCGATAAATTAGAGTAAAGCCTCAGTGTCCCCCTGCATGGGATGCCTTTATTGTAAAGTAACCGGCTGGTGGAGTATCTTCAGTGTTACCATTAAGGTTGTTTCGGCAGATCTTTTTTACGTATCGGGGGCGAGTCCTCTTTCAACCAAGTTGTGATGATCCTGATTCGGTTCTTTGCAGTCCGCTGGATCCTGTAAACAATAACTAATTAACTAACTGACTAATTTGTTTATTAATAAATATCTGCGTCTCTAAAAGGGGCAGATTTCCTATATTCATCATTGCAATGAAGTTATTTCATATAATTATTGTAGATTTGTACTTCTTCAGCAAGTTTTACGCTTTATATTTTATTGTATTGTTTGCTTTATTTTATTTGGTATTTCTCTTAAGCCAAATCCGCTGTCGCAGTATGGCTGTTTGTTTAAATAAAGATCCGGGGCCCCTTTATGAAGTATTAAAGTTCATTTTAAATTAATACCTTTTTTTCCAAGTTTGCTGTTTCTACTTTCTTCTTGTGGTGATCCGAATAGCATATTCTACCCTTTCTAGGTTCAAAATATTCTAAACGGTTTCGTTCTTCTTTTAAAAACTATTTTATTTATAATTGTGATAAGAACGGGAACACACCAGTGGAAGACTAACCAGTAGGATTAGCTTTTTATTCTAAAACGCTGTTAAGCGTGTATAAAATAGTTGCAACTGCCGAGTACATTTGTTAAGATCGTTGCGTTATTCAAGAAGCACTTGCAGTACGGTTTTCCCCAGTGATATAAACGACTTGTAATTTCATGGTTGAAGCAGGTAAAGTGTCTATGTAGTCTAAGCTGTGTTAAAAAGAAGGACGTTGTTGTTACAGAAATTATATTAATTTGACCGTAAATGCAAGAAAATATTTATTTATTTTATTTATTTATTTATTTATTTATTTATTTATTTATTTATTTATTTATTTATTATTATTATTATTATTATTATTATTATTATTATTATTATTATTATTATTATTATTATTAAAAGATGTTAAGTTTACTTTTAGCATATTTGTTCCGTTGCTGCTATTGATTTTTTAACTCTGTCTTCAATCATTTACTTTCATCTCCCTCCAGAGAGTTTGACCTACTATCTGCTGATGTTCAAATATCTTATAAGCCTTATTTTATTGTATGCGTTGTATGCATTTTATTTAGTTCTATTTACTTGAGGTTACTTTGTAGTGTCTTTATTTTCGTTTTTGTTGGGGTGAGGAGGTAGGAAAGACAGGAGGGTGGAAGGACGGAGTATTTTGTTTTATCATGCGTTTTCCTGCTCTAGGTTTTGCTGTGTGTTGGGTTTTTACCTACTTTTGCGCCTTGGGCCCAGCAGTTCTTGGCGGTATCGCGCTGTATAAAAGCTATTCATGATAATGTTTAACTCGTTATATGCGAATTCATTTTTGTGTGTTCTAGCTGAATCGGAGACGGGGAAAGGGACACGTTTGGATAAGAATGTAAACCGCTGTTCCAAAATCTGTTTTCAAAACTTCATACCTTCATATATTGCTGTTCTAAAGCAGCGCTAGTGTTGTCACACGTTTACCAAGCTTTTATTGAAGTATTGTTTTATTATGAACACGACCTTCAAACAAGTATACATTGATTTATGCCGTATTGCATTGTATTTTATAACTGATCATTTAAGACAGCGGAGATAACATGCAAACAAATAGTATTTATGTGTTAGTTACTTACTGTGTTATACCTACGTTCCATAGTTAGGTAAGAGGAGAAGTTGTGCAATCTCCTCCTCTCTCCCTCCCACCCTCACCCCATTCCACCCCTTTTCTTCTTCCCATCCTTTCCAGCCCTACCCATTTGTTCTTAATAGGAATGTTACGCTTGCGAACAGGTTTGTTGATTGTTTGTGCTGACTCGGTCGCACCCCGAATAATTTGACAGTTCTGATTTTTTGTAGGTGTTTCCTCAATTGTATATATGGGGAGATACAGATTTTTATCCAAGACACCGTCGATTTCTGTCCCGCACATACATCTTTTAACAGTGTCTTTCTGTTGTTGTTTTTTTATATAATATTTAAAAAAAAAAACCACAACAACAACAAAATTTAAGTTAGGCATAACATTTAAACTGTTGGTGACCTCGCCACTGCGCATGCAGCATGGTTGTGTTTCGACTGGTTCTAACGAGGTGGAGTTCTTAAGGAAGTGGGGTTTTGTTGGCGAGATGGATGAGCTGTAGTAGAGAAGAAGAACAAGTATTTGTTGTGTTGCTTTTAAGGGGGGGGTTGTTAACTGTATTGTTAACTGTCAGTGTTTGCTGTGCTGAGATTGATTCCTCTGTTTGTTTGTTATTTAGGACCCTCGTGTTGGATTACTTCAGTGTCAACTGTAGCATTTCCTTTGAGACAATTAATCTTTTCTTGTCTCTTTTGTTAACTGCTTGGAATATCCCCTGAATCTGACGCGGTATTTTTTTTTTTTTGGTGCAAATATGGATAAGAACGGTGCCTATATTTGATTCCCTCCACGAAGCGCCCCGCACAAGTTACAGCTGTATTCACAGGTTACAACTGTATTCTGTGTCCCCTCCCCCCCTCTCACTACCAACCTCTCCCCACCCTGTTGCTACACGACACCAATAGCGACAAAATGATGTTTTATTATTCCGTTATTACTACCTTGTACTATCCCAGTTTCCGATTCCTCACGATGCAAATAATTCACTGTCTGGTCAACATCTTGTTTTGACCAGCTGGATGTCTTCTTCTTGTGTCGTACCTTCTTTCTTTCAACTATGTTGTATAATTGGACATAAGTTTTTATTTTATTTCAAATATCAACATATTGTTAAATGAATTTAGTGTTGCCGACCTCCCCCCACCACCCCGACCCACTCCCACCCCTTCCTAAATAAATAAAATAATAAATAAATAAATAAAGTTCTATTTCAGTTTCCTTTAACACGGTGCAAACATCGTTACCGTAAAAAGGCTGAAGGACAGCATTTATTGTTGATGAGACAATTTAAAGATGATATCTGCCGAAATAGAAGAAATGTGATTTATGACAATGTACCTTCTAGATATGAAGTTAACCCCCTCCTACACTTTCACTATGCTGAATTTTGAAAATATATGCATACAATTTAGGATTGTTTGTGGTTGGTTTACTAATTAAATACTGAAAGTGTGCCCAGGTTAAGTACGAAACCGCATACTTTAAACTTTAAAAAAAAATTGTTTAATTACAAAAAAGATTTGATGGGTTGTTGATTGCTTTATGGTTATGTTTTACTTCAGATAATAGGATGGTTTGTTAAATTTGACATTTTAAAATCACTTCAAATAGAAACAATTTGTTCTTATCTTTACACGTTCCTGTATGCCATAGTTAAAAATATCATCAAATAGAAATAATTGGTTTACTTTTATATTTTATCTCAGCTTGGCTTGTGGTATCCATATAATGCCAGTTCCAGTTCAGATGGTGTTAGTTTTCTTGACTTCTTCCATCACAATCCATCGTTTTCCCGCATCATTCGTTCCATACTCATTACTGACCCACTTTCCTATTGTCCCCCCCTCCCCCATTCCCCATGTAGATTTATTGTCTTTTGATTTAAAAGACTCCTCTCCTCCCCCCCTCTTCCCCTCCTACCCTCTCCTCCCTTACCGTCTCCACCCCCCCCCACCCCCAACAAAAAAAATAATTAATTAGTATATATTTAACTGACAAGAAATGACATTTTATTGTCTACGGAAAGTTATTTTAGTAATGTTATATGGGATATTTTTATTTCAAGTAGCTTCGCAATGTTTGATATACTGTAGCAGTAAAAAGGTTTTGTAACTTCATTCGTTTAACCAGGTCGCTCAGTTTTAAGGTGCCCCAAGGCTCTTCATTTGTGCCATTGTTATTTACAACCTAGAACACAGGGCTCGTTGGAGTTAGGGGCTCTTTGCCTATGTGTTTTCTGTTAAAGATTTTTTTTTTTCATGTTCGTTGATCGACTTATTTGCTGTTGCTTCGTTGTTTTGACAAAACGACCGTGCTGGGGTCTCAAAGTTTATATTATATAACCAAGAACACGAGTTACTTATATGTGGCGTTGTTTTCTTCATTTTATCTTTAAAGAAAACATCGTGCGTTTTTTTTGTAATAGTGAGTCGCCTTATCACTCTGCTGATTTCACACTTGTTAATGTTATCAGAAACTTTTACAGAATTTCCTCCCTCTCCCTTATGTTATTAAAGTCGTGTGTGGTGTTGTAGTTGAGTTTGTGGCTTTGGTATCCCTATTGTTTCCGCCATGCCAGTTGTTGTGTTTGTGATTTTTATGTATTTTACGTCTACGTTTTTTAAGATCAATATCCTTTTTCATCTATATTTTGAAAAAAAGTTGGTGCAACGATGTGAAATATGCCTGCAATAATTCGTTTATTATTAAGGACAATCAGTAATATTTACTTAAATGGAAGATTTTCCATACTCACATCTACTATGACTACAGTAATTTGCTCTATATTAAAGCCAATCAGCAATTGCTTAGATAGAAGATTTTCCATATTCGCATCCACTACGGTTATTTGTTTACTTTTAAGGCCAATCAGTAATATTTGCTTAGATGGAAGATTTTACATACTCTCTTCTACTATGGCGGCAGTAATTCGTTTACTATTAAGGCCAACAAATCAGTAATATTTGCTTACAAGGAAGATTTGCCCTACTCGCAAATCCACTATGACTAAAACGTTGTTAAAGTTCTTCCCAAATAATGAATGTTGAGTATGCAGAGTGCGTTTATTGGCACTACAGGTTAAAACTTATGCACTACTTCACTATGAAAGTTGAAGCAAGGCGTTCATCGGATACTAAAGCAAAACAGCGTAAATCAAATATGAAATAGGCAGTTTACACAGTCGCGTTGTACCTCCTTCTAGTTGTCCGGTCTGTTCTTCGGGGCTTCTGTATTATGGTTACGAACTATTTTCCAATATGGTTATTTGGTATTGTCACATAGACGTTGTGAATCTGCATCCTTTGTTAATTGTGCTTGTATTTACTCGCCTATACTCGCTCGCCCGTCCCACATCTGCCCTTTCCAAATCTTCCTGTAAGCCGTATCATGATAAATCGGATTTCCTATTCCTTTGTGTGTGTGTGCATATTCGATTATGATATCAAATTAAATGTAGCAGGTACGTTGGTTATTGTCTGCTGCGTATGTTGATTTGATTGTCTGTGACCTCGCTACTGAAGGTATCCACAATGTTGATAATAATGTTACAAATTTCTGATTGTATTTTTAAAATGTATTTTTTCATTGTTTTTTTTAATCCCCCCTAGTACACGCGGGAGTCGCAATCTGATGATGATCACACTTGCTTTCAAAACTCTTGAAGCTTGATTTTGTGAGGTGCACGTAGCCCTGTAACCTGTATCCATAATTTCTATTTCCACGTGTAATCATGATCATGATGGTGAAGTATGTGACTGTGAAGTTGGATATGTCCTTGTGTTTTGGTTTCGTGAAGATGTTTCTGGAACAAGTTCTAGCTTTTCATGTCGGTATAAACTACATATTACGATTGTCCTTTTTTTCTTTCAATTTCATCCATCGTCTATGAATATGGGTGCCATTTCCAACAGAAGATGTATTGTACAAATAAAGATATCAGGAACTCGAGTCTGAGATTTCATGCTTTGCGTGTTATGTATGCGGTTCACCTCTCTCTCTCTCGCTCTCTCTCTCCCTCCATATCTCCCTCTCTCTCTCTCTCTCTCTCTCTCTCTCTCTCTCTCTCTCTCTCTCTCCTCTCTCTCTCTCTCGCTCTCTCTTCAATTGGTGTATTACGTGTGTACAATAATAACAGTTTAAAAAACAATAATAAAATAATTATTGACGTTAGTGTTCATAATCTATTGAATTTCCCATACATAAACATATAGACAGTAAATTAGCTAATATTCTAAAATGAGATCTTTAATTATTTGACCAAACAATATATCAGAAACGTCTAATGGATGTGTGCGGTTGTAGGAAGGATAACAGAGTTAATGTAACAACAAAGTTCCCTCTCCTTACGTTGGTTTAGCCAACACACGCGCGCGCGCGCGCGCACTCGCACACACCACCCATCTTAACAAAGCCAAAGAAACGGTGTCACATCCTTCAAGTTCCGGGTCTCCTAGTTTATCCGAGCGCATTTGCGCATGCGCCAGGTCATGTCGGGCCGGCTTTTTTACGAAGTTCTTAGGCGTCATAACCCTAACCCTAACCCTAACCCAAACCCTAACCCTAAACTCTTAACTCTAACCCAAACTTTAACCCTAAACCTTACGAAGACTATTATAGCACTGTGCGCATGCGTCGAATTTTGTAACGCGTCGACCAATCAGAATGCTCCCATTCGCTCCCAGCCCAGCTAAGATACTAGGAACTGTGAGGATGTCACACCGGCATTCTTTGGAGACAGGAAGGCTGAGAGGAATACACTATCACACGGAGAGAAAGACGAATGCCACAAGTATGCGTACCTGCCTGTACAATCAAATCGACAACTGATCTCCTGGCTGCAATGGAAACCGGGGTTTGGTGTATTATTGTTTCTGAAACCGTTTGCACACCTGTGCTTAGGCAGAGAGATATTACCACACGAGAGAGCGTGCCAAGAACACATTAACTTACCGTCGCCCTACTGTAGGTAGGTATCTCTTACACTGTCACACTCATTTCCGACACCACACGTTGCACCCACTCCCCACCCGCTCGCCCACAGACCCATACCCAGCAGACCCACATACCTTATCCCTCTAGCTCCAACCTCTGCTATAGCCTTCTCCTCTTTCTCTACTAATCTCACGACTTGCACTCCAGCACCACCACCACCATTTTCTCTTTGCGTGTTATCTCTTCATTCCCGTCCTCCTCTTTGCCTATTTGCCTCTTTCCGCCCGACCTACAAATCCTTGTCTTGGTATTTTGCTCCCCAAGAAAACTAAAACACGAGAGTTTACGAAATATTTGCCCAATTTTCTGTTCATCATGCTGTTCATTTGGGAAGTAAAGGATATTTCCCTCTAGATGTTCGCCTTCATTCTTTCTTCCCTGCCTTCCTCCTTTTTTCCCTCACGCATACCTCGCGCTCGGTAATTTGTATAAATGTTTTCTTCAAGAAGGTAAAAGACCCTAGAATTATATTAATAATCTCAGCCAGTTTCGCTCTCATTTAGTCTTTCCTTGTGACAGTCCCTTTTCTCTTCTTCTGAAGGTCTTTTAAGTATCCCGCCACTCTTGCCATAGGCTGGTGAGTGCTAGCTAAACAGATACACCCAGTATGCACTAGGTCACGTCTCCCACCTCATCGGTCGCCCAGGATTGTGCTCAGCCAATGGCCGCCTTGAGTTAGATCAGGTCTTGAGCTTGAAAAGCGCTATTCAAGAAGGATTCAACAATGGAGGATTGTCCAATTCCAACTTCATCAGTTCGATTCCTGCCTCACTACCTTCAAGCCTCTCTCTCTCTCTCTCTCTCTCTCTCTCTCTCTCTCTCTCTCTCTCTCTCTCTCTCTCTCTCTCTCTCTCTCTCTCTCTCCTTTCTCTCTCTCTCTCTCTCTCTCTCTCTCTCTCTCTCTCTCTCTCTCTCTCCTTTCTCTCTCTCTCTTTTCAAGAAAGTCAGACAGTATGTTAGCCATTAATTATTGCCCTTTTTGCCTTCGTTATTTCCTATTTTCCTGGCCATATTCCTGGCTGGATTATGCTGCATTAATGTAATATCTAGATATTAAAATGTAAGTAGAAGCTTCATTTTTTTCGAGCAGTTCATTTCTGCATTAATTTTATTCTTTATTTCCGGTCCTGATTTGGCTCGGAAGAGTCCGCTGGACCTAAAGCAACAATAAATCAAATTAAATCATATTCTTTATTTCGAGCTAAATGCATGCACTTTAGTGGAAAGGAAATAAATAAGAGTTATTGAAATATCATTTCGTTTTATTGTCTTTTAATGAAACGAGGGCAACAAGAAACAAAAAACAACATCTGAACTCCATCATGTGATGTCTCTAGTTATCATAATGGCTGTTGACTTCATTCTAAACAGCCTATGTATTTTACAGATCTCTGCTTCCAAGTAGACTAACAGGTGATTTATTCACCTATCCAAAAATATAGAAAGGTTAAAACCGTTACACGTTCTTTTTTCCACTAAACTCACAAACATAATCTTTAAATAATCACAAGTCCGTAAAATTAATCTAACTTAATCGATATTTATTTATCAGAACGGCAAGACGTTTATGGGGAAAGTCAGCATTCCAG
The DNA here is from genome assembly GCA_036898135.1 of Oncomelania hupensis. Classification (NCBI taxonomy): domain Eukaryota; kingdom Metazoa; phylum Mollusca; class Gastropoda; order Littorinimorpha; family Pomatiopsidae; genus Oncomelania; species Oncomelania hupensis. The sequence continues at coordinate 30,305,073 of CM072516.1, read as the reverse complement.
TTTTCACTTTGATCTCGCCAACATACATCCAGATGCGAGATTGTTTTTTTTAGGATACATGAATGCGAGAGTTCCCTCGGATAATCCTGGATTTGTACTAAATACTACTTTGCCATTTGTATTTTTTCTTAGCTAACTATTGGTCGAAAATCGTTCTTGCTTCTTTCGAATTTCTCCCGTAGGGTTATTAGTAAGATTCTCTGACCGCAACTAGATACGATTGATGCACAAAACAAGTCCTGGGCTCTCACTCCAAAATGAGTACTCTCTGTCGATACTTTGACAGATTGAGCCCCAGAGGTAGAGGAAGTGGGCACTTAGTCTTACACCATCTTTAATAATCACTTTCCCTTTATAATTAGTCCTTTTTGAGTGCCTCACTCCCACTCCCACTTTCACTGTCTCCCTTACCCTATTTCTGTTAAAATATATGCTATTTTAATGCGGCTTAAATCCTGTTTTGAATTAAGCCCTCGCTCTTAAATATAGTCTATATTTACCAATTACTCATTTCTACCCCTTCCACCCCTCCCCCCCCCCATAATCTTTTCCTATCGCCTACGTAAACACAGTGCAGCTTTTAAACATAGCTTGGCAAAAGTCCAGTCATTATATTTAGTAGACATCTAGATATTTATTTACATACATTATATTTATATATTAGACATTCTAACGTTTTTAACACCTGAATAAGTAGCATGAATAAGGGTGCAGTATTATTTTTTAAATAATTTATATCTAAAACGTGATTATGAAAGTGAAACATAATGAAGTAATTTAAATTATAATCCTACATCCTTTTTATTAATGTCCGCATAATTATAGTCTGCACTCAATAAGTCTAAGCATAGAAGGCCAAACCTCTTGTGACGTCGCGTTGTTATTTCAAGTGTGTTGACTGAAGTACTCCATTCTTTTTCTCAGTGCAGTGCAAAGAAAAAACAGTAGGCTTACTTAGTTTCTGAGAAACTGAATGTGAAAATCGATCGACACTTCGATACTGAACGTACACTGAAGGATGGGTGGGGGTAATGTTGTAATGAGAGATTACGATTACGATTGTTTTATTCAATATAAGGCCTATGCCCCCTATTGAAGGGGTGTGTACAGTGAATTTTCAAACAAAATATACATGTATAATAAACACTCAATCAGAGGAAACAAATCAGTGAATCTTACGAAATTGCTATCTCCCTCATTTTAAACGCTTTATACAAGAATATACATAACTTTCGAACAGTTTCTTGGCTTGTGGATGACAGCAAAATATTAAAGCTAAATGCGTTTGGGTTTCTAATAAACTTAGTAGCAATAAATTGTTTTCTCAAATTTTCAAAAAATGGACAGCGTAATACAAAATGCACTTCATCCTCTCTTGACTCTTTACACAAGGGACATAATAACTCACTATCAGTCACTTGCCGATAGCGGTAATGATGCACAGCTAGGTCTGACACACCAAAACGAAATCTAGTCAAAATAAATTTCATATGCTTATCTATATTCGATTGCAGATAAACTGGTATATAATGCATAGAAGGACTGAACATTCTATAAAATGCAAATCTATCACTATTACTAACATGTTCATTCCAGTTCTGCCACCTACAATCAATCAAGCGTCCTTTAAACGCACGTAAAAATTCTTTCATGTTACCAACACTTTGGTTCATCCATACATAGCCAAAACCATTCTCACAAAGACATGATCGTACCTTAGAAACCCAAGTAATCTTACCTCTAGCATCTAAATTATACAGCATTAAATAAGCTTTCCTCGGAATTCTATGCTCTTCCATCTGTGTTAATCTTAACCAATAACGAACACAATTAACCACTGAATTAATAGAGATAGGATATCTGTTAAGATCTCCGTATACAAGGTCATTAGGTGTGCGCATATCTACAGCCAAAAACTTTTTTAATGCAAACAAATGAACCTTTTCACAATTTTGTGCTGCTTTTTCCAACCCCCAAATTTCAGATCCATACTGCATAATAGGCTGTATTTGAGCATCAAAAAGCTTCAAAAACAATTCTACTGATTTGTTGTTAAATGCATTTAGTTTCTGTATTACACAAATAAGTGCTTTTTTAGCTCTGCTAGCTAGATCTTTACATGCTGCTGAAAAGCTAAGTCTCGTTGAAAAATAAATACCCAAGTATTTATAAGCATTTACAACCGACATAATATTACCGTCAAACATCCACCTTTCTCTTGCAACTAAATATCCGCCTTTCCTAAATACAATAATGTCACTTTTGTCTGCATTTACTTTAAGGCCTAATGAAACTGATGTGCGTTGTAAGTTATTCAACTGGTTCTGCAGCCCTACAACCGTTTCTGCCAAGAGAACCACATCATCTGCTAACAGGAGAATAAACAGTTCAAAAACCTCAATCTCCAAATTTACTCCATGTCTGCCACAATTAATTACTTCCACTGCTAATTCATTAATAAATAAGGAAAATAAAATCGGACTGCAGACATCTCCTTGCTTTAAACCAGCCGAACAGTTAATATAATCTGTAAGCTTAGCGCCGCATCTTACTCTTGCTCTAACACTACTATACATACTTCTAATGCACTGGAACAGCTTCCCCTTTATACCATTTTTCAATAACACGGGCCAAAGTAAATTTCGGTTAATGGAATCAAAACATTTTTCAAAATCAATGAAGGCAACATAAAGCTTACGGTTATAATTAAATTGTTTCTGTACACATGCCAAAAGTGAGAACAAATGGTCTATCGTTGAATATCCTCTTTTAAAGCCAGCCTGGTATTCACCGGTCAGGTTATTTTCTTCCGCCCATAACTGCAGTCTTCTGTTAATAATTGTACTGTATAGTTTACTGCTAATGTCACAGAGGCTAATACCACGGTAATTTCCCGGTCTGTTTACATCCCCTTTCTTAAATATTGGCAAAATAATAGATTCAGTCCAAAGATCAGGGAATATCCCCTTATCAAATAAAACATTGAAAAACTTAACAAAAAACGGCACAATAAATTGACCAGCATTTTTAAAAAGCTCTCCTATTATCCCATCAGGTCCTGCCGCCTTTTTAGATTTTAATTTACGCACTGCAAACAACACGTCTTCGCCTGATATAGGCCTATTAAACTCACAATCATCATCCTCGGCTCTTTCATCAGAGGCGATAAACGTATCCCCAAGATCATCTTTTTCAAGCAGTGCTTTGAAGTGTACAAACCATTCACCTACAGTTATTTGATTTCTAGTGCTTTTTTTCTTTGGCATAATATTATGAACTGTGTCCCAAAATTCATGTTGTTTATTAATTGACTTCATTAACTTATCCATCATATCCTTATTGTACTGCTTTTTCTTATTAAACAACATATTTTTATATTCCCTCCTCAGTTTACAAAAAGCAACACGATCCTCAGATTTTAATGAGCGACGAAACCGTGTTAACATATTACGTAATTTTCTTCTTGCAGTCTTACACTCAATATCAAACCAGTCCTGCACTTTCTTGCTTCCCTTTAAAACAATTCGTTTTTTCATGTAGTTCGCTAACTCTTTAATACAGTCATTAAACATTGTGAGAGCCAGATCAATATCACGGTCAATCATTTGCACTGCCAAGTCTAATTTATTACGAGCTTCGTCTGTAGCAAAACCATTCTTATATACATCACCAAGATCAGCATTCCAGACAAATTTTTCAATTACAATGTCATCTAAAACAGCCGGTTCTACAGTATTTTCTTTGGGAAAAACAATGGAAAAGGTAACAGGCATATGGTTGCTTTCCGTGCGAGCTAATACATTTAAATAACAACCATCAAACACAGAGGCTAAGAGATCACTTGACATTAAAAAATAATCAACAACACTGCTTCCTGCATCACAGATGTACGTAAAGCGTCCTTCACGGTCACCATGACACGTACCATTCAATATACACAAATTCAATGCAGTGCACACATTTAACAACGACTTCCCAAATCCATTCAAAACTTTATCTTGAGAACATCTTCCATAACTAGCAGTATATCTACTACTTTCACACGAAATTTCAAAGTCAACTTCAACACTAACAGATTGTGAAACAGAACCCGTTCTTCCATTCAGATCACCACAAATCAGAAGATAATAGTCATTGTTTAAAAGTGCGTGATCTAACAAACAGTTTTCTAACAAAGAAATGCCGTCTCCATCAACACCCACAAACTGATAATATCTAGACCCTTCAGGCGGTGCGTATGCACATACATATAACACATCCTTATCAACACCAAACAGGCTTTTGTCAATCACAAACAACATAAAATTTCCAGTTTTAACTTCAATACACTTAACAAAAGGCACCATTTCATTTTTAATAAGGCAAACCACTCCACCTGACGGTCTCCCAGCATCTGACAACTTTACAGACGGCTGACAGAAAACTTTAAATCCAGCAAAAACATCAATAGTCAATGATGCAATGAATGTTTCCACCATACACACAAAATGAAATGATGAAACAAATGTAACAAAATCCTGATCAAAAAGTTTTGACGTCAACCCATCCACATTCCAATGCAGAAACAAAAACGGTTTATTTGTATTTACATTTTCACACTCCGAAACATCAACGGCAGCAACATCAGAAAGCGTTTCCGTATCATCTTCGTCACCACTATCCGTGTCCGGTGCCCCAAACAACGATTCATAAGTAGGAATGTAAACATGACCTGTAGTAACCTTGTCCTTGACCTCACATGAACTCGAATTGGAGTATAAAGTTGACTCAACATTACGTGGCAGTAGAGAGTTTTCACGTGCAGTCACACTACAGACAAGGTCTTGAACCTGAGGGCATACACAATCAAAACAACGCCCCTGTGCCCGTGCATAACAACATTGATCTCTGTCGTCAACTTGACATGTATTCTCCAAAAAATTAATTGCATTGGTGTTAATTACAGTAATGTTAACATCCGATTGACAAAAATCTCGTGCCAAACAGTCATCACGACTTGAGACTGAGTCAACATAGCTGGTAAATAATATATTTTCATCAGAACAACTGCACTTTGACAAAAACGGAATTTCTGGATATATACAACAACAATTTGAAACTTTCGAATCAAAGTTAGGCAAAATTTGTTTCAAATTGACACACGGGCGGCCACCACATTATTCCTCTCCCACGAGACTTTTCCCATCAGCAGACAGAAAACATTTCTTTCCGTCAACAATCAAGTGGTCATGCACCATAGTCACCCTCATACCTTCACCCCTCTTTTCTTTCAACAATTTGGTCAACTTCTTCCTAATCTCCCTCACTCCTCTGGAAAAGTCCTCTCCGATGAAAATGTTACTTCCTTTTAATTTTTCTTTGGCTTTGAGAACTTTAATCTTGTCTTTATAGAAAGTGCATCTTGCGATTAAGGGGGAATTGGGTTTAGAACTGACTCGATGCACCCGATCAAACTCAATGTCCTCTGCAAAATCAAGCCGATCAGTAAACAGTTCTTTTAATCTCAATTCACAGCTCTCATTGGTCTCACCTGGTTCTCTGTCCAAACCATAGAACAATATGTTATTTCTTCTCGATCTGCCTTCCACGTCATCCAACGTCTTCTCAAACCCCACCACTCTCTTCAGCAATGCATCATTCGATCGCTCTAATTTTTCATTTTCTTTTTTCAGACCACTAACCTGCTCTTTCAAATTATCCACTTCATTCTGTAGTTTTCCAACTTGACCTTTGATCGCCGCCACGTCCGCCTTCATGTCGTCTAGTTTCCCGTTCATAGAACTGTCCATGACGTTTAGTTTGGCCATCACGTCCTCCAAAGTCAAGCTAGAGACACTTCCAGTAGACACCGTGCTCAGCCTCGTTTGCCGTGTTGTTGTAGTCTTGCTGTTATCCAAGGGACCTGGGTTCAACTCCACATCTCCTGCTCTTATAAGCAACACACTCCCCCAAAACATGTAGGATAGCACGAAGCCCATGATGAGACCACTAGTACGTCGTCGTAGGGACAGCACCCGAATCCTCATTTTTGCTCGAAAATTGGCTCTTTTCTTCATAAAATTAATGTAGATGTAAATGAAAGAGCCACACACAGACCTAAAATCAGTAGCGCTAGTAGGCATGATGCAGAGCTCATGAAGTCAGTCAGGCAGTAGTAATTAGCGAAAATCACGGAGCGATATCAGACACGTCTTACTCCGACGAGCGCTATGCACACACCTTGTAATGAGAGAGAGAGAGAGAGAGAGAGAGAGAGAGAGAGAGAGAGAGAGAGAGAGAGAGAGAGAGGAAGAGCGCATTCTGCCAGACTGCACTGATTCAACTATGGTTCTTAATAGAAATTCGTCATAAATATCTCTTGTTGACTCCTAATGACATAGACCATACACTTTGTAAGTCCAGGTAATAGAGAACAGTCTAAACAAGAACAACAGACTGTGAAGCGGCTGACAAGTGTTGAACAGCCCCAGGTCTCAACGATCCAAAGCATGTCTGGCATATGCTTTAGAGAAGAACAAGAAGTCTTAGATAGATGGACAGAGTACTGCTCTGACCTTTACAACCACACACCAAACGGAGACCCATCAGTTCTAGCATGTCCCCAGAACAGAGAAGAGGGAGAAATCCTCCCAATTCTCCGAGAAGAAGTTGAGGTAGGAGTGCAATAACTAAAGAAAGGGGAGTCAGCGGGAGTCAAATTACTCACGTTATACAAAGCTTCATCCAACAACAACGCAAAATCAAATCAAAGATAAATACACTTCATTACTGTGAACTTTGCAAAATAAAACGATCAAATCTATCGCGCGCGTCCCACACGCAAGCCTACCATCGCGCGCGTCTCAAACGTAACATAGTGGGAGTGAGATAATCAAAAAGCCCATATTTTAAGGGGAAAAGTTGGGGATACAAATGGTAAGTCGGTCAAGTCCCACAAGGCCTGTCTCTGCCCACAGTCGACGCTTTGACAGAATGTCTGAAGTCGATGCTTTAATAAAAAGATTCCTCTGTCGAAACTTCTATTAACTTTATAAAGTTAGATTTGGTCTTTTAGGTCCCTCTTTGTTGTTATTTGTGTTCCAGTCTTTACCGTTTATAAGAGTGATCAGTGCGGTGCTTTGACTACGATAATAAGTTACCTTTTGTCATGAAATTGCTTTCGCTGTACCAGTTATAGCTGCATATTAGTGTATATGATCCCAGTGCAATGTGACACTTTGCGATAGTACAACTTGTCTGTACTGCAGTGGTCAAGTCGTTTGCCGCTATAGCTGTATCGTAGTAGGTAACCTTTTGCCATCGTGTCGGTATCGTAGTCGGGAAACCGATTTCCACCATGTCTGCTATATCGTTTAAGGCAAAACCCGTTTGCCATCTTTTTCATTTTCCCATCGGAGGAAAGATTTGTATCGCTGGTGGTGGTGGATGCACTATCGATCAGCCTACAGATCGATGACTGCCTTGTCAGTGGACAGCTAATTGATTCCGATAGAGGCGCGTGACGACCAACTTCCCGTGCTACTGATAGGTCCCAGTGTTCTTGTGTCGTGTCTGAATGTATCCACTGCTATTTAAAATTGGCTTTAGCGCCCCAAAACACGCAAGGAACGTACTCGGAAACGTGTATAATAATAGACACTTTGGTTCCAGTCGTCGTAAACTCCTATGTCAAAAGATATAATATAAAATTATATAATAGTTATATATAAAAAATGATATAAAAATGGAAATAACACTAAAACACAAACCCAGTTTGTTTCACTATGGAATATTTTGCAGGAAGGTAGGCTGTCTGCTTAAATAACGTTGTTTCTCGCACCAGAGAACATGGAAAGGCACGGAGAGCTACTGTTTCAAATATTCGAAATCTTTGTTCATCGGTCTTGAATTTTTTTGTAAAAATTATTTTAACTAAAGACAATTAGTATCTGGTTTGACTCGTACTGATAGCAAACCCCATGAAAAGCTTTTGAGACTTACTTAAAGAGATCCACTTTGACCACGCCCACTAGACAGATCCTTTTAAAATTCACAGTGAGGGTTATCCCACTGAAAAATAAAACATAACAAAAATATATATATTTTTTTAAATGAATGAATTCCGTAGTTTTTGTGCTTATTACATTATTAGCAACAGTCGTTGGCTAGCCAGCCCACATTCTGGAGATAAAAATAGCCTCTACCAAAGCTGGTAAGAGACAGAACCTGTAAAAACAATTGCTCGTAAGTTGTTGGTTTTTTTCATTTTAGGGCGATAAAATAGACCCTATCCTATCTTACTCTACCCTATTCTTCAAGCAACGTAGTTAACTAAAAAAAACAGGGTCAAAGGTCATACGGCTGTGGTATCGGTGTACCGTTAAAACAAGGGAAATCATTCCCTTTCAGAGCCAAGATAGAAAATTCTAACTTCAGCGCTTGGTTTGAGCAACGAAAGCCAGATTTATCATTGTTTAATGCAATAACAATGCGAATGTTAGCCTAGGGTCAACCCGTTTTCGTAAAAAGTTAACAAAGCCATTGAATTTGGACCTTTTGATGCTTTTCGTGATTATGCAGTCCTTTTTCTCTTGAGTGTAGTCCTGTGACAATCAATCACCCCCTTGAAACTTTTTCTGGACAGTCAAGCGTTTCCAAAACGGGCCCTTGTTTCAATAATAACAAACTGAAGATTGTGCTTGCGCTGGACGCGCGATCTTATTTTCCGTGTGGGTGGATTATGCTTTTCATGAAGGGAGGAGGAGTGGAGGGGAGGGGTTAGTTAGCTATTTAGTTATTCATTGTTTACAGGGTACAGCGGACTGCAAAGAGCCGAATCAGGACCACAAAACCAGGACCACAACTTGGTTGACAGAGGACTCACTCCTGATCCGTATAATTTAAATAAGCGCTTAGAGCTAGATTAATAGGTAAGCGCTATATAAAAAGGCCTGTAATAAATAAATAATAATTATGCTGCAACAACCCTAGTGGTAACACTAAGGGCACTCCACAACGGTATTTAGAAAACAAATCAAGGAAAGTATGCGGAGGTTTTTAACCCCTAACAAACCAAAACAACTGCACATGGGCAGAGGACAGCGTGTAGACGCTTTAAAAAAGCTGTGACAAACCAAACAATTATATACGGTACAGAAAAAAAAAAAAACTTATCCCAAGACGGAAAGAGGTCAGATCAGGTTCCCAAGAGGAGAGTTAGTTAGTTATTCATTGCTTAAAGGGTCCAACGGACTGCAAAGAGCCGAATCAGAATCACAAAATCAGGACCACAAAATCAGGACTACAACTTGGTTGAAAGAGGACTCGACCGTACGCTGATCCGTATAAAGATCTGCCGAAACAATCCTAGTGGTAATACTGAAGGCACTCCACCAGCCGCTCACTTTACAATAAAGGCGTCCCACGCAGGGGACGCTGAGGCTATTCTTTAATTTATCGAACACTCGTTTACAAAAATAAAATAGAATATAAACATCATTATACAATATCGACAAAACATATACATATAAAATGCCTACATTGCTAAATATTAATATCATAGGAAGCCCTAGTGACCATTTGGCAGAAAGCGGCCAATATTCCTAAGCTGACCCAACAGACCTCATACACAAATAAGTGGTTTTGGAAGAGTTTTCAAGAACAAAGGTAGGTGATTGGTCTAGCGAAAAAGATTGTATATAGTAGATTGTTAGAACAGATTAGGAATGAGAAAGAACAAAGGGCAAAGGCAGCGACAGTAGGAATTTAAAGCACTAAATTTCCTGAAAGTGGGGATACTATTTATACAGAAACCCCCGGCCTATATTGGCCTTATTCGAAAGTACCTCACTACAGATGCTACAAAAAAGCTAAATACATTCTTTCACGACTGGACTACTGCAACGTACTTCTTTCTGCTTTGCCTGCATCATCCATCCACCTACTTCAAGACGTTCAAAATTATGCAGCTCACCTGATCTTAAAAAAAAAAAAAGAATGTCTGATCACATCACCTCACTGCTCTTCTCCCATCACTAGCTGCCTGTCTCACACAGAATACTCTACAAAGTTAACCTTCTCTGCTTCAAGTGCATCAACGGTTCTGCTTCTTCCTACCTTTCAGACAGCAGGCATCTGTACACACCATTACGCAACCTCCGCTCTGCTTTTGATCCACTGACACTTCGAGTCCCTCGAACTAAAGTTGTTTCTGCCAGATTCCGCTCTTTCTCTATCTTTGGACTATCTATTCGGAATCAACTCCTACGTTCTCTACGCAGCAAACCCTCAATCTTCTCCTTCAAACAGAACCTAAAAACTCTTCTCGCCTTCTTTTGCTCATTAACCATCTTCCACAACAATAGTATGTTTCCGCATGGTCTCTATGTATCTAACAGCGTATATAAATCCGGCATTCTATAGAATGCCTAGATAGAATGCCTAGATAAAGTATAGAATGCACCATCAGGCATTCTATACAATACCGGGATCTCACACATTGCCGGTAACATACGTATATAAATATATCTCTGCCGTATTGGTCTTATTTGAAAATACCTCACTACTGATGCCACAAAAAAAAGCTATTTACATCTTTCATCCTTTCACGACTGGACTAGTGCAACTTACTTCTTTCTGATTTGCCTGCATCATCCCTCCACCTCCTTCAACGCGTATATTTCTTTAAATTGTTTTCTCCTCTTTCTCTAGTTGATGTATTATTTTTTGAGGTTCGAAATTATCTTTTTAGTGTGCGAATGCGTGATAATTGCGCCTTGAGCGGATTTTTTTAATAGGAAAAAGCGCTATATAAATATTTTTTTAATTATTATTACAACCTAACCAGCACATCACCAACGACGAAGTCCGACAAACCATCACACAAGCCATTGGACAACACGATGACCTGCTCACAGTGGTGAAAAAACGGAAACTCCGATGGTATGGCCACGTCACCAGATCATCAGGTCTTGCAAAGACCATCCTGCAAGGCACAGTACAAGGAGGTAGAAGAAGAGGGAGACCGAAAAAGAGGCGGGAGGACAACATTCGAGAATGGACTGGTTTGACACTGAGCGAAACCATCAGGGTTGCTGAGGATAGGGTGCCCCTACGACCTCCGAGTTACGGGATACGATAGGATAGGATAGGAACCTGATCCTTCTTTTAGTGGATTGCCAGAAGACCCTGACAAAAAAACAATTTTTTTAACATTTATAAAATAAATTACTTGTGGGCTTACAGATGTGTGCTTTGTGAAATCAAACCACTCCACATTCTGCTTCTATTTGCTCTTAAAAACTGGACAAACGATTACTAGGCCTACAGTCAATTTTGCATTTTGTTCATTCAAGCCTAAACAACGTCGGTCATTCCTCACCCATCCTGACCGTAAGGAGATATAATCGTATACAATGGAAGCGGACATGATCGAGGGCGATATAAGACGACCTCCTCAGAAAGTAAAAGATCTATGTCAGTCATCGCAAGCCTACATCACTGGTCAATAGGCTAACTGGGTACCAAAACTACGGTAAGTTTTTCCAAATTCAAATACAGAATTTGACCTTATTGCCATAAGGGCATTGAAGCTATGTGAGGGATGGAGGGAGAAGAGAAACGTGTGAGTGTGTGTGTGTGTGGGTGTGTGTGGGTGTGTGTGTGTGTGTATTTATTTTTTTTACCCGAGGGGGGTGGGGGGGGGGCTTTCCGTGCTCCCTAGGACTCCACTCCCCTTCCCTCCTTCTGTAATCCGCCCCTGGTATCGGAATGGTTCAGTGGGTAGAGCGATGAGCTAATGTTTCAGTCCCCGGTGACGCCAAACTTTAAAAAAGATCTGGTCGCACGAACTGGCCATCTTACTGGTGGTTCAGTGGGATGAGGTGAAGATTAAAGCAAATGGAGTTTTTATGTTCCTTCCCAACAACCGATTGTGATCAATGTTACAAAAGGAAAAATTGCTGTCAATGTTACATGTATGAATAATTAAATATTCGCAGTGAATATTACAGAAGAAAGGATTGTTATGAATGTTACCAGAGGGAAACAATATTTGTGAATGTTACATACATGTAAGAAAAGGTCAACAATTTTATATATATTTTATATATGTATATATATTTCTTTTATTATTATTTTTTTTATTTCTTCGTTTTAATAGAGAGTGGGGGTGGGGGTTATTGCGTATAATATTTGTTACTCTTGCGAGCGAAATTCTGGTGGCCTTCTCAGCAAATGAGCAGTAGCAGAGGTGCGGCGCCACCTAGGACGAGGGGGAATAGGGCTTGTTGTGTGTGTTTGTATGTGGCACACTCACGTCTAGGACATGAGTGTCAAGATCTTTACAGTCCGTGAGTGCCTTTGGTTGATACTCTCTTATTTAGAAATAGCGAATGTTACAAAAGTTAAATAATTGTTATGACTATTACAAAATGGATTTAATATTTAGTTTAATGTTTGAAGGCTGATGTTTGCTCTGAGGTGATGCGGAGCGTTCGCGTCTTCCGGAAACGTGCCTGATTGCTAAATCCTGCAGGGGTAGAATGCGTGAGATGATGAAGGCTGTAATCTCAAACACAGTCACTGGCCGTTTTGTTTTGCTTCGCTTTTATTTCGTTTGGTTTTGCTCAAGAATGAACAACATGCAAAAATATGACCAATTGTACACATAAGAAAAGTTAGTGTGCCGATTCTTTTAATTTGCGTGTTGTAGATAATTTACATGTCATATATGGGGGTGATACTTGGCCCAATGTACTGCGTCTAAGCTGGCCATGAACATGGGTTTCATGTAGATAGTGGCGCTATTTAAACCTTCATCATCATCATCATCATCATGAGATTAATACTGGTGACCGTAGTTACGTTGCTTTGTTGGTGCAAATTTTGAATGCTTTTTTTTTCTATGCATAGTAAATATACGATACTTAAAGTCTGCCCATTTCACATTACGCTTATAAATTTTGTATAATATGGTCTATGTGTTTGGTTTCTTTTGTTGACAAAATATAGACCATATTCAAAGATCAAAATATTTATTGAAGTTTGTGTCAAGTATTGAAATATCAGATCTGACTTCAATGTGCCTTTACAGTGAATCATACTAAAACTGACTTTTCTAGTGCTGTACCTTCCACCCTGTAGTATTTAATTTTACTTTATTTTATTTTGCTTTGCTTTTCTATTTGTATGATTGTACTGTTATAGAAACAACGCACTCCAGTCCCTAAGATTTATTCTACAGTTAAGAGTGTGTGACTGGCTTTTTGTGTGTATTCTGGCCCAGAGCACGTAATATAATGGACTCCTTATTGATCTGTCGAAGAGAGGACTTTAAGAACTGTTGAAAATTTGCGAAATCAATATATATTTTGTAATCATGGGTGGATGGTGGGGAAGAGTTTTGCCGTTGTTGCTTTTTTATGCCCTTTTCAATGCGCCCAGAGCATGCTATGATACACAGAGCGTCATTGTATATCCATTCAAGTCATCATTGATCGATTATTCCAGCAGCGGGATCGTTGCTGCTTGTGTAACAAGAATGAAAAGAAGAAGTAGTAGTAATTGAAAGACCAGATACACAATTTAAGAGTTTGCTGACTTGTATTTTCGTACTTATTGAAGTTTTACAGAACGGAAGCCAACTAAAAGCAAATATTTTGCATGGATGGAAAATTATTACTTTCCAATCTATGAGACACTGTTGGGCTCAAAGACACACACACACACCATTAAGGAAAGGAAAGAGAGAGATAGGGAGGGAGAGAAAAGCATCAGCTGACTCCATTTTCTGTGATTCATTTAATTTTTTATTGCACCTTTTTTCAAATCCGAGACTAAAAATGTGATCGGAATTTCGCTACAATGTCACATGTCACTTTCCATACACAACAACCAGTTCCCAAAGCAGCACAGAAAGACTAAGTTTATCCTCTGATCATAGTCATGCACACCGGCGTTTGACAGATTTATTGTGTAATCTTTTATTTATTTATTCAATAATTCATTCATTAAGTAAAATATTGTTCTAAAAATTATGCAGAACATGACCGTACAACAAACGAAAGACCAGGAAAGTTTCTTTAACCAAGTTTTTGACTAAACATTAAAAAAATATATTAAAGGACTCGATCGAAAAAGATCTTTGATCGAAAAAGAGGGTACACTATGAGATTATTTATCAGCGTTTCTGGCCTAATCGTTTTGATAAATTACACTTAAACATTTGATAAGTTAAACTAATTAATCATCACCACCATCAGTGAATTCTGTCAATCGCCTGTTGCAGCCAAGAGCAGCCAACGTTTCGTGCTAGCTACAAGAACTAGATCTACGTGTGGAATGGTATATTGCGGTTGGTCTGTATAACGTTTATGTACACATTTCAACAACAAGGACGCATGTGGTTTTTTAAAAAAACAAATTTTTTCTTCTTCATGGCATTTCTACGACCGAGGAGCATATTTAATGCCCACCATTTAAAAGTGAATGTAGCTTGAAATGAAACAACTTAAGAATGTTTGTATTTGACAACTATGTAAGGATGATGACATTGCCTAATTGGTTTTCTATGTCGAACAGTTAAATGTAAAAATACGCATACAAATCAACATTCCGAAATTATTCAAGTATTTAACGTTTTGCATCTCTTCCGCTGTAAAAGACTTGAAATTATCATTTGGAAACTCCTCAGCGCTGTAAAATTATGTTCGTGCCCGCATTGCATGGCCACCACAAGCTTTCAACTCTAACACGTAGATTGTTGAACATTTCCGCAGCTATACTCGTCGTTGTTGAAATCAAGTTTTGCGATTGTTTGTCACTTTTCTTGTAGAGAGAGAGATTTATCTTCAGAGCTAGAGTTTTGCATTCTGATTCAGCGATACGATTACAATTTGATTAAAGCTTTGTATTATTTTTTTCCCCTTCTCTCTTTTGTACAAAGTTACCAAACAAAAAGATGCAATTAAAACTATGCTCTTCGGTCGCAGTACAGGCCAGAAAAAACAACAGGCAACAATAAGTTTAGATCAACAAACTATTTCAACAACGACATGGGGAAGTAACAAGTGTGAAATTACCCAGAAAAGTGAAATCGGAAGAAAGACGTGTTAAAAATCGAGATAATTAATGCATAATTATCACGTATAATTAAAAAATTAAAATAATTTACATGAAAGTCGTGTAAAGTCATCAGGTAAACAATGGCTTTTTCACAAAAAATGTAGACAACAAATTTGAATTCAGAATAATGACAGATTCACAATCTGACTGGCTTAACACCGAGCGAAGCAATGTGGGTTGCTGAGGACAGAGAAAGATGGAGTACGCTGGTTAAACGATCATCTGTGGTGCCCCAACGGCCTTTGAGTTACGGGATAGGGTAGGATAGCACAATCTTAAACACCTCGGTTGCTATGTAACCAATGTTGGATGAACTTAACAATTCATTGTCTACATCTACAAATGGAAACGCGTTAGTTCATTTAAACAAATAAACTAACATTTTACTATACAAACCAACTACTTAAAGTTATAATAAAAAAACCCAATTTAAACGAATAACACTATATCTACAAATCAACTGAATAAAATATATCTACAAATAAACTAACAGTTTACAAACTAAATACTAAAAGTTAGAATGAAAAAGAATTTAAATAAATAACAATGTGAAAAGATGTAAATATATAGAAACAGTTTACAATTCACATCCTTACGGTAAGAATTTAATTTTTGTAAAAGGAGTTCAAGAAAGTGCAATGTTTTTTGTATTTGAAATGTGTACAAAGCATGCCGAAGTGAAAGTACCTTGTTTGCATTTTAAAAGAAATTTCGAAGAGGAACTTTTGTTAACATTATTTTATTGGGCCCTTATTGGTACTTCGTCGCAGTTCACTGTTTGGAAAATAAACTATTTTTCAACTACTCAAGAAACCCAAATGTGTTGAAATATAAAAAAACAATATAAATAGCAGTTGTTTTTAGTTTTATTTATTTTGATTTTGTGCTACCTCTAACTCAGCTATAAAGGACTTTAGTACATGAATCGATAAAATCTTTATTAATAATTTAATAAACATATATGAACACACACCACTACCTCAACACATTATTAAAATAATTTTTAAGTTATTCAAGAGTGCATGTGCTCCTTGGTTTGATGAAGGTCAAAAAGCTACTTTCTATTATTAGCAAGACGAAGATGGTTTTGAAAGACAATTATTGTTTAAAAAATACTAATTACCTCACTATCCAATTGTTAAAAATATGAATAGTGACAAAAAGTGCAGCAATGTAGTTGATAATCTGTACTGTACACGATACATAGTGGTTAATAATTTCGACTGTGTATTATTTCTACTGGCTATTTTTGTAATGGTGTCACACCGATAGAAAATAAATTAACATGAAAAAAGGAGTGAATATAGTCAATAAGGAATGGTTTCATTTATACGAAATGCATGGTACTTTAAATATAATTGTAACTGATATTCATCAACAAGATGTGTCAGTGAGAACAGGGATGGGAGTGTAAAAGCTTCGTAAAACGGAATGTTACCAATATCAGTTTCTAATGTAATAAATAATACACGAGACTCGTAAACAGAATGTCATCAGTGAGAGGTTAAGAAAGGTGGAGAACGCGGGAGATACAAAAAAGAACCAATTTACAGAGATACTGGACTAATAATTTAATAGTCCCAGTTGTTCAGAGCTCATAATGCAACGATTATTACTTAACAAATGTAAACAATTATATCGAAATTAGTTAAACTGTAACAATCCTATCACTGAGTTTTAAAATAAAAAGACTCGCTTCAACGAGATTCAGATGTTAAACTCAGTCTGCTGATGTTTAAAAGTCTTAACTAAGCTTTCCTTCTTAGTTAGTTAGTTATTCATTGCTTACAGGGTCCAGCGGACTGCAGAGAGCCGAATCAGGACCACAAAATCAGGACCACAACTTGGTTGAAAGAGGACTCACCCCTTGATCCGTATAAAAGATCTGCCGAAACAACCCTAGTGGTAACACTGAAGGCACTCCACCAGCCGGTCACTTCACAATAAAGGCATCCCACGAAGGGAACGCTGAGGCTATACTCTAATTTATCGAACTCCCGTTTACAAAAACAAAATAGAAAACAAACATTATTATAAAATATCAACAAAACACATGCATACAAAATGCCTATATTGCTAAATAATAATATCATAGGAAGCCCTAGTGACCATTTGGCAGAAAGCGTCCAATATTTCCAAGCTTTCCCAACAGACCTTATATACAAATGGGGAGTTTTGGAAGAGTTTTCAAGAAAAAAAGGTAGGTGATTGGTCTAGCAAAGAAGATAATATAGTAGATTAATAGAACAGATTAGGAATGAGAAAGAACAAATGAGAAAGACCGCGACAGTGGGAATTTAAAGCACTAAATTTCAGAAAGTGGAGATACTATTTATACAGAAACCCCCGGCATCCCTCCCGGGGGGGGGAGGGGGGGGGTTTCCTTCTTAGTAAAAACTTCTTTTTACCAAACATTTTTATATTAAAACAATCAACAAATGAGCAAAATATAACATAGTATCACCATACAATTCCATAAAAGCAACTACTTAAGGATGTAACATTTTACATGTACATCAAGTTATTTTCAAATAATTTAACACCAACATGATTTTTCTTGCTTTGAGAGGAAAACAGATAAGAACAAAGCAACAGTTTTAGAAACAAATATTTCTGAGTTTACCTCAAGCTCTATCATCAGGTTTCTGACGTTTTATATATATATATGACGACAGACGACATACGACATACATGTCACACGTCATAACGACAATGCAGTTGTGTAACATGGAATGGATAAAATATGTATTATATCACAATAGTTAACAAGTCAAAGAAACGTTTATGTACAGGCTGTTGTTCTCCATTAAGTTTGCTCTACATTGACATTTTTTCATAGGTTATCTCTACTGAAATAAGGAAGGTACTGTTCATAGGTTATCTCTACTGACATAAGGAAGGTACTGTGTATATTTCAACAAGACAGTGTACCATACAAGAAATGTGTATAGACTCTCTTGCTTATCAGATCTATATACAAAAGGAAATTAACACTAGATGTGATTACAAAACAAACTAAATGAAAAATGTCCGACATTAATAAAAAAAACGAATTCTACACGAAAAGGGTCTGACTTTATTCCGAACACTGTCATGGAAAATGCGCTCATTTCGCTTTTTGTACTCTTTAGATATTAAATTAACAAACAGCAGTGCAAGCGAAATTGTAAATACATCATGTTTATGAAACCCTGCGATGATGACATGTTATATACATATTAATATGTGACAAAACAACCCGTCACAATTTTGACATGGAAATAAAGCTGACAGAAAAATTTGAGTCAACGCCATCTTTAAGTGAATAAGCAAATGATTCCCTCCCTCCAAGTATAGTGTATAGTAAGTATGCTTTAGTCTGTAAGAAATACTCCAATATATTGTATCATATCATTAATGCTACTATTCACCAAAATAACGCAAACCTCTTAAAAACGTTAATATAAAGGTGTTCATTGTTTGATGCTTCAGGGATTTTTTTAAATCACAATTTAATAGTAACATGGAATACGTTTTGTCATGTCATGATGAAAAAAAAACAACCACCAGGAAACAGAACTATTACTATTAACATTAGTTTCAGTGCTACTATATGTGAATCAATTTGGTTTGCCGAATTTAAAATAAATTGTTCGTAAGAGTAAATGTTACAGAAAAATATCTTAACCCGTCATCGACTGGCGCCCTGTGCAAAACTAAGGCTTAACACTGAAACCCTGACGACAAAGACGGTAATATTTGCACGGACAACAAATCGAAGGAAAATAAAAATGTTTCCTTTTACTCTGTGTACACAGTGAGGGAAGGACAACAGAAAAAAGAATGGGGAGTTAAACGTATCGAATGTTGACATTTGCAGAACAATACCGTTGCAACATGTAGCTTTCGCAGCAACAGTATACATGATTAACGATTAGATGTAAAATATTCATGAACTTAAAGTTAGCCAGTTTAAAACACCATTATTAGATCTATAAGTGCATGTAGCAGACAGTATTCAGTTTTAACAAATTTAAAAGAACACACGTTTTTCAAAGTGTGTAGTATAGGACGAGTTTGAACATTATGCTTTGGATGGTCTTGAATGTTTGAATTTACTACATAATGTGTCAAACTGAAACCATTTGGAACATGTTACTGGAATGTGTAAGAAACAACTCTTTCTTGAAGTAAAGGCAAACACGTTTTGTTTAAACAATTACTTAGTAAACAATTATTGTGTTAAAATCTTTGTATTCCGAGTTACGATTCCATTTGGTTTGATTTTGCTGATGCAAACTAAAATACGTTCACATTTATTTTAAAATGTATTTTACAAAAATAACTGGTGCAATAATGTGTTGGGCATTTTGTAATCGAAAGCTAAATGAATAGCATTAATTGAAAAGAAAGAGTTTGTAGTAAAAACATTAGTAATCCGGCCAGCTTAAATTATCGATTTAATCACGAACATTAAATGTAGATTTAGTTGAAATGGATAAAATTGCATGAATGACAAGTCTACTTTGATGCGCTTAAAGAAGAAACTTTGGGAGATGGAATATACTTGTGACCATCTGCGCAAAAATGAAACTACATTTACATAAGTAAAACATTTTATCGAAAAATACAAGAACTAAAAATGTATCATGCTTGTGGCCTATAAATGAGGATGTAGTTTTATTCAAATATGCGCTCTTCAAAATGTAGTTTTAAAAACATCATAATTACTACAATATGTACTTTTTACACTTCTTTTATCATACCGCCATTCTACAACAACAAGGTCCGCTGGACCTAAAGCATTAATCATGTAATGTAATGTAACAACAACAAGCACTCGCGCCAATTACTCCCTCTGGTACATTTTTTTTCAACTCATAGTCAAACTCTAAAGATAGTACTCAAAATAAAAAAAATTTTCCTCCATAATATTTACAGAGGAAACTTTATCGATGTTCTGTATGTAATAAGCGGGGCTAATGATGAGCATTATAGATGTTCTATATTTAATTAGTAGTGCTAATAATGACTGCATTATGTTACACATTTATTATGGACATAGTAAAATATTGTCATGATGTCATGAATTCAGAATCCATTAAATTTCACTCTGAAGCGTTCAGTCATTAAAAAAAAAACCAATGAATGCCGTAACACATGATCACATAAATAAGTGAACAAAGCGGCATTTTATAAATATGATGGAGAATAAAACATAAACTTGAATGCACGAAATTTTGATAGTTTATTTAGACTAGGCTTTACAGGCGACTGATCATTACTGCGTTTGCATTAAACAACTTTAAAACAAAATTACACCAAATCACGTGAAACCTGTATTCTGAATGCGTCAGCTACTTTGAAATTAATATCAACTACTAGCTTTAATTAACATTTCAATAAATCAAGAAAACCAGAAGCATATCTACATTTTTCCTTGTCACCGAGTAGTTTAGAAAATAAGCAGTTTAAATACACTGTAATGAACTTGACCTGGCTACCTAGGTGCAAATAATGTGTTATTGTAAATCAGTGACACGAAATAGCATTTGAAATAAACCAAGAAAAGAAACTACAATAATAGATAAGTTATGTAAACTTTCGCCACGTAATTTCAGAGGTTTATGGTATATGCACTACTCCACTCGTGGTGGATATGTGTAAGCAAACCGATATAAAAAGTCAAGACGATTCTATCTATATCACAATTTAAGAGATTGTGTGCATAATTCCATAACAAATAATTACTATTCGACTCTCAATTCAATTCAATCTCTAGCCTGTTTGAACGTGTAACAACTGCAAAGTGTGACAAGGGGTGCAGATTCAACGGCATCATATTACTCGCGTTTGGAAATACCCACTGCATTTTATGCACATTTGAAACTGTATTGAATGCAATAATGCGAGTACAAAGAATACGTCAATTGTGCAAATAAATAAATGAAGTACTTGCAAGGAAATGTCCTTGGAAAGATATAATAATGTACACAACATAGTCAAAATATATACAGCCCGAGATGAGCCGGATAATACATAGTTAATGTAATGACGAAGTAAAATGATTTTGTTGGGTATTGTACAGTTGCTATTGTGCCGATTTGATTTGCCGTCAGCCACACCACAGGCCGAATTCAGCTAGTGTTAAATCAGACAAAACAAATTAAGTACTATATTACAAAACTCTGCAATTTATACAAAAATCAAAACAAAACAATGATTAAAATTATTATTATTTTAAAAAATATATTTATATCAAATTAAGTGCTATATTACAAACGTGGGTGTTCTAATACACAAATTATCGGTTCCTTTTCTAACATTATATGGTGTCTGCAACAGTCTTATTCTGCAAAGAAACTACGAACCTATTTGATGCGATGAAATATTGCAAAGATGGTGGGGATGCTGGTAGACGATTAAGGGTACGTTCATGCTAAACCCGGCAATTTGACGTCGGCTGCCGCCGGCCACTGGTTGGAATCTGTGGTTATGCCCTTTTCTTCTTTCCCACCATGAAAACCGGCGATGCACGTTCATGCTGCAGCCAGTTGCCGTCAGCCAGCAAAATGCTTTGTCGCATGTCACAAAAAAAACGGCTGGCTGGTCAAAGCGCCATCTTTGTATACAAAGTAAAGTGTGGCAGCAATTCGCCGGACAGCAACTTCGGGCTCTACCGTGAACACTGGTGACGGCAACTGGCTGACGGCAACTTGCCGGGCTTAGCATGAACGTAGCCTAAGAATATCAAATCATATATATATATATAGTGTCCTCACCATCTCTATTACACATGGCCTGTGGGACCTATAAAATGGACACGATAATATTGCTCACATAGTACGGGAGGCGATGAATCCGTTAGAGGTATGAATTTTCCGGCGTACCTAACTACTGCAGGAGAGAGTGCTTGACCTTGTGTGGGCGATGTTGACCGTGTACGAGCCATGATGCATCATAAATGTCGTAGGAGAATCTGAATGACAATTTTGACCATGCTTCTATCCGTATATCAATTGAACTTGGCAGTATTCCCAGCAACGGAATAGGAGGAGGGTAAAAACAAAAAAACACCCTAGGATTTGTTCAAAGTCGTCAAAACAGTAGTTCCCCAATGCTGGATTAATTGTATACACATTGAAGATCATCTTTACATTATACATGGATTTGCATTTAACTTATATGGCTTATATGATGAGCCACAGCTTGATAAGAGACTAAGAAGCTGTACGCACATCTTGTCATCAATGTCTGTGTCTACGCATTGAAGATCTTCTTGACAGTATAGCCGGGCATGGAATAGAAGAAGAGGACGAGAAGGGCAGCCAGCAAGGCGACGAACAGAAGCTTGAGAATCATCCACTTGTAGTTGTGCCACAGTATGTAGCGCAGCGACTTCAGTGGGTTCATGAACCACATGAAAGAAGAGTCTGGTCGGCTGCACACACAATAATAATAATCATAATAACGTAAATTTATATAGCGCAGTTTCCTGAACAATGCCCAGGCTCACTGTGCTTCACAATTAAAACTTAATTTAAGAAATATGTAACACATTATACGTAAAACTTCACACTTAAAAATGAAGTCATAACAATAATACAAATGACAGTACAATAAAAACAATCAAAACATATCTGCGGCACACACTAAAATCATTGACTTAATTTAAGAAATATGTTACACATTATAAGTAAAAACTTAATTTAAGAAATATGTTACACATTATACGTAAAAACTTCACACTTAAAAATGAAGTCATAACAATAATACAGGAGCACACAGAGAGAAACGAACGTATCTTTCAGTAAAACGAAGTATTGGTTTTTAATAGCGCACTTTCCAGCTAAAAGCTGCTCAAGGGGCTAGCAAAGGTCTGGGTTGGGAAAGAGAAAACAAGTTGGTAGCCTTATACTTTACTAGTACTAGTACTTTACTAGTTACATCTACAAAGATAGCAGTTGTGTGAAAATTGGTGTTGACCTTTGCTATGACATCTACGCATACTATGAGGTTCATAATACAACTTGAACAAACATGAAGTTCCACTTACTTTGGTTTCTCGAGAGGGTCAGGCTCGTTCCTTCCCAGACCTGCTGGGTGTTTCTCCGCCTCTTCTTGTGAGAACAGATGCAGCTCTGCCTCGACCTTACCCTGTAACAGAACAGCAAGGCCAATGTCAGGATCATCCTGTTTATTCATGTTGCCCGAACAAATGCTGTACAGCATTCAAAACAAATATTTTTTCTCAACACATATCAAAACTACAAGACCCGCGAATGTTAGGTCTGTAACATCAAAGTCGAGGTCATCCATTATATGATAAAACACAATTAACTACAGAGTTTGTGGCAATAAAAGTCTAGATATCGATTTTAATCTTTTAAAAGTTAAATTCTCCAAATCTAAGTTGCCCTGAAAGTGAAAGATTACTGGACTCAGTGGGAAATAAAATGGTAAAAAAAGGAAGAATACAAGAAGTATTTTGTTTATGCATTTCTCCATCAAATGAGAGTAGGTAGAAAGATAATACTCATCCGCCTCACAAACCATCCTCCTCTCCTTCGCAGTCAGTCGCTCGTCCCTATCCCTCTTTCCTTTCTCACTCCATTTTCTCTCTCACACCCTCCACCTCCTCTCTCTCCCACTCCAGGCTGATCTCCCCCATTTGAAGCAGCATGGGGTGGAAAACAAAGTGTGGAAAAAGCAACATGGCGGCACCGTCAGGGGAGACAAACGTCACAGGAGACAGACCATCTGGCTACACGTTGCCTCTCTTTTTTGCAACGCGCCCCTTCTTGCAGAGGAAGGGTGAAAAACCCCGCGGTGCCCTGTCTCCACGTATTTATTTTTCCTGCAAAATGGAGGGCCAGGGAGGTTTGTTTGGCAACGGCTTTGTTGTGAGTTGGCCACCGTCTTCTCGCAGCCGCTACTCCATCTTTTCCCCTGCTCTCCGCTGCCAGACTTCTGCTCGCCGCTTGTGTTTTGCTTGTCAGAGTGCAGTCCCTTGATTGCCTATCGCGCATGCGCGGAACGCCGGGGGATGTTTTCTTGAGGTGCGGGGTGGGGGCATTCCACTGGCAGTCGTTTTCTGTGGCGATAAACGATTTGTGTGTCTTTACGCGAGAACGCTCGGGGGCCAAGTAAGGTAGAGGTATCAAAAAAAAAAAGAAAAAAAAAAGATGTAAAGATAATTCAGCTTGAAATATTGCGTTTTGCAGAGAAAATGTGAAGCAAGCGTTTAAAATAAAGGATCATAACACTCAGAGAATAAATACTTGATGCATCAATTTGTTATTCATCATTAGGTTTAGTTGTACTGATAAATAAATGGATCATTGGGAATAACGTTTGTTTATGATTCAGCGTCCCTTCCAGTCTTTCATAGTCTTAGTTTTTCACTCTTGACGCTCATATGATATTAAATTGTTTACGGCATGCATACACCTGCCTACTTTACAATAATGTAGTCTGTAATTACAAGATAACAAGGGGGGAAAGGGATTTTTTTTAAAGGTATATAAGTGTGATGCTGTCTGAGGTGCCAATCATTATAACCACTGGCAAATCTGCTGCGACTTTCATTACAGTTCCATTATGAATCCTTGAACAGCTTTTTGAGCTTGAACGTTAGCTATACAAGAACAACTTTTATGGTGTCTAGCCCCATCGAACAGCTACGTGAAAGAACCGGTACGTTCGCTATAGTTAAAAAAAATTGTACTTTATGAAGGATAACAGTTGACACCCAGTGTCGTGCATCAATTTACAGTGTTTTGTTTAATATAATTATTTGTGTTTTTTTAAAGCTAACTTGCGCAATTATAATTCTAGTCCACGAGAGAAATGAAATGAAACAATCCCTAAGATATGCCTCACACGGTTTTCCGAAAAGACAGTGCTAGCCCTTCAACGAGAAGGACGAGCAACGAATTTGAGTTCAATACCTAAAATATTTAACCTGACTAAGCACGGGTCATCTTATAACTGCAATGAATCTTTTATTGTTTTGTTTTATTGTTTATTTTTCCCAGTGCTTTTTGGGTGGGACCAGCAATTAGGTGGAGACTGTGGTGAGATACCTTATGATGGATTTGTTGGGTCCCATTCTTCTTTGTAAACAATCAGTTTTCGAGCACCAGTGGGCAGGTTTTCACTTTTCAACAGTGGGTGGTAAGAGAAAGCGAAGCAGCATATATCCGAGGCTTTAATTTCCTTTGTATTTTTTATTTTTGGCTTAAGTGTGTGTAATGCATGGGGACCTGTAAACTAGGATGTCTGTGATGGATGCAGCACCAGGCCGAACAAAAGGCGCGAGAACCTGTCGCGGACTGCCGGGAATGCCTTTGATGTTTCAGCGCCGCGCGAGGTGAACCAGTAAGTCAACTGAGACTAAAACACATCCTTGCTTGGTGGACTGGGTACGGTATTTATTCACGGCCTACATTTACCCCAATTACAGCACGGAATAGACTTGACAACTAGTTCATCATCGTATGGGTGTTCCTGGGATTTTTAAAAATCTCTCTCGTAGATTCGGGGAGGTAACTGTGTGGGATTAAATCAAATCCTGGGTGGCGTGAAGGAGGTTGGCTGTATGTAGTTTTGTATGTAGTTGGTGGTTCTCATGAGCCATACTCCGAGAACAGGGAGAGAGATGTAGATCTACAGTTACACTTTAATTCACCTCTAAGAAGGTCCTCCTGAGGCCGGACATAGGCGCTCTCGTCTTCTAAAATGGAAATAATATTTTTCACGAATAATATCACCACAAAACTTGCCTGTTCCTATGTATCGAGTCACCACTATCCTCAGAGGCGTGTAGGCGCAGAATTAGTGCAGCGTGTGAAAATAGATTCAGCAACTAGTCATGACCATAATTATTACAGTAGATGTATCGAGAATTCGATTTCAATTTTTGCAACGAAGTATTATTACCAACCACAGAAATCTAGCGATGATCACACAATGAACAATTTCTTTTCATTGAGGTTTACTAAACCAAACAAAGAGATAAAATGCTCACATCTTTATGTTAAACCAATGCAGTCTTGGATTTGCTAGGTGCTTGGTTTGAAAGAGATTGCTTTAGCCAATTCTCTATGGGTGGCCGGATTTTCTCAGGCGTGACATTCCGCGCACGCATGTATGCAACAAGAGCGTGAATGTTGTAGGTTCTCTTCTCGACTCGGAATGTTTTGAGCTAGATGTATGATTGCGACACATTAAATTACACTTTAGACTCTATTTCAACCAATATATACTACTTTTAGTGAAACATTCCTGCCTTATGTGAAATATTATGCCGCACCGAAGTAAAGGGTCGCGGTGTCGACAGAGGTACCTAAAGCAGAGAAAGGGGTGGTTGGTGACTTTTTAGACAATGAAGTACTTTTTAGACAATGAAGTACTTTTTAGACAATGAAGTACTTTTTAGACAACGAAGTAACGTTATATTGTTCAGGAATGTATAATGTCTTGTAAAGGAGATTGCTCAATCACTATTTGCGTTTGACATGCAACACATAAATTGTACAAGCTAAACCGAAACAAAGTGTAGGATTTGGAACACAACAAGGTAAAGTAACTGTTCTTATATCTTATATAGATATAGATATGAGAAAGAGAGCGTACTTATGAACTCAAAGAGCTGCTCAAGGCGTTTGTTGCTTTACTGCACTAGTCAATGCTAGTCCCGTACACGCTCAAAGGTTGCCACACTTCAAGGCAGAACAGGTAACAAATTTGCTAGCCGTATTCTAAACACAGTTCAGGGAGCCAAGTACCAATTGTTGGACTAGAGCAAAGGGAAAACATCGGCAGCAGCAGCAGATCAGACGAGACAGACATGATCACTGTAACAGACCCTAGAAAAGAATCTGTGCAATAAAGCTTGACGAGAGGAGGAGCGCAACTGTGACGTTTTCATGACGCACAAGTGACGAAAGACGGATGACGCGAACAACTGTTTTGCGTCGCGCCATTTGCTATGGAGGCCGGCCATGCATGAGCCATTTGCCAAGGAAAACAGGACTCAGGGTTGCGTTGTTCTCACCTACAAAGTACCCAATGAAACCTGCAGTCTGGCAAGTATACTTGGAGTACTGATATTACCTACATAATATTGGGATGGAGAACTGGTTATTGATTGACAGTATGAAGAAATGATAACGCCTACACTGATCATGGAAGTTGGATTGAGAACTTGGACATCGGTGGAAGGGAAAACTGATTTCCAAGTTGGACACAATTATCAAGACTTGAAACTGGACTGAGAACTGATACACCGGGTTAGATAGAAAAGTAAGAATCTCAATCGCACTACGTAGATCATTGATGAAGAAACTTTATTTCCTTCTTCTAGTTTCGTTTCTTTGCTAAAACTTAAAACCATTTTGTGGCATCGCGTGTTTAGTCTGGTCTAGTCCCCTAATAGCGTGGCTATTTCAGGGTGGCAAGCAGGTATAGCTGAAAAGTTGTTCCCCATACATTAGACCTGGCCTAGACGGATATCTCTCACTTGCTATCATTCTGTGGATGTTGCAGGGACGCATTTGCCAGGCTGTAGTGACTGCGGCAACGATTTACGGCCTTCTGTTTCTCTAGGGTCGACTCAAACAATTGCCACTCGCGCTATTTTACTGTCTCTTACCGTCATTCCTGCCTATCTTCAACGCATAAACCTTCCACCTTTTCAAAGCAAAAACGCATTCTGTTGATTCGCTATACTCTCTCCTTAGACTACGAAAGTTGACTTTCCCATCTTTTTCCAAACGGGTTTCTTAGTTAACTGCCAGTTTAGAGTGATGTATGGCCACAAACTGATTTTGCTTTTCCTTCTCTTTCCACAGGGGGTTGCTTATTATACTGCCTATATAGAGCAATAATCTACGAAAATAATTTCATTATTTTGGGTCTTGATTTCTACAAGGTGTTTTTAGTGTGTGTGTGTGTGTGTGTGTGTGTGTCTCTCTCTGTCTCTCTGTCTCTGTCTCTCTCTGTCTCTGTCTCTCTCTGTCTCTCTCTCTCTCTCTCTCTCTCTCTCTCTCTCTCTCTCTCTCTCTCTCTCTCTCTCTCTCTCCTCTCACACTTTAACTGTCGCTAACATGATGCTGCCTTTTTTGTATTGCAGGTGTAATTAATTAATTAATCACAGCATGGCAGGAAATTAACTTAGTTTGGAAGAGAGGAAGTTTGTCCTCGAATGTTATTGGAAGGCCGAAAACGCCATTGAAGTGCAAAGACGATTCAGAAGGGAATTTGCAAAACCGCCACCAACTCGCCGGACCATTGCTCGCGTTATCAGCGTTGTCTGGACAATAATGGTCAGCAATTTGAATCTTTGCGAACAGGATTCTTCATTTACATTATTTTGGCTTCTGTATTCGAAGCTATTCCATTTCACTATATGGTCATAAATAATGTTTTTCTCGTCATTCAAAGTGTGAGTACATTTTTTTGGAGACACCCTGTATATATACACAGTGGAGCCTCCGGTATAAGATAGTCCAAAATCTGAGAAAAAACGGTCTTATAATAGAGGTGGTCTTATACCGGAAATAGGGGAGCGGGAGTAGGGGGAGTTCAGGGTCGGAGGGGTATGTAGTCATAATTTTTTTTATCCTTTATGATAAGCTGAATTTTGGGTCTTCCCAACGTCTAAAGTTCTAGCAATAGACAAACAACTCTCCCCCTTTTGACTTCTTTCAATCACTTTCATTCTCTCTGCCAAACTCAAAACTTTCCTCTTGCGTGACGCCTATTTTGACAAGCCAGTGTAGACGAGTAATGTTCCTTACTTGCGCGAGTAATGTCCCTTACTTGCGAACCGGAAATAGACAACAGCAGGCGTACACTAACATGAGAGAAAAAACGAAAGGTCCAGTCAATAAATTAACTAATATCTCTTTTAAAGTCTTTTAAATTGCCTAAGACGGTCGTATAAAGGGCTTAAGATACGGTCGCTGCTCGCATAAACGAGGTTGTCGCATACCATAGGTCATTTATTATTGGAAGTGAATCTGTCAGAAGTTTTCAGGTCACATAACCGAGGGAGTCGTACACAAGAGAGACGGATACCCGAGGTTCCACTGTATATCATGTTAGAGAGTATAAACAGGATGAGAGAATAAAACCGAGGTCTAGTCTGTGCACGCACGCATTCCATCGCAGGCACTTTAAAGATCCTGACGCTCATGTGATAGTCGGGCGAATCCCGGCAACAGAAATACACCCAGCACGCACTAGGTCTCTTCTCCCCATCCCCGGTCACCATGCAAGGACTGTGCTCGGTCGTCTGGGCGTCAGACTATGCGTCCAAAGGCTGCAGGTGGGCGCCTCGGGCGGCTTGAGGTAGATCTTTTATCGACCAGCGCCTTGAGCAGTTTTTAAGCTGAAAAAGCGCTATATAAAATTGATAAATGAATTTTAAAAAAGAAAAGAAAAAGATACAGACAATTTTCGCCTCTAATGTATTTCCTTGCTACCTGTGTCCTTTGGCGGGGGCACGCCAGCTTTATCCATCCATCCATCGCTCTGTTCATTTGTTCATTCGTCCATCCATCCTTACCAAAAGAAGAACTTACTGAGTTCCCACACTTACTGTGAGTTCTAGTTCTTCCTCGCCGTCGTTCTTGACAGCGAATGGCCACCACCCTTTAACCCTCTTGTGTTTGAACAGCGACATCTGCGGCACACTGCCATCCGTCTTCAGCATGTCCAGTGTGCAAAGCTTGGACGACTTGGCCCCGCGGGGAAACCGGTTCAAATCCAGCGTCAAGGCGCCTGCAAAGAAACGATGAAAGTCAGAATAAAACATTTGTTTAAACCAAAGAAGACTTCTGGGCATTTTCTATACCCAACACATCACCAACGACGAAGTCCGACAGACCATCACACAAGCCATTGGACAACACGATGACCTGCTCACATTGGTGAAGAAACGGAAACTCCGATGGTATGGCCACGTCACCAGATCATCAGGCCTTGCAAAGACTATTCTTCAAGGCACAGTGCAAGGAGGTAGAAGAAGAGGGAGACCGAAAAAGAGGTGGGAGGACAACATTCGAGAATGGACTGGTCTGACACTGAGCGAAGCCATCAGGGCTGCTGAGGACAGAGAAAGATGGAGTATGCTGGTTAAACGATCATCTGTGGTGCCCCTACGACCTCCAGGGTTACGGGACAGGATATGATAGGATTAAACCAAAGTCGGAAGCCATTATGTAAATGGTAATAATGAACGTCGATAATATTCGTTTTGCTTGTTCTTGCGTACGCGTCTCGCCGCTTCCACGTCACATAAACGCACCATTGTTCATTGCACAACTGACCTGAACACAAGGTAATATAAAAATGAAAGTCCAATACTAACCCAGGAAGTCATCAGCGGAGAAGTGGTCTGCATCCCAAACTTGCAGGTTGAGTCTGGCAGGGATCTTAGACTCTGTCTCATCCCACGAGAAAAGGGTCTCCTTCCGTGAAATGACAATCTTTTCCTCGGCCACCAGGTAGTCGAACGGGAAGACAAAACGCCAGTTAAAATTGCCTTCTCCCGTTAGTGATCTGTTAGGGGTTAAAGAAAAAGAAGAAAACATCATCATCATCATCATCATCATCATCATCATCATCATCATCATCATCATCATCATCATCATCATCATCATCATCGTCATCGTCGTCGTCGTCGTCGTCATCGTAGTCGTCGTCGTCATTATCTTGTACAATTTGATAGATTGGGGTGTCATACTCCATTTTGTGAACAGTTAATAAACAATAAATAAAAACTATTTATTTATTTATTATTTGGGATGGGAGGGATATAAAAAATCCAAGGTAAAGAGGCCTTTTCCAGAAAGTTCTATCTGCTCTTCGGCCGACTGGACAACAGATAAGAAGACGGCAGCGACTCTCGAAGATGTATAGAAACAACAGAACGAAGAAAGACAAGAAAAACGAGAAGACGAGCTTAGAATGAAGTGCGGAGAGGAAGGGAGGAGGAGAAGGAGAGAGGGGGGGAGGGAGAGATAGGGGGAAGAAGAGAGGGAGGGTGAGGCTGAGAGAGAGAGAGAGGGAGGGAGAAGAAGAAGGAGATGAATGAGAAGACAATGGACGCTGCTGCTCAAATGATTATGGAAAAAAATGTCCATTGAGCGAATAGTCATAAGCGTCTTTTCCTTTAAAGTTTATCTCCAAATTTATGGCATTTCATGAATTGCCAATATATTACTATGATCGCAAGAACACAAAAACACCAAAAGGAGCTCAATTTTTTTATGTAATCACACTGATGTCGGTGATAATGTTCTTTCCAAGTACCTTAATAAAATATCCTTAAAACAACTATGTGATACGGCTATTACTTTAAATTATTTTGCTAAGTGCCTCCAATAAAAAAAAAATTTTAATTTCGGGCCAGGACCGGTTTTTTTTCCCCAAACAATTACATTTATCGACTTCTATCAAAACAGTAGTTTTGAAAAGAGGTTCTTTTGAGGTTTTTAATCTTGTTTTCCTCTAAGGTCAACACTCACGGTGAATTTTAAAAGGATCTAAGACTCAAAAGAGTGGAAAACGCAGTAACATTAAATATAGAAGAAACCATTTCCTTTCATGTTTATCAATATTTCGTCCGTTTGCGCCATTTTAGATTGTGTTTTTTATTGTTTGCCTTTTAACAAATTACCAAAACATGAAAAAAATAGTTATTATATAGCACCCTTATCACCTCAAAGAACTGTTCAAATAACAATAAACATGAAAAAAAAATTCCCTCAGTTTTTTCTTTCGTGGAAGAATGCGCGGTAAAGACGTTTGTGTGGTCAACGTTATGTTCCATTTATTAGTATGCTAAATACTTCGTTATTATCTTAGGTCAAGGCCAGCCATTCAACGGGCATGACAAAATGTGCTAGTAGGAAAAGGAGGAGGAGTAACGTCTGTTTGAATTAAAGCAATACATGACTTCGCGTTGCAGGCAGTAACATACTTTCAGTAGGCTCAAATCCAAAAGCTAGAAGTTCGGATTTGGGTTTTCACGTAGCTCAAGCATTCCACATATGTTTGAGCTTTTAATGAATGTTAGTACAGTAACTTTACACTTATAGTCTAAACAATTGTATTTGTGAGCAAAAATACATAGATTTCCTGCAAAGGCGTTGGCATGTACAATTAGTCAATTACTTAAGAATACTTGAGGAGAAAAACCAGACGTGCCAAAACCGGTAATAAACTCACAGGGAAGTTAGGACAAACATTTACACACATTTAAACAAAACTCTAGCACACGCATCAGACTTTCAAGACTCGCATCCCAACATGCGAAAAACATTTTTTTTGAAAAATACTGCTAATAAAAACTTCTGCAGAAATATCTGTAAACACTGCCTTGAAAACAGAACGCCAAATCCTAAGAGCAGTGAACTACTTCAACACAAAAATCGAAGCTAGAGCCGGACTTGAATCCTGCCAATTCCCCCGGCATGCACCCGCCTTCCGCCGCGCCCATTTCCCCCTCACCTCCACCCCCCTCCAAAATCGACATCCCTTAACAGGCATCGAAACGAAAGCAAACCGGAGTTGGTTGTGGGTTGTTTGAGGGGTGGGGAGGGGGAGAGAGGCAGGGGAAAGAGAAGGGGGGGGGGGGATGTTGGTGGATCCGAGAGAGGATGTTGTGAATTGAACTTGTAGTACATCTGTAGTAACACGTGTTACAGCACACCAGTGATAAAGTGACGCTAGAATCCGCGACGTACGCCGTTCTCTCCAAACGTTGGTAACAAGATGTTGGTGATTAACGACGGGCGGACGTATGACGTGAAGTAAATAATAGTCACCTCTTAAGGTCATATCGAGAGAGAGAGAGAGAGAGAGAGAGAGAGAGAGAGAGAGAGAGTGCTCAGACTCGCTCCCCATTAAAAGACCCCCACCCCAATTCGAAGGCTTTGTGTATTTTTTTGGCACAAACGTGTTTATATTAAAATTGGCATTGTTATTAAACATTGATACCGCGGGCTTCCGTTGCTCAAACCAACCGCTAAAGTTTGAATTTTCAACTTCGGTTCAGACAGAGCAATTTCCCCTGATTAACGGTACATCGATACCATAGCAATGTAACCTTTGCCCCTATTTCTCAGTGAAAGCTTGAAGAGTGTGTATCTGGTGTCTGAAATAGGGGTGGGTGGCTGGAAGGGTCTATTTTATAACCTAAAACTAAGAACCTTACCGAGCAATTTTTGTTATAGGTTCTGTCTCTTATCGACTTTGTTAGATGTTATTTTTAGCTAATGAAAGTTGGCTAACGGTTGCTATTAATAAGCACAAAAACTAAGGAATATATATTTTTTTAAAACTGAACTTTCGAAAGAGTTCTTATGTTGTTGTTATAAGCTGGGGGTGGGGTGAGGTGATGGTTGGAAAGAGGGGGTAGGAGGTGGGGGGCGTACTCACTGTGGATGCTAAAAAGGATCTGTGCAGGGGCGTTCTCACAGTGGGTTCCTTTAAAGAAGGTACTAATATGTAAAGTAATTCACCACTTATTTTATTATTATTATTATTATTATTATTATTATTATTATTATTATTATTATTATTATTATTATTTTGGTCTAATCAAAACCAGATTAGAGAATCCATCACACACAATCATACTCACACACACACACACACACACTGATGGTGATCAGGTGACTGAAGTCTAACAGACCGCTAATATGCATGCTTACTATCGCATGCGCAATGCGGAGATTCAAAAGGGAGCTTCACGCTATCATCATCATCGTCGTTATTTAACTTTCACCAAGTTTTCTCTATCTCCTCAACCTGACGAGCGTTTAAAACGGGAGGTTGACGTAAGGCAGAAGTTGTGTTTTTCTTCACCGTTACGTCGTCGGCGGGGAGGCTGTGGATGTTGTGTAATGGCGCCGTCTTGTCAACACGACTAGGGGGCCAGACCCAGGTTTTCTTAGTCAACACTCGCGGGGGTCTTTAACCGCCAACACCGCTGACTGGAACAACTTCACAAACCAGACTGGGGACAGACAACAAAGCTAATCAGACAGAATTCGAGAACCATCCGCTGCTCTCTCCTCATCAAGAATAGATCTTGTTTTTCACCATACAAGCAGTTCAGGTGTCGTCATATTTCTCTGCAGAATAGGACCAACTCAGACCGAAGTTAAGGTCAAACGCTCTCAGGCTTGACGAATTCAAGTCAAGTCAACAGATCTTCATTCCTTACACAAATCGGAGGAAAATTACGATTGAAGAAGAATTCAAGACATAAACAAATCGATCAATGGATACAGCAAAACAATTACCAGTATTCGTCCATTCATCCATCGATCAAAGCGACGCTCCTCTTTTTTTTACTGTCTTCTTCATAGTCTAATTGTCTTTCCTATTATCATCATGGGTCAGCTTGGGAATATTGGACGCTTTCTGACAAATAGTAACTAGGGTTTCTATGGTATTATTATTTAGCGATGTAGACATTTTATATGTACGTGTTTTCGTTAATATTTTATAATGCTGTTTACCTTTTAGTTTGGTTTTGTAAACTGGGGTTCGATAAATTAGAGTAAAGCCTTAGTGTCCCCTGCATGGGATGCCTTTATTGTAAAGTGGCCGGCTGGTGGAGTGCCTTCAGTGTTACCGTTAGTGTTGTTTCAGAAGATCTTTTATACGGATCAGGGGTGAGTCCTCTTTCAACCAAGTTGTGGTCACGATTCGGCTCTTTGTAACCCGCTGGACCCTAAAAACAATGAATAACTAACTAACTAACCTAACTATCATCATCATCGAGACATTCATCATCATTATCATCAACGACATGTGTTATCGTCCTTCATTTCTCTTCACTTTCAGCATGGTTGTCATGGCTGTCGCCACCTACCTGTAATGAATGTCGGTGGACTGCATGTCATCGGAGCCCTTGATCCAGCCTTTGACGTAGATGTCACTCATCTTCTCGCCCGTGAAGAACGCGTCATCCTCCAGTACTACGTCATCAGTGTTCCAGATGATGCATCGAAGCTCGTAACTGTAACGTTGCAAAATGAACACCCACTATTTTAATCACAAAAACGTTCCTAATGATGCGGATAGAGCGAGAAAGTGTGGGTGGGTAAGGGGTGAGAGAAAGAGAGAGTGAGAGAGAGAGAGAGAGAGAGAGAGAGAGAGAGAGAGAGAGAGAAAGAGAGAGAGAGAGAGTTTAATACATACGGCCTCTGGTTCCAGACAGGGAGGAAGCTGGAAAGATTTTACTCCAAGAAGGAAATGATTTAGGATTAATTTCCAAATCTTACAATCGGTTCTTTCTTGTTTCGAAAGAGTGTGTATATTAAAAATAATATTATAGAGGTAAACCCAAAAGTAAACAACAACCAAAGAAAAAAGCTACTCTGAGCTGAGAAAACATGTCTGTTAGCTAAGCAACAGTCGTAGGGTGCGTGGTTGGTGTGTAAGAGTGAGAGATAGAGTGCGTCCTCCTGTGTGTGTTTGACGGTGAATGTGGCCACACCGTATACGTGTGTTGGAGTGATGGGGTAATAGTAGTAACCACCTATAGCAAATGAATCGACGTATTATACCGATTGTGGCGCTCAACCCAAGAAGAAGAAGACGAGATATTGCTAGTGGGGTTGCGTGAACCAGTGTGTGTAGGCGTCGGTCTGTCCGCGAGAGGGCATGCGTGCATATGTCTTGTTTGCGCAAACGGAGAATCGGATGTAAGTTAAGTGACTGTGTGCGCGCATGGGTGTTTCGAGTGCATAATTATGTCTGTATGTAAAGTGCGCGTGTGTGTACGCCAGTCTGTTGTGTGTGGGAACCAGCCAAGTTATCAGGCAGAGTGCTAGCAAATCACACGGTTTTGGGGGATAAAGAAAACATTCATCTCCTCTTATCGTACAGCGCGTGATAGAAGGCGGTCGTCGCACTATTCTCTGCACCGACCTACACATACAAGATCCGCAGCTGGCTTTCTGCGCGAGCTATATTTTCACCTACGAAACATTCTGCTTCATCTATAATTTTGTTCTCTGTTCTTCCTCTCATGTATGACCCAGTGCGGTAGATATAATGCTTTTTCAGGTTTCTAGGTATGCGCTCATGCATTGGAGAATCGCGCTTCATAAAAAGCCTTTTGAGTAGTAGTGGTAGCAGTTGTAAGCTTAGTAGTAGAATATGCAATTAAATTTTACCTTGTAAGTAAGTAATAAGTCCTTGCAGAAGATAACACGGAGTTATATCGGTAATAATCTTTGAAGTTCCCACTTCGTTTCCATTCGTTGATGTAATTCATTAAGTCACCACGCAGACTATGTTGTTGTAGCTCCCACGAAGCTCAAAGCACTCACTAAAGCCCGAGAAGTTTGGGCCATGGAATGGCGAGCTGGTTCTCCGTTATTTTCCCGCTCTGTGATTCCCTAGGCATCCACGCTAACAGAGACTGCTTATCACCAACCACTCGCGGGGCGTCAAAAAAATGGAACTCTTTATTTGTTCACAATTGGAGCGAGTCTATATGCGTGCGAAGATCGCGGACAGAAAATAATAACTACGATAATAAACTTCGAAATCAGACATGCATGAATTATAGGAAAAGCTCAGAGAAAGGGGAATGAAAATTTTAAAAGAGGGTCAGAAAGTAGATGTGACATGAATGTATAAAGACTTGCATTATTAAAATCGAGTTTTCCAGATAAATGGGCACATTCGAGGTGATGATGACGATTTGTTGTTTTACGTTTGGATGAGAATTTTCAAAATAACTGCGTTTTGGGGTACTTGCCGGTGATAATGATGATAAAATGCGTCAGACCATGCGCCCAAAGGCTGCGGGTGGGCGTCTCGGGCGGCTTGAGTTAGATCCTGTATCGGCCAGCGCCTTGAGCAGCTCTTGAGCTGGAAAAACGCTATATAAGAACGAATAAATAAATAAATAAATAAAATGTTAAGATTTTTATTTTTATTTTTTGTGGATTGAAATTGATTGATTGATTGATTGATTGTTGCTTTAGGTCCAGCGGACTCTTCCGAGCCAAATCAGGACCGGACAACCCCCAATCCGCATAAAAGATCTGCCGAAACAACTCTAGTGGGAAAATTTAATGCCCTCCACCGGCCAGTCACTTTACAATAAAGACATCCCACGCAGGGGACGGCTGAGGCTTTACCCCAACTACTCGAACCCCCGGTTACAAAAACAAAATAGAATACAAACATCATTATAAATCATCAACAAAACACATACATATAAAATGCCTATAGTGCGAAATAATACAATCATAGGAAGCCCTAGTGACCACCCGGCAGAAAGCGTCCAACACTCCCAAGCTGATCCAACAGACCTCATACACAAACAAGGAGTCTTGTCCAGGAAGAGTTTTCAAGAAAAAAGGTAGGTCATTGATCTAGCGAAGAAGAAGATAGTATAGCAGAGTGATATGACAGATCAGGAATGGGAAAGAGCAAATGAGGAAGAAAGCGACTGTGGGAATTTAAAGCACTAAATTTCCAGAAAGTGGGGATACTATTTATACTGAAACCCCCGGCACTCCAACGGGGGGAACTGTTGCCGCAATGAATCCGTCATGCCTACAAAGGCAAGACAGGTTTTCAACTGGGGCTTTCACTTTTCCCTTTATAGGTTAGAACAATCTACAGTGGCAAGATTGCTCATGACCCCAAGGGGGTGTGGATTGAAATTGCCATTGATGCAAGTGTATGAAATGGCACATAGTTGACATTGATTAAGATGATGATGATAATGACGATGATGATGATGATGATGATGATGATGATGATGATGATGATGATGATGATGATGGTGGTGATGGTTATGATGATAAACTGACCTAAAGAAAAGGTGACCTACAGTTACACTATCCATAATTAAAAAAGAGATGCAGACCTGTTGAAATTGTATTTATTTAATTATTTTATTAAATTATTTAATGTATTCGTTATTAAAAAAAAAGCGTTTCCCAGCTCAAGAGCTTCTCAATGCGCTGACCGAAACAGGATCTAACTCAAACCGCCCGAGGCATAAAGGCCCTTTACTTAAGGTGAACTGACCTCTTTGGCTTCCTTGGAGCGATTTCCACAGGGGGACCAGGCGATGGCATGTCCATGGGAAACATGTCCACCCACATCTCTAGCTTGCCCTGGTGCCAAACATCAAATCAAAATAAAGCATGAAGGAGTACAGATCTACAGAGGTCGGAAATATAAAATAGTATTAATGTCACCATAGAATTTCAACGAAACCGTGTAACACAACAGAATCTAGCAGCTCTTGGTGTTCAACTTACGCTATATTTTTTGCCTAAATTAAAAAGAACGCCAGGTAATTGCTTGCAACTAAGATGAGTTACCACTTCTCGCCCAGTTTAAAATACCTCCAGCTACTATAATTAAGAATGTATGAACGTGGCTACCGAGCCTGGAACAGAATAGCCAAGTGGGTATGGCGACGAGCTCGTATTTCACAGATTGCGAGTTCGAACCATTTTGGGCCCATATAGGCGTTATAGTGGCTGCGAGCGATAGCCACTGTTCATGTTGTTTTTGTCTGTGGCCGTTAGTTAGTCATTGTTTATAGGGTCTAGCGGACTGCAAAGAGCCGAATCAGGACCACAACTTGGTTGAAAAAGGGCTCAACCCTGATACGTATAAAAAGATCTGCTGCAACAACCCTAACAGTAACGCTGAAGGCACTCTACCAGCCGATCACTTTACAATAAAGGCATCCCATGCAGGAGACGCTGAGACCGTACTCTAATTTATCGAACCCCCATTTACAAAAACAAAATAGAATATAAACATCATTATAAAATATTAACGAAACACTTACATATAAAATTCCTACATTGCTAAATAATAATACCATATTAAACCCTAGTGACCATTTGGCAGAATGCGTCCAATATCCCCAAAGCTGACCCAACAGACCTCGTACATACATGTCAACACACAGTAAAATACAATTCAATGCATTACAATACTTATGTCTTTATTTATCTCTAAGAGAGAAATTACAAGACCTAGGTGGATGGTCAACAGAAATTACAAGACCTAGGTGGATCGTCAAAAGACCTGCCTCTCAAACCGGCATCAATCCCAATGACTACTATGGAACTTTTTTAAAATTCTCCTCCAAACTGATTTTGCTATCGTTATATCTCCCTCCCGAGCGCACCTAGCAGGCTGCTGTAGCCTGGAGTGAACGGCAGTATACCTGTTGCGAGTTGCTTTGCAGCGAGTGGCTGCGAGTGGCTTATTCGCGTTGTTTCGTATGCAAGGACTCACAAAGCAACGTTGGGAAAAATAGCACGTTCTACGCATGCGCATTAAGAGATCCTAGGCTAAAATCCAAAGGAGGGCTAAGTCCACAATGTTGGCGGCCAAGATGTACTCGCAGAAAAATATTTATTTTTCCCACTCACCAAAGTCACGTGACGGATTGCTTGTTTTCGCCTTGTGCAACGGAACGGAACTCGTCGCCTATTTTCGCGTGTACCCGCGAGTACTCGCTTCAAAGCAACACGCTACAAGTGTTCAACATCAACAATAACATGGATTAACGGGGTTTCTTCGGCCTCAAGGTATAACGTCAAGGTATAACCGGAAAGTGCAAGTTAACACATTTCCGGAGGGTTTCGTAGACATGAATGAATGAATGAATGCATAAATCAATCAATAAGTAAATGCAATTTATCACATCTCCACAGTGTTCCGTGGCAATAAATAATTTTTTTGTCCTACCGTCATTAAAACTGTACAGAAGAGGAGGTGAAGAGGCTAATGTATAGCGGGATGACCTGCGCTATACCTACCTGCTCAATGCCAGGTTTCTCGGGGTTGAAGAGAGGTCTGGTCTCCACGTGCTCAGGAACCAAGCGACATCCTATTTTAGGGATCTCGTGCCAATTGTTCAGCGCTGCCAGCGCCAGGTGTTCATCTGTCGCCTTCTTCACACCTGCAGGATCACAGAACAGGTGCACTCAATACCAGATCTACCACACAGTGAAGTTAACAGAAATAGCTCATATTATCCCTACTTACCACTCTCATATTTCAACACTTCTAAACTAAAACGTGATTTCGATTTCGATTTAGATAATCAATATTTATAGGGTTGTGACAGCAGAAATACCGACGACAAACATGGAGGAAATTAGCTTAGCGAAACAGAGATACCATCGAACGAAACTGGACGGGAATACAACAGTTAGCTAACAAGCAGCCCACACATGGCAAATTAATTTCCTTGAGACAGTCACACCGCCAATAGCTACCGATACCATCAACAGGCTTGGCGACCAAGAATTCTAAATAGCATACTTTAGTCAAAAACTAACCATAGCGTTGTCTTCGCCATGAGACACTAAGTAGCTCACTCCAGCCAAAAGTTACCAAGATGATGTCACCCGTATTGGGCAGGCACCGCTTATCGTTATGGCATCTGTTCTTCACTCTATCCCTGATACTCCACTTGAAAAGTGATTATGCGTGTCCAGTGACGAGAGAGAAGGGGAGGAACTATTCAAATTAGAACCATAATTCTGTAGAGGCGAGATTATCGAAAACAAGAGCTAAAAACGATTGGTCAGAAGACTATTGGGAACTTTTGCATACCTTTGGGGACCAAATCTCAACTGATCAGTCGCAAAAGAACTGTTAGGCTGTGAGGGTCGACCAAAGGAACAAACTGCAGTGTTCGTCTATCTCCATCTCATCAAGAGGGTGCTAGAGACGTAAAAGACGATTTCACGAGTCCCAGAGTCT
Source organism: Oncomelania hupensis (assembly GCA_036898135.1). NCBI lineage: Eukaryota > Metazoa > Mollusca > Gastropoda > Littorinimorpha > Pomatiopsidae > Oncomelania > Oncomelania hupensis. The sequence continues at coordinate 30,264,201 of CM072516.1, read as the reverse complement.
ACAAGTAAGATAACACTAATAGTTTTGATATGTGTATGTTTATTGTATATTGATTGCCATGTATAAATAATATGTTCTTGATATATAGTTACAGAAACAGATTATTGTTTCTAAGACAGTATGCATGTGGTTTGATGTACCTTAGCCTTAAGATTCGAATTGAATTGTGCATATGGGAACCCTGCAGGTGTCTGATGCTATAGACACTTTGCAGAGGGGACCGCACACTTATAGCTAACGAGAATACTGTAGCCAGGGCTCCGACTTTTACAGGTCGGACCTGGGATCATCACGTTTGTGGAGACGAACGCCTGACCGTCGCTCCCGTGGAACCAAGGAGAACTACCACGATTCTACCTGACCACGTCCAAACCCCACAGCTTCAAGGGCGACCCGACTTACCTTAGCTAAGTCACCCACAACAACTGAGTCATACCCTCGAGAAACTAGAACCTTTGAAACTTACGAACAGTGAAAATCGTAACCGCAGGTAGCAAATGACGAAAGAAACCTGTTAAAACATTTTCCCAGCACTTGGAACTATATTACTTATTAATTTACCGATTAATGCAGAAATGTTAAAGTTTGTGTTGAATATATAAAAAGTGAAATTACATACATACGACTGGTGTCATTCTATTTGTATTGTTGTGTAGTTATTAGTTTTCTTCTCTTGAGACATAATAATCTAGTCTTTTGATTAGCAGAGCTGCCAACCCCTAAAAAAAATTTCAGTAGCAAACAAAGAAAAATATCCGTAGTTTCAGCTCAATTTCAGTAGCTACGAACAAGAATTTTCACATGATAAAAGAGCATTATTTAAAATGTTATATTAGCTTAGATAAAAACAAACACCAACACAAAAAGCATTAACTTTTCAAATATTATTTTAAAATGATAGAAATGTCCTGAAAAAACAAAACATTTTAACATTTTGTTCGGAAAAGAACCCAATGGCTAGTACAAATGGCATGGATACTGCATTGGTTTAAAACCATTGTTAAAGCTGCTATTTATATTGCAACACATTGTCAGTTGATTGGTTCACATGGCAAATTGTTGCGCGAGGAAACACCATAGGAGAATTTAATCGCGATCCTTGCGTGTATCGCCTAAAGGAAACAGATCACAGAAATGACTGTGGTGTTATCTCTCTTTTTCTCTCTCTCAGTCTATCATGGCCGCTGACTAAAAAATACGACACGCAAGCGCTATACGAAAGTCTATGATATTGACGAAAGCCTAGTAGGCCTACGTCTCTCGCGGCTTTGTTTCGATACTTGTAAAAACAATAGGTATGCTTTGAAAATTTTCTTCCGTAGTATTTCTTGAAATGGCGTAGTTGCGGAATTAAAGAACATTTTCCGGAGAAACTACGGACGTTCCGTAGTGGTTGGCAGCTCTGGATTAGTCATCACCGGTTCTCAAGTTGAGCCAAATGATACTAAAATTCCCGAGAACAAATATAAATTTTATGTGACCAAAGTACCGTGATCTGTCTCTCACACCACTTTAGGACTTCTGGTAAAAGAACGATCGATAGTGGTAGCGCATCGCCCATCTATCAATAAGTCTTACCCCCTAGTAAGATAAACGTATCTTCCCCAGAATATCATCACATATGGGGGCTCGTCCGGGATAATAAATTTTTGTATCTATATCTTGAGTAACTAAAGATAATATCGAATAGAAAACATTATCTCACTTAGGATTCGTAACAGTGGTCTAGTACAAAATCCGAGAGTTGACTCAGTTACATTGGGGAAAATTTTTTTCTTGATTTGACTGAATTGATTGTTGTATGCACATGTATGTATTGATTGATGTAAGATAATTGTGTCTTATGCATTGATTGAAAATTGTTGTGGATTGCTGGTAACATCTCACATAGGGATATTGATTGTACTTGTGTTAATCTAGATTGACTAATAGTATTTAGGTTATCTTGCTTTTGGACTCTAGAGATCTAGAAATCTATCATGGCCGACTTCATAAAAGTACGCCGAGAATTGAGAGAAGAGGGAATAGCACTAGGTCTAGCAGGGCAAGATTTAATCACGTATGTAACCTCAGAATGGGATAAATTGGAAAAAACCCGTGCTGAAGAAAGAGATCGTGCGGACAAGGCTGCTGAAAAGTTAAGACTCCTTGAGTTGGAAGAGGCAGAGAGAGCACGCTCGGCAGCAGAAAAGTTAAAAGGCATGGAATTAGATATGGCAGAACGTCTAAAAAAGTTGGACATTGAAGCCAGGGAAAAAGAAAGGGACCAGTTGATAGCAGCTGGCAACTGACCCGAATATTAGCCTACTGTCAAACTCATCTGACAACCCTCCCCAACCTCCGTCCATCACTCCAGGCATGAATTTTTTTCTAAGTTTATTTGACGAGAAAGTTGATAGGATAGATGCATATCTTGATCGGTTTGAGCGCTTAGCACAGGAGTTCGAACTTGACTATAACAAATGGAATATTAAATTAGCTCAAGGATTGAGAGGTACAGCCTATGATGTGTATGCGAAATTGCCCACAGGACAAAGTAACGATTACCCAGCTCTAAAGAAAAGCACTTTTGATATGGTTCGAGTTGACCGCCGAAACCTACCGTAAGAAATTGCGCAACTCGCGGAAAGAGAAAGGTGAAAGCCACAGTCAGTTTGTAGACAGATTGGAAACCTACTTGCGTAAATGGTTAGCCTTATCCAACCTAGAAGAATCATTCGCAGATCTTGCAGAACTAATCCTTAGTGAACAGTTACGCGAAGCGATGACGCCAGAAACTAGGATGTTCACCGCGGAACAAGGTGCCGAGACCTTAGCTGATTTAATTAAACTAGCGGACCGGTACACCACCGCGCATGAAAATGAAGCTAAACGCAAGGTAACAGATAAACCCAGCAGAGATGGAAACAACCAGAAACTCCACCCACAACACACACAGCAGTCTAATCAGAATCAGCAGAATTCGGATAACAAGAAAACCCAAAACTCGGTAAAACCGCCCGGTCAAGGTCAAAACCCCCGGAAATATTGTTCTAACTGCAAAAGAACTAACCATAACACCGTTGATTGCCGTAGAACAGCGAATCAAACGCACACAGTGGCTGTAAGTCGAACTAGTACCGTTGAACTGGAGACTTCAGATAAGTCCCGACCCCCAGTCAGTGAAACAGTTGTAGTGAACGGAAAAACCGCGTCATGTCTATACGACACCGGATTATCGTACGATGCAATCGTCAGTCGAACTCTTGTAGCGGCTGAGGACATCACCGACGAGACCGTCACTTTGCAAGGCCCTGATCGATCCATACCCGCTTCCACCTTACCGATCGCGATGGTCCATGTAGACTCCCGATATGTGTCAGGAAAAGTAAAAGCGGCAGTAATGAATGCACCTTTGTATGACATCATACTAGGGTGCAAATATGTGTATTTAGGGACGCCAATTGCGCCGGCATCGGTTGCATCAGTCCAAACTAGAGCACAGATAAGACAGGACGCTGCAGATAATCTCCCTGCTAATCCGGCACCAGCCGAGATGAGGGCAGATCAACTAGCTGACCCCACATTAGCTAAATGCTACAAAAAACTCCCTCAGGCGCATAACCCACCTAAGAAAGGAGAGTTCTTTGAGAAAAACGGACTACTGTACAGACAAACAGACCACGACCACTCTCAATTAGTTGTCCCTGCCAAAAATAGACCACAGGTACTAGAGGTAGGACACGCCATTGCATTTAGCGGGCACATGGGCGTGAGTGCAACAATTCAGAGGATTACCGCTCACTATCATTGGCCGGGAATAACAGAAGACATTAAGCGCTTTGTCCGCTCCTGTCCCCAGTGCCAGAAGATAGACCAACAAGAGATAGGAGTCCCAGCAACGCTAGGCGAAACGCCCGTAACCGGTACCCCCATCCCACAGAGTAGCAGTAGAGATCGTAGGCCCACTGCCGCTCACAGAAAAGCGCAAACACCTACGCGACGCCGCAACATCCACAGATCATTTAATGGCTTTGTCTATAGCAGAAGAAGTCGAAGCAACAGAGGATTTAGCTATCGAGTATCCGCTTAAAAGTAGCGAGACCTACAGAGACGTAGCTATCAACCCAAAACTATCGACAGACAGACAAAGACAAATAATGGAGATAGTTGCACAACACCAAGCAGTGTTGACGGACATACCTGGACAGACACCGTTAGTTGAAGTGACAATGACCTTGACTGACACTACCCCTGTCCGAGTAAAACCGTACCCTATCCCTCTTGCCAAACAAACCGCTGTTCAAGCAGGAGATAGCCACCCTATTAGAGGCTGGAATAATTTCCCCCTCAACCTCCCCATACAGCGCTGGAATAGTCCTCTTACGCAAACCGAGCGGAGAGCATCGCTTATGCATTGACTACCGCAGACTGAATGCCGTGACGGAATTCCAAGCCGAACCGCTACCAGACACAGCACAACTGTTCGCGAAATTGCATAACGCAAAATACTTCTCGCGAATAGACCTAAGCAAAGGGTACTATCAGATACCGGTGCCAGAGCACCTAAGACCGTATCTAGCCTTCAGTACAGCTGATGGCCACTATGAGTTCAACGTCTTACCGTTTGGACTGAACAACGCACCAAGCATTTTCTCACGCATGATGAAACAACTTCTCGCGCCCATTCAAGAAGAAGAACTCCATCACTTTATGGATGATATCTTAATCGCGACCCACACCTGGGATGACCATTTAAGACTTCTCTCTACCGTTCTTCAGCGACTTAGGGAAACCGGACTCACAGCCCGACCGACAAAGTGCCTGCTAGGATACGAAGAGATAGAGTTTCTCGGTCACACACTCAGACACGGCAGTCTTCTTCCGGAAGACAAGAACATCGCGAAAATGAACAAGGCACCGCGCCCGATAAACAAAAAAGACGTGCAATCGTTTCTAGGCCTATGTGGCTACTACCAGAAATTCGTTGCAAACTTCAATTCCATCGCCGCGCCATTGTCTGATCTAACCAAGAAGAAAGCGCCCGAGAAAGTAGAATGGAATGCCGAGTGCGAAGATGCGTTCCAAACCCTGAAAGCTAGACTCACCTCACAACCCATCTTGAAGTTGCCCGATGCAACCCAACCATTCGGGCTACGCACAGATGCGAGCAATCAAGGTTTAGGAGCAACCCTACTACAATCTGACCCCAATGACCCTACACTCCTCCTGCCAGTCGCGTATGCCAGCCGGAAATTAAACAAAGCTGAACACAATTACGCAACAGTAGAAAAAGAATGTTTGCATTGGTCTGGGCCATCCAGAAATTCCAGATGTATTTGTATGGCGCTCATTTCAAGGTGCAGTGCGATCACCAACCCTTAACCTTCCTTGCGTCATCGCAGAAACTCAACGCCAGACTCATGCGTTGGTCACTCTTGCTACAGCCCTACTCATTTCATGTAGAATACATACCCGGGAAGAGTAACCATGGAGCTGACTACCTCAGCAGATACCCCGTGCCCACTGTAGACAAACCTAACCTCGCTTCCAACCCCTCACAGTTGCGGGTGGATGCACCCAGCTTTGTACCCCAGTGACCTCTTCCCCAGTACTCTATGTAAATAATGCATGTACATATTTGCGCCACCATTTCAGTACCAATTCTTACCCACGTGTAAGAATAGTTTTTTGGGGGGCCTATGTGACAGCAGAAATACTGACGACAAACATGGAGGAAATTAGCTTAGCGAAACAGAGATACCATCGAACGAAACTGGACGGGAATACAACAGTTAGCTAACAAGCAGCCCACACATGGCAAATTAATTTCCTTGAGACAGTCACACCGCCAATAGCTACCGATACCATCAACAGGCTTGGCGACCAAGAATTCTAAATAGCATACTTTAGTCAAAAACTAACCATAGCGTTGTCTTCGCCATGAGACACTAAGTAGCTCACTCCAGCCAAAAGTTACCAAGATGATGTCACCCGTATTGGGCAGGCACCGCTTATCGTTATGGCATCTGTTCTTCACTCTATCCCTGATACTCCACTTGAAAAGTGATTATGCGTGTCCAGTGACGAGAGAGAAGGGGAGGAACTATTCAAATTAGAACCATAATTCTGTAGAGGCGAGATTATCGAAAACAAGAGCTAAAAACGATTGGTCAGAAGACTATTGGGAACTTTTGCATACCTTTGGGGACCAAATCTCAACTGATCAGTCGCAAAAGAACTGTTAGGCTGTGAGGGTCGACCAAAGGAACAAACTGCAGTGTTCGTCTATCTCCATCTCATCAAGAGGGTGCTAGAGACGTAAAAGACGATTTCACGAGTCCCAGAGTCTACAAGTAAGATAACACTAATAGTTTTGATATGTGTATGTTTATTGTATATTGATTGCCATGTATAAATAATATGTTCTTGATATATAGTTACAGAAACAGATTATTGTTTCTGAGACAGTATGCATGTGGTTTGATGTACCTTAGCCTTAAGATTCGAATTGAATTGTGCATATGGGAACCCTGCAGGTGTCTGATGCTATAGACACTTTGCAGAGGGGACCGCACACTTATAGCTAACGAGAATACTGTAGCCAGGGCTCCGACTTTTACAGGTCGGACCTGGGATCATCACGTTTGTGGAGACGAACGCCTGACCGTCGCTCCCGTGGAACCAAGGAGAACTACCACGATTCTACCTGACCACGTCCAAACCCCACAGCTTCAAGGGCGACCCGACTTACCTTAGCTAAGTCACCCACAACAACTGAGTCATACCCTCGAGAAACTAGAACCTTTGAAACTTACGAACAGTGAAAATCGTAACCGCAGGTAGCAAATGACGAAAGAAACCTGTTAAAACATTTTCCCAGCACTTGGAACTATATTACTTATTAATTTACCGATTAATGCAGAAATGTTAAAGTTTGTGTTGAATATATAAAAAGTGAAATTACATACATACGACTGGTGTCATTCTATTTGTATTGTTGTGTAGTTATTAGTTTTCTTCTCTTGAGACATAATAATCTAGTCTTTTGATTAGTCATCACCGGTTCTCAAGTTGAGCCAAATGATACTAAAATTCCCGAGAACAAATATAAATTTTATGTGACCAAAGTACCGTGATCTGTCTCTCACACCACTTTAGGACTTCTGGTAAAAGAACGATCGATAGTGGTAGCGCATCGCCCATCTATCAATAAGTCTTACCCCCTAGTAAGATAAACGTATCTTCCCCAGAATATCATCACATATGGGGGCTCGTCCGGGATAATAAATTTTTGTATCTATATCTTGAGTAACTAAAGATAATATCGAATAGAAAACATTATCTCACTTAGGATTCGTAACAGTGGTCTAGTACAAAATCCGAGAGTTGACTCAGTTACATTGGGGAAAAATTTTTTCTTGATTTTTTGAATTGCATGACTGAATTGATTGTTGTATGCACATGTATGTATTGATTGATGTAAGATAATTGTGTCTTATGCATTGATTGAAAATTGTTGTGGATTGCTGGTAACATCTCACATAGGGATATTGATTGTACTTGTGTTAATCTAGATTGACTAATAGTATTTAGGTTATCTTGCTTTTGGACTCTGGAGATCTAGAAATCTATCATGGCCGACTTCATAAAAGTACGCCGAGAATTGAGAGAAGAGGGAATAGCACTAGGTCTAGCAGGGCAAGATTTAATCACGTATGTAACCTCAGAATGGGATAAATTGGAAAAAACCCGTGCTGAAGAAAGAGATCGTGCGGACAAGGCTGCTGAAAAGTTAAGACTTCCTTGAGTTGGAAGAGGCAGAGAGAGCACGCTCGGCAGCAGAAAAGTTAAAAGGCATGGAATTAGATATGGCAGAACGTCTAAAAAAGTTGGACATTGAAGCCAGGGAAAAAGAAAGGGACCAGTTGATAGCAGCTCGGGCAACTGACCCGAATATTAGCCTACTGTCAAACTCATCTGACAACCCTCCCCAACCTCCGTCCATCACTCCAGGCATGAATTTTTTTCTAAGTTTATTTGACGAGAAAGTTGATAGGATAGATGCATATCTTGATCGGTTTGAGCGCTTAGCACAGGAGTTCGAACTTGACTATAACAAATGGAATATTAAATTAGCTCAAGGATTGAGAGGTACAGCCTATGACGTGTATGCGAAATTGCCCACAGGACAAAGTAACGATTACCCAGCTCTAAAGAAAGCACTTTTGATATGGTTCGAGTTGACCGCCGAAACCTACCGTAAGAAATTGCGCAACTCGCGGAAAGAGAAAGGTGAAAGCACAGTCAGTTTGTAGACAGATTGGAAACCTACTTGCGTAAATGGTTAGCCTTATCCAACCTAGAAGAATCATTCGCAGATCTTGCAGAACTAATCCTTAGTGAACAGTTACGCGAAGCGATGACGCCAGAAACTAGGATGTTCACCGCGGAACAAGGTGCCGAGACCTTAGCTGATTTAATTAAACTAGCGGACCGGTACACCACCGCGCATGAAAATGAAGCTAAACGCAAGGTAACAGATAAACCCAGCAGAGATGGAAACAACCAGAAACTCCACCCACAACACACACAGCAGTCTAATCAGAATCAGCAGAATTCGGATAACAAGAAAACCCAAAACTCGGTAAAACCGCCCGGTCAAGGTCAAAACCCCCGGAAATATTGTTCTAACTGCAAAAGAACTAACCATAACACCGTTGATTGCCGTAGAACAGCGAATCAAACGCACACAGTGGCTGTAAGTCGAACTAGTACCGTTGAACTGGAGACTTCAGATAAGTCCCGACCCCCAGTCAGTGAAACAGTTGTAGTGAACGGAAAAACCGCGTCATGTCTATACGACACCGGATTATCGTACGATGCAATCGTCAGTCGAACTCTTGTAGCGGCTGAGGACATCACCGACGAGACCGTCACTTTGCAAGGCCCTGATCGATCCATACCCGCTTCCACCTTACCGATCGCGATGGTCCATGTAGACTCCCGATATGTGTCAGGAAAAGTAAAAGCGGCAGTAATGAATGCACCTTTGTATGACATCATACTAGGGTGCAAATATGTGTATTTAGGGACGCCAATTGCGCCGGCATCGGTTGCATCAGTCCAAACTAGAGCACAGATAAGACAGGACGCTGCAGATAATCTCCCTGCTAATCCGGCACCAGCCGAGATGAGGGCAGATCAACTAGCTGACCCCACATTAGCTAAATGCTACAAAAAACTCCCTCAGGCGCATAACCCACCTAAGAAAGGAGAGTTCTTTGAGAAAAACGGACTACTGTACAGACAAACAGACCACGACCACTCTCAATTAGTTGTCCCTGCCAAAAATAGACCACAGGTACTAGAGGTAGGACACGCCATTGCATTTAGCGGGCACATGGGCGTGAGTGCAACAATTCAGAGGATTACCGCTCACTATCATTGGCCGGGAATAACAGAAGACATTAAGTGCTTTGTCCGCTCCTGTCCCCAGTGCCAGAAGATAGACCAACAAGAGATAGGAGTCCCAGCAACGCTAGGCGAAACGCCCGTAACCGGTACCCCATCCCACAGAGTAGCAGTAGAGATCGTAGGCCCACTGCCGCTCACAGAAAAGCGCAAACACCTACGCGACGCCGCAACATCCACAGATCATTTAATGGCTTTGTCTATAGCAGAAGAAGTCGAAGCAACAGAGGATTTAGCTATCGAGTATCCGCTTAAAAGTAGCGAGACCTACAGAGACGTAGCTATCAACCCAAAACTATCGACAGACAGACAAAGACAAATAATGGAGATAGTTGCACAACACCAAGCAGTGTTGACGGACATACCTGGACAGACACCGTTAGTTGAAGTGACAATGACCTTGACTGACACTACCCCTGTCCGAGTAAAACCGTACCCTATCCCTCTTGCCAAACAAACCGCTGTCAAGCAGGAGATAGCCACCCTATTAGAGGCTGGAATAATTTCCCCCTCAACCTCCCCATACAGCGCTGGAATAGTCCTCTTACGCAAACCGAGCGGAGAGCATCGCTTATGCATTGACTACCGCAGACTGAATGCCGTGACGGAATTCCAAGCCGAACCGCTACCAGACACAGCACAACTGTTCGCGAAATTGCATAACGCAAAATACTTCTCGCGAATAGACCTAAGCAAAGGGTACTATCAGATACCGGTGCCAGAGCACCTAAGACCGTATCTAGCCTTCAGTACAGCTGATGGCCACTATGAGTTCAACGTCTTACCGTTTGGACTGAACAACGCACCAAGCATTTTCTCACGCATGATGAAACAACTTCTCGCGCCCATTCAAGAAGAAGAACTCCATCACTTTATGGATGATATCTTAATCGCGACCCACACCTGGGATGACCATTTAAGACTTCTCTCTACCGTTCTTCAGCGACTTAGGGAAACCGGACTCACAGCCCGACCGACAAAGTGCCTGCTAGGATACGAAGAGATAGAGTTTCTCGGTCACACACTCAGACACGGCAGTCTTCTTCCGGAAGACAAGAACATCGCGAAAATGAACAAGGCACCGCGCCCGATAAACAAAAAAGACGTGCAATCGTTTCTAGGCCTATGTGGCTACTACCAGAAATTCGTTGCAAACTTCAATTCCATCGCCGCGCCATTGTCTGATCTAACCAAGAAGAAAGCGCCCGAGAAAGTAGAATGGAATGCCGAGTGCGAAGATGCGTTCCAAACCCTGAAAGCTAGACTCACCTCACAACCCATCTTGAAGTTGCCCGATGCAACCCAACCATTCGGGCTACGCACAGATGCGAGCAATCAAGGTTTAGGAGCAACCCTACTACAATCTGACCCCAATGACCCTACACTCCTCCTGCCAGTCGCGTATGCCAGCCGGAAATTAAACAAAGCTGAACACAATTACGCAACAGTAGAAAAAGAATGTTTGGCATTGGTCTGGGCCATCCAGAAATTCCAGATGTATTTGTATGGCGCTCATTTCAAGGTGCAGTGCGATCACCAACCCTTAACCTTCCTTGCGTCATCGCAGAAACTCAACGCCAGACTCATGCGTTGGTCACTCTTGCTACAGCCCTACTCATTTCATGTAGAATACATACCCGGGAAGAGTAACCATGGAGCTGACTACCTCAGCAGATACCCCGTGCCCACTGTAGACAAACCTAACCTCGCTTCCAACCCCTCACAGTTGCGGGTGGATGCACCCAGCTTTGTACCCCAGTGACCTCTTCCCCAGTACTCTATGTAAATAATGCATGTACATATTTGCGCCACCATTTCAGTACCAATTCTTACCCACGTGTAAGAATAGTTTTTTGGGGGGCCTATGTGACAGCAGAAATACTGACGACAAACATGGAGGAAATTAGCTTAGCGAAACAGAGATACCATCGAACGAAACTGGACGGGAATACAACAGTTAGCTAACAAGCAGCCCACACATGGCAAATTAATTTCCTTGAGACAGTCACACCGCCAATAGCTACCGATACCATCAACAGGCTTGGCGACCAAGAATTCTAAATAGCATACTTTAGTCAAAAACTAACCATAGCGTTGTCTTCGCCATGAGACACTAAGTAGCTCACTCCAGCCAAAAGTTACCAAGATGATGTCACCCGTATTGGGCAGGCACCGCTTATCGTTATGGCATCTGTTCTTCACTCTATCCCTGATACTCCACTTGAAAAGTGATTATGCGTGTCCAGTGACGAGAGAGAAGGGGAGGAACTATTCAAATTAGAACCATAATTCTGTAGAGGCGAGATTATCGAAAACAAGAGCTAAAAACGATTGGTCAGAAGACTATTGGGAACTTTTGCATACCTTTGGGGACCAAATCTCAACTGATCAGTTGCAAAAGAACTGTTAGGCTGTGAGGGTCGACCAAAGGAACAAACTGCAGTGTTCGTCTATCTCCATCTCATCAAGAGGGTGCTAGAGACGTAAAAGACGATTTCACGAGTCCCAGAGTCTACAAGTAAGATAACACTAATAGTTTTGATATGTGTATGTTTATTGTATATTGATTGCCATGTATAAATAATATGTTCTTGATATATAGTTACAGAAACAGATTATTGTTTCTGAGACAGTATGCATGTGGTTTGATGTACCTTAGCCTTAAGATTCGAATTGAATTGTGCATATGGGAACCCTGCAGGTGTCTGATGCTATAGACACTTTGCAGAGGGGACCGCACACTTATAGCTAACGAGAATACTGTAGCCAGGGCTCCGACTTTTACAGGTCGGACCTGGGATCATCACGTTTGTGGAGACGAACGCCTGACCGTCGCTCCCGTGGAACCAAGGAGAACTACCACGATTCTACCTGACCACGTCCAAACCCCACAGCTTCAAGGGCGACCCGACTTACCTTAGCTAAGTCACCCACAACAACTGAGTCATACCCTCGAGAAACTAGAACCTTTGAAACTTACGAACAGTGAAAATCGTAACCGCAGGTAGCAAATGACGAAAGAAACCTGTTAAAACATTTTCCCAGCACTTGGAACTATATTACTTATTAATTTACCGATTAATGCAGAAATGTTAAAGTTTGTGTTGAATATATAAAAAGTGAAATTACATACATACGACTGGTGTCATTCTATTTGTATTGTTGTGTAGTTATTAGTTTTCTTCTCTTGAGACATAATAATCTAGTCTTTTGATTAGTCATCACCGGTTCTCAAGTTGAGCCAAATGATACTAAAATTCCCGAGAACAAATATAAATTTTATGTGACCAAAGTACCGTGATCTGTCTCTCACACCACTTTAGGACTTCTGGTAAAAGAACGATCGATAGTGGTAGCGCATCGCCCATCTATCAATAAGTCTTACCCCCTAGTAAGATAAACGTATCTTCCCCAGAATATCATCACATATGGGGGCTCGTCCGGGATAATAAATTTTTGTATCTATATCTTGAGTAACTAAAGATAATATCGAATAGAAAACATTATCTCACTTAGGATTCGTAACAGTGGTCTAGTACAAAATCGGAGAGTTGACTCAGTTACATTGGGGAAAATTTTTTTCTTGATTTTTTGAATTGCATGACTGAATTGATTGTTGTATGCACATGTATGTATTGATTGATGTAAGATAATTGTGTCTTATGCATTGATTGAAAATTGTTGTGGATTGCTGGTAACATCTCACATAGGGATATTGATTGTACTTGTGTTAATCTAGATTGACTAATAGTATTTAGGTTATCTTGCTTTTGGACTCTGGAGATCTAGAAATCTATCATGGCCGACTTCATAAAAGTACGCCGAGAATTGAGAGAAGAGGGAATAGCACTAGGTCTAGCAGGGCAAGATTTAATCACGTATGTAACCTCAGAATGGGATAAATTGGAAAAAACCCGTGCTGAAGAAAGAGATCGTGCGGACAAGGCTGCTGAAAAGTTAAGACTCCTTGAGTTGGAAGAGGCAGAGAGAGCACGCTCGGCAGCAGAAAAGTTAAAAGGCATGGAATTAGATATGGCAGAACGTCTAAAAAAGTTGGACATTGAAGCCAGGGAAAAAGAAAGGGACCAGTTGATAGCAGCTCGGGCAACTGACCCGAATATTAGCCTACTGTCAAACTCATCTGACAACCCTCCCCAACCTCCGTCCATCACTCCAGGCATGAATTTTTTTCTAAGTTTATTTGACGAGAAAGTTGATAGGATAGATGCATATCTTGATCGGTTTGAGCGCTTAGCACAGGAGTTCGAACTTGACTATAACAAATGGAATATTAAATTAGCTCAAGGATTGAGAGGTACAGCCTATGACGTGTATGCGAAATTGCCCACAGGACAAAGTAACGATTACCCAGCTCTAAAGAAAGCACTTTTGATATGGTTCGAGTTGACCGCCGAAACCTACCGTAAGAAATTGCGCAACTCGCGGAAAGAGAAAGGTGAAAGCCACAGTCAGTTTGTAGACAGATTGGAAACCTACTTGCGTAAATGGTTAGCCTTATCCAACCTAGAAGAATCATTCGCAGATCTTGCAGAACTAATCCTTAGTGAACAGTTACGCGAAGCGATGACGCCAGAAACTAGGATGTTCACCGCGGAACAAGGTGCCGAGACCTTAGCTGATTTAATTAAACTAGCGGACCGGTACACCACCGCGCATGAAAATGAAGCTAAACGCAAGGTAACAGATAAACCCAGCAGAGATGGAAACAACCAGAAACTCCACCCACAACACACACAGCAGTCTAATCAGAATCAGCAGAATTCGGATAACAAGAAAACCCAAAACTCGGTAAAACCGCCCGGTCAAGGTGGTCAAAACCCCCGGAAATATTGTTCTAACTGCAAAAGAACTAACCATAACACCGTTGATTGCCGTAGAACAGCGAATCAAACGCACACAGTGGCTGTAAGTCGAACTAGTACCGTTGAACTGGAGACTTCAGATAAGTCCCGACCCCCAGTCAGTGAAACAGTTGTAGTGAACGGAAAAACCGCGTCATGTCTATACGACACCGGATTATCGTACGATGCAATCGTCAGTCGAACTCTTGTAGCGGCTGAGGACATCACCGACGAGACCGTCACTTTGCAAGGCCCTGATCGATCCATACCCGCTTCCACCTTACCGATCGCGATGGTCCATGTAGACTCCCGATATGTGTCAGGAAAAGTAAAAGCGGCAGTAATGAATGCACCTTTGTATGACATCATACTAGGGTGCAAATATGTGTATTTAGGGACGCCAATTGCGCCGGCATCGGTTGCATCAGTCCAAACTAGAGCACAGATAAGACAGGACGCTGCAGATAATCTCCCTGCTAATCCGGCACCAGCCGAGATGAGGGCAGATCAACTAGCTGACCCCACATTAGCTAAATGCTACAAAAAACTCCCTCAGGCGCATAACCCACCTAAGAAAGGAGAGTTCTTTGAGAAAAACGGACTACTGTACAGACAAACAGACCACGACCACTCTCAATTAGTTGTCCCTGCCAAAAATAGACCACAGGTACTAGAGGTAGGACACGCCATTGCATTTAGCGGGCACATGGGCGTGAGTGCAACAATTCAGAGGATTACCGCTCACTATCATTGGCCGGGAATAACAGAAGACATTAAGCGCTTTGTCCGCTCCTGTCCCCAGTGCCAGAAGATAGACCAACAAGAGATAGGAGTCCCAGCAACGCTAGGCGAAACGCCCGTAACCGGTACCCCATCCCACAGAGTAGCAGTAGAGATCGTAGGCCCACTGCCGCTCACAGAAAAGCGCAAACACCTACGCGACGCCGCAACATCCACAGATCATTTAATGGCTTTGTCTATAGCAGAAGAAGTCGAAGCAACAGAGGATTTAGCTATCGAGTATCCGCTTAAAAGTAGCGAGACCTACAGAGACGTAGCTATCAACCCAAAACTATCGACAGACAGACAAAGACAAATAATGGAGATAGTTGCACAACACCAAGCAGTGTTGACGGACATACCTGGACAGACACCGTTAGTTGAAGTGACAATGACCTTGACTGACACTACCCCTGTCCGAGTAAAACCGTACCCTATCCCTCTTGCCAAACAAACCGCTGTCAAGCAGGAGATAGCCACCCTATTAGAGGCTGGAATAATTTCCCCCTCAACCTCCCCATACAGCGCTGGAATAGTCCTCTTACGCAAACCGAGCGGAGAGCATCGCTTATGCATTGACTACCGCAGACTGAATGCCGTGACGGAATTCCAAGCCGAACCGCTACCAGACACAGCACAACTGTTCGCGAAATTGCATAACGCAAAATACTTCTCGCGAATAGACCTAAGCAAAGGGTACTATCAGATACCGGTGCCAGAGCACCTAAGACCGTATCTAGCCTTCAGTACAGCTGATGGCCACTATGAGTTCAACGTCTTACCGTTTGGACTGAACAACGCACCAAGCATTTTCTCACGCATGATGAAACAACTTCTCGCGCCCATTCAAGAAGAAGAACTCCATCACTTTATGGATGATATCTTAATCGCGACCCACACCTGGGATGACCATTTAAGACTTCTCTCTACCGTTCTTCAGCGACTTAGGGAAACCGGACTCACAGCCCGACCGACAAAGTGCCTGCTAGGATACGAAGAGATAGAGTTTCTCGGTCACACACTCAGACACGGCAGTCTTCTTCCGGAAGACAAGAACATCGCGAAAATGAACAAGGCACCGCGCCCGATAAACAAAAAAGACGTGCAATCGTTTCTAGGCCTATGTGGCTACTACCAGAAATTCGTTGCAAACTTCAATTCCATCGCCGCGCCATTGTCTGATCTAACCAAGAAGAAAGCGCCCGAGAAAGTAGAATGGAATGCCGAGTGCGAAGATGCGTTCCAAACCCTGAAAGCTAGACTCACCTCACAACCCATCTTGAAGTTGCCCGATGCAACCCAACCATTCGGGCTACGCACAGATGCGAGCAATCAAGGTTTAGGAGCAACCCTACTACAATCTGACCCCAATGACCCTACACTCCTCCTGCCAGTCGCGTATGCCAGCCGGAAATTAAACAAAGCTGAACACAATTACGCAACAGTAGAAAAAGAATGTTTGGCATTGGTCTGGGCCATCCAGAAATTCCAGATGTATTTGTATGGCGCTCATTTCAAGGTGCAGTGCGATCACCAACCCTTAACCTTCCTTGCGTCATCGCAGAAACTCAACGCCAGACTCATGCGTTGGTCACTCTTGCTACAGCCCTACTCATTTCATGTAGAATACATACCCGGGAAGAGTAACCATGGAGCTGACTACCTCAGCAGATACCCCGTGCCCACTGTAGACAAACCTAACCTCGCTTCCAACCCCTCACAGTTGCGGGTGGATGCACCCAGCTTTGTACCCCAGTGACCTCTTCCCCAGTACTCTATGTAAATAATGCATGTACATATTTGCGCCACCATTTCAGTACCAATTCTTACCCACGTGTAAGAATAGTTTTTTGGGGGGCCTATGTGACAGCAGAAATACTGACGACAAACATGGAGGAAATTAGCTTAGCGAAACAGAGATACCATCGAACGAAACTGGACGGGAATACAACAGTTAGCTAACAAGCAGCCCACACATGGCAAATTAATTTCCTTGAGACAGTCACACCGCCAATAGCTACCGATACCATCAACAGGCTTGGCGACCAAGAATTCTAAATAGCATACTTTAGTCAAAAACTAACCATAGCGTTGTCTTCGCCATGAGACACTAAGTAGCTCACTCCAGCCAAAAGTTACCAAGATGATGTCACCCGTATTGGGCAGGCACCGCTTATCGTTATGGCATCTGTTCTTCACTCTATCCCTGATACTCCACTTGAAAAGTGATTATGCGTGTCCAGTGACGAGAGAGAAGGGGAGGAACTATTCAAATTAGAACCATAATTCTGTAGAGGCGAGATTATCGAAAACAAGAGCTAAAAACGATTGGTCAGAAGACTATTGGGAACTTTTGCATACCTTTGGGGACCAAATCTCAACTGATCAGTCGCAAAAGAACTGTTAGGCTGTGAGGGTCGACCAAAGGAACAAACTGCAGTGTTCGTCTATCTCCATCTCATCAAGAGGGTGCTAGAGACGTAAAAGACGATTTCACGAGTCCCAGAGTCTACAAGTAAGATAACACTAATAGTTTTGATATGTGTATGTTTATTGTATATTGATTGCCATGTATAAATAATATGTTCTTGATATATAGTTACAGAAACAGAATATTGTTTCTGAGACAGTATGCATGTGGTTTGATGTACCTTAGCCTTAAGATTCGAATTGAATTGTGCATATGGGAACCCTGCAGGTGTCTGATGCTATAGACACTTTGCAGAGGGGACCGCACACTTATAGCTAACGAGAATACTGTAGCCAGGGCTCCGACTTTTACAGGTCGGACCTGGGATCATCACGTTTGTGGAGACGAACGCCTGACCGTCGCTCCCGTGGAACCAAGGAGAACTACCACGATTCTACCTGACCACGTCCAAACCCCACAGCTTCAAGGGCGACCCGACTTACCTTAGCTAAGTCACCCACAACAACTGAGTCATACCCTCGAGAAACTAGAACCTTTGAAACTTACGAACAGTGAAAATCGTAACCGCAGGTAGCAAATGACGAAAGAAACCTGTTAAAACATTTTCCCAGCACTTGGAACTATATTACTTATTAATTTACCGATTAATGCAGAAATGTTAAAGTTTGTGTTGAATATATAAAAAGTGAAATTACATACATACGACTGGTGTCATTCTATTTGTATTGTTGTGTAGTTATTAGTTTTCTTCTCTTGAGACATAATAATCTAGTCTTTTGATTAGTCATCACCGGTTCTCAAGTTGAGCCAAATGATACTAAAATTCCCGAGAACAAATATAAATTTTATGTGACCAAAGTACCGTGATCTGTCTCTCACACCACTTTAGGACTTCTGGTAAAAGAACGATCGATAGTGGTAGCGCATCGCCCATCTATCAATAAGTCTTACCCCCTAGTAAGATAAACGTATCTTCCCCAGAATATCATCACAAGGGTCCAGCGGACTGTTAAGAGCCGAATCAGGTCCACTGATTTCGATTCCTTTTACATGTTAATTAGGATGTGTTCACGGTTGTGTTGTGCTGTGTTTGTGTTGTGTTGTATTGTGTTTTGTTGTGCTGTACTAAACGTAGTTCAGTGTCACATGGTTAACAGTCTGCCAAAAAGCAAATGGTAAATTAATATTCCCTTTCCAAGACCAGGAAGATTTTACTGTCGTGTTTTGCAGTGATATAAAAGTATTCTATTGTCCGAACATCATGGCACAAGGAATCCACACAATGTAGTCTGTATATTTTACAATATCGAAGATATGATAGGTAACTAAACGGAGGCAGAAACATCGGAACACTATATGAAGTGTTCATGCCTTTGCAATAAAAAGCACGTGCACACACACGCCTATAGGCATCTTGAGGAAGATTGGCCTATGTAAATCCAATATCCAATAAAGAAATATAATTTAAAACTGGACAAATGTTACTGTCTAAAGTATTCCCCTCTGTATCAAACACTGAAATATAATTTAAAATTGGAAACATATTATCGTGCAATTGTCTATATATTCCCCTCTATAATATACATGGCAATATATGAAACTATTAATCATTTCTTTAAAATGCGCTTTGCCATTTGCAAACTAACACACACATAACAAATATTACTAATGCCCATTTACACACATATTACATTATAACCATTAATTTTACATTTTGCTAATATTTTACATAAAGATACAACACTGCTTCGGTAATTCATCTTTTGGACAAATTGTTTACACATGAACAATTCCGCTTTTGCTACATATTCATGGAAGTTGGAACAAATCGCTACACAACATAGCTAACTATGAGACAATATCGCCTTTGGTACATATTTATGGATTTTGAAACAAACTGCTATACAACAAGGTCAGGGATACATGATTATTGGTACACAATATGTACTATTAACCGAAAGAGAAAACAAATAGTGTAGTAAATAATGTGTAGACACAGTACCTCCTGAACTGTCGCCTGAACACAAGCCCAAAATGTTGAAGTGCGAGAACGAGATGTGGGTAGCGCAAACAGAGGGAATGAAAAGACAATACAAGGTTAGCATAAAACCAACGTGCAAACCAACCACCAAGGCAACCGTACACGAGCTCAAGCGCCCAGGAAACTACTGCAATGTCAAGGCCGGGTGTTTTCAATAACTTCGAGGTGAACATAAAGTGTAACAATTGCAATTGTGCCAATTGCAAGGTCAGTGCGCTCTAACAAGGTCAAGGTCAGTGCGCTCTAACAAGGTCAAGGTAACAGGAAGTAACCATGCAACCATTATTGCAAAGTCAAAGTAGGTGCTAATAAACAGCCATCAATAATATTGCAATGTCTAGGTTTTGTGCTGTGGTGCAGCTGCTGCTTGCAAAGTGTAACCATGCGTCCACTGATAGCAAGGTCAACTTTAAGTGCACCAAAACAACCTCAATTTGTAAGGGCAATTGCACACGTCAGCTTGCAACCATTAGCCGCAAAGTCAAGGTGTTATTCAAGCAAATGTTCATTGACAGAGAAGGTCATGGGTATCCATTTAGCCATTAATCATATTGTGACGTTTAACCAAACTACTAGTCTTTTGGTTATTGCGTAGATTATAATAACGAAATGTTGTAATAACTAGTCTACGAAATACTATACCATAGCATGCCATAATGGTAGAAACACGAACAATCGAATACAGTGCCATGTATATAGTGAACAATTTTGTTATCTTGGGCTGGTGATCATGCTTCTTGTATGGAAATATAGTAATGCGCTTAAAATGCGTTCTCTCGTCTTCATCATCGAATTGATGCAAAATAACGCGCATTCACATTTTTTAACTTCATTCTAACATGCAATTAAATGCTCGTACATTATTTATCAAAAGAACCAATAATATATATCAATACAATAAGAAGAAGGCACTGATAACGAAAAAGAAGAACCATTAAGTGAAACAAAATGTATGTACAATTGTAAGGCACTTTTGAGATTAAACTGAAAACACCACTTTAAGTGAAAAATGAGCGGTAGGTGACTACACAATAACAAAAAGCCAACATATATAACAAATCAACAGTACCGACAACAAAGCCGGATGGGAGAGGTCTTACATGGCATATTGAATCCGGGCAAATAAATAGTGAAGGTGTTTTGCGACGCGTGAGTGAATGAGCGAGAGAGAGAGAGAGAGAGAGAGAGAGAGAGAGTGGGTGTGCGTGTGTGAGAGGGTTATTAGATTTAAACAGGTAAGTTAACTGTTAATTAGTTAATCAGTTCATTAGTTTTCCTTGTGCGTTTCGTCTTATAGTAAAAAGTTGTTCTGTATTCATGTAAGCGCCTAGAGCGCAGTCTAGATTGGGCGGATTATAATAATAATAATAATAATAATAATAATAATAATAATAATAATAATAATAATAATAATAATAATAATAATAATAACAAAATTAATAATAATAATAATAATAAAATTAATAATAATAATAGTGAGATTGTTGATACGTGACACAAAATATAAAGTTACACTATTTAAGCCACAACTACTTCAGCAACGATTGAATGTCTGTGTCACGGACCGGTTTTATAGTTATTTGGATCCGATAACTTTATATTGTTAGTCTGTTTCTTGTGAGAAGATATTGGTATTTTTTTTTATGAGAGTTAAATTCCGATTTGTTGAGCTAGTCACATGACAGTTCACTAATACACATTCAAAAATCTATTGATTCTTTTCTTGACTATACTGGAGATTGTGTGTCCTGGACTTCTCGCACCTGTGTCTACAGGTATATATTGTTTATCATTTGAAATGTTGTACTATAACTGTAATAGATTTTTAAAATGATTATATTATATTTGCTATGCAATAAAATTAAGAATAAATATAATTTGATATTAGTGTGAAGAATGGAGTGGGGAGGAGACGAACATGGCGGGTCACTGTAAGTTTTTAATAACGAATTGAATTGGGAACATTATTTGACTTGAAGTTCAAACTTCAATTGCAGTGTATAGCATTATGTTTATTTGTATGAATGAAATTAATTGGTGTCATTGACGTAATAATCAGTTGTTATAATTAGTTGTAGAATTTGTGTTTATGTTGTGAACTGTATTCGATATGGATGAAACTGGAATTTGTATTGCTGCGCTGGTCCTGTCACAGAAAGAAAGAGAGGGAAAGAGAGAGAGAGAGAGAGAGAGAGAGAGAGAGAGAGAGAGAGAGAGAGCTATATGTAGTGGTCCCAAGAAAGTTTATGTGTCTAGAAACTTAGTTGTGGTTAACTCCTTTGTCTGCAGAAATCTCTTACTACGGGGGCCTCAAGAAGGAGAAGAAGCAGAAGAGAGAAGAAGAAGAAACGAGGAGGAAGAAGAAGACGAGGAGGAAGAAGCAGAAGAGGATGAAGTAGCAGCAGCAGCAGCAGCAGAAGAAGAAGAATAAGAAGGAAAAGACGAAGGAAATAATAAGAGAAAGAAAGAAGAAGAGGGCGCCAAAGAAGAGAACGCCGAAGAAGAAGCAGAAGAAAAGTAAGAAGAAGAGAACGCAGAAGTAGAAGAAGAAGTCGAAGGAAGAGAGGACGAGGATGAGAGAAGGGAGTCTGAGGCGAGGAGTACGAGGAGGAGCAGATAAGAAGAGGGGAGACGGAGAAGGCGGAAGGAGAAGGAGAGCGCGATTTGAGGAAACAGAGACAGAAGATGGCGTAGGTCGAGAACACACTAGAGGACCGGAACATAACTACAGTTTGACCATTTACCACTTCCGTTTTTCTCTCTCTCTCTGGCGACAATGACTGGGAATTGTGTGTTATTTGTGAGTGTGTATATATTTAGGCTCTCAACGGATTTATTCTGCGAAATTACTTGAGTAGAAACAATTGTATTTATCCCAGTTTGATTCTTGTTGATTCTGTACTTGTGCTTTTTTCTTGATTTATGTTTATGATTTAATAGAAGGTGTGGCATGGCAACGTAGTTTACTGTTACGAGTAAAGAATACTACAAAGAAGAATCATAACACGATTCTATGCGAAACGAGTGACGTCAGCGACACCACGGCGACACCAAGCGGCTGCGTGGCGGAGCAGGTCAAGGGAGGTAAACAGACCACATATAGCAACATGTAAATACAGACGATATTGACGATTCTTCTTTGTAGTATACACATATTCTTTGTTACGAGTTAGAGAAGTTGTGTGACGGGAGAACACGCAGTTTTCACGCATGCATACACGCAATTTTTGAAATACCCGCTTTCGTTACAGTATTTAAGTTGCGAGATTGATGGGGAATAAAATATTAATAATAAGCAAGTGCATATACGCACTACCGTGAGTACCCAAATAGAACTCTGGTTCACTACGGCAAAAGGAGGTAAAGCCATGGACAGAAACCACCAACACGCACATCGCCGCTATTACGCAATAATGAGATACGGCAGTAACAATTTCTCGTCTGCGATATGATGTTAGATGAGCATAAACGCACACACAAGACTATCTCTACTTTCTATGGAATTGTGAAAGAAAATAATTATTCAAAGCAGTTTGGCTTGATGAGCTTCTATTCTCTCCTACTCTAGCAATACTAATAGCATTACAAAATTCTAATGAAGGCCTGATGGAACGACAAACGATGAATAATCACGGGATATGGATGACGTATTTTAAGTAGCTTATACATAACGATGACGTCTACGTATTGCACAAAGAATGATGATGCGGCTTACATAGCACACAAATAGCGATGACTACGTAGCGCACAGACAATGACATCAGCAACAACTGTGACCTTTTGGCATCAGGATAAACGATGAATGGAACCAATGGTAGTCAAAGGAGGTCACGTTTCAGTGCAGTGATTGGTTGGTTTGTGTGGACGGTTCCTGCAGTTTATGGGTTTTGTTAGTAAAGGGATTCTCTACTGGCTGACTCGCTTATTTTATCTCTCCAATCAATCTAAAAATGTCCTACGGTCACCATCTAACCATCACCATCTCCCACACCATGTTCCCGATTACTAAACCTGCTGAATCTATCTTCTAACGCATAAATGCTTTCAAAATATGAATCAATTTAACAGCTCATACAATTGTTAGCCTGAGTGGTTCCCATTGATTAAAACTGATATATGCTTTGACCGAAGATAAACGAGTGCGATGAACTCTCATTTGGTTAAGCTTTCGCATATCTTATGCAATGCATATGATTAATTTTTTGCATCTATTTAAGCCTGTGCATATTTTTGGGAGGGGGAAACATAATTTTTTTCATTACCATACCACGGAAACGGATCAAACCCGAAATGCAGACTTAATCCATCGGACTTGTTGGCTGGCATCGAGCAGAAGACGTATAGTTCGACTGGGGGGTGGGGTGGGAGAATGTCAGGCCATTCTCCGAGTGAGTCATGCAACAGAATAACTTAACTCAAAACTGCGTAAAAAGCAAATGCAATATACAATTGATCCGAGAGAAATCTGATGCATTGAACGATCCTAAATAAATAGTCGTAGGTAATGCCTTTATTTTTTTTTAAAGTTTGAATGTCTTTCATTTATTTGAGCAATGATTCATGTTACTTAATTCCTCGTAAAGGGTGGTACAGATTTGTTCAATTGAATAATAATAGGTGTTGCAGTCCAAAACACGTCGTAAGCGAGGGTTTTAGTATCAGACTTCTTGCTGTCTCGGGATATACAGAAGCCTAGTCAGTCTGCGTTGTATGTGCAAAAGTTTAAAAATTCCACTCCGGCCAACTGTATCAGTTACAAACTAGAATGGGGCGATAATTAGTAGAATACAAAAGTCGTAGGATAATTTTGAAGTAGCGAAGGCTGGCGACAAAGAAATCGGCTATTAACATTTTCACACACACAAAGAAAATAAATAAATAAATAAATAAATAAATAATAAGTAAGTAATGGCGAAATGAATAAAGTAGTGGCGAAATTGATAAACTGGATGTGAAAAATACACTCAGCTCTCATTTTTGCTCCTTTGTTAGTGGCCCAAGGTTTAGATTTCCTTTGTTAGTGATACCCGGTTTTAGAGTTTAAATTCTAGCACAAGAAGAGTCAACAAGCTAACTAGGTTATCAAGTAAGTTCAGTGGCACATTAGATTTAGTGTCCGGTTTTCTTTGTCCGACAGATCTAGTTTCAGTTTACTTTGGATTGCTAGTTTCAGAGTCAGGTTATTGGCCAGCTAAGAAGACGACCAGCTAAGCTAGAGCTTAGGATACTTCGTTCGAAACAGGATGTGGGGTCAAGAGAGAGGTCAGACTCTTCGTAAGTGGAAAATCACTTATTGACGACCCCGCCTGAGCTGAGGCCTGCCTGAGGAGCTGTTGGAGTAACCCCAGCTCCTGAAGGAGATGACTAGGAGGAGGTTGTGGTGTTAGTAGTGGGATTGGTCGTTTTTCCTGAGGTCACAGTTGCTGATGCAGGGATTGCTACGGGGATCTTATGCCATGCATTCTGGGTCTTCGGGTCGCGGTGGCCCTGACCCTGACCCTTACTGGGTCTCGTGTCACGCTGACCTTTATGCCGCCTGGACTTCCGCCTTCTCCAGCCTTTGCGTTTACGTGAGGTGATGGTGGTGATGGTGGGCACGGCAAAGTTGTTGGAGGAGACAGGAGGACAAACAAAACATGGAATGTGCATCAAAACCAAATCAACTCAAAATAAACCTCCGTCGTATAAAAAAAATTAAATTGGCCGTGCTTTGTTATAGAACAGAAATGGTTACACATTCTGTTGTGCTTAAGTAAAAAGGAGTGCAATTATTATCATAAAGTAATGTGCCTAACAATTAACAAATTAAATAAATGCCTGAAAAAAAAATTACATCTTTTTAAAACTTGACGCATGACCTATAGTGATACAACCCTTAACAAAAATTCGAGGAAACAAAACGACAACAATTGAGGATTTTAAGAAATCAAACCTTTAACATACTGATGGATATAATTCAACAAATTTATAAATGGAAACCTAAATATTAAAAAACCCACTTTAAAATAAAATCATAGAAAAAAACTTGAGAGGTAAGACAATCTACTAAAACAGATCGCACACAGATTAAAACATTTAATTGCAAAACAAAATAAAAATCTGGTGGACGAAATTTGAAACCTGGAAAAAAATGGGAGGGGCGGCGTTGTATTAAATAAACATGAACAATAATATAAAAATACAAAATACGAAAGTGGGTAGACATGACTATAATGTTCCACATAACTCGCACTGTGTTTCACAATGATGCTCCCGACCTACCACAGAGACCCGCGCGCCATTCCGCCAGGTAGTCTTGTTAAAATATACAGACAATTCCCGTACTGACTTCAATATTTATGCAGGTTAAGTATTGCCTGTCGTTAGACGCGAGTTCATGAATTACCTGATGTTTGGTAATGGATACGCGCAGTTTTTGCATGTAACGTATACCTGATCACATTTCAATTCACAGCTACAGAACACAAGCACCACTACACCTACAAGATACAAGATACAAGAAAACTTTATTATCTCACTCTGAGAAAATCTATAAACATTATAAAACTTTTGTTCTGTACATTACACATGTCAAAAACATGATGACAGTTTTGCAAGAAAACATTTTCTGAACAACGTATGATTCATTTTAGCGCAACAAATACAATTTCTAAACATTACACTACAACATGCCACAAGAAAACAAAAAAGATTATATTACCAATATTAACCGGGGTGATGGGAGGAGTTGGGAACTATTTAAAATAAACTCCATTTGATTAGCTCTTATAACTGGACGCAGTAGGACCAATCGCACTATAAAATCCTAGTAAATTAGCATCATAGCAAAACTAACAGTATTCTTGTTCTGTAGAAAAGTATGTGAAGGTGGGAACATTACTAGGGAAAAGTGGGGGTGTGATGGGAGAGATATTACAATAATTATAATGTAATAGTAGGCCTCACTTAAGCACAGCCCAATTTCTCTTTTAATGAACATTATTAATTTTTATTTAATTAACATCCCTACTCTTCATCTTCTTCCTTTTGCTCTTTCTTCTTCTTCCTCCTCCTCTTACGCATCCTCATCCATCCATATCCTCATCTTCATCCTCATTATGCGCTGTTTTCGCATATCTCGCCAGACCGGAAATGAAATGCAGGCTAGCGCGAGCCTCGCAGAATTTCGCTCCAGAAATGAATGGCGCTTTCGACTTTTTCGCACATGTCGACCTCGCTAGATTTGTTTTGTGTTTTTTTTTGGCACACTTCGGCCCAAGAAATTAATGGTAATTTTGCAAATTTCGCGCTCAAATAACATTTCGCTAATTTCACATGCGCGTAAAGAGAGGAGGGGGGAACAAGATAAAGTCATCTTATTGATTAACCCTTCACGCCACTCCCACCACTATGCATCAACACCACCCAATCCCTTGTACGCCATAACACGGACACGCGCCTCTTTCTTCACCTTCAACCCGTCTCCCTCTTACTTCACTATAGACGCACATTTGGGGAACAATCAGGGAGAAGAATTTTAACGACGAAAACGATGACGAGTAAGCAAGAAGAAGAAGAAGAAGAAGAAGAAGAAGAAGAAGAAGAAGAAGATAACGTGGAAGTGGATAAGAAGAGGGATGGTTGACGAGTAGGAACGATGATGGAGATGATGATGATGATGATGATGATGATGATGATGATGATGATGATGATGATGCTGATTATGGTGATGATGATGATTAATTAGAAGGAGAAGTAGAAGGAGGGGGTGGGAAAGACAGACAGACAGACAGAGAGAGAGAGAGAGAGAGAGAGAGAGAGAGAGAGAGAGAGAGAGAGAGAGAGAGAGAGAGAGAGAGAGAGAGAGAGAAGGGGTATGAGGAGTGTCGAAGCAGCACGCTCAGCAGCAGAATCATTTGTTTGGCAATTTCTTGTTTTTCTGTATGCCCGAACATGACAGGAGTCGATGCATCTTCACGTGCAGGCTGGACAACCGGAGACACAGGAGTATGTCTGCACATGAGTTTTCGCTTTTTCACTCCCTTCTCCCTCCCCCCCCCTCCATCGCGCGCCCCCCTCCCTTACCTTACCCCTCTTCGTTCTTCCAATTACTCCTCCTCCACTCACACTCATGTTCATCACCCTACCCTCACCCACCCCTATCTCTTGATCTCTCTCTCAGCTTCCACCTTAACCTCGTCTTCTCCCGTTTACTATGATTTTTTTTAAAACCGAATTGCAAGCAGTTCCCCTCGCACCAACAAAACTTACGGATTTCCGTCCAATCGCGGGGTGATGCATGCTATGATCCTAACAATGGTCCTTGATATCAGTTGTTCCAGTGAAATACGTGTTATAAACCATGGGATTTGTCCGGGACTTCTTGTTTCCGTCTATGCACTTAAAACCCTTTATGTTATTATGAAGGCACAGTGCAAGGAGGTAGAAGAAGAGGGAGACCGAAAAAGAGGTGGGAGGACAACATTCGAGAATGGACTGGTTTGACACTGAGCGAAACCATCAGGGTTGCTGAGGACAGGGAAAGATGGAGTACGCTGGTTAAACGATCATCTGTGGTGCCCCTACGACCTCTGAGTTACGGGATAGGATATGATAGGATAGGATAGGGTGTTATTATTACATTGTCCTTCATTCAGTATCGCTTATCCTGCGTATAATCCATACCCTTTCTTTTCATTATCTTCAAGCGCATCGTATTATATCACTAACAGTATAGGTCTTACGTCTACCTTCTCTTTTCTGATTATCCATTTGCGAAATCATCACCATTATCATTATCATTAGCATCACTCAACTTCCGAACATAGACAACTATAGGGGAAAAGGGTTATATTGAACTCCTTAAGGAACTTATATGACCTTAAACGATGAAAGCTCTAGGGTCTGTTTCTGTCTGAGACTGATTGTTAAAACAATTTGTGACAGTCCAATATAGACATCCTAACGGGTAAATGTAAGTTAAACTAAGGGTAAATCGAACCTAGGTTCAGTCGATACGCATATAGTGTCAGCACCTAGTAAAATATAAAATGATGGAATAAATTGTACTTCTGTTTCTCTCTATCATAAACACACACACTTACGCATACACATTCGCCTTAGCAAACCTACCCACTCACACACATAAGCAGTAACATCGCGCTAAAACGACAACAGCATTAAAAAAATGGAAATAAAGATTTATATTTCTTCAAAGAGACCTTTTATTAAAACTAAAGATTTGCACTCACTAGGTAGAAGGTAACAAAAATTGTATTCTTTCAACTACTGCCACCAAAAACGGCAGACAAAATTCAGTCAAAGCAAATTTCTAGTAAAAAAAAAAAAAAGACGAAAGAAAACACATAAAGGAAAATTAAAGAGTTTATTTACTTAAAAACGATAGTTTAGAAAGCTTAAACAATATGTTTGTTTACTAGTAAACGGCTCTGCTTTAGAAATAACAATTCCAGAATATTGAACCAGTGGTGCAAGTTAGCCGCCAAGGTTCAAATTACACTCGCATCATTTTGTTATATAGGGAATTATCGCTACTTGGTTTAGATTCGTGTGTTAGTGTGTGTGTGTGTGCGTGTGTGTGTGTGTGTGTGTGTGTGTGTGTGTGTCCGATTACTAGTAAATAAACATGGGTGTGTATCTAACAAGTTAGACATGTGTTTGAATCTCAGTGTCTTTTAAAAAGCGGTTATTGTTTTAGACTACGTCATGTTTGTACTCACATGCATAGCAACAACAAATAATAATAATAATAATAATAATAATAAATCCAGATTTTTACAAATCTGTGCGAAATGAGTCCTAAATAGTCCAAAAATGACATTTAAAAAAAATTGTTCACCGTCTGTACGTGCAAAACTTGCAAGTGAATTAATATCTCAGAACCTATTGGTAAGATAGTGTATATCCAAGGTCAAGGTCACAGGGTCCACAAATGTTAGTCCAAAAATGACAATTGTACACCCAATTTTATTTTTTTTAAACGAGTTATTAATATTGAATTTATGGTTCTTTGAGGAATGATACATATTAATGAGACACACTTCCTATGCACATTTACTGGAGCTGACAATCAATCAATCTTTAATTTAATGTCTG
This sequence comes from Oncomelania hupensis, assembly GCA_036898135.1. Taxonomy (NCBI): domain Eukaryota; kingdom Metazoa; phylum Mollusca; class Gastropoda; order Littorinimorpha; family Pomatiopsidae; genus Oncomelania; species Oncomelania hupensis. The sequence continues at coordinate 30,234,539 of CM072516.1, read as the reverse complement.
TTCACACATTTAGGTGATGTTAGACATTGAAAATGTAGCTTTTAAAACACTTTAACTATTTCAAAACATAATTTCAAAACAAACAGTCTATAAGAGTCTACCAAAAGGGGATTTAGCAATAACTTTCACAACGTCTGTAACGTTTGGATGACACATTTAGGTGATATTAGACATTGAAAATGTAACTTTTAAATTGCTTTAACTATTTCAAAACATAATTTCAAAACAAACAGGCTATAAGAGTCTACCAACAGGAGATTTAGCAATAACTTTCACAACGTCTGTAACATTTGGATGATATAGAACCATGTCTACAGAATGTCCATATTCAGTTATGCTATGTCCATTTACTTTGAATATGTCTGTTAAAACAGAGCACTCAAAGAGAAGGTGATGTATTGATAGACTTGTATTACATATACATTTAACATCAGCTGAGTATTTAGTGTTCCATGCGTTCATTCTTAATTTATATATTAATTGAGAAAGTGGTCTTGAACAATTCAGTATATATATATTTTTAATGTTATTATCATTATAAACTTCCTTTTCTAGTAAGGAAAACATTTCATGATTACACATATTTAAATTTGTTATAATTATAGAATCTGACGACCTTTGTGCTGGAGCTAACCAAAGTCGGTTAGTATACGTACTTTGAAGTGACCTCGACCCTAAACTATGAGAGATATAAAGTCCAAACTTGTTGTGTTTAGGGATGATAAAATGATAAAATGATCTTTCATGTATGTTACATTTTTGTGCGTTGATCTTGAAGGTGAAGGTCATTTTAGGCCTTGAAAAAACATTTTAAAAATAGGTCCTTGTACAGTGGAATGGCTGTATATTTAACCCATAGTATGCAACAACATTGGGTTATTTGATAATACATGAGCATGAAAGGTCACGTGAAAGTTAAGGTCATCCCAAGGTCAATATCACTAAAGGTCTAGGTCGTCCCAAGGTCACATTTTTTTTTCATAATACAACTTTTGCTGTAGTTCATTTCATAGTACAAGAGTGTATGTGGAGTCGGAGGTCAAGGTCATCTCAAAATCAAAAGCATAGAAAGATCAAAATCGGTTTTACTTTGCATTTTAATGCCACCGTTTTATTTTTTTCTGGGCACTCATTTTTAAGTTAAATATTGCAAGTTACATAAGGAGCATGTGAGACAAGTGGGCTTTGCCCTTGTAGTTTTCTGTAAGATTTTATTTACTTTAGTATGTTAGTAATTTTAATTACCTTATTAAGCCTACGACTGATAGGCAATAGTGGTGAGAAACAATGCTTGTACTTAAAAACGAGTGAGTATATAATTTTAATGTTTTTTTTGGTGGTCGTTTTAACCAAAAAATATTTTTTTACAGTGATTAATTTGTTATGTCGCATATGGTGGCAGAATTGCTTACTTAAAACCACGTGATTGCATTGTTTACGCGCGCGCGCCCATAAACACACACACACACACACACACACTAACACACGAATCTAAACCATATAGCGATCATTCCCTAAAACAAAATGATGCGAATTTAATTTGAACCTTGGCGGCTAACTTGCACCACTGGTTCAATTTACCAGAAGAAAGGGGACTCAATTTAACCGTACACTAGTACTTGTGAATTTGCAGCAAAGGCAAGATGCTCGAAGAGCATTAACAGTTTATTTATGAACAGAAATACTGCTGAATGACCGGGAATTGTTCACAACATCATCATCCTCATAAATTCCATTCCTGAAAAATCAAATGTTCACTAAAGACTGCCAAACAATATTTTAGAAAACAATGGAGTTTAGCTCACCGCCCGCGTGTCTTCACGCGTGGCGCCATGATACGTGTGCATGTGAATGGATTCATAAATAGGACTAAAAAAACAAAATCAGGAGCTATTTCCCTTTAATTTTAGAGATAATGCAGTGGTCCAATTTACCTCCAGGTCCAAGTTACCCACCTTTCCCCCCTATTCGACAAGATACACGAAGGCCTACACCCATCCCCCTTAACGCTGTATTTCATTTTGTGAATGCGCGTCTGAGATCCGCAGTGCATGCTGGGAATGCGGTGGCAGCGATTAAAAAACAGCAATAGAACGGCCTCCTCTGAACAGAGAGTGTGCTTTTGAATAATGTGAACACAACAAAGCTTTCTCGGCTGACATGACGGCCTCCTTCTCACACTCTTTTCCATGATGCTATCGACGTCAGAATGGAAATTGACAGTGTGACGTCAATAGATGAAGTTATTTGTAGTTTTATCGACGTCATGACTTTACCCCAGTGATGACGCCACAGATGTCAAATGCGTAGAAATGCATTTTGGTCCCAATTTTGTGAATTCATTATTGCTATTATATATAATCTATAACTACTAATGGGTTACCGATGTGGACTTGTTTATATGAGCGCGTCTGCTGACGCAATATTACAATACTGCGTTCAACAACTAAATCTAGGATATAGTTAAAATATTATACAAACAAATCAATTCATTATCATGCGGTACGTAAATCAAAAAGATAAATCTCTAGGAGTAGCTGAATTGGTGCTTAAGGAGTCTGGGAAGCTTGAAACCATCCACTCAATGGCTCTCTCGGAATCTATGTCTATTTCAAAACTCAGTCGGGTAATGGATAGAAATAAAAGAAGCGAACCAACACACAGACAAACAAATAAACGGTAGCATCAAAATGAAACTGAAAAAAAGTACAAGGAAATAATTATTACGTATTCTATTGGACAAACTACGACGGCAATGACAATTTTATCGCGCAAACTGACGAAGCAAATGTAGTGGACTTAGAAACGCTGAAATATGGAAATGTTAACAAATAAAATAAAATAAACATATCATTGTACGCTAATCAAAAGTAAAATAACCACATGCATACAAAATAGTATTAGAAAAATGCACAAGCAGCGTAACATAGTAACACAATTATTTAACAAAACAAACATACACAAACATGTAGGCCTACATGCATTATAAAAATACTCTCATTGTATACAAGAGTATTTAATGTTAACACAAGCATCGCTATAAAATACGCAGCATAAAATCGTGTAACAAATGTAGCATAAAACTATATAAGCAATATAACATTCCAATACTGCTCCCGGGACAGCTTCAACAAATGTTGTAACACTATGCCTGACGACAATACCATACACACAAAAACTTTACCGTTTTCATCTTCAATCTCTGACGACGCCTCGAAGATCCGATTGGAGACCCTGACCTTTCCTGGCTGATAGTACGGACCGTCCACTTTGCCATCCTTGCACAACTTGGCCAGAATGGCCGTAGGTTTCAGAGGGTCTCGCCAGGCGTTGTAGCCGTGACTGAAACAACGCATTACAGAAACCTTAGCAATATATTTACCAAACACATAACAGTAATCATAAACATAATAGTACACAAGTAACCGTAACAGTATTAAAGGGCCCCAATTCGAAGGCTTTGTTTACTTTTGACGACAACGGGTTTATCCCTAAAATTCCCTTTACTATTACATTAAACAATGATACAGTACGGGGCTTTTGTTGCTCAAACCAACCGCTAAAGTTTGAATTTTTCATGTCGGTTCTGACAGGGAGTGATTTCCCCTGTTTTAACGGTACATCAAGACCATAGCCGTGTGACCTTTGACCCTATTTCTGAGTGAACCACGCGGCTTCAACAGTGCGTCTTTGGTGTGTGGGTCTATTTTTGTAACTTAAAATGAAAAACCTTACTAGCCATTTTTTTAACGAGTTCTGTCGTTTACCGGCTTTGGTAGGTGCTATTTTTAGCTCAAGAATGTTGACTAGCCGTTGCTATTAATTAGGCACTAAAATTACGGAATTTATTCATTTTTAAAAAATATATTTTTTTGAAAGAGTTATTTTTTGTTGTAGAATTATTTTTTTTAGTGGGGCAACATTCACTGTGAATGATAAAAGGATCTGTGGACTGGTCAAATGGGTCCCTTGAAATAAGTGTTCATATTTAGGAGAACGTGCATGCTCGCGAGAGCAGCTCAAGGTGTAAAGAAGGCTATTGGTGGACATCAAAACAGCAATGCCTAAGACTGGGAAATCAAAGAATTCGGGAGTCGAAGGCAAAGCTACACCGAGTGTATGGGTGGGGAGTGGTAGTTATGGTGAATTCAAAGGTCTTCGGCGAGGCAGTGTGTAACAAAATTCCAGGGTAAGAGTGGCGGCCGTCTGCCTTAATTTCTGAAACAAAGGTCCGTGTCAGTTTGAAGTCAATAGCCGTGCATTGAGAGGAAACCGCTGTAATCTCCAAGTCGTTTTATTGCCTTGTTTGTATTGGAAATAACCTGAGTTGTTACCTATTCCTACCACTACGCAATGTAAACCAGTCATTCACTGAATGAAACGAAGCCCGTATGATAATAACATCCAGCTTCAGAAGAGCAAGAGAAAGGGAAATTGTGCGGGTTTAGGAAAAACAAGGTCGAGATTTGTTGATAGTGAAAACAGTTCCGACATGATTTCGAAAGCTCAACTTAATCGACGTGGCCTCTTACTGAGACGGAGATCAATCACAATGGCGTCGGAGCGAAAGAGAAAAGCTTCATACGGGTCGGAGCAGACGGAAGTGTGAGCTAGTTTAAAATAAAGGACTCAATCTAAAAAATCAACACCGAAACGCTGGCGTCAAACGGCTCCCTTCAATCAACCAATCAGCTTTTAGCACGTGACTGGCGGGAAGCACGTGACGCTAAGCGCGCAGGACAGCGAATGCCCGGATGGCAAAGGAGGCAAAAGCTCCCAGCCGTCTCTCGCCAGCACGGGCCACAATTTACAGGCGTAAAATCAAATCACCCGTCGCCGCCAATCGAATATTTTCCATCCAATACAAGCCAATTAACGTCCCTGCCGCCTGGGACGGTTGGGCGGTTGGCATTGGGGGGTGGCAGACGGATAGGGATAGCGGTTGAGGCGAGCTTCGAGAGGGTCCCGCTGAGGATTGCATGATTCTTAAGCTTTCGCGATTTGTACAACATTGTTTTAAGGATCAGAGAAACACAAACCTGAGATAACCAACAAAAGCATTTATGGAAGATTATCAAACCGGGAGATTTTAACTTTGCACAATTATACTTATGGAGAAGATGCTGCAACAATGAAAACAGAACTGTTATAAGTCTTTCAAATTCTTGCACTTTCATCTCTTAAAAGAACGTAATACAGTGCACCACGTAAAATATATTTTCGCTGAACTTCACAAACTTATTTTTAATAAAGTTATATCAGAAACAACATTGTTTCGCATGAAAAATGCCAAAGCTAACAAGACATTTTTTTGTTGCTGCAACAAACTTTTTTGTTGCTGCAACGCACACCCGAAAATATGGTCGATTTTGACAGAAAGCGACAGTTCTGCGACCAAGAGAATGGAAGTGTATGGGTCCGGGGAGGATAGAACAAAAGTGATGACGAATGTGGGAGAAAGGGTGGAGGTAGGAAGGGGAGGAAGTAAGGGGGGGGAATGAAGGAGAGCTTTAGATAACAAAAAAATAAAGCAGAGGCAGGCTATAGCAGAGGGTCTTTAAATCGTGAGGCGGGCTGAACGTTTCCAGAGGAGCTCCGTCACCCATGGGACGTGTATGTGCTGTGGAAATGGGAAAGTGGTTTAAAACCGGATAGAAGACGACGACGACGACGACAAAGGAGGAGAAGAAGATGGAGGATATGGGCTTCAAATAGAAGGAGGAAAAGAAGACGGAAAAGAGGAGGAGGAAGGGAAAGAGAAGAAAAGGCAGGCGCAGCAGAAACAAGAAAATGTAAGACTGCTATGAACGACACCGTGTATTTCTTTTTCCAAAGATGAACAAGGTTAGACCTTTGCTCAGAAAAAAGCTTTTTAAGATTCGTTTTGTTGAACATATTAAAGCAGAAATTCAATGTGGGTGGGGGGAGGGGGGATGAAAGGGCAGTGTAAAACAGTAATATGAACAAATAAGTAGAGACGATAGTTTGAGTGAGCAAAAGGAGTAAGGCTTGTTACGGATGGAGAAGAAGAAGCGAGGTTGCCGACGTCAAGGAATAAAAGGGCGAGGGTGTATGTAGAAAGGGGTAGAAGTGGGAGGGTGAGGGTGCGGCGGGGGGGAAGGGGGGAGGGCAAAATTCAGAGGGGGAGAGTGGGAGGGACAGACGAGGCTCCACGGAGAGAGAGAAAGACGGGTGGAGAAATAATGAGTGCACACGCCATCGGGCCTGCAGCGAATTTGTGGCAATTTCCATTCTATTTCCTCTCTATTAGGCCCGTCATGCTCCTGGCCGCCCCGCTATCGACCAGACAAAGGCCTTGTCCTCAATGAGTATCAGGGACTGTGGAAACCGTATTCACGGTTTCACCACAGAGACTAAATCGCTAACCGTAGCTTAAGTCTACACATCGCTTGAAGTTGTGATGACACATTTCATATACAGACTTAAAAACAAATTTACGATTTAATTGTCAAAAGTTAAGTGGAACTAACAAATCTCTGATACGCAGTATGAGGTCGTATCATGCACTACCGGAAAATCCAGAAATAATTGTATCAATGAATAAGCGAGGAGCAATCACTTCAGCGGTGACGCGGACCCGATGACCGCACAAAAAGATGGCAGTCATACATTTACGAAGAAAGCTTTAACATCGTCGGAGTGGATACTAACTCGTCGCTCATCCCATTTCATCCAGCTGAAAAGCATTCAACGTTCTATGGTTGAGACTTATAATTTGGTCCTTAACGGCGGTCTAACTCTGGCAACTCTGATGAGCTCTTCTGTGAAGTAAGTGAAATTTTCCGTTGCTCGTCTTCTTCAGGACAGAGGACTTGTCAGCAGTCCAGAAAACTGGTAAACCCAGTTAGACTAGAACCGTTTGCATGACAGCATGTATGCCTTAATACAATGTGCACAACAAATTGTCCAGTACGAAGGGATTGCAGGCAACCAGTGACTCAGGTTTACAACGAGTGTACCCATAGGAAAGTGACTGACTGTGACAGCGGACGGCTGACAAGATTTTGTGCCATTGATGGAGAGGTGTAGGGAAAGAAGGAGGGAGAGAAAATGCTTGAGTGCGCGCGCACATGTGTGTGTGTGTGTGTGTGTAAGAGAGAGAGAGAGAGAGAGAGAGAGAGAGAGAGAGAGAGAGAGAGACAGAGCTGGCATCAGGGAAAGGGAGACAATCATGACCTGTCAACCAGCAACATGGACGGTGATTTGTACTGGTCTTGCGGTCGTCATCATAAACATCATCCCCCCGCACAACTTGCAGTCCACTAGAGGTACCCATGTGACCCACCCCCGCCCTCCATCCTCACCTCACTCCCTCACCGCGCAGCCCGATCTAATCTCAACCTTCCCCTCCCTCTTCTCTCCTCAACACTATATATCCATGTTACCTTCTTCCGAACCCACGTCCACAAAAACACATGATATAAGCTTACCTTCCCCCCAAAAGAATGGAATAAACACCGGCTCGAGTTAGATCCTGTTTGGGCCAACACCTTGAGCAGCTCCTGAGCTAGTAAAGTGCCATATAATATAATAACAATTATAATAGAGCGAGCGTTGTGGCCAAGTGGGCTAAGGCGGGACTAACTTGCCTTGTCCACAGGCCAGAAACCAATGGCGCCAGACAGGTGTGGGTTCGAGCCAACATCTGGGCGTTATGTTTCTCCGAATATTATTTACTTTCGACTCGGGCAACCTCTCGGGGGTTTTCTCCGGGTACTCCGGTTTGCTCCCCCAGCAAATTTTCAAAATCACAACTAATGTTAGGTTGGGTTTGGGCGCGCCACAGGCTGCGACTACGCTTTACCCAGGGGAGGCGGCCCAGAATTTCCCTATGGAAAAAGGGACAATAAGGTAAATAAAATAAAATAATATAAAAAAATGATAATAACGACAATTAATTCTGTATCTTCCTTTCTCTTCGTATCTTGGTTGTCTTGAGCTTTTAACGGTGTGCATCAAGGTGCCCGTTTTCGGCTAGCACCCTGAGCAACACTCTGAGTTGTTTTCTTTTTTATAAAAGCGCTATATCAGAAAACATTCACCATATCTTTTTCCACACCCCTTTTTCAGTTTCCTGCTATTGATTGTTCTTGTTCTGTCTTTTTGCCCTGCCTTTATTCTTGTCTTCTCTTCTTTTGTTTCTGGCAATTCCAGACCCGCTCCGATAGTTGCAGGAACATGTTTTGTTTTCCTCGAGTCGTTTACTGTTCTGGCTGAGCGAATGCAAATGTACTTTGCTATATAGGTAGCGTTCTCTCCTCCTCTACCTATTACTCACCTCGCTGAGTGGTACACCTTGGTAGGGGACTTTAAAAAAAAAAAAAGGGGGGGGGGGGGTTGAGACGAAGAAGTAGGATGAACTAACACAGTGACACGAATATTGATGCTGATCACTCGTTGTCTCGTTAATATAGATCTATGAAAATAATGATGTCATGTCATGTCATAGGTCTAATCTAAGCTACGAGAAGGACAGAGCAAAAAGAAGGGCGAAGAAAGATGTAGATGAAAAAAGACGAGGCAGAAGAAGAAGAAGTAGAAGGTGGATCCGGAGAAGGTGGTAGAATATGATGATGACGAGAAGGCGTTTACTGTTCTGGCTGAGCGAATGCAGGTGTACCTTGCAATACAAGTAGCGTGCACTCTACCGCGTAAACTTCCCAACTTATATAGGAGGCAAACCTTGGTAAAGAATTAAAGAAAAATTTTAAGGAAAGAAGAAATATAGAGGATTGACGTAAATGTAGTGGAGGGGGAGGGGGGGAGGGAGGGGGACAAGAGGAAGGAGAATAATTAAAATACACAGAGCTAGAGTGGAAGAAGACAAGGAGGAGGAAAACAAGAGAAGAGGAGATTAAGAGACAAGGAAAACATAATGTTTGTAAGAGCCTTAGGACGGCCTACTAGCGCCAAAACCGAGAGTTACCATTATTACGAGATCATTGAAATTAATACGTGTTCTGTGTAATTTACAGAGATACCGTAATCCATAGTATTAATGAATAATTATCAGTATTTGCCACGCCTTCCTAGCGCCAAAACCTGATAATTACAAATAATTATCATGAGATTATTACAAATACCATAGGAGCGTTTTGCGGAAGACATTGATGGATTGGCTGGAGAGGAACAAGAACTTGAACAGCTGGTACAGAGGCTTGACACCACCTCCAGAGCCTATGGAATGGAAATAAGTGCAGAGAAGACTAAAATGATGACCAACAACATCAAAGTCCAAAGCCAATCCCTCAACACAGTGCATAGCTTCAAATATGTAGGAGCCATTGTAGACAATGGGTCCCGACAGGAAGTCCTCTCCAGGATCGCACAAACAACTGCTGCCCTGACAAGGTTGAAGCCCATTTGGAAAGACAGGACCATTCGTCTACATTCCAAGGTAAGGCTGCTGCGCTCCCTTATTATCTCCATCTTCCTATACGCTTGCAAAACATGGACCCTCACAGCAGATCTACAACGACTAATACAAAGCATGGAGATTAGGTGCTACAGAAGACTTCTGGGCATTTCCTAAACCCAGAACATCACCAACAACGAAGTCCGACTGTCCATTGCATAAGCCATTGGGCAACACGATGACATGCTCACAGTGGTGAAGAAACGGAAACTCCGATGGTATGGCCACGTCACCAGAGCATCAGGTTTTGGAAAAACCACACTGCAAGGCACCGTGCAAGGAGGCAGAAGAAGACTTCATAGAGCCTTTCATTATGTTTCTGAAGTGTTACGACATACTCTAGTCCGATTCTTTTGCGGATTTAAAGGAACTGCATGAGGCCCCGAGGATTAGCTTATTGCTTTGCTTATTTGTGTGTGACAGTAAGTTTACCTGAGAATATACATCGATGTCACATTAAAAGATAATAGAAAGGGCACTCGTTGCTCCAAACGACCGCTATGCTTTCAATTTTGGGTTTCCCTTCCGGGATAGGTAAGCAGACAATTATAGGCCGTGCCATAAAACAGTTCGCTGCATTGCTATTTTGGGAATAGACGTTGATGCTATTAATAGACGCACACATAAACATATGAAACTATCTATTTGTATCAAACAGTACATTTGAAAGAGGTTATTTCTTTGGTTTAAACTTCTTTTTTTCAGTGGGTCGACACTCACTATGAATTTTTAATATGCCCTTTACATGAAGTACGGTATTCTGCATAAATTCAATTGCAATCAGGAAAATAAAATTGTACTTTTATTTTACAAAATTCCTAAACCAATTCTGCAGGGACTTCACGACATTCCTAGAAACGTTAGGGATTTCATGAAATCCCCGATTGGAACAGAAATTTCAATAAATCCTTACAGTTTGCAAAATTTCAAGATTCTAAAAAAAATCTAAAAAATTTAATGAAATTTCATAAAATTCTTGCTTATAAGAACGTCACGTAACATAGGCGTGTATCTTAACACATACACCACTGTACAGTATGCATGGCTAGGGTGCTAGAAAATTTCACCATCTGTTGGAGAGGACCCTGGAGATGATTGGCTGTGTGTTTTCACTGCGTTGAAGGCTTTTTACATACCAATCTTCAGTACTGAGGCAAAAGATACAAACACCATTCGGCCTTTTACCCAACAGAAACAAATTTGAAGGCTTTATCTTAAACTATACGACTTTTGCTCAGTATGAAGTGAAGTTTCTATCCAAGCAAAGATGATTCTAGAGAATATTAGGGAATCCGAACGAGACAAATTTTATTATATTTGCAACATGTTTTATGATTTAGTTTTACACAACAACAATATTTTGCTTGCAGATAGCTTGAGTAGTGGTCCACCGTTGCTTGTTCATCGTTCTTTAGGTTAAAGCCTGAGTCAAAACATCGCCACGAAAATGTACACATTTGACAATGCTGATTTTCAGTTTTATGCGTGCGACTGTCTGGAAATAAATTTGAATGGCTTGCCATCTTGCTCTGTCTATCTGCGTGAGTGTGTATTAGAGAAATAGGGAGGGTTAAAGACAAAGGTCGACGAAAATGAGAATAAAAATTTTGCCATTTTCGTGATCCCTCCTTGTCCTGTTTATGTTGCTTCGTGTCACTTTTGTGTGTTTTTGGAGTCAGGGAGGTGTTGCCAACTCCGGAATGGACTTCTTTCTAGGGGGGGAGAGATGTATCCATTTGAAAAATAATCAACTTGGGAGAACACTGACTTCCTTAATCTACCGCCTTCCCCCTTTCTCCTATTGTGTGGGTGCGCGCAAATGCTTGTATGTGTGTGATTGTGTGCGTGTGGTTGTTTTAGCATGTGTATGGGGGTGTGTTTGTATGTGTGTGTGTGTTCACATTTTGTGTAAGAAGTGCTGTGAGCGCGCGGGTGTGTTATCGATGGACTCACGACAAAATATGTGTCTTATGCTCTCTCTCTCTCTCTCTCTCTCTCTCTCTCTCTCTCTCTCTCTCTCTCTCTCTCTCTCTCTCTCTCTCTCTCTCTCTCTCTCTTTCTCTCTCTCTTTCTCTCTCTCTTTCTCACTCTCTCTCATTCTCTCTCTCATTCATTCTCTCTCATGCTCTCTCTCTCATGCTCTCTCTCTCCCGCTCTCCCTATCTCACCCCTTCTCCATCTCTCTCTTGTTAATATTTGTGGGTATTTGGTGCCTGTTTCATTTTTGGATAAACACGAACGTTCCCAAGTAGATCCCAAACTTCGTGTCTTTCCGCCCCCTTTCCTCTGTCTCCTCGGGTTTATCAATCTGGCATCATAGGCTATACTGATGAATGTACATCACATCTCTTTGTCTTATAGGTCTACATCCCTGATTCCTTCCTTGATTTCTTTCTGGAACTTTCGGACACAGTGTTTGTGGGTTCCCCCTCTCCACACTTCTTCTTGGCCTTCCTTTCTGCCTTCACGTCTTAAGTTGCTACCTTCCAAATCACTGTTCTCTTCCTCCCATTGTTACAGTTACAGCTGCTGCTGCTGCTGCTGCTGCTGCTGTTGTTGCAGGCTGACTACAACGTAGAATACAGAGAGGCCCCAACAGCAGAGGAAGGCAAGGTTCAAACCGAGTATCTGAGGCTCCTCAGCCATACTTCAGCATCGAATTACATTTTTTGTATATGGTATAGCGCATTTACCAGCTCAAAGAACAGCTCAAGGCGCTGACCGAAAGGAGGGATTAAAACCCAGGCTGCCCGAGACGTCAACTTGTGGCTTAAAGCGCACTGTAAAAACATAATTGATGCACCCCGAGCGACCTAGATTCTATGATTTTTGTGAGCGTTAATTTTAACTTGTCTTGTGCCCGGTTGACAAAGTTGGCGGATTACTTAACGTGCCATTGCAGCGACACTAGAGGAAGCAAACAAAGGTTCATTTCAGAATTTGGATTCTTGTGAGAAGAAACGAAAAAAAAACAACAAAAAAACACTCTGTCACCAATCGAGATTCGAACTCGGTTTCTCCGACAGGCCAGGCAATAACTCACTGCTGAGCCACTGTGCTACCACACGTGCATAGCCTCAGCTAGTCTCTTGATATTCTTGGAGTAGGCAAGCTCGGGGTGCACGGCACGTGAAAAATGTCCCGCTTGGCGCGAGCGATGACAGGCAAATACACACGTTCTACAGAAAAAGCACACTGGAGAAATTTGCGGCTGTCGGGAACCTCCTGGCTGCAGAGTCGACACAATGAAAGCAGCTGAATGAAGCTGCAGGCAACCCCATTGTAAATCACTTGCCTCCTACGCAATTGGCACAACAGGTAAAAAGGCTGGGCTGATGTGATGAACTTCCCAGTACAGCCATAAGGCAGACAGCTGCATGCAATGAAATGGTGGTTAGTTCAACGTACGTTTGCAAAGTTTCTGTCGCTTGTTAATCCTTGTTACTACTGCTAATGAATTATCGATTTACATAACGGAAGTTAATTGGTGATTGTACATATACATCTGTACATTACAATAATAAACAAATTGTCATCATTGTCCGAACAGACCCCATCGTCCACTAATAAAAAAAATGCGGCTTCAAAAAGAGGTTGACTGGAGGTTTTGCCTATGTCTTGTTAGCTCCCTTGGAGCCAAAATGGAGTTGCGTCCCTTCAGATTTTTCCAGTTTTTGTTCCCCCGCTCCAGGATGCATATGTATTGCCTTCCTTGGCGTGTCTTCTGTTTTGCTAGCAAAAAGCTCCCCAAATACTATATTACAAGACTTGGTCACAAAGAGCAGATAAGAAAACTCAGTACTCTGCCGGTTGTAATATGTTCTTTTGATTTTGATAGTTTGGTATGTCAATAGACGGAATCTTAAAAGAATTATATATTTAGCAATATAATAATGCCATAATAATATTTCAGAAACATCAGTGTGTAAGCAGACAACCTTCAGCCGCTCAATTCTACCTCTGTCGATCATTGTAGATATCTCAAATAGTAGAAACACGTTACCAGTTGCTCTGCTACCTCATTATTTTCCCCCATATTTCTGAAATAATGTGTGTCAACATGCTATTGCAACTAACGGGTCATCTCAAGTTATTAAATCTGAAGTCCCTTCCTTCGTGCTGGGCACTGGTTTTAACTTCTTGTCCCGACAGTTCTCTTCCGTTTCCGCGCTTTAGATGACAAAACAAGATTGCATACAGTTCACAGTTTGAGTGTGTGTAGATGCATTAGACCTAGGCGTTGACTTTGTACACAGAAAGCATCGTAACGGACAGTAATTAAATGAGGCGCGCGACGGAACAAAGTCTATATACAGGTTTTATTCTTTCTATGTTTTTAAAAGTCATATTATTAAAAAGATACGAAATGGGAGGCCAATTGTATTATACTTTGACTATAGTTACATAATGAAATTAATTACAACATTTACATCGTAACTGCATACTATCGCCTCCAAAAAAAATACAAAAAATCCCACATGCATTGTTGGTACATCCCCGATAGCACAGCGTGTGAATAGCGGACATCTTGTTGAGAGCGAGAAGCGAGAAGTGACGGGAAGACGCGTCAGAAATGCTCCCAGAATGCCTGGCAAACCTTTCCACAATGCAACGGGCTGGCAGTTGCGCGCGGAGGTACACTTCATCAAAGTGCCGCGCATTCTGAACAACGACAGTTGCTACACACAACAAGCTTCTAGTCTGAAAGTAACAGCCTTGTATTTTTCTTGTTCCATCATTTGTCTTCAGACTGCCCTCCCCTCCCCTACCCTCCCCCAACCCCACTCTCACTCCCCACCCTCTTTTGTTCTATGCCTTACTTTCCAAACGAAGGGTAATTAAAAAATATATAATTTTGAGGAGGAAAAACAAACTGTTTTACGCTGTATGCCTACCAAATTTGGGTCCAAGATTTATGCGGTTTTATTCAGTTGTTTAGTGACAATTGTCAAAAAATTTATTGACATAATACAGAATCGAAGCGTGTTTTCTAGAAATGGTTGGTAAATATAGACAAAACAAAAGAACAATTTCTCATTGAACATTACTCACAGTTCATATTTCTTGCCAAGCAGGTGGCTCTGTGTCGACTGTAGTAACGGTTCTCCAGGTCTATCTTGGTCTCCCCGATCAGGTCGTCCATGCCCACAAGGTCCCAATCAAACACCTGCAGCCGTATAACGACTCCATCAACGACCTTTATAAGTGCTAACATACATCGCTGCAAAAGACAAAACAAGGTGAAGATCCATCAATATTATATTGTTTTAACTTAGTAGTAGTATTAGAATTAGTAGTAGTAGTAGTATCAAATAATAATAATAATAGTAGTAGTAGTAGGCTAGTATAGTAGTACCTACAACAACGGTACTACTATTTCTACTGCTGCTACTACTACTACTATTACTACTACTACTACTACTACAACTACCAACAACAACAACAATAATTGAAATTTAGAAGTAAATAAATAAAGACAGAAATAAAGAAAGAAACAATACAAAGACATTATCAACGTAATCATCATCTTTATCGTCATTTACATTATCATTGTCATCAATATCATTATCAACAATATCATTATCATCATCATATCCACCGTCAGCATTGCCTTCCCATCAAATGAATCTGAGCCGAGTATAACGTCAGCCAACCCTTTATAAGTGCTAACATACACTCGCTGAGATTAACCAACGTTAAACACAAGAGGTGAGAAATATTTACCACGACAGTAATAACCCCATGGTTAATGCATTATGCTAGATTCAAGGTTCAAATGAAATGGCCCAGTGTTGCAGCTGTACGTTCTAAGCCGTTGTTGCACCTGTTCGCTTCATGCACTTAATCCATCCTTCCCTACATCAGACCAGCAGCAGCTGTGATAAGCAAGGTTTATCGATAGCCGTTCGCATCGGCTTCGAACAATCGTACAGTATATTTTGCATGGGGGTTGTTATGTTATAAAAGGTTCAAGATCACACCCAGTATATTTCGACGCCAAATCAAGTCAGGAAATCTTTATTCCACAAAACAAGGGAAAAGTCACATATCCTTTTCAAATTCACAGTTGGTATTGCCATACTTGATAAAATAAAATTTAGGCCGAAAAATATCCTCTTCCCAAAGAACGGTTTGATAGATATCGCCAGATACATGTTTACGTGCCTAGAAATAAAATCAAGTTGGATTCCAAAAAACAGCATCGCAACGAAAGTGTACAAAGCAGGCACAGTTGTTTATTTACATAACAAAGCAGAGAAGCCTAAACTTCAGATTACCCGATTATGCCATTCTTTATGTGACGACAATGCAACTCTCCAAGTAAACTTATTGCACAAAAAAAATAAACAAGCATCTTTTATACCCCTTGGGCAGATTAAATAGGTACCATTACTAAGCAAATTAAAACAAATCATTTATTAAAAAATATACTTTCGATATTATCATTACCGTGGTCTCGTTTCTGAAGGCGAGAATACTCATAGTGTTTATACACATTTCTTCGCTGCCACTTGCTTACCTATAACTAAATCGATATTTACGCTGCGGTCTTCTCAAGCGCAGTTGAGCATTACGGGGATACAAGCACTACTCAAGACAACATCAACTAAGCTTAGGCCTACTACTGCAGGACATTCAGTTTTGACCGACATGTAAATGTACATGAACTGGAAATATTAAATGTTCTTAAAATAATTCGTCTCGCGTGATTAAC
The DNA here is from genome assembly GCA_036898135.1 of Oncomelania hupensis. Classification (NCBI taxonomy): domain Eukaryota; kingdom Metazoa; phylum Mollusca; class Gastropoda; order Littorinimorpha; family Pomatiopsidae; genus Oncomelania; species Oncomelania hupensis. Next base: position 30,218,388 of record CM072516.1, on the reverse strand, counting down.
ATAAATCTCAATGTATTTAACTTTATAGTTACGCGGAGAGTTCAAGTAGGCCTAAGCGTATATCAGACAGGCAAGTAAACATGTTGAAGGAGAAGAACACAGCAGATTAAAAGATTATGTTATTTTTTTAAATGAGTTTTGTAGTTTGTATGTATATGTTTTTGTAATCGAGGGTGCGCGTAGTATGTGTGTACTCAGCCGGTTTGTTTGTTTGTTTTTTTAAGTTTAACGTCTCAATTTCCACCGGTGGTTTTCAGACAAGAAAATATATGGAATGGGGGAAAAGGTTGCGCTCTGGATGGGGAAAGGTCATTTAAACAAAATACAGTCAATCATGAAATCAAAATTAAATAAATTAAGTATTCAAACAAAATTTTAAAACTCTTTTAAAAAAAATGTAACCTGTACATGTACATGCGTGTCATCGTGATGTGAATGTGCTTGCGTGCGTGCGTCCGTTTCGTGTGCGTTGGTGTGTCAGTGTGTGTGTGGGGGAGGGGGAAGAGAGGGGCGAACGCGAGCGTGTGTGTGTGTCCATTTAAAACAGTACGTTCACGGTTTGTAACTACAAAATATAACTATATCTTATACGAATGTGAATGCTTTATTAAATCATGGAGAAATTAATTTTAAACATGTCTTCAGATGCATTATCAAAGTTTATCCCGTGCTTTTCCCGTGTGCCATATCGCCAATGGTAATTGTGGACGGTAAACTTCAATATTCATACTTCATTCTTGCTTCTTCAACTTCCATGGACAAAATCATTTCTTTTTCCAACCCACTGTTCCAGAAAGAAAATGAAACAAAAATTATACATTCCGTACTGTACAAACAACAAAAAATCCGTTGTGTACAGTCTTGACCAGCCATATATAATTCACTAAGGGACCTACGAGGCTGTCAAACAGACATTGCTGGTTGGTTAATCCATCGTGCTAATCCGGGTAAACCGCTTTAAAGTCTTCGTCCGCGCTGCGAGGATTACGCCCAAAGACGCTGCGATATTGGATAGGGCGAATGGTGATCATATGCTGTTCATGGTAATGGTGTGAGCGTGCTTTGGTGGCAGCAAATGTAACAGTGGTGGTGGTAGTACTGCCGTATGGTGGTTTTTGTGGTCAATGGGTAAGGGTGAAAAGTATGGCCGTAAGTGTGGTGGTTAGGATGATAAGAGGTGGTTTTCCTGGCGGTTGTGGCGAATGATGCTGATGTTGACAGTGGTGGTGGAGTTGGTATTGTGGATGGCCAGTATTGGACAAATGTATGGTTTTCTGAAATGTTCTCATGGGTGCTGGGGGTTTCAGTATAAAATACATTACACTTTCTGGAAATTTAGTGCTTTAAATTCTCACTGTCGCTGTCTTCTCGATTTGCCATCATTCTCATCCGGACAACCGATTCGCATAAAAGATCTGCTATACTAACTTCTTCTTCGCTAGACCGAGCCTCCCCCTACCTTTTTTACAACTCTTAAAGACATCCCTTAACTGTGTATGGGGTCTGTTGGATCAGCTTGGGAATATGGACGCTTTCTGCCAGGTGGTCACTAGGGCTTCCTATATGTTACAAACATCAAAATTTATAGCAAAACATTTTATATATATGTTGATAAATGACTACATTGCTAAATATTTATAATGATGTTTGTATTCTATTTTGTTTTTTGTAAACGGGGGTTCGATAAATTAGAGTACAGCCACAGCCGTCCTCTGCGTGGGATGTATTTTATTGTAAAGTGACTGGCTGGTGGAGAGCTTTCAGTTTTACCACTAGGTTGTTTCAGCAGATCTTTAATGCGGATCAGGGTTGTCCGGTCCTGATTTGGCTCGGAAGAGTCCGCTGGACCTAAAGCAATAAGCATGTAATGTAATGTAATGTTCTGAAATGTTCTCAAACAGTCCTAAACAGTTCCCTTACTCTCTGCTTAATATTTATCATAAGAATAATAGCAATCAAAAAAGTAACAAGAACGGCGACGATGACGACAACAACACCAATAATAATAATAATAATAATAATAATAATAATAATAATAATAATAATAATAATAATAAAAATAATAATAATAATAATATTGTCCAATTCTGGCCATCCACACTACCATCTCCACCACCACTGTCAACATCAGCATCATTCGCCACAGCCGCTAGGAAAACCACTACATCTATCAGCAGCACTTTACATCATTTACATTCTTTCTTCATTTATAATTCTTTTTTGTGCTTTTCTGTGTGTGTGTCGTGTGTCTGCGTGTGTGCATGCATTTCTATGCTGTCTAATATTATATATAAAACATTATTGTATGATTAGATGAATGTTGGTGTGTGCGCGCCTAGATCCGCAGAGTATGCGCCTTACAAATGCTAATAATAATAATAATAATAATAATAATAATAATAATAATAATAATAATAATAATAATAATAATAATTATTATTATTATTATTATTATTATTATTATTATTATTATTATTAACACCAATAATTTAAAAAATAATAATAATAATAATTTTTCCCTATTGGAAATGCGCAAGTATTCACACCCGACACCCCTTCCAGTTTCTAGTACCCCACAACAAACTCTCTGACATTCTGCTTCCCCTGTATTACATTTCCCTCCTGGAACCATTCCCCTGTCTTTCTAAAACACACATACCCACCTCCCCACTCTCCTCCTCTTCCCTCTCACTGACTACCTTTCTCCATGTCTCTTTTCCATGCCTCTATTCCATGTCTATATTCTATATCTCTATTCCATGTCTCTATTCTATATCTCTATTCCATGTCTCTAGTCCATGTCTCTATGCTGCGCTTCTTACTTCACCCCTTTTTCCACATCTAATCTCTCCCTCTCCCCTTTCCCCCAACACCTCATGTTCCCCACCCCCACCCCTCTTTCTCTCTCTGTATCTTCCCATTTTCTCCTCCGCCCCACACTTCCCATTATCCCCTCCACAACCCATCTCTTCTCTCTACCTTCACATCCAACGCCTCTCTCCCCCCCCTCCCTTTGCCCCCGCCTCCCAATAAAAAAAAATTGCATGACACGACCTTTTTACCTGTGCTCATCGGAGCGTGAGGCCGGATGACAGTATGCCCAGCAAAAACAGAGCACCGCCCACCCACCCCTTACCCCTGCCCCTCCCTGCCAAATACCTGGCTGGAAACCCAACACCCCACGGCGAAACCAGGATCCCACCTGCAGCGAGACCCATCCATCCATCCAGCCCACTCTTCTTATCCAACCTTCTATCCCTCCTGCCATCCTCTTGTCCCTCCCTCCTTCCCCTTCCCCCTTTCCAGACCACCCTCGCGCTCTCCACTGCATTAATCCTGCATATCCCATCACTAACTCAACCACACCTACTATTGTAAGTATCACCATTTGCGGGCAGCTCCCAATTGCGGGCACCGCTTTCCAGACGTCAAGATTAGATTGATGACAATTTTTAATAATCTACCAACGATCGACCTATTTTTTTCGGTGTAGTCTTTCTTCCCCCCCCCACATATATTGGAATACATTTTATTTTTAACTATTTATTTTCTATATCGTGTTCACGACTGTTAATCCGAATTTTTTTTTAACTTAGAAGTTTAGGCCCGATTTAACATAGACTTAGAAGTTTAGGCCCTATTTCTTTCAGCATGAACGAAACTGACAACTGAACAGCCATGCAGTCCGCCATTGCCAACACGCACCCTTTGTTCATTCAGACCGATGTCGTTGTTGTTTTAACTGAAAATTAACTGCCGTTAATTAAAACACTCCTGAACCTGTAGAAAAATGTCGGGTGGTTGACTATATACAAAAATATTAACCTATTGTAAAGTATGTACAGAAGGCTTTCTGCTTCCATCACGCGGTTTTACCACATTACAACGATTTACACGGTAGGGCTTTTAGTTCTAAATACGTCTGGAAATACAAATAGATTAATAGATTAATAGACAAATAAATAAATAAATAAATAAATAAATAAACACCCAAAATTTTTTGGTGGTAAAACATTTCTCCACTAGTGCGCTACGTACGTGGGCTACAAACCCAAGTCATCTCTTTGAAACCACAAGCTTCCAAATAGGCTATCTGTAAAATCATGTGATTTACGCTTCAACACCCCGGAGACTGTTTTACAATGGAAGGTATCCAATTCCTTGTATCGTTTTTATCATTCCCAAACCACTACTTCATAATTATATTTTTTGTAAAAAAAAACGCCGTGCTCCTTCGTGTGTACGTGCGCGCTTCTTGGCGATTGCGTTTATGGTGAACCTGTGAATAGAATGTTGACCTATGTCTTCTGGTGTAACCTTCTTCCCTTCTTCCTTTTGTTCCGCATCCTTCAGTTTTTGTCCTCCTTATTGCGCATTTCCTCCTCTTCCTCTCCACCTTCTTCTTCTTCTTCTTCTTCTTCTTCTTCTTCTTCTTCTTCTTCTTCTTCTTCTTCTTCTTCTTCTTCTTCTTCTTCTTCTTCTTCTTCTTCTTCTTCTTCTTCTTCTTCTTCTTCTTCTTCTTCTTCTTCTTCTTCTTCTTCTTCTTCTTCTTCTTCTTCTTCTTCGTGGACCTCCACCGTCACATCTTCTACTCTCTCCATTAACCCTCTTCTCCAAACTTCCACATTTTCAAGCATACCTAGGAAGTCATCACGCAATGTATTGTTAATTTTATTACGCTAGCAATCCTCCTGTAGTTTTATATTACACTGCAATAAACGTTTGGGCATCAGTGGGTGGGTGGGTTGGGTGAATTCGGAAAAATGTTTCTGACTGGTTCGTATAGCAACTCAACCGGCCGGGTCACTGTTTAAATGATTGTTGGACAGCGATATTCTTCCATGATATGGATGGTAATGGTGTGGTGCGTGGGTATGTATGTAATGTAATGTAATGTATGAATTATGAAAATTGACATTTTATTAATATGTTGTACTACCTAGCAAAACAAAATAAAAAATAAAATAACAAAGGCCTACTAGTATTCATTTTGCAAATTATACTACTGTACTAAGACTTCCGAATTGTGGGACCTTGTTGATAAATGGGGACAGTATAGGGTGTTTTTCTCGCACTTATTTGTTATCGTTATTACTGAGGAAGAGAAGTGAAGTCAGAATGTATACCGATTTCATGCATTATGTTGGATTCTAAAGCGTGAGATAAAAGACTTCATTCACATTCAAGCTTGTGGTCCATGATGGTTGCAAGTGTGCTTTATTGGGTGACGTGGGTACAAATCCTGGCCTCAGCAAACTTTCTTACGGATGTTGGCTTTCAATTGCCAGTGCTCTGAGCAGCTCTTTGGGCGAGTAGAAGTGCTGTGTGTGAACAATCCATGTGATTCTGACGTATGTGTGTAACTTGAGGGCAAGTAGGCCTACTGCAGTTAGCCTGTTACGTTGAAACGCGAATGGTAGTACGTCGGAAGCGCGCACGATAGATCTAATCGTTTCGTTTTGCAAAGTATTCAATAATGGAGTTTATTTACCTTTGATTTGAGTTTGCATTGTTGTTAGGAGAGGCTTTGTATAACGTTGATAATTTTCGTTAGTCGATATTGTTGTAGAATTTTCTGGATCTGCGTGTTTATTTTCGATAGAAATTTCCCGATTCATGTCGAAGCAAGAAGACGTTCTGGAAGGAGAAATAATAATGTATGACGTAAGTCAGTGATGACGATCTTTTATTCGATTGGTGGTAATGCGTCATTTCTACTTTGTTCGAAATTATTCGGGAAGAGAGAGAGAGAGGTTATAAAATTGTGTGCCGCACTGTTGTTGAGAGAGTTGCTGTTGATTGTTGTTGATAGTGAAGTTGGAAAGTAAATTTGAGAGTGGAAAGGCGATTGAGCGATTGTATGCAGTTGTTGATGTGTGCTGAATAAAAGTGAAAAACTTCATACGTCGACTTTGTGACTTGTATGCTGCTTGAGACGGGTTGCGTGGATAAACGAATCTGAGCTACACTCATCAGTACTTTCAGCATTGGGGCTGAATCAGATACTGATAAAGAAAAAACACCAACATCTACTGAGTGTAACAATTTGGGGGTCAAGCCGCG
>CM072516.1:30168785-30211825 GCA_036898135.1 Oncomelania hupensis | reverse complement strand
TTCCCTACTCTCTCACTGACTACCTTTCTCCATGTCTCTTTTCCATGCCTCTATTCCATGTCTCTATTCTATATCTCTATTCCATGTCTCTATTCTATATCTCTATTCCATGTCTCTAGTCCATGTCTCTATGCTGCGCTTCTTACTTCACCCCCTTTTCCACATCTAATCTCTCCCTCTCCCCTTTCCCCCAACACCTCAATGTTCCCCACCCCCACCCCTCTTTCTCTTTCTGTATCTTCCCATTTTCTCCTCCGCCCCACACTTCCCATTATCCCCTCCACAACCCATCTCTTCTCTCTACCTTCACATCCAACGCCCCCCCCCCCTCCCTTTGCCCCCGCCTCCCAATAAAAAAAAATTGCATGACACGACCTTTTACCTGTGCTCATCGGAGCGTGAGGCCGGATGACAGTATGCCCAGCAAAAACAGAGCACCGCCCACCCCCACCCTTACCCCTGCCCCTCCCTGCCAAATACCTGGCTGGAAACCCAACACCCCACGGCGAAACCAGGATCCCACCTGCAGCGAGACCCATCCATCCAGCCCACTCTTCTTATCCAACCTTCTATCCCTCCTGCCATCCTCTTGTCCCTCCTCCTTCCCCTTCCCCCTTTCCAGACCACCCTCGCGCTCTCCACTGCATTAATCCTGCATATCCCATCACTAACTCAACCACACCTACTATTGTAAGTATCACCATTTGCGGGCAGCTCCCAATTGCGGGCACCGCTTTCCAGACGTCAAGATAGATTGATGACAATTTTTAATAATCTACCAACGATCGACCTATTTTTTTCGGTGTAGTTTTTTTCCCCCCACATATATTGGAATACATTTTATTTTTAACTATTTATTTTCTATATTCGTGTTCACCGGTTCGTGGACTGTTAATCCGAATTTTTTTTTTAACTTAGAAGTTTAGGCCCGATTTCTTTCCAGCAATGAACGAAACTGACAGCCATGCAGTCCGCAATTGCCAACACCCACCCTTTGTTCATTCAGACCGATGTCGTTGTTGTTTTAACTGAAAATTAACTGCCGTTAATTAAAACACTCCTGAACCTGTAGAAAAATGTCGGGTGGTTGACTATATACAAAAATATTAACCTATTGTAAAGTATGTACAGAAGGCTTTCTGCTTCCATCACGCGGTTTTACCACATTACAACGATTTACACGGTAGGGCTTTTAGTTCTAAATACGTCTGGAAATACAAATAGATTAATAGACAAATAAATTAATAGACAAATAAATAAATAAATAAATAAATAAATAAATAAATAAACACCCAAAATATTTTGGTGGTAAAACATTTCTCCACTAGTGCGCTACGTACGTGGGCTACAAACCCAAGTCATCTCTTTGAAACCACAAGCTTCCAAATAGGCTATCTGTAAAATCATGTGATTTACGCTTCAACACCCCGGAGACTGTTTTACAATGGAAGGGTATCCAATTCCTTGTATCGTTTTTATCATTCCCAAACCACTACTTCATAATTATATTTTTTTGTAAAAAACGCCGTGCTCCTTCGTGTGTACGTGCGCGCTTCTTGGCGATTGCGTTTATGGTGAACCTGTGAATAGAATGTTGACCTATGTCTTCTGGTGTAACCTTCTTCCCTTCTTCCTTTTGTTCCGCATCCTTCAGTTTTTGTCCTCCTTATTGCGCATTTCCTCCTCTTCCTCTCCACCTTCTTCTTCTTCTTCTTCTTCTTCTTCTTCTTCTTCTTCTTCTTCTTCTTCTTCTTCTTCTTCTTCTTCTTCTTCTTCTTCTTCTTTTTCTTCTTCTTCTTCTTCTTCTTCTTCTTCTTCTTCTTCTTCTTCTTCTTCTTCTTCTTCTTCTTCTTCTTCTTCGTGGACCTCCACCGTCACATCTTCTACTCTCTCCATTAACCCTCTTCTCCAAACTTCCACATTTTCAAGCATACCTAGGAAGTCATCACGCAATGTATTGTTAATTTTATTACGCTAGCAATCCTCCTGTAGTTTTATATTACACTGCAATAAACGTTTGGGCATCAGTGGGTGGGTGGGTTGGGTGAATTCGGAAAAATGTTTCTGACTGGTTCGTATAGCAACTCAACCGGCCGGGTCACTGTTTAAATGATTGTTGGACAGCGATATTCTTCCATGATATGGATGGTAATGGTGTGGTGCGTGGGTATGTATGTAATGTAATGTAATGTATGAATTATGAAAATTGACATTTTATTAATATGTTGTACTACCTAGCAAAACAAAATAAAAAATAAAATAACAAAGGCCTACTAGTATTCATTTTGCAAATTATACTACTGTACTAAGACTTCCGAATTGTGGGACCTTGTTGATAAATGGGGACAGTATAGGGTGTTTTTCTCGCACTTATTTGTTATCGTTATTACTGAGGAAGAGAAGTGAAGTCAGAATGTATACCGATTTCATGCATTATGTTGGATTCTAAAGCGTGAGATAAAAGACTTCATTCACATTCAAGCTTGTGGTCCATGATGGTTGCAAGTGTGCTTTATTGGGTGACGTGGGTACAAATCCTGGCCTCAGCAAACTTTCTTACGGATGTTGGCTTTCAATTGCCAGTGCTCTGAGCAGCTCTTTGGGCGAGTAGAAGTGCTGTGTGTGAACAATCCATGTGATTCTGACGTATGTGTGTAACTTGAGGGCAAGTAGGCCTACTGCAGTTAGCCTGTTACGTTGAAACGCGAATGGTAGTACGTCGGAAGCGCGCACGATAGATCTAATCGTTTCGTTTTGCAAAGTATTCAATAATGGAGTTTATTTACCTTTGATTTGAGTTTGCATTGTTGTTAGGAGAGGCTTTGTATAACGTTGATAATTTTCGTTAGTCGATATTGTTGTAGAATTTTCTGGATCTGCGTGTTTATTTTCGATAGAAATTTCCCGATTCATGTCGAAGCAAGAAGACGTTCTGGAAGGAGAAATAATAATGTATGACGTAAGTCAGTGATGACGATCTTTTATTCGATTGGTGGTAATGCGTCATTTCTACTTTGTTCGAAATTATTCGGGAAGAGAGAGAGAGAGGTTATAAAATTGTGTGCCGCACTGTTGTTGAGAGAGTTGCTGTTGATTGTTGTTGATAGTGAAGTTGAAAAGTAAATTTGAGAGTGGAAAGGCGATTGAGCGATTGTATGCAGTTGTTGATGTGTGCTGAATAAAAGTGAAAAACTTCATACGTCGACTCTGTGACTTGTATGCTGTTTGGACGGGTTGCGTGGATAAACGAATCTGAGCTACACTCATCAGTACTTCAGCTTTGGGGCTGAATCAGATACTGATAAAGAAAAACACCAACATCGAACTGAGTGTAACAATTTGGGGGTCAAGCCGCGATTCACGCCATAGCCAAGGGTTCAACTGCTACAACAAGCGAGTCAACGTTACGAGAGGCAGTCATCGAGGGTAGCCGCCAACGAGTTGCGTCGAGAGGGGCCAACATACTGGGACTACATCCGATAGATTCGGGTTGACTGCAAGGGCGTGTAGTCGCTGAAGAGTTGCTTTGTGAGCGAACAACAGATCAGGACTACGTGGCTGCCGCAGGACTACGTCGAGGGACAGTCTCGGAGCTACATCGCCAGTGTTACAGAGAGCGGCGAGCGGACGTCGCGTCTACTTCAGCACAGGAGCGTATACATCAACACCAGCGTGGTGCAGCGTCGCATACGACGAGGACAGCGGGGCCTGCGTCAGCGAAGGCGACCAGTGACAAGCATCTGCGCTACTGCAGAAAGCGTGCTGTTCTAGAACAGTCTAGAAAGGTACCGCACAGTCAAGAACTTTCCAGAAAAAAAGAACTCTACAGTCAAGAACTTTCTAGAAAAAGAACTTTCCAGAAAAGAACTTTCTAGAAAAAGAACTTTCCAGAACTTTCCGGAAGCATCAAGATGGCTGACTTCTGGCAGAAAGGGATTCAACTGAATCTAAAAGGGAAACAGTTGACGGAGTACGTCAAGTCCCAGGAGAGAATACAAGAAAGAGAATTTGAAGAGCAACGACGCCGAGAAGAAAAGGAAGAACAGCGTCAACGGGAAGAAAGAGAAGAGCAGCGTCGCCGAGAAGAAAGAGAAGAGCGGCGTCAAGAAAGAGAAGCTGATCGTCAGTACCAGCTAGAGTTGGCGCGTATCCAGAACAATCAGCATGCGCCACAAGTCACCAACGACCATACGGCTCCAAAATTGCCAGCTTTCGTCGACGGGAAGGACCAGATCGACAGCTATCTGGCGAGATTCGAAAGGTTCGCCGAAAGCTCCAACTGGCAACCTCGAGACTGGGCGATTCGACTAAGTGCACTTCTGACAGGGCAAGCGCTCGAAGTTTACACCAGACTGTCGAACGATGACGCCAAAAACTACGACGTCTTGAAAGAGGCCCTGTTGCAGTGCTACAATTTTACAGAGAAGGGCTACCGTAAACGCTTCCGTGAATGCCGGCCTAAGTCAGACGCCAAAGCAGTTTGTGGAGCGCCTGTCGTCATATCTACACAAGTGGGTGGAGTTATCAGGCGAAAGGAAGTCTTACGACAGTCTCCATGACCTGATCGTGAAGGAACAATTTCTCAATGCCTGTCACAAGGACCTAGCGACCCACTTAGAAGAACAAAAGCTGCAGACGCTTAAAGATGTGACTGAGGCTGCTGAAAGATATCTCATCGCTCATGGGAAGACCCTGGGGCCACCCAGCGCGACGAAACATTTTCAGAAGACTGCAAACCATGGGAACCAGATCCAGGGGAGCCAGACGAACCAGAAACAGACGGACTCCACGCCTCCTCCCAGGGAAGGGCATTCAAGGGGCTGTTTCACCTGCAACGCTACAGACCACAGGGCGGCTAATTGTTCTCAAAACAAAAGTAGCGGACAGCGGGGCAGTACGGACAATGCAGCGGTGGGCAACCGACAGAGACGTTTCTCCAATCAACGGCAAACCAGTAGATCTGACCATCAAGTGTGCGGCGGGAGCGTCATTCTTCCGAGTGAGACCGAGCGCACAGCTACCCCTGCGGACGTGCAAGAGTGCATGACTGATGGCCAACTCCTCCTTGCCAACGGGAAATCCATCCCCGTTGTCGCCAGCGCAGCTGTGACCGTCCAGAACATGCCTGTTTCAAAGGGACGCGTCGGAAATCGTGAAGTGACTGTTCTAAGAGACTGGCTGCAGTGGGGTCATCGTCAAAGAAGACCTAATCGCTAAAGAACAGTTCACTGGCGATTCAAAATGGACACTCATGGCCGACAGCAAATGTGTGAAAGCGCCAGTTGCAAAGATTCAAGTCAGCACCCCTTTCTACATAGGCGAAGTCGAAGCGGTTTGCCTGAAGAAGCCGCTGTATGATTTGATGATCGGGAATATCGACGGCGCGAGACGACCCGACGACCCCGATCCAGAGTGGAGTCCTGCCTCAACCCAACGCGTCGAAGTTGTGGAGGAGGATCCATTGCCGTTTCCCGATGGAGACCTTACAGAGCTGCTACGGGACAATGTGGTTACTCCGGCTCAGCCCTGCCGACCAGAGATCGTCAGTGCTGTTACTACCAGGGCCCAGGCCAAGAGAGACAAGATGTCTACGCCACTGAAGGTCGCCGACAACTCCAAAGCTGCCATCGTGGACAGAGATAAGCTGATCCAGCTCCAGGAAGCTGATAGCACTTTAAACAAGTACAGGAACCGCCAAGACCACGTGACCAAAGGCAGTGGTACGGTCTATTTTGAGGTGAAGGCCAAGATCCTGTACCGAATCTTCCAGCACCCGAGGGTCAACGGAGGAAAACCACTACGTCAAGTCTTGGTACCGTTACCCCTAAGGCGCCAGGTGATGGAAGTAGCGCATGACTCAATCATGGGAGGTCACCTGGGTATCAAGAAGACGTCGGATAGAATCCAGGCGGTATTCTACTGGCCAGGACTTCATGCGGACGTCAGCCGTTTCTGCCGATCATGTGACATTTGCCAGAAGACCATACCTCGAGGAAGGGTCCCTAAAGTGCCAATGCAGAGAATGCCTTTGATCGACCGACCTTTCAAGAGGGTGGCCTTAGACTTAATCGGCGAAATAAGACCTCCGAGTGAAGAAGGTCATCGGTGGGTACTGACTTTAGTGGACTATGCGACTCGGTACCCAGAAGCAGTGCCACTGAAGAAGATTGACACTGAAACTGTGGCAGAGGCACTGGTGGACATGTTCAGTAGACTTGGAGTGCCTGAAGAAATTCTGACAGACCTCGGGACGCAGTTCGTCTCTGACTGCATGAAGGAGGTCAACAGACTGCTGAGCATCCGGCATTTGACTACGACACCCTACCATCCAATGTGCAACGGGCTCGTCGAAAAGTTCAATGCTACGCTGAAGTCCACCCTGAAGAAACTGTGCAGCGAGCAGCCCAGACAATGGCATCGCTACATCAACGCCCTACTTTTCGCCTACAGAGAAGTACCGCAGGAGTCCACCGGCTTTTCTCCGTTCGAGCTGTTGTACGGAAGAACCATCCGAGGGCCGATGCACATCCTAAAAGAACTGTGGACGAAAGAAGTAGACACCCCAGAGGTGAAGAACAGCTACCAGTACGTGTTTGAGCTACGGGAGAAGCTGGAGCAGACTCTCGAGATAGCCAGAGAAAACCTGAAGAAGTCCCAAGACTGTGGAAAGCACTACTATGACCGTAGGGCTGTGAACAGGAAGTTTAAACCTGGCAACAAAGTGCTGGTGCTGCTACCTACTGATCACAATAAGTTGCTGATGCAGTGGAAAGGCCCGTACGAAGTGGAGACCGTGGTGGGGATCAACGACTATAAGGTGAAGGTCGGCCAGCATTCCAAGATATACCACGCCAACCTCCTTAAGCTGTACGTGGAAAGGCCATCAGAGACTGTGCACGCAGCCACAGCAGCTGTGACCGACAACAGCTTTGACAGCGAAGAACTATTGGAACTGGGAGACTTCCACAGCAAAGAAGGCATCAATGATGTTAAGCTAGGACCAAGCTTGACGGAAGGTCAAAAGATGGAGCTCAAGGACTTTATGGGCGAGTTTCCCCCTAACTTCAATGATGTCCCAGGCTCTACGACTTTGGTCGAACATGAAGTACACACCCAGATCCGGAAGGAGCATCTGCAGACCTTGAGGGAGCTGTTCCACCGTCTCGCAGAAGCCAACCTGACCGTGAGACCCAGCGAATGCATTCTGGGAGCTGACAACGTCGACTGCGTCGGACATCCGACGGAAGAAGGAGACAACGGAGGATGAACTGACTCCAGGAAAGCCCACGTGATCATCGTCTTTGACCCTGGGCCGATGACAACCGCAACTGACGAGGGCGTCGTTTCCTTGCGGATGAAAAATCATTGACTGTGTAGATAAATGTGAACATTGACAGTATCCAGAAAGACTTGCAGATGAGAAACATTGATTCTGTGTGAATGAACTGTGAACGTTGACAATATCCAGACAGATTTGAAGATGAAAACCATTGACTCTGTGTGAATGAGCTGAGAACATTGACAGTGTTCAGACAGTCTGAAATAAGTTTTAATTCTGAACTTTGTTTGTGCATTACGTTTCAACGTTGTTGAAAGAAATTGGGTAAATTTCTTCTTGAGTGGGGGGTTATGTTACGTTGAAACGCGAATGGTAGTACGTCGGAAGCGCGCACAATAGATCTAATCGTTTCGTTTTGCAAAGTATTCAATAATGGAGTTTATTTACCTTTGATTTGAGTTTGCATTGTTGTTAGGAGAGGCTTTGTATAACGTTGATAATTTTCGTTAGTCGATATTGTTGTAGAATTTTCTGGATCTGCGTGTTTATTCTCGATAGAAATTTCCCTATTCATGTCGAAGCAAGAAGACGTTCTGGAAGGAGAAATAATAATGTATGACGTAAGTCAGTGATGACGATCTTTTATTCGATTGGTGGTAATGCGTCATTTCTACTTTGTTCGAAATTATTCGGGAAGAGAGAGAGAGAGGTTATAAAATTGTGTGCCGCACTGTTTTTGAGAGAGTTGCTGTTGATTGTTGTTGATAGTGAAGTTGAAAAGTAAATTTGAGAGTGGAAAGGCGATTGAGCGATTGTATGCAGTTGTTGATGTGTGCTGAATAAAAGTGGAAAACTTCATACGTCGACTCTGTGACTTGTATGCTGTTTGGACGGGTTGCGTGGATAAATGAATCTGAGCTACACTCATCAGTACTTCAGCTTTGGGGCTGAATCAGATACTGATAAAGAAAAACACCAACATCGAACTGAGTGTAACATAGCCTAAAGAGAAATACCTCTTTGAGTCAGCCTAGATGCAATAATTTGTATGTGGCACAGCGCACTGGACTCGGGCTGGACACAGTGTCACAATAAAACACCCTACTGACCCGTCCACCACGACCGCCTCATCACCATTCACAGATGATATGGGACGGATGGAGGGGGAAGGGATAGTCGTAAGTTGGTCGTTGACTGTGCACCTCGGGTATCCTTGTGACCACCACACACCCCTATCCTCATCCCCTCCCCACTCCTACCCCCATCTCTTAAACACCTACAAGCTCACTCCTACTCCCCAGATACGCTGTCCGTCTCATCCTCCTTCCTCGTCTCTTAAATCCCACCTCTGGCCACCGCCCTTCCCCTGAGTCTCCCCATTTTGCCTGTCAGGATTCCAAAATGAAAATCATTTCACTATCCCTACACTCCGATCCGTCTTCTCCTCATTTCCCCTCCCTCTCTCCCCCCTCCCCTTCCACCACCACACATCTTTCTGGCGACGCCTCCCACTCCTTTCCTAACCCCACCTCTGTTCACCAACACACCAACCCCTCCTCACCTCTGTGTCTCCTGTTTACCTGTCAGGACACGAAATCCTTGCAATTGTAGCAGAGTAACCGATACCTGGGGCATAAATCTCGAACTGCCAGACTCTGAATACCTCTTTTCTACTTTTTATTTCACAGGACAGGTAAGGATTTGGGGGGTGAGCGAGCGTAAGGGTAGAGTGGGTGGGGGAATGGGAGGATGGGGGAGGGGGGGAGGGGAAACGGCAAGAAAGAAAACGAGTATGGATAACGAAGAGAACGCTGGATTGTTGTTTATGTCATTTGTGTCTCTAGGCGGGAACCTTTGTGATTAAGACCACCAGCCAGGCGTAGTCACGCAAAATAAGTAAAATTAAATCAGGGAGAAGAACGACCAGACAAAACATAAACACAGTAAAATGAGCCTATTTATAAAGTACAAAAAAAAAGAAAGAATAAATGTAGTAACATAAAATAACATTATAAAAACAATAAAACAAAACTAAAATAAATACAGTAAAGATCTGGAAGAGTGGGGAGTGGCCTACACCATGGACTCAGTCGCTTGTCATCACTCTTCCCCAAAAAAGGTAACCTTCAGGAATGTGAAAATTACCGCACCATCAGCCTCATCAGCCATCCCAGCAAGGTCCTCCTGAAAATAATACTCAACTGGTTGAAACCCCAAGCTGAACAAATCATAGCTGAAGAACACGCAGGATTCAGGGCAGGGCGAAGTACCACTGAACAGATTTTCAACCTCAGAATAATCTGCGAGAAATACCTACAGAACCAACAACATCTATATCATGTGTTCGTAGACTTCAAAAAGGCGTTTGACCGAGTCTGACATGCAGCTCTGTGGGCAACCATGAGAGTGTACAACATCAGCCCTAAAATTATTGAAGTCATCAAAAGCCTGTATGACAAGGATACCAGTGCAGTCCTCCACAACAGCGCCATCGGAAATTGGTTCAGAACAACAATCGGTGTGCGTCAAGGATGCCTACTCTCTCCAACACTCTTCAACATCTTCCTAGAGCGCATCATGTCAGATGCCCTTGCAGATCACGAAGGCACAGTCAGCATAGGGGGAAGAGCAATATCTAACCTTCGTTTTGCGGATGACATTGAAGGATTGGCTGGAGAGGATCGAGAACTTGAACAGCTGGTACAGAGGTCTGACACCACCTCTAGAGCCTAGGGAATGGAAATAAGTGCAGAGAAGACCAAAATGATGACCAACAACACCAATGGCATCAACACGGACATCAAAGTCCAAGGCCAATCCCTCAATACAATGCATAGCTACAAATATTTAGGAGCCATTGTATCAGACAATGGGTCCCGACAGGAAGTCCTCTCCAGGATCGCACAAACAACTGCTGCTCTGGCGAGGTTGAAGCCAATTTGGAAAGACAGGACCATCAGTCTACATTCCAAGGTAAGACTGCTGCGCTCCCTTGTCATCTCCATCTTCCTATATGCTTGCGAAACATGGACCCTCACAGCAGATCTACAACGAAGAATACAAAGCATGGAGATGAGGTGCTACAGAAGACTTCGGGGCATTTCCTATACCCAGCACATCACCAACGACGAAATCCGACAGACCATCACTCAAGCCACTGGACAACACGACGACCTGCTCACAGTGGTGAAAAAACGGAAACTCCGATGGTATGGCCACGTCACCAGATCATCAAGGCACAGTGCATGCAAGGATGTAAAAGAAGTGGGAGACCGAAAAAGAGATGGGAGGACAACATTCGAGAATAGACTGGTTTGACACTGAGCGAAACAATCAGGGATGCTGAGGACAGGGAAAGATGGAGTACGCTGGTTAAAACGATCATCTGTGGTGCCCATACGACCTCCGAGTTACGGGATAGGAAATGCAGTAACATAATAAATATGTACTTACTCGCCGAAAAAAGGGTTTGAGTTAAATGCTGAAGTAAATTTTTCCTTATCCATTTATCGTTGATGAAATCAATAAAAGAAAAGAAAAGAAAAGAAAAAAAAAAGAAATAAAACATACTTAAAATAAATATTGCTAAACAAAACCGGACTTAAATTAAAATAAAATGAATCTGCACATACTTGCCAAAGACAGGGTTGAGTTGCTTGGAGATATAATTTTCCTTATCGTTCACAACCTTTGAACCTAATCGGATGACTAGGTAAGGGTCAGCTTTGCCGTTGATGTCAGCGGGGTGAAGGTCATTCGCCTGTAAAATGGGATCAGTTAATCAGTGAAATTATTCAATAAACAAGTAAATAAATTGATAAATAATTTAAATACATAATAGTAACACATTCTTTTTCTTTGTTATTTAAACTTTTTTTTTTTTGTGGAGACAAGCCGTTTTTGTGGCGCAAAGTCTGTTAGACTGGGAAAGGATAAATGAATCAATGAACAAAACAAATCATTTATTCATTCTTCAATTTTCACACAATTTCTGTAGACTTAGACAAAATAAACAGTACACATAAAGCAATTCACATAATGCCAATAAATAAGTAATTTAACGTCTTTTTAAAGAAAGAAAACTGATTTTACACAATTCAAACCCCCACCCCCCACCCCCCCAAAAAAAAAAAAAAAAACACGTGAAAAAAAGAATGGAGCAATTATTAAAACGTTTAAACAATCATATACAACTCGCCATCACCTGTAATATAGAGCATATACAGCATACGCATTCACTGTACACAAACTTATTAAACAGGTTGTCTATAATTATGCTACAGAGAAAGAGAGAAGCTTATTAAAAATAGTTTTATTGACAAAATTAGGACGAGAGAGAGAGAAGAGAGAAAGAAAGAAAGAGAGAAAGAAAGAAAGAAAGAAAGAAAGAAAGAAAGAAAGAGAGAGAGAGAAAGAGAGTGAGCGAGTGAGTGAGAGAGAGAGAGAGAGAGAGAGAGAGAGAGAGAGAGAGAGAGAGAGAGAGAGAGAGAGAGATCTGACAACAATATAAATCGAAATCAAATGTAAATCTTGAAACATATTCAACAGGACAAGTTCAAGGGCACATTAATTGTGTTCTGACCTTGACAACGTAGACTCTGACAAGAACCTTGACTGGTTCGTTGCTAGGCAACCCTTGGAAGAGTCCATAGTTGGGATCACCTCCCGTGATGGTACAGTCCTCGATGTCAGGGGGAAGAGGGATCTTGTAGATCCGCATAGAACCCTAGTAAAACCACCAATAATTTAAGTTAATGTTAGGTTAAGAAATGTAATTCAAGTCCATTTTATTCCTGTATGGGATTTAAAAAAAAATCCGATATTATTCCACAAAACTAGAGTTGCGCCGATTATTACAGTCAGTATCAAGTATACCTCCCTCCCCCCCCCCCTCTCCATCCCCTGCACCCCCAGTCTTTCCATATGATAAAGTGATACACGACATGATTGTCACAGAAAGATTCATACGTTAGGAACAACCATCTCCCATCTCATTCCCCGCACATCCCCTCCCCCCAAAAATCAATAATAAACGCGCGCTCTCTCGCACGCACATGTGCACCCGTGGTAAAATATTAAAAAAAAAAAACTTAAAACGAAAAATAAGAAAGCAAGAAAAAAAATGGGGAAGGGTGGGGTGGCCCCAAAGGGAAGGGGTGGTTGGGGTTGGGGTGTGGGGGGGTAGGGATAAAAAAGACAGCGAGCGATTTTTTAAACGGCCCAAGGGAAGCAATCGCCTTGCACACACGAAAGAGTCGCGATTGCCCCTCATTGTTATCGTCCCTTACTTCTACTCTGCCTGCTTCAGCCTAAACATAAAAAAATAATTAATTACATTAAAAAATTTTTTTTTAAAGACAAATGATAGATAGAGTGATAGATTGATTGATAGATAGATAGTTAATTATTCATTGCTTACAGGGACCAGCGGACTGCAAAAAGCGAATCAGGACCACAAAATCAAGACCACAAACTTGGCTGAAAGAGGACTCGCCCCTGATCCGCATAAAAGATCTGCTGAAACAACCCCAGTGGTAACACTGAAGGCACTCCACCAGCCGGTCACTTCACAATAAAGGCATCCCACGCAGAGGACGCTGAGGCTATACTCTAATTTATCGAACCCCCGTTTACAAAAACAAAATAGAATACAAACATCATTATAAAATATCAACAAGACACATAACATATAAAATGGCTAAATTGCTAAATAATAATATCATAGGAATCCCTAGTGACCATTTGGCAGAAAACGTCCAATATTCCCAAGCTGATACAACAGACCTCATACACAAATGAGGAGTTTTGTCCCGGAAGAGTTTTCAAGAAAAAAGATCGGTGACTGGTATGGCGAAGAAGGTAGTATAGTACATTGATAGAACAGAGTAGAAATGAGAAAGAACAAATGAGAAAGACAGCTACAGTGGGAATTTAAAGCGCTGAATTTCCAGAAAGTGGGGATACTATTTATACTGAAACCTCCGGCACCACCACGGAGAGGACAGACAGACAGACAGATAGATAGATAGATAGATAGATAGATAGATAGATAGATAGATAGATAGATAGATAGATAGATAGATAGATAGATAGATAGATAGATAGATAGATAGATAGATAGATAGATAGATAGATAGATAGATAGAACGTTCCCGCTGACCTTGAACTTGCCAACAATGCGACCTTCATCCGACTCGTCCGACCCTGTGTTCTTTCCCCTGTACAGCTCAAACGTATGCAACCAGTCGGTAAATCCTTCAAAGTCACCCTGTGATTCCAGCTCGTTCGGATACACCTGGATAAGAAAAAAACACAACTCAGGTGAGTATGGAATTCCATTTGCAGAATATGTATTTTCACCCCTTTCAGCTAAAAAAAAAATCTTTATTTAGAAGTATATTTTCTAAATAATCATTTGTTTACAAACAATGTAACATTTCTCTAAATAATTTATTTTCTCAGTAAATAACTTAGTATTTACCTAAACGATATATTGTATTGTTTAAGTAAATAAATCATGATAGAGGTAAATAAGGCATTGTTGCTAAATAAGAAATTATATACCTATGTGGTCGTGTTATATAATGTATTATTTAGAAATGTTTATACATAATGATTGGAAATAATGCATTTATTAGCAGAATTTGGCATATTTAGAACATGTTGCTACATAATGCATTTACTAGCAGAATTTGCCATATTAAGAACATGTTGCTACATAATGCATTATTTACGGTAACAATTTATTGTTTAGGGATTGCAATTTTCATTTTTTTAGAGGGTTTGCAGGTACATGTTGTATTACTGTGAGATTATGTGATAGTGATAAAGAAAACTGCAAAATCGTGATTTTAACGCTGTTTTGCGATTTAAAATGAGGCAACTGCTTTATTTTACTCTACTTTTTATTCGTTCGCAACAGTATACGAAAATGGCTCCGGAAAAAGAGAGATCCATCATTCAGGGGCGGATTATGGGGTTGAAAAGGGGGATGGGAGGTGGGTGGGGGGGGTCCAGGTCACTTTAAATAACTAAAGCAGATTAATAATGCACGGAATTGACAGAAGTCCAAGAAAAACTGTTGACCCGTTGACTAGTGAGTACATGAAAATGATTATCCTACCGGTTTCCAGTTAATCAGCAGTCAAGCTGCAAGAGATGATGAGGTATCTCTGTCGCCATTCGGGTATTGTATTGTTTAGGTAAATAATAAGTTATTTACAGATAAAATATATTATTTAGAGAAATTTTACATTGTTTGTAAACAAAGAATTATTTTGAAAATGTGTTTCTATATGAAGATTATTTAGCTGTAAGTGGTAAAAAAAAACAACAACACCGAAAACATATAGAAAATACATAGTTGGGCTCTTTCTTTCTTTCGTTCGTTCTACAGATAAATTGTGGGTTCATCATCATACAGGTAAGATTATGCGCGTGTGACAGTGGCACATTCCACTTTCGAAATGAATAAGGTGTCTGGCGTCAAAATGAGTTTGGTTTCAAAGAACTTTCACATAAAATATGAATTTTTAGTTTTGGTTTCAATCAAAGAACTTCAACCCAGTAAAGGCCAATACATCTTAATTAGATTTCAATACTCAAAACTTTGAACTGTTCATGCAATTAGAACCACAGTACGGTTACGATCAATCGCAGATCAACTGCATTTTATTTTCTGTGAAATCTTCACATTCTCTCTGCTGTTCTAGACTAGTTCAATTCAGTAAACTTCAATGCCACGGAGCTGTTGAGGTATTATAACAAAAATACGGGTCGCTCAATCGTAGATCAATTCTATTTTATTTTCCGTCAAATATTCACATTTTCTCTGCTGTTTTAGTTAACTAGAACACAATTGACTTGGACAAATATTTTCAAACTGATTCAAATCACTTCAGTATTGGTTTATTGACTCTGTGCTCAAGCCACGTGCCTCCAAACAGCCATTTGGGAAGAAATAAATAAGATAATTAAATACAAAAATAAATAAAATCTCTTCAGTACAACATCGCTGAAATGAAAATCATTGTTAAACATTCATTATCAAGTCGTAAACAATAATCCCACGAACGGAAAAAAATGGGATTGATCCCAAAAGGTCAACACACTCAAACATAACGTTGGGTTATGAATGTAGTAGTCAATACAGTAAATAAAGTAAATTATCTTGAAAGACTTTTCATTTATAACAATTTAAAAAGGTTACAGAATAAAATTAAAAATTTTTTTTTAATGTATTAATTTGAAAAAGGTTATATAATAAAATAACTAAAAAAAAGGGTTTCTTACATCTCCGGATATAGATAGTCCTATTAATCTTTTTTTGTTTTGCATACAGACGAGCCTAAAAACGGCGAAACGAATAATGCAGGTTAAATGATTTCAGCTAAGTTAGATATGAACATTGTGGATAGAACACAATACACAAGCAACGCTAACTTTAAACTTTCATTGTAACCGTTTGTTTATTGCAATACTCACTGCAATACATTACAGAAACACAAAATTTGACACCTGCTTAAACTTAATTTAAAAAAAATTAAATTTCACAATAATAATAATAATAATAATAATAATAATAATAATAATAATAATAATAATAATAATAATAATAGGTTTGATATACCATCCCACCACCACCATGCGGAAACAACGTAGAATCATGCAATGAAATAATATTGTTCTCCCAATCAAGCCTTTAAATGGTGAGAGAGGGAGGATGGAAGGGGAAGCGGTTGGGGGATGGGGATGATGGGGGAATTGGTCCCCGGGAATGGAACAGAGGGGCGGATAGAAGGGTACGAGGGGTGGGGGGGGGGGGGGTTGGGGGTGGAGAGTGTGGGATGAGAGAGAAGAGGGGAGATGTGGGAGAGGGAGCTGAAGGTGAAAACCACAATTTAAAAAGCAAGAAGTCGAGCAGCAATTGATTTATTTCTTCATGCAGAAAATCAGTCCTAACAGACGCGTTCAGGGAAGAATCGGGATAGAGTATAGACTACATTATATAGAAAGTCTGCATAGTAAGGAGCTTTACGCGGATCATAACATTTATTTATATTGAGCACATGACTGTTAAAGATACAAAGTTGGCGTCAACTACAAGATGCAACCTTACTGTGGGCGACATGACCATGAAACGTGGCACGGTGCGATAGACACACACGTTAAACGCACGTTAGCATGGTGGAGGACAAAAATAATACAAATGCACAATTGCTTAGTTCGTAAACTATCACAGGCAACTGGACAAGACTCTTTCATTAGCTGGGATGCACTGGGTCTTAAGACAGAACGTTCTGCCTAAACCTAAAAAGATTAGAAAAAAAAAAAAGGATTCAATCTTGATTTTGACAGACTTTGCTAAAACTTGCATGAACGAGTCGAACTTGTGCGATTACATTTCTCACATCACTAATTTCCGTATAACTGTGTAAGATTAACGTGCCAATTAAAACGTACATTAATCACTTGAATCGAATTTATTCAATGCAACCCTCAGTTAAGATTTTCATAGCATTATGCAAACTTACATGCCATTGTTCATAATTCTTTCAGGCCTGGTTGCTAGTTTCCATGCTCACTTTGAAAAAGAATTTAAGTTTTCTACACTCTTAATACCTATTATTAGCGTCAAACGCAGATTTGATCGGAGATGTTCAAAAGACGTCGTTCCAGAAATCATGCAGTCATGCGGGAGGTAACTCTTTATGTATCGTTATTATTATTATTATTATTATTATTATTATTATTATTATTATTATTATTATTATTATTATTATTATTATTATTATTATTAGGCCTACCGCCAGGGTTCCGACCCTTAGAGATTCACTCACAACACCCATGTCTTCAGAGGACGAGAACCGCAGTTTACTCATAAACCCTCGAAACTGCATGGTAAGGATATTAACTCTTCTCAACATAAATTAGACATAGAAAATAATAATCTAAACCTTAAACAAAAAAAACCGTTTCTGTACACATTCGTTGTTGGTATTTTTTCCCCTCTCTCTCGTTCAACAGCTAAACTCGGGGGCATCATTCGGCTTCAGATTCAGAAGTTAAGATCTACCTATTAACCGATTTGTATTAGTGTGTAAAATCACTAAGTAGGGCCAAACGTCAGCAAGCCAACAAACGCTAATTGTCGACAGTATGAATCGCGTGTACTGTGATAATAAAAAAAACAAAAACAACAACTTGCCTGCAACTTTTCAAGGCGCTACATCAAAACAAACAATAATACCCTTTCACTCAAATTGCATAATACAGATGGTACGCCGAATTGAAGCGTACTTTCAAATGTAGAAAAAAACGATAAAATCCCTTCATCCATATGGTACCCAAAATATGGCAAACTACCAAAACATTCTTTCAAACAAACAATCATATCCTATCCTATCCTATCCTATCCCGTAACTCGAAGGTCGTTGGGGCACCACGGATGATCGCTTAACCAACGTACTCCATGTTTCTCTGTCCTCAGCAACCCTGATGGCTTCGCTCAGTGTCAAGCCAGTCCATTCTCGAATGTTGTCCTCCTACCTCTTTTTCTGTCTCCCTCTTCTTCTGCCTCATTGCACCGTTCCTTGCAGGATGGTTTTTGCAAGGTCTGATGCTCTTTTGACATGGCCATACCATCGGAGTTTCAGTTTCTTCACCACTGTGAGCAGGTCATCGTGTTGTCCAATGGCTTGTGTAATGGTCTGTCGGACTTCGTTGTTGGTGATGTGCTGGGCATAGGAAATGCCCAGATGTCTTCTGTAGCACCTCATCTCCATGCTTTGTATTCTTCGTTGTAGATCTGCTGTGAGGGTCCATGTTTCGCAAGCGTATAGGAAGATGGAGATAACAAGGGAGCGCAGCAGCCTTACCTTGGAATGCAGACTGATGGTCATGTCTTTCCAAATGGGCTTCAACCTTGTCAGGCAATTGTTGGCATTCAAACAATATACCCAAATAAACCACACATCGAAGTTATATATGCATTCATTTCGTATATGACCAAAAGAGTTAGGGTGGGAACAGAAAAAGTGATGAACCCTTCATCTTTACCATTACTGCAAGCCATATATAATACAAGACCCTTTGATGTGCATTGACAGAAAACAATTTCTCGTTGTGTTACCCAGAATTTTTCTAGAAACGCGGTCACATCAGTGACTTCGGAGAAATTATCATCATCGTTGTCTCTCTGCATCACTTTGTTTATGAAACCCTGAAATTGAATTACAAGATGAACAGTGGTTATCTCAGTACAAATGATGGTATTTGCAACATAGGCCTACACTAAAATGTGGACCCTATGGGGTTTGGATAATGTAATCCTATAACCCCAGTTTAGACACTCACGTGCGCGCAGATCCCGACGTTAGGCGCATTTTTCCATAGACTTGCTACTTTCGCATGAGTCAACTGCAGGGAGGTAGTCTAATAGAATTTTCGTTTCATGCAGCTAACGTCTCTACTTTTTACGTATGAGTTTGTTTACATGTGATCCTGGCTGTTTAGCAGTTCTTTAAACTACTTCATCATCCTTAATGCAGATCATGATACATTGCCAACATCTCAGGTATGGAATTCCCTTTGTAAAATATATAATTTCACCACTTTCAGCTAAATAATCTTTATTTAGATTTATTTTTTAAATAATCATTTGTTTACCAACAATGTAATATTTCTCTAAATAATATATTTTGTGGGTAAATAACTTATTATTTATTTAAACAATCTATTGTTTAGATAAATTAATCATTATATAGGTAAATAAGGCATTGTTGCTAATAAGGAATTATTTATTTATATAATGCATTATTTAGCAGATTGTGTGAAATAATGTTTTATTTAGAAATGTTTCTAAATAATGATTTGTTTACCAGAATTTGCTAAATAATTTATTATTTAGAACATGTTGCTAAATAATGCATTATTTATATAAACAGTTCATTGTTTGGGGACTGCACTTTACATTAATTAGGGGATCCGCAGGTACAAGTCGTATTACTGTGTGAAGAAAATTGGAAAATCGTGAATTTACTCTGTTTTGCCATTTGAAATGAGCCAACTGTTTATTTCAGTCTATTTTTTATTTGTTCGCAACAGTATTAATATACGAAACTGCAAAGGTAGAAGCTCCTGAAAATAGGGATCTATAATTATTTCTGCATTTGCGGGATTGCCTTCAGACTAAATAAACAAGGAGAACTCGCAAGTTAACGGTGAGCTTGTGAAAAAAAAAGCAGGAGCGTTGATTCAAGTTTTTCAACAATTCAATACTCCTGTTACAGCCACTTCTTCCTATCTCTGTTCTTCTTCTGACAGAGATGCTGAGAACACTGAACACTCCCGCACAAAATTGACCTTGACCTTTCGTTTGTGTTCGGGGCGTTACAGACGTTTTATCTTCGAATTTTTGAGTGATTTATGTGTACAAATAAATCATTAACACAAATCTGGATACACAATCTTTGGAAAGATCTTGCATTTAATTATAGAAAGCAGTCAAATGATAAAAACCAAGTTTTCAAGCGAATCCCCTAAATAATGAAAATGAAAATTGCATCTCCTAAACAATGAATTGTTTACGTAAATAATAATGCATTGTTTAGCAACATCTTCTGAATAATGCGTTATTCAGCAAATTCTGCTAGATAATGTATTATATAGGTACACAAATAATTATTTAGCAACATATCTAAATAATACATTATTTCACACAATCTGCTAAATAATGCATTAAATAGGTAAATAATGCCTTATTTAGCAACAATGCCTTATTTACATAAATCATGATTTATTTTCGTAAACAATGTATGGTTTAAGTAAATAATAAGCTATTTACGGGGGAAATATATTACTTAGAGAAATCCTACATTTTTTGTAAACAAATGATTATTTAGAAAATATGCATCTATAGAAAGATTATTTAGCTGAAAGTGGTTAAAAAAATCCACCGAAAACAATCGCAAATAAATATTTTACAAAGGAAATTCCATACTCAAGCTTATTTGAAAACGATTTTTCTGAAACACAAGTTTTGTCTACATTCTTCTAAGCCGTTTAGTACCATCACATTCTTTTAAAAGTTGACTACCACTTCATCGCCAGCCTCTACCCCTTCCTTCCTCTCCCCACAAAGCTGGTCGTGAGAAAAAAGGGATCTTTAACGCCTTCAGTTAGGTTATAATTTTGTCGACCTCACAATGCTGACACTGATACAGAGGACGATCTCGATCTACCTCCTCTCTTCTCCCTTTAACCGACAGCGAAAACCTATCCTATCCGTCCTATCCGGTCCCGTAACCCGAAGGTCGTAGGGGCACCACAGATGATCGTTTAACCAGCATACTCCATCTTTCTCTGTCCTCAGCAGCCCTGATGGCTTCGCTCAGTGTCAAACCAGTCCATTCTCGAATGTTGTCCTCCCACCTCTTTTTCGGTCTCCCTCTTCTTCTACCTCCTTGCACTGTGCCTTGCAGAATAGTCTTTGCAAGGCCTGATGATCTGGTGACGTGGCCATACCATCGGAGTTTCCGTTTCTTCACCACTGTTAGCAGGTCATCGTGTTGTCCAATGGCTTGTGTGATGGTCTGTCGGACTTCGTCGTTGGTGATGTGTTGGGTATAGGAAATGCCCAGAAGTCTTCTGTAGCACCTCATCTCCATGCTTTGTATTCTTCGTTGGAGATCTGCTGTGAGGGTCCATGCTTCGCAAGCATATAGGAAGATGGAGATGACAAGGGAGCGCAGCAGTCTTACTTTGGAATGTAGACTGATGGTCCTGTCTTTCCAAAATGGGCTTCAACCTTGTCAGGGCAGCAGTTGTTTGTGCGATCCTGGAGAGGACTTCCTGTCGGGACCCATTGTCTGATACAATGGCTCCTAAATATTTGAAGCTATGCACTGTGTTGAGGATTGGCCTTGGACTTTGATGTCCGTATTGATGCCATTGGTGTTGTTGGTCATCATTTTGGTCTTTTCTGCACTTATTTCCATTCCATAGGCTCTGGAGGTGGTGTCAAGCCTCTGTACCAGCTGTTCAAGTTCTTGTTCCTCTCCAGCCAATCCATCAATGTCATCTGCAAAACGAAGATTGGAGATTGCTCTACCCCCTATGCTGACTGTGCCTTCATGGTCTGCAAGAGCATCTGACATGATGCGCTCTAGGAAGATGTTGAAGAGTGTTGGAGAGAGTAGGCATCTTTGACGCACACCGATTGTTGTTCTGAACCAGTTCCCGATGGCGCTGTTGTGGAGGACTGCACTGGTAGCCTTGTCATACAGGCTTTTGATGACTTCAATAATTTTAGGGCTGATGTTGTACATTTTCATTGTTGCCCATAGAGCTGCATGCCAGACTCGGTCAAACGCCTTCTTGAAGTCTATGAACACATGATATAGATGTTGTTGGTGCTGTAGGTATTTCTCACAGATTATTCTGAGGTTGAAAATCTGCTCAGTGGTACTTCGCCCTGCCATGAATCCTGCTTGTTCTTCAGTTATGATTTGTTCAGCTTGGGGTTTCAACCTGTTGAGTATTATTTTCAGGAGGACCTTGCTGGGATGGCTGATGAGGCTGATGGTCCGGTAATTTTCACACTCCTGAAGGTTACCTTTTTTGGGAAGAGTGATGACAAGCGACTGGGTCCATGGTATAGGCCACTCCCCACTCTGCCAGATCTTGTTACAGATAATGGTGAGGGCATCAATCATCGCTTCTCCTCCTGCTTGTAGCAGTTCCGCGGGTATGTTGTCCACTCCCGCTGACTTCCCTTTCTTTAGCGATTGCACTGCTGCCTCAACTTCAGCGAAAACCATTGATCGTTATTTTAACTATTCTATAATTACCTTCAGCTGGGCAGTGCTGCTCAGCAGCTTCTCCTTCTTTCGCTCTGTTCTCGGGGACAGCTGTTTAGCCAGCGAGACTGCTTTGGCCGTTCCCTTGAACGTCTTCTTGTCTCCTTCCTTCTTTTTTCCATCCTTCTTCGCCTGTTTGAACTCCACGTCCCCTGCGAGGAAAATAAATAAAATGGAACAAAATCTGTTTCTTTCCCATCAAAACTAGAAATACGTAGAAATACGATCGTTGATGTCCTAGAAATACCATCACTGTCCTCCCACTCACTGCTTCGCTATGCTGCCATGTCCAGTCATGATATATCTACATCATCGCTCTATACTCGTTCTTAGTTACGTTATTTACATTCTCACTCACGCCCAAGCAGTTTCACACAATCACTCTCGTTGAACTACCCTTCCGCTATCAGGGATACACTAATTCTCTTCCCAAGCCCATTCTTCTTGGTTATTCCCATGTGCATTGACTCACGATCACCAGAGCCTAATCGTTTCCAAGGGTGCCCAGAAGAACTGTCTTGTGCTGTATTTCTGCTCTCGGCCTCAACGTTGGACGCTTTCTATTTTGTCTAACATTTTACTCTCGATAAAACCACACACTCAAACGCTAACTCACTCACTCACTCATACGCTAACTCACCCACTCATTCAAACACTCGTTCATTTACTCACCTTCAGCAGAGCCGTTGGGAATGGCGCCATAGCCAGCGGTGCCTGGAGGACTGTCACGCTCGGTGTTTCTGCTCTCTGCCTCTAACGCCTCCACATTGAACACATCCTCTCTCAGCCCATGTTCCTGCAATCACAGCAACAGCTTCTGAATATTACTGCAACGAAGATCGCGTACAATCCAATCCCGCGTATATCAGTGGGTACCTCTGGCGGTTTTGAGCTACATTCTGTTTTGACCAGCGCCTTGAGCAGCTCTTGAGCTGGAAGAGCGCTATATAATAACGATTAAATAAATATTCGCTTACATCACTTTCTTTCCACGTTTTCTGTTTTCTGTGACGTCGTTAACAATGGGTCATTTGCACAACACATACATATCAGATACAAGTAGATATATCATGACTGGACACGGCAGCATAGCGAAGCAGTGGATGCATTGTCAGTGTGTGAAAAGTTAGCCAAAGAGGGAGCACTAAGATCATTAGATTCTATTTCTGTCAACAATTTGAATATGTGTTATCCTGAAATGTATTCGTTGTTAGAAAAAGCAGTATAACTAGCATTAAAAAGGTTACTATACCGAACTGTTCACGACAGTTGTCAAAATTAATCTACAAGTTAAGAATGAACGCATAACATACTAAATATTCAGCAGATATTCCGTGTATGTGTTGCAAAAATATATCAGTTTACCATATTTTATTTCAATGTCCAGTTTTAAATGAAATGTATAAAAACCAAAGACTTCATTTGACTGAATATGGACATTCTTTAAATTATGTATTTATCATTCACAGATAACAGCAGTTGTGAAAATTATTGCAATGACGCCTATTGGTAGACTTTTAGAGTTTGGTGTTAAATCCCTTCTCCCCTTTCATTTCATTTTGTTATAAGCTTCCTTAATTGTGATTTGTTTGATATTGTTGTTATTATTAATTACTGTCTAATATCACCGGAATGTTTGAATAGACAATAAATGAAATATTGATTGATTCATTTGCACAAACATCATTATAGATTTATTAAAACTTATACCTGATTCCCAACCGTTTTAATACCTCATATTTTTGCTTGTGCATAGCAGCAGCAGCCAACAGTAAAATAATAATGTTTAATGCCTTATATTGAACATTACGAAATAGTAGGCCTACTTGATGACAAAATATAAAAGTTAATAATCTGATACAGAATGAAAATAAAACATTCCAAAGATGAGCGAGCATCAGTTTCATATTCTAAAAATCATTCAATCCCAAGTGAAGAAATGTTTTGCGAAATAAAAATTATTTTCTTCAAATGTAAAAATGTTAGATCGTGTGCTTTTGATCATCAAATTCAATGTGTTTGTTAGTACATGGATACATAGCAATGGAGAGAAGACGAAAAATATGACATTCACCTGAAATAAAACAAATTTCATAAGTTTCACTTTTAATATATTCACAGTCCAAATAATTCAGTATTTGAAATTTCAAAAAAAAATCTTTAACCGTTCAGGTGATTAACAAAACGGTAACGATAAAAGAAAAATGTACAGACATGCCAAGAAGAGAACAGAAAATCATGTCATTTAGATGAGAGGAACAAGCAACGGAGCAACAGATACCTCATAACTTAACGTCAAAGAATGAAATAATAATAATACCAACACCAAACATTAAAGATGACACACCCCAGCGTCAGATGCACACAGAATATTTCTCATGTAGACTATTTTTTATTTATTTAATCGTTCTTATATAGCGCTTTTCCAGCTCAAGAGCTGCTCAAGGCTGACTACCAATGGATGAAATAATATCAACACCAAACCTCAAAGATGACTTAATTTAGTTTCAGATTTATAAAAGCAAAATTGTCCAGTACCAGCGCCTATTCGCACATTTCATTTGGGGATGGAAATGAAGGAGGATCTGGGATGGATACGAAATTTGGGGGATGATTAAAAGTATTTCGTGAATTTGTTTTATGGAATTGGTGAAGCTGTCACAATTGTAATTTCCTAATCAATTTTTTTAATGTAGTTAGTTATTCATTGCTTACAGGGTCCAGCGGACTGCAAAGAGTCGAATGAGGACCAAAAAATCATGACCACAACTTCGCTGAAAGAGGACTCACCCCTGATCTGCATAAAAGATCTGCCGAAACAACCCTAGTGGTAATACTGTAGGCACTCCACCAGCCGGTCACTTTACAATAAAGACATCCCACGCAGAGGACGCTGAGGCTATATTCTAATTTATCGAACCCCCGTTCAAAAAACAAAATAAATACAAACAACATTATAAAATATCAACAAAACATATACATATAAAATGCCTACATTGCCAAATAATAATATCCTAGGAAGCCGCAGTGACCATTTGGCAGAAAGCGTCCAATATTCCCAAGCTGATCCAACAGACCTCACACACAAATGAGGAGCTTTGTCCCGGAAGAGTTTTCAAGAAAAATGGTAGGTGACTGGTCTAGCGAAGAAGAAGATAGTATAGTAGATTAATAAAACAGAGTAGGAATGAGAAAGAACAAAGGAGAAAGACAGCGACAGTGGGAATTTAAAGCACAGAAAGTGGGGATGCTATTTATACTGAAACCCCCGGCACCCATCACGGGGAGTTCTTAATGTAAAAAATATAAAAATAATAAAGTTGAGACACATGTGACGAAAGTTTGCCTAAGGTAAACACAAATTGAATTTCCAAGAAAAAAGAACCCGAATGAAAAAAAAACTTGAAAATATCTATTTCTACATCCATCCTAATTAATATCATTCACCAAATACTCGCCTTGACAGGATAAAAAGGAAAAGACATAAACAACAATAAAACAGGCCTGGGTGAAAGGAAAATATAACAGGCCAATAAAATCATTGAAGAAAATAATGAATTTAAGACCAATGAAATCATTGGACAAAATTATAAATTTAAGACCAATTAAATCATTAAAGAAAATCATGAATTTAAGACTAATTAAACCATTAAAGAAAATCATGAATCTAAGACCAATTAAATCTTTGAAGAAAATAATGAACGACTTGAAAAATATCGGACAAGCAAACGTGCAAGGTAAATTATTATACTGTGTATACCTCATCGTAGTCCGAATCGGGTCCCTGTGCAAACGGAAGGACAAATTAATGGGTCAAACACATATTTAATGGGTCAAACAAAAATATGTAATGGGTCGAACAAATATTAAATAGGTAACACAACAAAAACAACAAAAAAGACACCATGACGTCGTCAGACAAGGTCAACACGAGACCAGCAATAGGTTTATATAATAAACCTATTAACTAAAAACAATACTGAAACTACACAAGGTTTGCCCTAAGTTTTTAAAAACCCATTTAGGAAAATAATGTCAAAACAAAATGTCGAAACAAGGTCAGCCCAAAATACAGATCTGTGCCAAAGGTTTCACGAAAAAAAACAATTGTACAATAAGACAATACGCATATTCGTAAATAAGCGTCTACAAAAGCGAATAGTTTTTTTTCGCATGCTGCAGTAAAGGTATCTGTCTCCAGGTCAAACCGAGGGCATGTGAAGGTCGAGGGCCAGGAAAATTCTTAATAGCTGGAATAGGGTAGGGTGCATATGGAGTCAGCTTTGTTTGTTTGTTTGTTTTGTAGATTATAGTCACACGACACTTTCGCATATAGGTGACGAATCCCGGATTGGTCAACGTGTGATCATTTTATTTTCCCCTTTACCAACAACTGGCCCGCTGGTGTCAGTATAAATCGGTCCAGGAGTCAGCTTTGGGTGTGAATGTAACATATCTACTTTTAAAAATCTGTAAAATATGATGGGGGAAAAAAACCACATCGTAAATGCAGCCGGGGATATTTTAAGGTCAAAACGAAGAAGGATACAAAAGTTTTAGAATATGCATGCTTAATGATAGAGAGGACACAAGAATTTGAGAAATACATAATTGAATTATGTTACATTTATGAACGATTCTATAATTTGGTGGAAATATATTTCATAATTTTACTTTGATGTGATGAATACATGTCTACATGTGATGAATAGGCGATTTTATTTTCAAGCAGAATTTATTCAAACAGCTCTAAATAAATATACTCTTTGTAAGAAGAACATAACGGGTTAAACTTCTCTGCAGTATAGTAATATCAAAGGTTTTTCTGTGCTACTATTTAACACTTCCAAAATAGAAATGTAGACTATATAACATGTATTAAAAAATTATAATACAGGTTTATACGGGTGAACTGTACACGCAAAATTTCAAACAGACTGAAAACAAATTCAAGCTAAAAGCTTGCTATATATTAACACATGCCAGGATATACTGGAAATGCCAGTACATGAACGACACATACTAATAAGACAAGCAGATTGTTTGTTTCAAATTAATACACAGAGGACGTTGATGCTGGCGCGACATTCTGTACTAATACTAACACTGAAGAACAATAACAAGACTTAAAGAAACATTCTAACCTTGTAACACAAACGGAAAAACAAACAACAAACATAAAATAATGTGAATTCACTTCTATTATGATATAGATCTAAACGACACACAAAACGTTAACACTACATGATAGAACTAAAAAAAAAAAAATTAAACATTGGCTAAATTAAATGTAAGTTCTGTTAAGAGTAGACTCCCATTGCCTCAAATACTCCTGACTAAAATAGGATATGTTGCACAGTAAAGAGAAAATGAATGTGCTTATGACGTTGTCATCCTTATAGATGACATTGACGTTGTCATCCTTATAGATAACACTGACGTTGTCATCCTTATAGATGACACTGACGTTATCATCCTTATAGCAAAGACCTTGATATATAAAGACATGCCATGAGGCCTACTTCAACAGAGTTTACATGTAAAACAGCGATCCTAGCGGTAGTCCTGTTTCTATGTCAAGGGAGGTAATACGCGTTCAATAAACAACTGTGTCGGCAAGGTCTAACGTAACAGTCGATGCAAAAGCTCTTTTATTTCACTGTTTTCTTTGTTTTGCGTAATTTAAAAAAAAAAACAAAAAATAAATAAAAGCAGTTTTTTTATATTAAAATATATACTACTTTAAAACAGTCAAGCTGATCTCATGCTGATAAACAAAAGAAGTAAGTTTGCATTCTACTTTCCTACTTTGATAAGTTCAGCATGCCCCTGCTATCATATTATTTTATCTGGTATATTATCTTTACTTGCTATAAATGTTTAAATAAGCTTGTAGAAATTCTAGAGTTTTAACTCTTTGGGTACTATATTTAATAACAAACTGAAATGTAATGTAAACACAGAATGTCCTGTAAAACGTGGACAGAGAGAGTGCATCTTCTCCGCCATCTCAATAGTTTTTCTGTTAGCTCAGATATACTTAGTCGATTTTATCCGTCATTTATAGAAATTTTCTTTTATTTGCTGGTTTCGAAGTTTGTCTGTATCTGATGGAAACAGCTTGTCAAATATCGCAAATCTGTTCTCAAAGATTACTGGCAGGAGACATCAAGACCTGAGCAGTTCTATTTTGTGTGTGTGTAGGTGTGTTTGTTGTTGTTGTTGTTTGTAGATTATAGTCACACGACACTTTCGAATATAGGTGACTACTGGACCGATTTATACTGACACCAGCGGGCCAGTTGTTGGTAAAGGGGAAAATAATATGATCACACGTTGACCAATCCGGGATTCGAACCAGCGACCTTTCGGTTACTAGCAAGACGCTCTTACCAACTAAGCTACCCGGCCCCACAGGTGTGTTTGTGTGTGTGTTTGTTATTATAAGAGCACCACCCCACAATGTGTGCCACCTTGTTGTACTTTCTTCTTAGCGCGCGGCATTTTCCCAAGTGACGACAGTTATTTCGCTAGGTGGCGCTTCTCTAATATCGAAAGTAGCGAACTCCCGGAAGTGAGCCTCATGGCATGTCTTTATATATCAAGGTCTTTGTTATAGATAACACTGACGTTGTCACTTCCTTTCCTGTTTGCTGGTGTTCATTTTTTTAATCTCAGTGGAAAGGGAGGAGATGTCTATCACCAAAAACAGGAAGTGACGTACCCTGATCATGGTTTCTACAGACGCGAAGTATTTGCTCCACCAATCCAGGGCGTCCATATCTGGTTCGTCTTCGTCGATGCTCCCCTTCTTCTTTTTCTTGTTCTCGGCTTGCTTCTTGTCTTTCTCACTTGCCTGAAAGAAAACAAAGGAAGAAACCAAAATGAGCACCCTAACTGGCGCATAAAATACTGGATGTTGGCAGCATTCAAACATTATGATGAAGAAAAACAAAGAAGGGGGATGGGCGCAGAGAAAAGAAGAAGTGGTGGAAGAAAGCAAAAAAATGACGATGGGTGATGTGATGATGATGATGATGATGATGATGATGATGATGATGATGATGATGATGAGGCCGGCGACGACGACGGTGACCATGAAGATGCTGATGACCATGATGACGAAGCCAACAACAACGACAAAGACGACGACGATTTTCAACGTACCACGTTGTCGTGGGATGTGATGGTGATGTAGGTCTCCTGTTTGTGGATGAGGGGCAAGTTTTCGTCCACGTTGATGGCAACGTCTTCCGACTTTACCGACTTGGCTGGTGACCCGGCTATGATCACTTTTGGCTCGTCGATGGCTCTACCTGGGAAAACCAAATATATAAGCTTAATCAGTGAAAGAAGGATTCCATCTGCTGTCGCCACTCTTATGGTTAGAACCTAGGAGGTTATGACAGTGCCAGATACACCAATACACCCAAGCATGCCCGGCACCTTGCAAGCAACCAGCGCACATGTCAGGTGCTCCCGGACAATTGAGTTACACGATCCCACCAAGGAGAATCGAACCCAGGATCTCCTGCATAGCAAGCGAGCACATTACCACTAAACCCACTGTGTCACTCTTTAACAACTCACCCTTGATAGGGAAGAGCTTCTGCAGGGCAGCCTTGGCCTGTTTGGTGGTGGGAATGTACATGAACTTGTGCAGGTTGGAGATGACGTGCGTGCCCACAAGTGTGAAGCGTCCGAAGCTGCGGCAGTCCACACAACGGATGGAGATAGGCGGACAATACAGCTCGTTTTCCGGCAGCTCCTGCAAAACACAAAGGGAAAAAAGAGTGGGAATTAATGTCAGACTACTTTAGTGTTCCCCCTCCACAAACGTTAATTTAATTTTGAATTTGCCATTTGAAGGTTGGTTGACTGTTAGCTCGCCGAGACTAAGAAACTGATTATGGAAATGGGGTAAGACAACAACTCGCCGCGTCGACAGACTGTAACACACAACACACAACACAAACTACACACCACACAAACCACACACTCACTCAGAGACACGCATACACCGCACTACGGAAAGTCGTTAAGTCCGTTCACAACTTACAACGTCGAAGTATTTGACTGGAACGCTGAAGTTGGGGTTCTTCTTGCAGTTCTGGATGATAGTGGAAGACAGGACATGGCCGGCGCATTCGATGTCGATACGAGGTCTGTCCACCTGCTGCAGGTGAACTCTCTTCAGGTCGCGCACACCCCAGAACAGCACCTGCAAACATCCAGATAACACATAATGTTAAAGCTGAAGCATCCAGGCAAAACATCAAGTTACAGCTGAGACATTCAGTCAAATCATAACGTTATGCTGAAACACTATTCCAAACAGACTGTTAAGGCTGAAACATCAAGTCAAAATAATGCTGTTACAGCATCAAGAACACAAACAATAGTTTACGGCATCCGACAGGACCACTAATAATCAAATGATAATGTTCAGCAGTCCTACCCACCTCTATTCTGTGTCTGCTAAGAACGGGGCGAATTCCTTTGGGCACAGGCATGATAGGTCCTCTGTCCTTGTCCATAGCAGGGAGTTCCAGAGGAGGGAGGTCAGACCCGCTCTTGTCACCAAACTCTGCC
Source organism: Oncomelania hupensis (assembly GCA_036898135.1). Taxonomy (NCBI): domain Eukaryota; kingdom Metazoa; phylum Mollusca; class Gastropoda; order Littorinimorpha; family Pomatiopsidae; genus Oncomelania; species Oncomelania hupensis. Next base: position 30,181,096 of record CM072516.1, on the reverse strand, counting down.
AGCTGAACATACAAAAACAACACAACACATGCGTAATCACTAAATCATGGTAATGCATTAAGGATATTAAGCAAGATAATTATTCTTGAACTTGTTGCTAATATTACATGGAACACAAAATCATAAAAATTCACCTTTTCTTAAAATGTAAACTATTTGAACATGAAAATTATAGTTTTAAAAAAATAATTTAAATAACAAAGACCAAATTGATCCTGGACATTTAACATTTTTACTTCTAGAACACAAATTAACCAAAATACATATTATATATCTAGTGTGTTATCAACACATCCTTGAATTTAAATGTTTTACATTTACTGAGTTTTACATATATTAAAATGCAAAATAAATTCAGGTTTAAATGGTCTTAATAACTCTCCATGAACAGTTTCTTTCTAATGCCATTACATGAACAAAACGCAATAGAAAAAAAAACTAGTATGTAATTTGAAAGAAATAGTTTAGAGCAGTTCTATCAATATGGTGACAAATTAAAAATAAAGGGTTAAAATTGGGTAAAATTTCACAGAAAGTAATATGTTTGGCCTCTGAATCTGTTCTGGCTCAACAGCTACGCGAACCCAATTTTCCTTTTACAAATAATTTATGTTTAAGTAAATACACAAAGACAACAAAGAAAGATTGCTTGAAAAATAATTGTTAAAAAAAAAGTTTCCACAAAAAACTGAACCTTTTACAAACAAGGCCCCCCCCCCCCCCCTTCTCTCCCAGTTGTCCAAGAATCTAGTAGAGGAAACAGAATGTAAACCTGCAAAACTTTTGGCTGTCAACATCCTTATAGCTCATCGAAGGATTATTAATCCAAAGGCAAAGGTTCATCTTAACTACATTCTTCATGTCAGTAAAGTCTCTTTTTATCCGTATTCGTTAAGAACACACACCTGTTTATGTTAGTTTGTAATGAAAGCCATTAAGTCCGTAAAAAAGAATTACAGAATAAAGAACAGTGCCAGATTTTGAACAGCAAAAATAAAAAGACGCAGTCCATTTCAACCGGAAGAAATGTTGGATATATTCTCACCACACATTAGAACAATGATCAAAGCAGTAGTACCTTACGACCGATGGCGAGTACGCTAATCTATTGCCAAAAAAGGACATACATCAATCCGTTGATTACAGCAGCAAAACCACGTCTCCGGATCATCTGATTACTTGACAAAAAGGCTAATAAAGTAATTGCATCAAAAGAATTTAATAATTTTGATGCTTAACAAAAAGAGTAATAACGTAATTGTATTACATTAAAAAAAAATATTGTTATTAAAACAGTCTCCAAAAATCGCATTATCAATACCTGCGTTTTGAAGCGTGAACCAAAGCCAAACTAGAGTGCTCATATACATACATATCAAATTAGATTAATCGTGCTTTAAGTGAAAACAAAAAGGCAAGCCCAGCGCTGTAAACTTGCTTTTATGATTTAAAATAAAAAATAAAAATACACACTTGGTACATTTTCAGTAATTCCAAAATCATTCCGTACAAAACAAAATAAACGTGTATATAGCTACAATACATGTGTGAATATTTATATAAAAAAACACTGCAATACAGTTTATTTAGTGACTACTGTTTTTTATGTGTGTATGATACAACTCGGATACAACTGTATACAGAAGGTACATCATTCTACGTAGAACCACTCGACGTACAGAATACAGAATGTATTCTACCAAGTGAAATTACACAAGGGTTGTGGCCACATTTTGGGCACTCAATACTGCACCATTCCTCTCATACATGCACCACAACACTCTAACATTCAAAAACGTTGATTACAAACGTGCAGTGGCATGCTACAAAACCTCATGAACTCTCGCGTGCATTAACTCTCCTCGCCACATCTTGGCACAGTACATCCTACGAGAGGTATGGATGGACAATCGCGATGGCAAGGATGCTATCACCGTAACGTTTATAGGGGATAAGGGGATACTATACGTACCTGCATCGTAAACTAAACTGAAAAGGAGAACATTCGTGAACAGATACCAAGGGGCCAAGGAAAAACGGAATTAAAACGGCAGAGGAAAACACAATTGGGTGGGGAAAGAGAGAGAGAAAGAGAGAGAGAGAGAGAGAGAGAGAGAGAGAGGAAGGTGCGGAAGGGAGAAAGAGAGGGGCGGGAGGGAGATGAGAATGGGTTGGTGAAGAGGGTGCTAATAGGAGAGAGGTGAGGGGAGGGTAGGGGGACAAAGAGAGGGAATGCTACGGAAAGTGAAAGTGACACTGGCAGTGTGGCATACAGAAAATTGTGCGATGCTCGGCGTTGAACACTGTAGGAGTTGCAAAACAAGTCTAAGAACATTGTTTTTACATCGAGGTGAATCTTATTCAGTGCGAATGGGAGGGGAAAGAGGGTGGGATGGTAGTGGGAAGGGGAAGGAGAGAGAGGTGGCTGATGGTCAACCACTGCTGCTTCAGACTTTGCGGAGTGCGCCTAGTAAGCTTACACCTACTGGCTTCAAAGATCTTTTATAAGAATTTCTCTGCTGGCCATACACATGCACAAAACATGCAGGAAGGCAACGTGTAACTTCCTAAGCACACAACACATTACAGCGCAGGTATGCACATGTCTATTCATCTTCGTTATGCAGAACTGAAACTAAAACTAAAGCTAAATAAGCCATAATAAATAAATACATAAATAAATAAATACATAAAGTTTGTATATTTTCACATTTCTAAGCCAGGTCAAACAATAACTAAAAGTTAAGACTCGACCAACCCCTAAATTTAATTATTTGAACAACAATGTAGTTGACGTTTAACTGTGAATTACATGGAACCTAGACTTTTTTATGTGATGCTTAAGATCTGTCTTAATTGACAGGTTCGTGAAAGGTTCGTGGAGATTAAAAAACTTTTAAAATCCAGATTCTCAGTTCCAACCTAAGTTGCTAAACATTTTGGACCCAAAAAAAAAAAAAAAGAAAAAAACGAAAAGAAAATAACATACAAACAATAAAAAAAACGTTAAGGAAATTAGGTTTGGGATTTGAGAATCTCAAAAACAAATGTTTTTGAACATCCACGAACATTCCAATTAAGATATCCATTAGAAACAAAGGTTGGATCTTTGAGTAACTGGATCTATTACGGAGATAAATGTAAAGACTAAGGGAAGTCACTAAAAAAAAAAAAAAGGTTAAGCAGAAACGTGCTAATAAGCAGAAAGACGAAATCCACAGCATCCATGCAGTGTAGACTGTGCAAGCAGCCAACAAGTGCAAAGACCAAGGTGTGAAAAAATGTCTACACATCTGTCATCCTACCCTGATAACCAACGACCTCTTTCTTGCGTACGGCGGTGTTTCGTGTGCTCTGTACAGGTCGCTTTCCTCAAACGGGTACTAAATAGAGGTTCGTCGAAAGGAACAAGAAAAATAACGAAAATACACACTTATAGTATCCATCAACTGCACGCACAAATTAATTAAAGCAATAGTAATTTAAACAACGCGCCATTTTACAAATCACACTCCGTCTTCTTACCTAAAACTCTTCTTCCACTTCCTTCCCCTCTTCTTCTTCTTCTTCCTCTAACTTCTTCTTCTTCTTCTTTTCTAACTTCTTCTTCTTCTTCTTCTTCTTCTTCTTCTTCTTCTTCTTCTTCTTCTTCTTCTTCTTCTTCTTCTACTACAGCCTTCATTAGGTCACAACATTTAAATGAAGAACTAACCCTTAAAGGTGCATGGTTTCAACAGATTTAGACCTAAATCTACAAGTAGTAGGCCCTATTATATGTAGTCAAAGCTGCACAAAACTCAATATTCAGACGGCTGCTAACATTCAACATATTATGATAACGAGAGAAAAACTAGATTATACACATACACCAACAAACGAATCAAAACCCAAAAGAGAGCAATGCAACAACAATGAAACAACCTCTAGACAAGATGCATCATACAAGATGATAAGGATGATGATGATGATGATGATGATGATGATGATGATGATGATGATGATGATGATGATGATGATGATGATGATGATGATTACGATGCTCATAATGATGATGATGATGATGATGATGATGATGATGATGATGATGACCATACCGATGATGATAATAATGATGATAATGATGATGATGACGAAGATGATGATGATGATGATGATGATGGATGCAGATGATGATGATGACAACGATTGAAAAAAGAACAGGCTCAAAACAAAATGAACCACACAACTCAAACAAAACCAAACAAAACTTGGAGAAGTGAAAGGAAATAAAAACCATGAACTAGACACACCCACACACAGCTTGACAATTGTATCAGAGTCTCCTCTCTGAAAATCCTTATGGGAAGAGAGGGGACTATAAACTGATAAACATAACATAACACCCACACACACACGCACACACACACACACGCACACACACACACACACACACACACGCACTTCTAAAAATATTTAGAATGTCCTACACAGCGACACTTTGTGTCCAAAAATAAGCTAATCACTCACGACACACACTGGCGAGAATTTTGCAATATGACAAAGCCTGATCCAACGAAACCTTGCGACACACATATCAAACCAATGAAACACAACATAACATCGATCACATTGCCTGCTGGTGTAGAATCAAAATCATTCAGGGAACGAAACAAGATCACAATGCATTGCTCAGCAAAAATCGTCTTCACAAAACGCACAATCAGACTCGATGCAATCACTTGTAGAACAAACCAAACAGGGAAATTATTCAGCGTAAACAATCACTTGTAGAACAAATCACACAGGCCAATTATGCAGCGTAAACAATCACTTGTAGAACAAATCACACAGGCCAATTATGCAGCGTAAACAATCACTTGTAGAACAAACCAAACAGGGAAATTATGCAGCGTAAACAATCGAACAAAAGCGGTCAAAAAATTGAAGTTAAAAAAAAAAAAAAACTAAAGCTAAACACGTTTTATATAAGTGCATTTCAATCAATTAAAAATCCCGTTACTAACCTGCAGCAGTTCAAAAGTAGCCAATAGCTCGCCGGCTCTCTCAGTGCCTCGGTACACGTCCCACCATTCCAAGCGTGGAGGAAACTTTGGAGGTCCATATTCCTCCGAACTGAGCTTGACCACTGGTTTGCACAGCGCTCTTCCGATGAACTCGGCCTTGCCCTGTTTTTGGAGAGGAACAGAACAACTGAGAGATAGGCAGTGGCGTAGCTAGGGATTTGGGGGCCCTGGGGGCTTGGTCTCTTTGGGGGCCCCTGCATTTTGACATTCGACATCATGACATGAGATAATGTACTTAAAATTATAGAATTCTAAATTCACTAACTTATATAACAACGTGAATACCAAGATTACATGGCGGTGGCGTAATATTTAATATTTATAGTAAAACAAATTTTCGCTCACTCCTTTGGGGGCCCCCCTCAAGTGAGGGCCCGGGTGGACTTTCGAATTTGGCCCCCCAAAATATTTCTGGAGGGTAAACATTTGCCTTACTGAAAACAGCAACTTGTGAAGAACAATTATTATTCTGATTCCTCTTACCGTATTGTTGGAGGATGTGAACTCTTTCAGGTCAAGGCTGGAATGAACAGCCCTGATCTGAACCTATACAATGTGTTTTGAGTGTTTAGCATACACTTGAAACACGCAACGCCGAGTTCATGGTGAGTGTTCTTTAATAGAGCGCTTTGCTCAATAAAGGACCTGCTCAAGGTGCCAGCCCAAAACAAAATCTAACTCAAGCCTACCAAGGCGCCAACTTGCTGTTTGAGATGGCGCCATTTGTCGACGAACATTTCACCTGCATTCTCCAACTCCAAGATGCTTGTATACATCTTTATAAAAATGGTCAACTACGTACTGAAGTGTACGGGTGTATTCGCAATATTCTAAAAATAGTCAACCACGTGTTGGGGGGCGTATTGCTGTGTAGTTAAAGCGAGCGTACCACTTTGTCCTTGTCGAAGATCTCCACGACGATGGTGGGAGGGTCGTCGAAAATTTCCACCACTGTGCCAAAGATCTCCACTTCCTTGATGATCAGCATCTCGTCCCACGTCGGTGACAGGGTCTCGTCAATCACCTGCAGCAATACAATTCATGTGATAAATACTGACTATGTTGATTAGTTACTAAATGCAATTCACCTACATCGTCCTTCTGGTTATACCTTCTCGATAAATTAGTAACAGTACTGCTAATATGGTCCTCATCAAACTATACTACTCAAAATAATTGAAGGGACACTCTCATATTTCATTTAGTTTAATTGTTTTTTTTGCTGCTATCAATAATATCGCTTATATTGCTTATTTCAAAACTTATCCTGTACAGTAACATTCAAGACAGTCTTATTCTGACAAGTAATCACATGTGTGAGTTTTGAACTTTCTGCACTGAGTTGAAAAATAAACCCAATTTTTAAAAACAAATGACCCTAATTTACTGTTGTCTTGCTATTAAAGCAAAATTTTCAACATTAAAAAGTGATTTGCACGCGAAAGGCTTGCATTTTCTGAGTTCAGTTCAACAATCGGGGCTTTTTTCTGGGTATAAATGGCAGGGCTTTTGCTGCTTTTCTAACCATGCCCCCAAGGCGACGATTGACTGATGCGGATAGAGGCAGAGCTATTGCATTGCATGGCTTCAGTAAGGGGTGGGGGTGAGAGAAGTTGGCAGGCGGCTGGGAGTGTCCCACTCCGTTGTCCAAAGGCTGCGGGAGCGCTTTAACAACACTGGAAGCGTCCAAGAACCAAGAAGGTCCAGACGCCCCCGCGTTACCACTGCAATACAAGACCATTTCATCACCTTGTCAGCTCTGAGGATGAGGTCCGCTACAGCAAACACTATCAGAAGACAGCTTCACGCAGCCAGCAATGTTAACGTCAGCGACCAGACAATTCGCAACCGTCTACACGAGGCAAACCTGCGATCAAGACGACCAGCAGTACAGCCTTAGCTCACCCCAGCTCAGCGTGCAGCGCGTTTGGCCTAGGCTCGGCGTCATTTGGTGTGGACTAGGCAACATTGGTCAAGAGTGCTTTTACAGACGAGTCTCGGTTCTCCTTGTCTTTCAACGGCCGCCGAGTGAATGTTTGGATGCGTCCACGGGAGCGTTTTGCTGATGCGACGGTGCGCGAGCATGACCGCTTTGGTGGTGGATCTGTCATGATGTGGGGTGGCTTCGCATTAAACTTCAGAACACCTTTGCTCCAAATTCATGGCAACTTAAACGGTATTGGCTACAGGAATGACGTCCTACAACCTAGGGTTCTCCCAGCTCTGCGGGCCATTGGGGAAGGTGCCATACTACAGGACGATAATGCCAGACCCCACCGAGCGCGTATCGTCAATGACTTCCTGCAGCAACAGCACGTCATAAGGATGGATTGGCCGGCTCGATCACCCGATTTGAACCCCATAGAACATCTGTGGGATGTCTTGGGTCGACAGACACGGGCAAACCTCCCTCCAGGAGCTAACCTTGAAGTTCTGGCCCAAGTTCCCCAGCAAGAGTGGTTGGCCATCCCAGGAAACATCCTCCATAACCTGATACGGTCCATGAGACAACGATGCCAAGAATGCATTGATGCAAACGGTGGCCACACCCGATACTGACTCTATAGATTTTTGGTTTCTAAAGTTTTGATTTTGTAAATGAGGGGTATGTCCAGTTAAATTGAATTTACTCGAATTTTAAGCGACTGATGTCTAAAATCTTTTTTGTTATTGATGCAGAAATGATTGCAATAAAATATGATGAACTAATAAATTGAATTCGTGTTTCTGATTTAAAGAGAGACCCATATGTCCAAGAGGCCCTTGTATTATTTTGAGTAGTATATTAAAATGAGTAAATACATTATATGTGATGTTAAATACTTGATTATAACCACAAGTATATCAACTAACAAGTTAGCATCTCGTATTGCCCCTAGTCGACGTGCGATGGTCCCGTTTAGCTACAAGCTGAGACGGGGAAATCCCAAACCTAAAAATAGAATAGAGAATTCTGGGAAATCTGTTCTCGCGAAGATGTGCTTGCTGAAATGAAACGAAAGTTGAGAGAGGAACTGCATATTTCTGGTAGTGAACAAAGGCAGAAACTTGTCAGCAGTATTATCAGCGATGGAGTTATAATGGACGAAGTGCTCCATACCTATGAAGTTGCCTTTGCTCGAGGATTTAGCCGACGTTATTTCAGAAAAGGATTTCTCTACCCATAATTCCCCTGGGTTTTGAAGTTTCTAAAAAGTTATTTCAGGCCGATGACGCTCTATGGAGCACAAAGCATGTAAAGGGAAGCAATCGGTTGTACGCGCACGTTGATAGAGACATAGAAGAGAGATGCTAACTTGTTAGTTGATATACTTGTGTTATAACTTATAATAGACCTACTTAGGCTACGTGCTGTTGAACTTCTTTTTAATGCTGCCTTTTGCTGTAACTGTTGCTGCTGCTGCTGATTTTAACGACGACATTTATTTGACATGACAAAATTGCTGCATAATCAATCGACATTCATAAAAATGATGCTGCTGATAACAATGACGATGACAAATTTGCTGCTACCGGATGATGATGATGATGATGATGATGATGATGATGATGATGATGATGATGATGACGACGACGATGATGACGACGATGATGATGATGATGACGATGATGATGATGATGACGATGATGATGATGATACACTGAAGACGGCGATGAAGACAAGGACAAGGACAACGACAACACCTTACTTGAGTGGACACACTCTGGTCACCAAAGGTCACACAGGCAAAAGGATCAGACAGACCAGAGGCATCGGATCCAATCAGCTGTCGAGCTTGATACATGTGAGCCCGCAACTGGAACACTTGCCGGTCTGCACAAAAAAAACGCCTACTGTAGCAATTTGCACACAAACCCATCCACTACTATTACAGTTTAGCCTAAACTTGGCCAAACAAGGCGTATCTGGATGTAACCCAAAGTTTAGGGTACGCGCGTCATATGTAAAATATCCTAAAGCGATTTAAATATTATATAGCATATACATATATATATATTGTTTAAGTTATACTTTCCATTGCATAGAACCACATGTCTCTGTGATTAGAACTCGAATTGAATGTTAATTTGATTGTGCAAAATCCCTCATTCACCCTTACACATTGTTAAGCGATCTCTACGGTGACCGCTAACTCTATAGTTAGGCAGTTTGCTTTCGACTCACAAGACCGCTAAAGAGAACATGAAAATAGGCTATATTATAATAACACATTGCCAAAAGATGGAAAACAACACACTTAACAGGCAATTCTGAGGCAAAAATCTACCAAAGCAAAGAGAAAATTTATAAAGTAAATGGAAAGGGATATGTAAATATCAAGGTTTTTCCGTAGGACCAAGGATAGAGCGGGAAGTTTGAAGCATATCAAAGCATTGGTATATAGGCTAACAGTTTTTGCCCCTCATATACTATTATCTCTTAATGAGGGTCTCAGACCCAGATCTTTGGTTTTCGTGCCTGCTAATTAGAACATTTTTTTACTCCAAATTAGTTGAGTATATACTATCTTTATATACTTTATTTTAACAAAATGTTTAACACATTAAGTGATTCAGCATCCACAGCCTCGAAACCCTCCCTTTTCGCAGGGCATACTTTGCACACTCTCTGATGTAACCTACGTGTATAGTGGATGAAGCTTGGAGGGACGCCGTTGGGCTTGCTTGCGTTCTTCAAGGCTTTGGTCTCCTCGTAGCCTCCGGGCAGACCTTTGAGGAAATCCTTCTTGTGCTTGGAAAGTCCCAGCCACAAAAAGACCTGCAGCTTGGTCTGTATGGTCCAGCCTGCTTGTCCCGTGGCTTTCTTGCCTGGCAGCTGCAACACATGTGCATCGTTATAAGACAATAAACATTTTGCCGCTATCGGACTGTTGATAAGAACATACACAATAGTCGGCCGGAAAAGCGACGCTGGCCCCATTCTGAGTGTCAGGGGCTGTGGTATGGGGCGCCATGTGTCCATTTATTCTATGTGACCATTCTATACATAGAATAAATTCTATGCACATAGAAAGCATTCTATACACACAAAAAGCATTCATTAGTTGAAATTCCATTTATAAAAAAGAAACCAATATTGTAAGTCATAGAATAAAATTCTTTGTATAGAATAACATTCTATAATATAGTGTAAAATTCTATGTCCATAATACAATTCTATGTATAGAATAACATTTTATAATAGAGAATAATATTCTATGTATGTAATACAATTCTATATTATAGAATGCACTTGTATGCATAGAATTATATTCTATAACATAGAATGAATTCTATTACAAAGAATGAATTCTATAACATAGAATGAATTCTTTAAAATAAAATAACTTGCATGACAAAGAATTATTTCTATACGCATAGAATTCATTCTATAACATAGAATGAATTCTTTAACATAAAATAAATTATATGACATAAAATGAATTCTATGTGCATAGAATAAATTGTATAACATAGAATGAATTCTATAATAAAGAATGAATTCTATATGCATAGAATGAATTTTATAGCATAGAATGAATTCTATAACATAGAATTCATTCTATGACATAGAATGAATTCTATAGGCATAGAATGAATAGTATAACATAGAATGAATAAGATGACATAGAATGAATTCTATGACATATAATGAATTCTATGACATAGAATGAATTCTATAACATAGAATGAATTCTATAGCATAGAATGAATTCTATGACATAGAATTTATTCTATGGCATAGAGTGAATTCTATGTTACAGAATGAATTCTATGTCATAGAATTCATTCTATGCTATATAATTCATTCTATGTTATAGAATTCATTCTATGATATAGAATAATTCTATCTCATATTATTCATTCTATGTCATAGAATTCATTCTATATTATAGAATTCATTCTATGTCATAGAAATCATTCTATGTCATCTTATTCATTCTATGTTATACTATTCATTCTATGCTATATAATTCATTCTATGTCATAGAATTCATTCTATGTCATAGAATTCATTCTATGTTATAGAATGAAATCAATATAAAAACTTTTTTTTAAATAGTAAAAACTGGGGCACTGTCAAGGTATAGAGAACATTTTGGGATATTGTGATGTTTTGAACATAGCACACTCGTGCAATAATGATTACAGAGCGATTTGTCACTGACATTCAGTTTAGAGTTGACGACATGCAGTGCTTCATCATTTGCGCTCGAAGTGGAAATCGATGAAAGGAAATGTTCTTTTCTTTGCAGAAAGGTTTTACGTCGGAGTTAGAGCATCCAAACGCAGCGCAGTACTTCACCATTTTCAAACTCGATCACGCTGTGTTATTCCGCACGTGGCCGCCACGCCTTTGTGCATAGCGCCCTGGGGGGCCGCTTGGGGTGAAATAGATTTTTTGCAATATTCAGCTTTATGAACCTTTCATTTATTATGTCTCAGAGTTGTATAGCAATATTCGACCTTTAAATATATTAATTATTGCTTTTTATGAGTGTACAGTACGGTTATTTCTTCGGTATTGAGCGAAAAGAACTGATTATTTAATTAGATTTTGTCACTATAAACCCTTACAGAACCTCAGCACATTGTAATGAAAAAAGCAAGCACGCAGGGGCGGAGGGGGGGGGGAGGGTGTGACGTCAATTATTTTTATTGCTAAGCGATCTATTCACACTAATTATACCGTCGAAGTCGTCCGCATCAAGAAACCTAAATGCTTGTTCACGAAATTATGATGTCTGATAAAGCGCAGAGCGCTTGGTACGTCAGCCATTTCTTCAGTTATCGCGCGCGTGCAAGGCTCCACGTGTCCCTTTATACGTCACAGCCTCGCTTCACATAGAATGACCTCGATGCGCATAGAATGAGCATTCTATGTTATAGAATGAACATTCTATGTTATAGATGGGATTCTATGTTATAGAATGAACATTCTAAGTTATACAATGGATTCTATGTTATAGAATGAACAATCTATGTTATAGAATGAATTATATATTATAGAATGACCATTCTATGTTATAGAATGAACATTCTATGTTATAGAATGGATCCTATGTTATAGAATGAACATTCTATATTATAGAATGAACATTCTATAACATAGAATGCATTCTATGTGCACCAAATGTTAAAAAACAATTCTATGAAAATAGAATGTATTCAGTGTTGCGAATAAAATCCATTTTATGTTAAAAAAATGAATTTTATGTCATACAATTCTTGCTGTGTTATACAATTAATTCTATATACATATAATTC
>CM072516.1:30121285-30163785 GCA_036898135.1 Oncomelania hupensis | reverse complement strand
AGTCTAGTCTAGTCTAGTCTAGTCTAGTCTAGTCTAGTCTAGTCTAGTCTAGTCTAGTCTAGTCTAGTCTAGTCTAGTCTAGTCTAGTCTAGTCTAGTCTAGTCTTGTCTTGTCTTGTCTTGTCTTGTCTTGTCTTGTCTTGTCTCTCTCTCTCTCTCTCTCTCTCTCTCTCTCTCTCTCTCTCTCTCTCTCTCTCTCTCTCTCTCTCTCTCTCTCTCTCTCTCTCTCTATCTATCTATCTATCTATCTATCTATCTATTTATATCTATATCTATATATCTATATAAAAACAAGTCATGCAATGTACGAATGTGTACTTACGAGTTTGTCGGCGATTTTCTCGATGATGTTGCTGTTGTACATGCGTCGTCGGTGGTCCTCCATGTACTCTTTCACGTAGATGCATGGCTTATCGTCATAGTAGGGCAAATGATAGTAGCATCTGTACACATAAAATACAGTACATTATAATATACACAGGCAGGAGCGTCTAAATAATTGTCTTATAATGCATGTGTTCAAAGACAAAGTAGATCAACTAGACCTTAGCGCGAACTGCTTACGAATTTATCAATAGAAATGAACGCCGTCAGGCATACTTTGGAAAATTAACGGTGTAATTTCCCATGCCAAATGACATGCATGACTTTTGTTACTGTGATGGATCAACATTGTCAGGTCAGTTTCTCTCCGTTTCTCTCTACCCTCCCCCCCCCCCTCTCTCTCTCTCTCTCTCTCTCTCTCTCTCTCTCTATATGCACAGTTGTAGAAATATATGATATATCTATTTTTTCTCTCTCACATAGTGTCTATGAAAATAGTTCAAATTATTTGGAGTAAATGTCCAGGGCCGGACCCAGGGGGGGGGGGGGGAGGGGTTACCTGGGTTCCGGACACCCCCCCCCGCCCCCTCCAAATTTAAAAAAAATTGATTTTTTTAAAATGCAAAGAGTTTCATTTTTTTAAAATTGTTTTTAAAACATTGCAGTTTTTAGTCACTTTTGGTTCAAAGTACAAAGAGTTATTTATAGTCAATTCAACGGAAATCCATTTCAAGGGATCCGTTGAAACGTCCAAAGCGTTTTCCCGTTGAAACGACCAAGTAACCCAACCCCTAAGCCTAAATTAGTAAATGCAGCCATATTTTCTTGTTCTGGCCGCAAGCCTCTTCCAGCACCTTCACCTTGACACTGACCTAATCCACCAAAAACGACTTTTTAGAAATATTAATTAAGATGCTAAGTTGATAATTATGACAATTCGTTGTTACGAACATCCATTGAAACGACCATCGCTGAATCGTCCAAAAACATCGTTGAAATGGAAACCCTTGACAGTGAAGCTGCAGAAAAGTACAAAAGATGTTGTCGATGCCTACAGGGAAATCACAGAGGTCAGTAACTGCATGTCTTCTATTAGAAGAGATGTCGACACAGCGTTCGTTGCCTGGTTTGGTGAAGTCAGCAAAATGGCAAATGCTTTGACAACTGGTGTTGTTGTTCCTCGTCGAGCATCCCGACAGACTCTCCGTGACAACCAACCTGCGGCCACTCCAGAAGAATATTTCAAGATTAGCATTGCCATTCTTTTCTTGGAACACCTGTCAACCGAATTGTACTCGAGGTTCAAAAATGCTGGCCTAGCAGTTGATGGTCTCTGTCTGGTGCCAAGCACTTTAATAAACAACAAGGATGGTTTCATGCAGGTTCCAGAAAGGGTGAAGACACTGGCAATGTTGTGGGAGTCTGACCTACCAGACAACGCTACCCTTGATGCAGAATACCAACGGTGGGTTTGCAAATGGCGAAGTGCTGCTGAGAATACGACAGCTATCATCCCATCCACGGCATCAGAAGCACTGAAACATTGTGACAGGGATTTTTATCCCAACCTGTTCATCATGCTAAAGAACCTTTGCACCCTGCCTGTCACTACTGCCGAGTGTGAGCGTTCAAACAGTCAGTTGCGCAACCTGAAAAACTACCTGCGTTCTACAATGGGGCAACAGAGACTCAATGGACTTGCTTTACTGAAAGTGCACAGGGATGTTGATATTGACTTCAAAGAGGCAGTGAACTGTTTTGCCAGAAGATATAATTCACAAATGGTACTAATGCCGAGGAACCTAGTGCAGCAAGACTGAATTAAGTGAAAGTAGGGCGGTGGTGTTCATAAACTACAAGGTAAAGCTTTAGACCGTTAACGATCAACAAAAAGTAGTGAATAATAATAGTATACAAAACATCTCTGCTGATAAATAAATGTTTGTGTGTGTGTGTGTGTGTGTGTTTTTAAAGGGAGGGGCAGAGGATAATTTTTGTACTCCAGAGTTTGTCAGTTCAATTGTTCAAAAAGCTCAAAGTCCCAGACCATCACAGATGGCTTTTTCAAGGTTCAGATTGCACCAGATTGCACCATTTTGCATCCTTGAAAAAAAATTCCGGGGGAAAGGGGGGATGCCCCCGGACCCCCTTCGCTGAATCTGTAACCCCCCCCCCCTCGACTTTTCCCAGGTCCGGCCCTGATGTCAATGAATAAAATGCGTGTGTGCCCCCCCCCCCGCCCCCCATCCTGAGCAGCTTCCGCCGCCTGTGAAGAGCCTATTAAATTATTCAAACAATCTCCCTATTCATATAAACATCTATTTGATTCACTAGGATCAAATCGCATCAAAATCTAACGAAACCAAATAAACCCAGATCAATCAATAAAATAAAAGTAAAATAAATACATGTATAAATAAAAAACACAATCATCCATACAATTTGACCCTTCTTTCCCTACCATTTTATCAGTACAACTTATGTTAATCTGATGAATAAAAATTGATACAACAACAACAAAATCTCTACACCCTCAATCTAAATTTTTCAAATATTCAGATACAGTAATACCACTAGGCCATTTTCGACACGAAACAATAGGCATCAATACTAGGTGAATTCCAGAATGCCACCAACCCCCAAAACATGACTCCCTGGAGATGGAGTTTGGAAGGTTAATTCCAGAATGGCTTTAAAGTTTATTGACTAAACGTTTAAGCCAATACACACGCCTTGTCTGACTTCACGAATTCCATGTAACATAGTTCAATTGGAAGTAACCTACCTGTCTCTGGTGACGGGTTTCTGTGGAAGAGTGGTGCTCTGCCATTTGGGGGCGTCCATGTTGATGGAGGGGGAGTCATCGTCTTCCGCTGCATCCTCTCCTCCTTCCTCCCCATCACTGTCGCTGCTGGTGGACCTGTTGACAACATCCTTATCGTTGTTATAGTTGCCATCGTCGTCGTCAGTGTCTGTCATAGACGTCGAGTGTTGTTACGACTATAGTAGCAGACCTCGTACATCAAGTTTTACTGGTTGTTGTGATTGTTGTTTGTAGTGGTTGATGATGATGATTACTACGATGACGAGGATGATGATGTCTCGGATGGTTGTGGTGATATTTACCATGCTGCAGCTGTCGATAATGATCGGCGACAAAAACGACGACGACGACGATGATAATAATGTTGATGATGATGATGATGATGATGATGGTCATGACGACGACGACGACGACGAAGAAGAAGAAGAAGAAGAAGAAGAAGAAGAAGAAGAAGAAGAAGAAGAAGAAGAAGAAGAAGAAGAAGAAGATGGCGAAAAAAGATGACGAAGAAGAAGAAGCAGATGACGTAGATAATGACGAAATTGATGAGGATGATGTTGACAACTACCACAAGACGATGAGGATGATTACACTTTACTGACCGTTTGTGGGGAGGGTTGTAGCCGTCAAGGACGTTTCCTGCGTTACCCATGCTGCACTCAAAGTGGATTGGTTTGTCAGCCAGCCGCTTGTCGATCATGGAGGCCTCCAGGAAGCAGCCGAACAGGAAATATTCGTCAGGCTGCCCGGCTGCCGTCTGCACACCGATGAATGAACATTGAGGTTTAACATCTACACCCACCATTGGCGATATGGCTGACGGGGATAACCATCCCAGGGAACAAGGGGTAGGGACGTAAATTAACACTGAACCATCAGAGCAATCATACCAATACAATGGACAGTGAAAATGGCCATTTTTTATATAATCCACCACGGGATTCGAACCTGGATCACCGGTATGCCAGGTGAATGCTCTACCATTTGAGCTAAGTCGGTGGAACTGCACACGAAATGGGCATGAAGAATCCATTGACATTTTGTTGCACAGCCCGGCAGTAGTAGATATTGCCCGCATAATTTACATGTTTGCAGTAATATATCTCCCGTCTTCATCGAAAAATCGAACTAAGGTTGTTTTTTTAAAGTGCCGATGCGGCGACACGGGCTTAATGAATCACTGTATAAATCAATACAGAAAGTCGACTCATGATAGATAAATCTACCGTCACTATCGACAGAGAACTACCAGGTAAGCGTTCTATCTATTGAGCTGTTGTGGTATTAGAATGGAACACAACGACAAAATGAACAATGAAATCAAAGTCAGAAGGAAGAAAGACAAGTTAATGTCCCAACTCATAGGGGTTTAGACTTAATCTTCTCTGACGAAATCGGGGTAACAGGGTAAATAGGCTTATACCATACATAATATTTTCAGACCGAGTTTCTTCTTGTAGGTTGCTGTAGTTGCTTTATTTGATGGCTGAGACACTATTTTGTGCGCATTGAGCAAGGAATTTTAGCGACCTAAAAAACCACCCCGACCCCCACCACCACTACTATCATCATCATCATCATCATCATCATCATCATCATCATCATCATCATCATCATCATCATCATCATCATCATCATCATATCATCATCATCATCATCATCATCATCATCATCATCATCATCATCATCATCTTTTTGTCAAGCACACTATTTACTTTACCTCTGAGATGGGCAGTGTAGGCTCCACTTCCACGCTTGACGGTCCGCTCTCCTGACTGTCCAGGATGTCCGTTTTGATGGCGATCAGCAGGCGACCCCTGAACGATACTCCCTCCCCTATTCCATCGTTCAGGTGTTGATGTTTCTCCAGCAGTTGGTAGTAGCGTGTGGACCCATATAGATTCACCCAGGCTGGCCCGTACGTCGGTAGGAAACCTGCAAGAAAAGGACGAGGTTGATGACGATGCTATTGGCTGCTATAAAGTATCGAAGTTTAGATGTATCCGGCGGTTGGAAATGATCGTTGGACCCACATAAATTTACCCAGCAAGATCTACAATCGGTAGGAAACCCGCAGAAAGCGTGGACAAATAATGACGAAGATGATAATGATTATAAAAATCAGTGGCAATGCCAATGGTTTTCAAACACACAGCTGTGATAATGAGCATTTAGATTTTCTTCTGCAGTTTCATAGTAGCGAAGTGGACCTCTGCCTGCAAGAAAGAAGAGAAGCTGGTGATTATAATGAATAGAAAACCGACGAATCATTATATAAGCGATGATGGCATAGCCAATATAAGTAAAGTTTTATCCAGCAGTGGGCACTAGCTTGTGAACCCAAATAAAATCACCCAGCAAAGTCCGTTGGAAACCTGAAACAAAAAGGAGAAGGCGATTACTGTAACGACCGCAGTTCGTACACATTTGTGTATGAAGACGTGATGACGTCACTGCGTAATTTTTCGAATAGTTTGTGAACTGTTGTTAGAGCAGAGACTATACATCAGCCTAAGCGAGAGGACGTTTTTTGTGGGTGCTCTGGAAAGACCTGTTTCTTTAGGACTTTAGCTGTATAAGAATACAGGTATTTGTTTATTATTATTATTATTAGTGGTATTCATAATGAACTGCTAAGCTATCTTTACGAAGAAGGAAGAATATTGCTTTTTGTAAAGTAGTACGTTTAGGGTACAGACGAACCCATGTTTGAAAACAAAGTTCGATAACTCAGGTCAGTATTTATTTGATCATGTGTATACATGTATGTGTGACTCAGTTTGTAATTATGATGCCATTTTTATATTCAGTCATATGTGAAGATATGGGCTGAAATAGGAACGTATTTCAGTTGTGTAATTTGAATATCTATTGATGAATGAATGGGTATAAATATGTTATAAAATGGAGGTGAGCTGTGTTTGTAATATTTGTCTCATAGTCCATTGTGTGTAGCCTATGCAATGTGTGTAAAGTGGCTATACTAGGTATTGTCACAGGAATGCTGATAATAGTGATTGTAGTGATTGTGGTGGCGTGTAGAGACATTCTACAAAGGGAAATGATCCTTGCTCAATGTGAGCTATAAAGACATAGTCTCTTTAAGGATAAGAGCAAAAATTTACGATTGTGTACATGTTGTATACAGCGGGGCGGTTACGGAGCAAAGAACCCCTGATGTGCGGCGGATGGATCTGGTCCCCATGACATCACTGGCTTGACCGGATGTGGACACCATCTTTGCCTTGCCTCTCCTTCGGATACCATCACTGGTGCAGAATTGCAACAACGGTGCCGAAGTAAACTTCCGGACCTACGCCACGAAGACATCTGCAGCGTCTTCAGTGTGTGGCTGTGACCCCAGCGTCGGCTGTGAATACCGCGCCGGGAGTGTTTGATCCGTGAAGTAGGTCAGTAAATAAAAACTGTGACTTCTGTGTCTCCAAGTCATCAAAGTGAAATATTTAAAGTGAGATATTTGTGTCGGTGCTAATGAACAGAGTAGAGTCGAGTGACGTCCCCAGAAAGGGGACAACGACTTCTACTAGTGTTGAACTCTGAAAGACTGTGTACATTCATATCAGAAACTGCGTGAACTTACTGAGTAATCTGCGTGCACTCACCCAAGTGCCCGGGTGGAAGTATTACACTAATTATGGGCACTTAACTATCGTATGTGTGAATTTATTTATATGCTAGAAATAATTGTATGATTTAATGTATCCGTGAATTTAATGTATGTGAAGATGGTTTAGTGTATATGTGAATAATTGAATGAGAATAGAATAACAGAGGGCAAAGAGAAATAGCTGTGCATTCTTTGTCTTTGTCTGTAAGTACGTGTGTGGCAGTGTATGAGTATAGTAAACAGAGATAGAACACACACCTTATACTGAACGTCAGACAGCCACACTCACACACTCATTCATTACACCACAAGTAGTTATACTTATATTTATTTAGATTATAATACACAAAAAACCCTTCGTTACATTTGGTGACCCTAGACTCTCTCTGTGTTAGTTAGCATTAAGTCATACATATTTATATTTATTGAGGGCACCACTAGTTATTATATTTATATACAGTTAGACTAGTGGGCTTATCTCCCTTGGACTTCTTGATTATATTGTGTATGACTGTGATGTTTTGTTTTGTGTGACAATGCCGTCTCCGGCGTAACAGCTGTGCCTGTGTACAGTTTCTGGGCACTAAGGATTTAATTCTGTTTCTGTCTGCGGGTTGCTATTTTCTTATTTTCAGCTCTGTTCTTCTGTTAGTGGGATTGTTTGTTTTCTGTTCTTGGCTGTGTAGGGTTCTGTCCTTTCATGCGTGTGCTTGGGTGTATGTCTCTTTGCCCTTATTTTAAGTAGGTTATAGTGTTAGGATTTCAGCCCCATTTAATTTACTTTGCTTTATTTATTCATTGTGTTGTTTGATTTGCATTGATTTTGATATTGTAATATTCTGTATTTATGTATGTGGTTATAATTGGTTAGTCTTGTTAAATTGTTTCCCTTGATTTAGCTTACTGTTGTTAAATTGTTTCCCTTGATTTAGTTTAGTTGTTGATACATTGTTTCCTTTGGTTCATGTTGGATTGTTAGTGCTGATAGTTTTGTTTGTGATTTTATTTGGTTTAGTAATTCTGTTTGACTTTGAATTTACTTTACTTTGGTTTAGTAATTCTGTTTGACTTTGAATTTAATTGGATATAGAATAATATAGTAGTTAGTGTGACAGTATTTAATTTTTATTATTTATAAAATTAATCTTCATAAGACTTTGTTAATTTGTTGAGTTTATTTTCCTTTGGCCGTCAGCTTGGTATTATAGTATTATTTAGTTCTAGTGCTTATTGTGTTGAGAACTAATTGGTTTTTTTCATTTCATAATTCTTTATTTAATAACTTTGTTTACATAATATTTCCTTTGTGGGCATTGTATATATTTTTCATTAGGATAGTTTTTTACACTGTTTATATAATTATTCTCTTGGGGAAAGGGAGGTAACAAATTTGATTGTGAGTGTTGAACGTTGGTATATTTTATTTGACTTAGAAATTTATTTAAAATTTTTTTTTAAAATTCCTATTGACATTAATACAAACTTTAAATACTTGTGAATAGATTTATTACTGTGATTATGCATAATAATATTATCATACTTTAAAACTAAAAGACTGTTTGACAAATACTTGGATCCAAACTTAACTTAGTAATTTAATCTCTCACTGTATATTCATTGTGTTTATTATCAACTTCAGTTGAAGTTCTTCAACATATGTTGTGAATATATTGACTTGGTGTATTCCATTTGATATTTAAAAAATTTATCATTGCTTCAGAACTTGTAAAACATATTGGGATAATATAATATATAATTTGCTTTGTATACATTTAAGACTTGACTGTTTTTATGATAACTTGAACTGTGCGTTGTACTGTAAATCTGCTTGTGAAGAAACTTCATTGTTTTCGTAAGATTCATAGAACAATTTATAGTTGTTTGATTGTTTGCATTTTGCCATTTCATTGTTGATACTTTGATATTTTATTGATTTACTGGTTGAACACTTTGATACTTTTATAGTAAATTTTTTTTTGTTGATTGTTGATCTACATTGTACTTAGCCATGTCTGATGATTATGATCAGTTGTTCCAATCTTTTATTGCTCAAGCTACAACTTTGGGTATTCCTGAAAAAGAACGTGGGAAATATGTACAGGAATGTTTTGATCGTATTGAAAGACAAAAAGTAAGAGATGAAAAAAAATTAGAAGAAGAAACAAAACAGAAAACTTTGGAGATTGAATTAGCAAAGAAACAAGCAGATGTTGAATTAGCTAAAAAACAAGCAGATGTTGAGTTAGAAAAAGGGAAAGTTGAACTAGAAAAAGAGAAAACCAAACAAAAGGAACTTGAGTTACGTTCTGAACAGAGACCTGAGGAACAAGATACGGGT
This sequence comes from Oncomelania hupensis, assembly GCA_036898135.1. Classification (NCBI taxonomy): domain Eukaryota; kingdom Metazoa; phylum Mollusca; class Gastropoda; order Littorinimorpha; family Pomatiopsidae; genus Oncomelania; species Oncomelania hupensis. The sequence continues at coordinate 30,154,672 of CM072516.1, read as the reverse complement.
TTTGGAAACAGAGGTAGAGATAGTACTTCTTTTGGTGCTAGACCTGTTTACCCCAAGTTGCCTCTTTTCAAAGAAAGACAAGATGACATAGATTCATACCTTTTTCGTTTTGAGACTCATGCTACAGCCCTTGGCTGGGATAGAAGCAAATGGGTTACATTTCTTTCAGCTTTGTTAGAAGGTAATGCACTGAACTTATACCACAGTCTTGCTGCAAATGGTCAGGTTGATTATCCAACATTGAAAGACAATTTGCTTAAGAAGTTCCAGTGTACTGCTGAAGGTTTTCGCAAGAAATTCCGTGAAGTCCGACCAGACTCAAACGAACCTTTCCAAACATTTGGTATTGAATTGAACAGATTGTTTGATAGGTGGATAGCTTTGTCCGGTGTTCCTAGAAACATGCAAGGAATAATGAATCTTGTGTTAGGTGAGCAGTTTCTAGAATGTGTGTCACAAGATCTTGCTACTTTCATTCGCGAGCGTGGACTTGTCACATTGGACGATATGGTTAAAACTGCTGAAAGTTATCGTCTTGCTCGTCCCGGAAAGAACTTAGCACGCAAATCGGCTGCTACAATTTTCGGTTCAGTAGGATCAGTTGATGTAGCTGAGGAATCGCAAGCTGCTGCTGGCTCTGCAGATTCTCGCGGTGGTTACTCCAACTATCGAGGTCGTGGCTATTGGAGAAATCGTGGTGGTTTTCAAAAGAAAGACCCAACATACACAGATTCGAACCAAAAGGTCGAAGGTCGTTTTGATCAAACTCGGGGATCTTATAGACGTGGACGTGAAGGTGGTTCATTTTACACCAATTTTGATAATTGCCCTCTTTGTGATGGTAAAGGTCATGGTCCTAGACAATGTCCCCTTCGAAATAGTCAAAACCCTTGCCCTGTTTGCAACATTGGTGGTCATACTAGAAAAGGTTGTCCCTTTGCTGTAAAGAAAGCCACAGCTTCAGATGATAAGACAAATAAATCAGGCTCAGGTTGTGCAGTTGTCCCTGTAGACTCTGAAGTTGTTTGTTCTGTTTTTGATCAGACACCTGGTCACTTGCATTTAGAAGTTGGTTCTGTAAATTCTACTGCTTGCTCAGTTCTGCGAGACACAGGTGCTACCATTTGTGGTGTTCGAAAACGTTTGGTTTCTGATGAGCAGTATGTACCAGGTACTGATCGTTGTAAAACTTTTGGTGGAGAGATAAACATTTATCAGCAGGCTAAAGTTGTTGTTTCTTGCCCATATTTTGTTGGAGAGTTGGTTTGTTGTGTTCTTGAGGATCCAGTTGCTGACTTGATTGTAGGAAATATTCCAGGTTTGATTGTTCAGCAGACCCAAGATACCAAAGTTGCTGCTGCTGCTGATGTCCCTGTTGCTGCTGTCACTACTCGTGCTCAGGCTAGGAATCAGGATCTCCCGCACAAACCTCTTGTCACTGTGTGCGATGACTTGAAGGTCACTCGTGTTGAACTTATTCAGTTGCAGAAAGGTGATGCTACTTTCCAAGGTTGTTTTAAGTTAGCTGTTTCAGGTGAAGAAAAGGTTGTTGGTTCTGCTACTTATACTTTCTATTTTAAAGATGATATTTTGTACAGAAGGTATCAGAAATCCAAGGATATTTTGCATCAGGTTGTTGTTCCTGAAAAACTTCGCACTTCAGTCATGATTGCTGCGCATGATCAACTTTTGGCAGGTCATTGTGGAGTTCGTAGAACTTTGACTAGGATTCTGTCCCAATTCTTTTGGCCTGGTGTTTCTGCTGATGTGAGTGCTTATGTTCACACTTGTGACATTTGCCAGAAAACAATTTCAAAAGGAAAAGTTCCCCCTGTTCCTTTGGCGACTATGCCTCTTATCTCGACTCCATTCGAGAGGGTCGCTATTGATCTAGTAGGGCCTTTGTCTCCTCCATCTGTTGAAGGTCACAGATATATTCTAACATTGATTGACTTAGCTACTAGGTTTCCCGAAGCTGTTCCTATGAAAGACATTTCTTCTGTTGCTGTTGCTGAAGCTTTGATGAGTATTTTTTCAAGGTTAGGTTTTCCCAAGGAAATTCTTTCAGATCAAGGTTCTCAGTTCAACTCAGATTTGATGAAACAGTTTCATGCTTTGTGTGGTACTCAAGCCATACGTACTTCGCCCTACCATCCTCAAGCAAATGGTACTGTTGAACGATTTCATGGCACTCTGAAATCTATGCTTCGAAAGGTTGTTCATTCTCAACCTAAAGCTTGGCATCGCTATCTTCCTGCATTGCTCTTCGAATGTAGAGAATTGCCGTCAGAAAGTGCAGGTTTCAGTCTTTTTGATCGGATGTTCGGTCGTAAACCGAAAGCTTCCATTTCTACTTTTTTGCTTCCAGATGTCGAGGTTGTGGAACCTCAGTGTTGTGTTTCTCATGTGGATGTTTCTACAGATAAGCATACTGTCCCTACAGTAGGTATTGGCGTTATCCAGGATGATGGTTCATGTCCTTACAAGAGTTCAGATTCACTCTTGAACCACTTCCAGGTACACAGAATGTGTTCGCGGATCTGTTGTCACGCGCTGATCGTGATCAATCGGTTCCCTAGATCAAGGTTTCGGGGTCGTTGCTGTGTTTTGACATTATCCTCAGAACTTGTAAAAAATAACCTCGGTCGGTTCTTTTTTTCTTTGGGAGGGGGGTAGTGTAACGACCGCAGTTCGTACACATTTGTGTATGAAGACGTGATGACGTCACTGCGTAATTTTTCGAATAGTTTGTGAACTGTTGTTAGAGCAGAGACTATACATCAGCCTAAGCGAGAGGACGTTTTTTGTGGGTGCTCTGGAAAGACCTGTTTCTTTAGGACTTTAGCTGTATAAGAATACAGGTATTTGTTTATTATTATTATTATTAGTGGTATTCATAATGAACTGCTAAGCTATCTTTACGAAGAAGGAAGAATATTGCTTTTTGTAAAGTAGTACGTTTAGGGTACAGACGAACCCATGTTTGAAAACAAAGTTCGATAACTCAGGTCAGTATTTATTTGATCATGTGTATACATGTATGTGTGACTCAGTTTGTAATTATGATGCCATTTTTATATTCAGTCATATGTGAAGATATGGGCTGAAATAGGAACGTATTTCAGTTGTGTAATTTGAATATCTATTGATGAATGAATGGGTATAAATATGTTATAAAATGGAGGTGAGCTGTGTTTGTAATATTTGTCTCATAGTCCATTGTGTGTAGCCTATGCAATGTGTGTAAAGTGGCTATACTAGGTATTGTCACAGGAATGCTGATAATAGTGATTGTAGTGATTGTGGTGGCGTGTAGAGACATTCTACAAAGGGAAATGATCCTTGCTCAATGTGAGCTATAAAGACATAGTCTCTTTAAGGATAAGAGCAAAAATTTACGATTGTGTACATGTTGTATACAGCGGGGCGGTTACGGAGCAAAGAACCCCTGATGTGCGGCGGATGGATCTGGTCCCCATGACATCACTGGCTTGACCGGATGTGGACACCATCTTTGCCTTGCCTCTCCTTCGGATACCATCACTGGTGCAGAATTGCAACAACGGTGCCGAAGTAAACTTCCGGACCTACGCCACGAAGACATCTGCAGCGTCTTCAGTGTGTGGCTGTGACCCCAGCGTCGGCTGTGAATACCGCGCCGGGAGTGTTTGATCCGTGAAGTAGGTCAGTAAATAAAAACTGTGACTTCTGTGTCTCCAAGTCATCAAAGTGAAATATTTAAAGTGAGATATTTGTGTCGGTGCTAATGAACAGAGTAGAGTCGAGTGACGTCCCCAGAAAGGGACAACGACTTCTACTAGTGTTGAACTCTGAAAGACTGTGTACATTCATATCAGAAACTGCGTGAACTTACTGAGTAATCTGCGTGCACTCACCCAAGTGCCCGGGTGGAAGTATTACACTAATTATGGGCACTTAACTATCGTATGTGTGAATTTATTTATATGCTAGAAATAATTGTATGATTTAATGTATCCGTGAATTTAATGTATGTGAAGATGGTTTAGTGTATATGTGAATAATTGAATGAGAATAGAATAACAGAGGGCAAAGAGAAATAGCTGTGCATTCTTTGTCTTTGTCTGTAAGTACGTGTGTGGCAGTGTATGAGTATAGTAAACAGAGATAGAACACACACCTTATACTGAACGTCAGACAGCCACACTCACACACTCATTCATTACACCACAAGTAGTTATACTTATATTTATTTAGATTATAATACACAAAAAACCCTTCGTTACAATTACAGAGATTATAAAAGCAACGACGATAGCAAATTTTATAAAATCAACAAGGATGAATTTGACTCGCGAGTAGATTTTATATCTAGAAAGTTTACAGGAAGGCTGCAAATCAAGAAAAGACAATGATGATAACTAATACTACAGCATGAACGGTGATGAAGATTTAGGCCTATAACTAAATGCAATTGTTCTCCAGCGGTTTGGTAGTAGCTTGCACTGTATTGAACTATCCTATCCTATCCTACCCCGTAACTCGAAAGTCGATGGGACACCAGCGTACTCCATCTTTCTCTGTCCTCAGCAACCCTAATGGCTTCGCTCAATGTCAAGCCAGTCCATTCTCGGATGTTGTCCTCCCACCTCTTTTTCTGTCTCCCTCTCTTCTTCTACCTCTTTGCAAGGCCTGAAGCTTTGGTGACGTGGTCATACACCATCGGAGTTTCCGTTTCTTCACCACTTTGAGCATGTCATCAGGTTGTCCAATAGCTTGTGCGAGGGTCTGTCGGACTTCGTTGTTGGTGATGTGCTGGGTATAGGAAATGCCCAGAAGTCTTCTGTAGTACCTCCTCTCCATGCTTTGTATTCTTCTTTGTTGGTTTGCTGTGAGGGTTTTGCAAGCGTATAGGAAGATGGAGATGACAAGGGAGCGCAGCAGTCTCACCTTGGAGTGTAGACTGATGGCCCTGTCTTTCCAAATGGGCTTCAACCTTGTTAGGGCAGCAGTTGTTTGTGCGATCCTGGAGAGGATTTTTTGTCGGGACAAATTGTCTGATACAACAGCTCCTAAATATAGAAAACTATTCACCGTGTTGAGAGATTGGCCTTGGACTTTGATGTCCATGTTAATGCCATTGGTGTTGTTGGTCATAATTAATTATTCACCGTGTTGAGAGATTGGCCTTGGACTTTGATGTCCATGTTAATGCCATTGGTGTTGTTGGTCATAATTAATTTTGGTCTTTTCTGCACTTATTTCCATTCCAAAGGCTCTGGAGGTGGTGTCAAGCCTCTGTACAAGCTGTTCAAGTTCTTGTTGCTCTCCAGCCAATCCATCAATGTCATCCGCAAAACGGAGGTTGGAGATTGCTATATCTACTATGATGACTGCGCCTTCGTGATCTGCAAGAGCATCTGGCATGATGCGCCTGGCATGATGCGCTCCAGGAAGAGTGTTGGAGAGAGTAGGCATCCCTGACGCACGTTGATTGTTGTTCTGAACCAGTTCCCGATGGCTCTGTTGTGGAGGGTTGTACTGGTAGCCTTGTCAGACAGGCTTTTGATGACTTCAATAATATTAAGGCTGATGTTGTACACTCTCATGGTTGCCCACATAGCTGCATGCCAGACTCGGTCAAACGCTTTCTTGAAGTCTACAAACACATGATATAGATGTTGTTTGTGCTGCAGATATTTCTCGCAGATTATTCTGAGGTTGAAAATCTTCTCAGTGGTACTTCGCCCTGCCCTGAGTCCTGGGTGTTTGGATTGAATAATCTATAGAAACACATTTGACATTGGTCACTCTGCACTTGCAAACTGTCATAGTGCATTCAACCTAGTTTCCAGCCCCGAGTTGTCTAGAAAAAAAGCGCCACAAAACATTTCGATTGCTTCGCACGAATACTTTTTGCTTCTGGGCAACCTTTTGCCATAAGCGAGCACTTTTAAAATGGCGCAGCACATATTGACTGCAATCAATTTGAAGTTGGCTGAAAGTGAAAGCAAATGTTAATCGCACCGACGACACAACAATACTATGAAATATAAATACAAATTCATACCGATTGCACATAAGCATAATTATTCCGTCAAATAACAAGTACAAACCAGACTGTAAATGACAAAAAGTCCTCCCTTGCTATTTCACCATTGAACACATCGCCATTCGCAAATCGAAAGCCCACCACTCTGGCCCCATCTGTTTCTCTTCGCAAACAACCTTTCGAGACCGCTACAGAGCGCTCTATAGCGCTCTCCGCGGATATAGGGTTGCCCAGACTTTCCGCCAAAATGGTTACGTAGCGTAACGAAGCGCTCTAGGCAACCCGGGCGGGTGTAGGCTATCTAGGTATCTAATCTCTGCTCTGGGCATTTGAATGCTCCTGTTTGATCTAGGCACTTGTTTCCCGAATGAACTGCCTTATAACCTTGACCTTGGTGACAGTGCTATTGTTGGCGGGAGGAAGAGGAAGGTGGGGGGGGGGGGGCTCGTTATATAAGGGGTGTAATTATAAGCAATGACGGTGATAAAGGGAGTGGGGTGAGGGGTGGGGGTAGGGATTAGGTGTGTTATGAGCTACGGACTACCGAAAATTTCTGGTATTATATGTATATTTTGTTTCCCTCTATGTATGCAGGACTATATTTATTAACAACTTTTTCGCACATTTTAAAAATCGTCAGACATTTGGACTTTTGTAATATGTAGGGGACAGCACACTAAAAGGCAAAGTTCTGGTGTACATATTAAAGAATTGTAATTCATCGTGTTGGGTGTGCTGTGTTGTAAAAGATCAAATAATCTGTAACATCTCCCCAAAACAGCCTAAAGAAGGAAGAGAAGACGATGATATTGACAATGCTTAATATCATAACCACTAGTCCTACAACCTGTTAGGAAACCAGGGAGAAAATATGAAGTAAAGCAGCAAAGACACTGATCCTCCAGTCCAGTTGGCTCTTGTTATGTGTAAGTAGATAATAATAATAATAATAACAGGCAATTTATACAGCGCTTTCCAAAATCACAAAGCGCTTTACACAAACAAATGTAAACACAACATGCGTACATTGGTCAATAACACGCAACCACATATACATCTCAACACCAAAAATAACTAACAACACTCACTCATGGCGCCTAAGAAAAGGCCTCTCTAAAAAGATGCGTCTTCAAGCTCATTTTAAAAGACGCTAGTGAAGGACTGTGACGGACGGACCGAGGTAGCGAGTTCCAGGTCTGAACGGAGAAGAAACTGAAAGCTCTACCACCGTGTCTCACCCTGTGGTATTCTGGTACACGGAACATCCTTTCATCTGCAGAGGAGCGGAGAGACCGAGAAGGAACATAGACAGTCAAAAGTTCAGAAAGATAGCTAGGAGCAGTTCCAGAGATGATGTGGTAGCAGAGACATGAGGTTTTATATTTAATTCGTTGTTCGATTGGGAGCCAGTGTAGCTCTTGAAAGAGAGGCGTGCAATGCTGTGATTTCCGTGCTTTGAAGATGAGTTTAGCTGCAGAGTTTTGGACTAGCTGAAGAGGTCTAAGGACTTTCTGTGTGCATAGGCAGGGGAATAAAAATGTTTATACGATCTGCCATCAATGACAAACTACCACCAACAAAACACACAGTAGAATATCAACAACAACACAAATTTCACTCTTTTTTAAAACAAAAAGTATTTTTTCACACTCACCCTTTTCTCCTTCGTTGGAGATGTTGGCGAGGTCGATGAAATGCGTTCCAATGACGTCATCGTTGACGGTGTCGCAGTCCCTCAGCTGGACCTTGATCCTCCGACACAAAGGGGGGAACATCTCTGTGAACACGATCTGTTCGTTCCACACCGGCTCGTAACTCCCTTTCCGTACCGACGTCCTTCCCTGCACAGGCAATTATAAAGACCGTATCCAATGTGATTGTTCTCATATAAAATTCGTTCACTGCGGTAATAAAGATACAGATACGTTACATCGTATCCTATAGAGCATTTCTCTGATCAAAGATCAACCCAAGGCGCTGGCCGAAATTTGAATCCAAATCAAAACTTCCAAGGCGATAACTTGTTGCAGCCTGCGTATTGTTTAACGCCATAGACAGCTGAGCCGATCGATCTGCGTGCATGCATGTAGCACTTAACCAACTGTACTTTTTAACAGGGATAACTAGTTATTTAACGTTCCGTTGCGGTGATACAGAGAAAAAGTTAAATAAGTCAGCATTTGGGATAAGCTGCCAATTACAGCAGCGCTTTTCGCGTAAATTTGTTTGTAATATAAGCTTGCATTGCTACGTTTACACGTCTATCACATATAGACTACGCCTCCACCTTGAACAAATATATTTTATACATATCCATCTCCTTGAGCCGCTCTTCGAACTTTGCTATATAAGATCATTTACTGTAGTTTTTACTTTGCATCATAGGGCGCTAAAGAAATGTGTTTTTATATATCTGTTGCCTTTGTAACTCAAGATGAAACATTTAGCAAAAACCGTGCACACACACATGACCAAAAAAAAAAGATCTGGTGTGCTTTAATCTTCTTCAGCCTTTTCAACTCGTGTGTCTGTTATTATTATAAATGTATTTGTCTTCTTTAGCGTTTTAACTCATTATGTTCTAATTATGTTTGTATAGCGCACCTGATGCCCAGCGAAAGTGACCTCGACGTAAGGGTCAACCAAATCTTTGCTCTCTCCGGTGAAGGCTCGCTTGACGTTGGCCATGATCCCAGCGTTCATCTTGGGCAGTCCGTCTGCTCGGTACACCTTCACGCAGAACCTCGCTCTAGATCTGTCCGCTGGCACTCCGTCAGGTAGCAGCAGATTTCTACAAAGGAATAGAGAGAGAAAGACACAGTTACCAGATAATACCAGAAATTTTCGATAATCCGTAGCTCAAAACACTTTTTTTTCTCTTCATAAGTTACCAGATATTGTTATTAGAATAAAAGAGAACGTGAAGAAACAAATAAAGTAAACGTGAACGGAAAGTGTAGAGACAAGAGGTAATTCAAGCAATCCTTGTTAATCTCGTTTAGTTTTAAAGCGAGCCTCCTAGTTAGCAGATACCGTTCTTTAGCATTAGTCAACATGGGTAAAGGGGAGTAATTTCTCCAAAGCAATGTCTCAAATAGTCTTCGTTGCTTCCCTTCGAACATCGTTTAGGGAACTCCAGCACGCCAATTTTCATTGTTAATTTTTGCCCATGATTTCATTTATTTCTTCTTTCACAAGTGTAATACAAATTCAAAATATTAATAAGTATATTGTCTACTTACGCTTCAATGTCGTCTTCATCTTTGTCGCTCTTTGGGGGTACCTGACAACAAAAATGTGGGCAAAATTCTTACTTAAGCATATATAATTATAATTATGCTGTAAATGATCCTCAAAGTCTCGATTTATAATTCAGAAACGCCACACAGAGAAACTTTCTAGCAAGGGTATGCGCGCTATACCGGAGCCCATTACCTCTTTCACTCAGTAAATTAAGTAATTAATTTTCGTAGGTTTTTCACATCAGCTAGAACTAAATCAACAACAGCATTTCATTTCAAATTAATGTCAGTTTAGCTAGAACATTGTGCACTGTTGTATTGTCATGAATTCGCACTCATGTCAACGTATTTCATTATTACTGGAGCACAGTGAAGGATTGAACTAATGTTATGATGTAGCCTAATTCCCTGTCATAATCTTATTTTCTCTTGTTTAAATTACCATTAAATCACACACAATTTATGTTCAGCAAAATATTTTTTACGTAACAAGTTGCACCCTTATTTTCTGTCTCCTTTACTTCTTTCTTTGTTTTATTTCCACTGACCTTGACCGAGTCACCTTTGCCGATTACCGCAATGTCACACTTGAGGTAACCTTTGACCCCTCCGTTGATGTCTTCGGAGTCTGTCAGCATTGCCCATTTATGGTAAAACTGGTGATCTGAAACGTGGCGTCAGAACCTCCCATAGCATCACGAATACAAAACTATACACACAAAGACAATATAAATGCTAAATATTTCGTAATAAAAGATAGGTTATACACATTCAAGGACTGCCAAAACATGATTACTTCAGTTCAAAAACATTTTTTTAATAATCTCTGATTCGATCAACCAAACAAAACAAAAAAAAACTATAAAATAAAATTAGTGACATCGACTTTATTTTTCCATAATCGTAGGTCTTCATGCCTAAACGCAACTGAAAGAAGCCCAATAGATAACTTTAAAGACAAGGCTTATGTAATGAAGGTAACAGATGAACTAGTGATTTGTACAGCAGCAGAATCTTCTGAAATCCTATAGAGTTAAACAGACACAAACATGTATTTTCATACGTGAAATCTACCATCAATTAATACACAATTATTTACTTCAACATTAAAGAGATGATTACATTTCAATTTTTTTAAATGTCCATAAAACACTTGATAAAACAATGCTTTACTTAAATTAACTGTACAATACAGCTAAAACGTAAATCTTTGTTTTCAATTATTAAACGCTAAACTTACTTCAAAACATATTTTGAACCACCTCTAGACTTAGTATGAATAAATATATTTTTAAAAAAAAGGGTTTCCAAACACATTAATCTCAATACATCCCTTCCGCACACAAGAACATGAAAAATGGCAAAAGCGTTCACATTTTATCTACAAGAGGAAAAATTGTGCACCCACATACAATACTCAGAAAAATACATATTCACCACCACAACACAAGCAAATAAAGTCAGATTAGCAAAGGCAAAATGCGTTATAATGTTAGTAAATAAAATACAAACTGAATTCGAAAATATGCATGTATCATTATTAGTAGTTGAGCGAATTTGAACAGATACGAAATTAAAAACCGATAAAAATATTATTCATAAAAAATACAACCAAACAATACGATTGAACGTAAAGTCCCATTGTTAAAAAAAACAGAAGCCAGGGCATAAAAAGGGCAAGATCAAGTTTAACAGAGATTCAAAGTCGCATTATATAACATAGACAATATTGCTGTAAAATAAATCCAAGGTCAAGCAGGTTATAATATTTCCAATTTCACGTTAGAATATGAAATATCTTAGGATTTATGTTATAATAATCTTCACGGTCGTGGTAAAGGAGACTCAAGGTCATGTGAAACAGCAATCTTGAATATTTGTTCATGTTAACTTTTAAATATTTTAAAGGTTATGTTAGATATCGCCAAAGTAATGTAAAATGAGACTCAAGGTCACGTCAAACAGCAATCTTGAATATTTGATCACGTTAACATTGAAATATTTTAAAGATTAAGCTAGATATCACCAAATTCATGTTCACGTGGAACAGCAACCAAGATTGATATGATCATGTTAATATTGAAATATCTTCAAGGTTAGGTTAGATATCTTTAAAGTCATGTTAATGGAGACTCAAGGTCACGTGGAACAGCAATCCAGAATATTTGTTCATGTTAACATTTAAATAACTTCAAGGTTAGTTTTGATATCGCAAACGTCATGCCTCAGGAGACTCAAGGTCACCTCAAACAGGGGTCCCTATCGTCTGTTGCAGAATGGCGGTCGTACCTGTCTGGGCGTACACCGTTGCGACATCCAGCTTGTAGGACCCCACCGGTTTGGTTATGCGGAGCAAGCGCCCAGAATGACACGCCTTCAAGGGCAGATGTCAAGGTGAAGGTCAGAGAGAGAAAGCATGCAACACTTAGCCATTAGCATCAAGAAGTACACTGTAAGATAGTTTTAAAAAAAAATAACGAGCAAAGAAAAATTATTAAAGATATAAAATGATTATATGAAGTATTAGATATCAAATGTTTAAATAAATACATTAAATTACAATCAATATAAAAAGGGGCGGGAATGGAGAGTGAAAAGGGGGCTAGAAAGAGAAAGGGAAAAACAAAAAAATCCGAACAAATATTTTTTAAAATTAATAAAATTAAATAAAAGAAACAAAAGAATTTGAAAAAAATAAACCAACAACACAAGGAGGAAAAGATTGTGATAAAAAAAAAATAAAGAAATACTTTACATTTAAAACATATGTATATTGACAAATGCACCGAAATGTGAAACAAACAAGTACAAGATACACATTACGTTAAAACAACTTAACGAATTCCCATATAAAAAGTGTTTTTAATAGCAGAAAATATTCTAGCAGAAAAAAACAACATAAAACAAACATAAAATACCAAAAAAATTGTTCTTTTTTAAGTTAAATGATAATTGTAGCGATATTTGCAGCCTGGCAAAGCGAAAAAAAAAAAAACCCACAACAAAATATTAAATCATTGAAAGAAATCAATGTGTTAATGATTCTGAAAGTATATGATCCTAGTAAACAATAATAATAATAATAATAATAATAATAATAATAATAATAATAATAATAATAATAATAATAATAATAATAATACAGGATGCTATATACGCGCCTTTCCCCAAATCAATCAGGCTCAAAGCGCAGCGATCTATACCAACATACACGCTCACCTGTCTCATCCACCCTCACACATACCAAATACACATCCATCACTCAAACAGGTGGTGTAAAGGCAGGGAGATCGCTATTAAAAGACGGAAAGAAACTCGAATTTTGACTTTTGAAATTTGCATATTGACTGCGTCCTGTACCATTATTGAAGGGAGGGAGGAAACCGGAGTGCCCGGAGAAAACCCTCGGTGACCTCAACAGTCTCGTACCTAAGTCACATACGTTCGCCCCTTGCGGGAATCGAACCCGCGACCTTCGGCATAGGAAACCGGCGACTTATCCACTGCGCCACGAGGCCACCTAATACATTTTTAATGCTATGCTATGCAAGAAGGGAAATGATTGGAACCAAAAAAAAATTAGAAAGAAACTTTGTAAAAATGGAGAAAAAATTCTAGAGGGAAATCATTTGATTCTGTGTAAGGTGATGGGTGAGGGAGTAGAATCCAGAGGCAAAAACCCAAGGAAGTGAGAAAGATGGAAAGGAGGTTGGGATAGGAGGTTGATGGGGGTGGCAGAGGCGCAGAGAGAGAGAGAGAGAGAGAGAGAGAGAGAGAGAGAGAGAGAGAGAGAGAGAGAGAGAGAGAGAGAGAGAGAGAGAGAGAGGTCGAAGTCGAAACCTTTAATAGGATAATAGCATTAGGTCCTTTGGACCTGTCTTACAGCTAGTCCTTAATAAACAATGCAAAACAAACCAAATTATTAACATAATTTGAAACAAATTCCTTAACTACGGTAACAAATCACTAAGCTAATTAATGCATTTTAATACACATACTCTTACCATTCTTCCCATCCCCATCCATCTCCTCCTCCCTCCGCACACAAAAGCAAAAAAAATAAAAATAAAAAAAAAAAAAAGAGAGAGAGAGAGAGAGAGAGAGAGAGAGAGAGAGAGAGAGAGAGAGAAGACGAAGTCGAAGTGTCGAAACCTTTAAAAGGATAATAGGTTCTATGGACCTGTCTCACAGCTAGTCCTTAATAAACAAGAACGAATAGAAAGGAGGGAGGGAGAGAGGGAGCGGTTAGGGCTGTAGTTTGCCTTTATGGAAAAGTCGTATTTTTACAACTGCTATACATATAAATGATAACATGGGGCAAACATTTTCCCATTATGGGCTAACATAAGATCCTGAAACAAAGGCGCTTGTATCTGAACACGCGAGCGCCTATGCCTGTGACACGTCTCCCTTTATTAGATAACCAAAGGGAGACGCGTCACAGGCATAGGCGCTCGCGTGTTCAGATCAAACTCGGGTCAGGTTCGGACAGTTTTGCACTTTAGATATCAATAAACTAAAGGCTGTCAAGACCGAACCAATATTGGAGTCCTAGTTCACTGTGTTATGAAATATACACCCAAATTAGCTATGAGAGTGTGATTCAAAGTAACAAGAAATTGATAGAGTAGTCTCCTAATTTGCCTCTTTTCGATGAATTATTATTCTTTTCAAAAATATTGAGGGGTTGGCGTTGGTTGGGCATAGTCATCAGAATAAACCAAGGGAGAAGCAAAGAAAGCAAATTGCAAATAGATTGACGTGTACAGGTAAGCTAACTAGCTTAACAGGCTGATAACTAAAGTTACCCATCTACCAGAAGAATTAGATGTACTAATCTGAATATTCTATATACCGTGTTTGCTAATTAAATAAGAGTGTATTCTTTTTTCAAATTTATCACAGAAAGAAAGTAAATAATGAGCAACTGGCAAGGACTGCAACAAGACGCATAGCAATGCAAAAGCAGATGACTTAAAAAAAAAACAACAACAGACGACTAGCAACTAAAAAAAGAAACACTACGCTTGCTGCAGCAAATATAACCCTGCGCTTGGAAAAAAAGACGAAAATTATGTTTGGTATTCATGACAATGGATGAAATGGATGGAAATATACATCAATGCAACAGCCCAAACCGACCCGGATAAAAGTATCAGCACAGGCGTATGCTTGGTAAAGAAAACATATACAAGTGCATTAAAAAAATAGAGCAGTTTGAAAACGGGAAACAATTGCAGCTCGGGTGCATGATAAATAAGCTATTGCACTGAACCACGAGTTGCAACATAGGCGCATGCAATAGTCAAAACAGTGGATTTGCAATAGACGGACCTCCTACGCAATACATGTACTAATCATGCAATAAGTCATAAAATAAAGGAAGCCTTTATAAAAATAAAAATAAAAAATAAAAAAAATTTAAAAAAAACCGGGTGGACGCGATCATGCAAAATCATGCACAAAAACGGGTAGATGAAATGTGGGTATCTACCACGTGCTTTATAAACGGTGTCAACATCTAACTTGAAACTGCCGACGGCATTGCCAGAACGCAGGAAGTTGCGTGAGTGGAGGACCTAAAATTCAAATAAACACAAATACAATACAGTGATTACGTCATACGCAGCCTAGTGCTATAAATACTAACCAATGAAAAGAGTAAAAATTAAATTATATACTAAAAGGTGAACAAGAACAGTCATAGTCCTATCGGTGTCACGGTTACATCATATGCACATAGTGCTATAAATACTAACCAATAAAAAGAAGGGAAAATCAAATCTAGGATAAAAGGTGCAAAACGAATAAAACGCAGTTTTGCTCTGTGTTAAAATTACGCTATACGCAACTAGTGCTATTTACACATACAAACTTACCAATCAAAACGAAATTTGGGGAAATGCAACGAATGATAAACAAAGTCCGAGAACAAACCGTTCTATTCCATGGTGGAGTGAGGGGGGGAATGGGAGCGGGGGGGGAAACAAAACCAAAAGTATTAACGTTAAATATGGACACACATTACATGTATCTGAGAAACAAAACTACAGCTGCTGCATGAAAGCTGAGAGACTTGTCTCAACTGCTGTATGATTGAAACCATTACAAAGAAAATTACTGAGCTGATCAAAACAAGGGAAGCAATCATACGCCAACCACTGCATTATGGTTGGATGGGTGGGTATAATTTTTAGAACAACGGCATGTGTACATCAATAGGTAGATCACTTTATTTAAGTGGGGTGGGGGGAGGAGTGAAACAGTACGTGAGCGACCTAAACAATGCTGAACAGACGACGGGCAAATGGATCTTACGATCAAAAACAGTCGCATGCATCTAAATGGGAAATGAAAAAAAAGCGTCAAAAATTGGCTTGATGGTTGACGAAGTGGTAGGCTCCTGTCACCTTCATTAAGGAACACGTGATAAGGATTTTAAGTAAATATTTAAGCATCAAAAATGTAATCACAGGTAGGTAAAAGGTGTTCAATAATTGGGATCGATATGGTGCTAATGTGTTCTTTGAATTAATTGGTGCACAAAAAACATGTCAATGATATTCATTGTTTATGCAGCATTTATTATTTGAATGTACATCATTATTACCATTATACACAGCGAATGATGTTTTAATAAATGACACCGACAGTATCAATGATGTTTTATATAATCATACACTTAACATAATTTGCAATTAACTCACCATTGACGAATACAAACAATTACGGCTTCATTTACAGTGCAAATTGTCGGTAATTGGTATTACAAAGAAATTGATTTGATCAAGGGAGACAACATACAAGAAGGGGAAAAAATATCAAATAGATAAGGGAATCAGACTAAAGGAAGTTTAATAAATTGTGAACAGCCGGGAATAACTTTTTATGTTTATTTTTAAAACACCTGGTAAACAAAATGAAACTGAATCAAACATTAGGCGAGGATTGCACAAGATGGAAACCGTACAAAAACCAAGCAGCGGACTGAAAAAAAATATTACACACAACAATTTGATGACAACACCCGTTCGTAATACTTTCAATGTCTTGTTAGTAAAGATAAAGTACTGTGGGTTGCATTACATGTGCTGTGTTGCAGGGTAAAAGCACACTGAATCCAAATGCTGAATGTGGCACAAAAGCATGGGCAAAGTGAAAAATGTTAAGCTCGCGCGACAGTAATAATAATTATGTAGGCAACTGAGCACAATTCTGAGCGACCCTGGGTGGGTGCGAAGAGACCTCTTGCTTGCTGGGTGCATGGTGTGTTTATGTAGCTGGATCTCACCAATCTAGGACATAAGCTTGGAATGAAAGAACATTGAGGCTTAACGTCCACGCCAATATTGGTGGTACGGCGGCCGTGGATAACCACCATGAGCTTGGATCTTGAAAGTCCGTGCGATGGAATACGTCAGTGCACAGACTAGAACTCGGTTTATACTCTCATCCTCAAGCTAGACTATTTACACCTTGTGATCTACCCCTCGCTTGTTTCCCTTATATAAATAAAGTATAGAGTCTACTTCTAGAATTTATTATTTTAGCCTATGTCGGAAGAAAAGCAGATGATTGAAACTTAACAGTGATAGATCTAGAACAGAAGTCATGTTTATTAATATCTGCCAGAGTTATAAACCAAGCACAGACTAACCGGAAACGGAAGCGGAGGTGAACTGAAATTCTCCGATTGATTTTTTTTAGCTTTTTGTTTTATCGTTGTTGGTTTTTTTTAACCAGAAAGAGTACTGTGACCAGGGCTTTGACCAGCACTGTGACCAGGGCGTTGACCAGCACTGTGACCATGGCTTTGACCAGCACTGTGACCATGGCTTTGACCAGCACTGTGACCATGGCTTTGACCAGCACTGTGACCATGGCTTTGACCAGCACTGTGACCATGGCTTTGACCAGCACTGTTACCAGGGCTTTGACCAGCACTGTGAGTTGGTAAGCGCTCTTAATAAGATATGTTTTAAAGCACAACAATTGAAATTGATGCGGTTTGAAACGGAAAGAGGGAGAGGAATGTGAAGAAGGGAAGGTGAAGGAGTAGGGGGAGGGGGAGAAGGAGGAGAATGGGAGTGGAGAAAAATGAGAACACCGTTAACTGTACGCAAATTAGTAGTAGTAGTAGTAGTAGTAGTAGTAGTAGTAGTAGTAGTAGTAGTAGTAGTAGTAGTAGTAGTAGTAGTAGTAGTAGTACACCCGATACACATCTATTCAGACTCCTTTAAGGAGTCTGACAGAGCCTAGGCCAGGAGAGGTTTAACCAGTCATGGCAGCAACTGGCACACTCTGCTAGATACCTTAAAGTAGTAGTAGTAGTAGTAGTAGTAGTAGTAGTAGTAGTAATAGTAGTAGTAGTAGTAGTAGTAGTAGTAGGCACAAAAGCTTCATAGCACTACTTCCTACACGCTTCAAGCGCTATAGTGACGGAAAAAGCGCAATTTCACTGTAAATATATACAGAATGTTGCTCTATAATATTCCGCTCTTTCCGTCTCAAAAACCCAATTGCCTTGTTGGATTCTTAAATTGCATGAAACCAAGTGAGGACACTATCCGGCGTCAACAAACGGTTCAAAAATATTCTCAAACGGTTCGTAAAAGACAGTTGACCTAGAAACTAATACAGTTTGACCTAATTCGTCCCCTAGAGGAGATGAAACTTACATTTTTCTATTTTCATGAGTTCACTGCAGTGAAATTGCGTTTTTCCCGTGACTATAGAGCTTCAAGCGTATACAAAGCAGTGCTCACTACTACTACTACTACTGCTGCTGCTGCTGCTGCTGCTGCTGCTACTGCTACTGCTACTACTACTACTACTACTACTACTACTACTACTACTCCTCCTTTAAGGTATCTAGCAGAGTGTGCCAGTTGCTGCCATGACCGGTTAAACATCTCCTGGCCTAGGCTCTGTCAGACTCCTTAAAGGAGTCTGAATAGATGAGCATCGGGTGAATAATAATAATAATAATAATAATAATAATAATAATAATAATAATAATAATAATAATAATAATAATAATAATAATATTAGTAATAAATCCATTCAGGAATAAAAACGCATACATAACAATAAAAATAAAAACGATGCATGTATCATTTGTTTCGGTAGTTCGTGCTGAAACCTTTCTAAAAAAATGTCAATGGTCAGGTGCTCTCCACTCTTGTCCTGGTACTACGATAAATAATAAATCATAATAATAAAACACTTCTACAATGCGCAGTAAGGTTCTCCAGAAATGAATACTGAAAGCGCGAATATTTCTGGGGTAGCCATTATAAAATTTGATGTTTTAAAATGATGTATACTTTAACATAATCCAATATAAGAGAGAACAAAATTAAACAACATCGGAGACTGTCAAGTTCGTAAATGGCAAGGTGAATGATTGGAGCGATAGCATGCTGGCATTTTACATTTTGTATTCTGGGTTAGCATACTGAGTTTTATAAAAAGCGTTGTATGATTTTGCATTTGTTATTCATCACAGTACAAAGACATTTTGAACAAAACTAAAGATTGATGCGAAAATAAAACTAGGAAACGGACAAACTGATAAGCCTAGTTGTAAATTCGAAAACAAACAAACAAACAAACAAACAAACAAACAAAACACACGGGCGTAGTATTTAATTTTTTCTTAGAACTTCCAGCTGATGATGTATCGAAAATCTCAGTGGGTGATACACCGGAGACGTATAATATAGTACGCATAGATCAAGATCGATCTATTTTCAAGTAGACCTACTTCCGACAAAGAACTATAATGTTGAATGTTGCTGCCGCAGTCAAACAAAATTATTCGTGTCAAGCGCCTGTGCCTCCTTGCCGGAAATGGCCCCATTACTAGGAAAAATAGTTCCATTATAGTTTGTAGTTTATAACGTAACTAGTAATACTTTTATTGGTATTTTTATTTTCCTTTTAGTTTATTCAGCATGTTGAATACTTTGTAAAGCTTTTCGTTATAACCCTTGTTAATAATTTGGTGAAAATAGATTAGTGCGCATTCCCGCTCGAACTATATTGCATGAATGAAGTTCTTTGTGTGAAGAGGAAGGCGTTGAATGTTCAAGAAAGGCACAGAATTTGTTCGCTTGCTGTTACCACCTCAATGAGCCAACGAGTTTTACGAGTTATTTCAATAAATTCTAAGATGAAATTACAACTCCGTCTATGCGTTTGGAGAGAGTGGCAGCAACAGTAAAACTCGAACTCAACGACACCGTCTGACCTGTGGCCTCCCTTCTGAGAACTCAACAGCCTACCTTCTTCATCATTTGACGACTGATACTTGGGCGTCCTCCCAAGAACTTCGACAGTCGACCTTCATCATCTGACGACTGATACTTGGGTGTCCTCCCAAGAACTTCGACAGTCGACCTCCATTGACGACTGATACTTGGGTGTCCTCCCAAGAACTTCGACAGTCGACCTCCATCACTTTGACGACTGATACTTGGGTGTCCTCCCAAGAACTTCGACAGTCGACCTTCATCTTTGACGGCTGATGTGTGGGTGATTATCCCAGGAGCTTTGACAGCTGACCTTCTTCGCCATTCAATGGTTGATGCCTTTGGTTACTTCTTACAGGAACCTCTACTGCCAACCTCATAGTGTTCCTTTTATAGTATTCTTCTTAACCTTTGCAACAGATCTTTAAGTAACTTCATTGTAAAGGGCAAATAACAGAATAAGCATCGCCTCTAGATCATTTTGTGACAGTTGTGGACACAATTGACTCATTGGTTCTTAAGATAAAAGTTTAATAAAGTTTTATAGTAATTTTTAGTCTCAAATCAAGCCTGATTAGTATTCAGATAATTTGGACTGAACAGTAAGAGCCAACTTCAGCGTTAGTTGTGTTTGATAAGTATTCAAACTGTTGAAGAACACTGCAGAACTGAACATTGATTGTGATTGAGAAACATTGCACAGTTAAATATATTTTCACATTTTCTACATTCATTTTAGTCATAATGATATTTTGAGTGTTTTTTGATTTTCTTGTTGATTGCTCATATTTGTGGAGCCTAGATTTTGTGATTTCTGGTATTTGTTTTGGTATTATCAGAATTACAGGTTTTAAGTTTATACATTTAAATTTTGTTTTTTCAAAACTTATCCTTGTAAGGATGCCAGGAGCCATCAGTACTCATGAGTCAGTGTAGTCAAATTCATAGTGTAGTTGAGACAAGGCGTTCTGGTCGTGAAATTAGATTCACTGAAAAGGGTAGAGTTTATAAGATGGAAGTGCTCAAACACAAGTTTGATTCTGACAGTGCAGGGTTGGTATCACTGTTAGAAGACACTGACAGACTGTTTCAAGGTTCTGAGATAGATGTAGATGACATGATTGACAGACGCAGGAGTATTACTGCCAGGTTAAGTTTGCTGAGAGACACGGTGGAAAAGATGATCACTTTGGGTCATGAGGATGATCTGGACAGTATAATGAACAACTTGGCAGATAGAGCTGTCTCAACAATGAACAAGATTATTCTGGCAACGAAGCATCTGAGTGCTCCGTCGGTGGCTGCTCGTTCATCCAAGACTCAGTCAACGTCTATGTCTTCAAGACGAGCCACCGCTGCTGCAGATGCTGCTGCTCTTCAGGTCCAGCTGGAAGCCTTACGTCTAGAAAATAGTAGACAAGTTGAACTTGAGCAACTTCAGGCAGAAACAGAAGCGCGCATGGCAGACTTGAAGAGACAAATGGAAGAGGAGAAGCTTGTGTCTAAGCTGAGGATCGAGGAAACAAGACTGAAGGTTCTTGATGAGTTTGATGGCAACTCTAGACATTTCGATGCATCAAGCGACACATCTCGATACATTCAAGTGGGTGTTCAAAACTACGGAAACACTGTTGTGGAGAATCGCCATGGTTTGATGGATCAGGGCTATAGAAATCCTGCGAACGCTTATGCTCACACAGTAACAGTGGATAATCCCAACACTTTGACTAATGTTGGAACTCAACAGTTTGTCGACGCTTTGGCACAAGCAATCAACCAGAGTCGTCTCCCCATTCCCGAGCCTTCAGTCTTCACAGGCGATCCTCTAAAATATCGAGAGTGGTTGTCCTCTTTCAAGTCCCTTATAGAAAATCGAGGCATCCCTGCCAGCGAAAGAATTCACTACTTGAAAAGATACGTTGGGGGACCAGCAAAAGAGGCAATAAATGGGTTCTTCCTTTTGCATTCCGAAAACGCATACCAGCGAGCACGTGAAGTTCTCGAGCAGCGATTCGGCAACTCCTTCACAGTCTCGGAAGCGTTTCGGACAAAGTTGGACTCTTGGCCAAAGATCTCTCCGAAAGACAAGGCTGGCCTTCGCAGCCTATCTGATTTCCTGCTACAATGCAAGGTTGCAATAGATGACGTCGAAGACCTCAAAATTCTAAATGACATCAGGGAAACTAGAAAGATTGTAGCAAAACTTCCAGAGTGGATTGGGCATCGATGGAATCGGAAGACGGCCATCTGCAAACAGAACGAAGGGAGATACCCAAACTTCAGCGAACTTGCAACTTTTGTGCTGGAGGAGTCGGAGATAGTGAATGATCCTATCCTTGCCTCAGAGTTTCGTCCCCATGTATCTTCAAGGCCAAGACAACAGAACGAACCCTCTGGACACAGGGGAACAGTCTTGAAGACGGACCATCAGGAGGTGATGCAAAGGATCTGCCATTTTTGCAAAAGGGAAAATCATACACTTTCTGATTGTAGAGCCTTCACGAAAAGGGCATTATTGGAACAAACAGATTTTATCAAAAGAGAAGGTCTTTGCTTTGGTTGCCTCAAGAAAGGGCACATGTCAAAGCAGTGTAAATCGCGTAGTGAATGCAGAATTTGCAAGAAACGTCATCCGACCTGCCTACACAGGGAAAAATCTGACATCGTACATCCACAACAGCCATCACATCAACAGTCATCTTCGACACTCGCCAAGCAGATCCACGATAAGACCATTGATAATGCCACAAATAGAAAGGTCACTACCACTGCAAATAGTCTGACATCTATGGTGCTTCCTGTCTACATCTCCTCAGCACAAGATCCAGAGCACGAAGTGCTAGTGTATGCTTTACTTGACACTATGTCTGACTCTACTTTCGTGTTAGACACAGCCGTAGAGAGCTTGAGAGCCACGTCTGAGCCTGCAAGTCTTCGGGTGACAACTATCACGGATAAAGATGTAGTTGTCTCATGTCGGCGGTACTCGGATCTGAGAGTTAGAGGTATGAAGTCGGACAAGAAAATTCCCTTGCCGACGACTTACACTAGAAACGATATCCCCCTTGATGAGAACCATATTCCCACACCGAAGACAGCAAATCAGTGGCCTCATTTGAACAGGCTTGAAAATCTTCTGGCTCCCAAACAGGGATGCCCAGCTGGACTCCTGATAGGATACAACTGCCCCAGAGCGCTTGCACCCCTCAGCTGCATTGTTGGAGAAGACAACCAGCCTTATGCAGTTGAAACAGAACTTGGATGGAGCATCGTTGGAGGCACGAGCACGAGCACAGAGAGGTTTGATGCCATAGGATGTTCTCACAGACTCTTCACTCAAAATACGTTACATCCTGAAGGATTGTCGACCTATGTGCGCAAGACGCAGATCAAAGAAATCACTGCGACTGATCTGATCAAGCTCATGGAACAAGATTTCAAAGATCAGGAAACAAGTTTGACGTCGATCTCACAGGAAGACAAGAAATTCCTAAAGATACTAGAGGAAGGCATTTACCAAAGAGAAGATGGATATTACGAAATGCCTCTTCCTTTCAGAGATGGCGACCCAACACTACCGAACAACAGACAAGTAGCCTTGAACAGAGCATTGTCATTGAGGAAGCAGTTCGACAGAAAGCCTCAGTACCTCCAGCATTACAACGTCTTCATGAAGGAGATTTTAGAGCGTGGTGATGCAGAAAAAGTCCCGGATGATGAAATAGATTCTTCCAGTCAGTGGTACATCCCTCATCATGGGGTATACCATCCCAAGAAGCCTGGCAAGGTTAGAGTGGTATTCGACTGCAGTGCTCGGTACCAAGGAACCTGCCTAAATGATCACCTGCTTCAAGGCCCAGATCTCATTAACTCATTGACTGGAGTCCTATGCAGATTCAGACAGGGACCTATCGCAGTGACCTGTGATATCGAAAAAATGTACCATCAATTCAGGGTTTCTCGACGGCATCAGAATTACCTGCGATTCCTGTGGTGGGAAAACGGCGACATCTCTCAACCTCCAACTGATTATCGCATGAAGGTTCACTTGTTCGGTGCCACGTCATCACCTGGATGCGCCAATTTTGGATTGAAACAATTGGCGATGGATCATAAACATCTGGGCGAAGAGGCTGCAGACTTCATCATGAGAAACTTTTATGTAGATGACGGCTTAAAGGGAGAGCGCTCGGCTCAGGCAGCCACCAACTTGATCCAGTCAGCAAGAGAGATTTGTGCACAAGGCAATCTGCGACTACACAAAATCACATCAAATTGCGCAGAAGTTGTGGCACAGTTCCCAGAGTCTGAGCGTGGACCTGCCGCACTCGCAAGTCTGGATCATGAAGACACCACAGTTGAAAGGGCTTTGGGTCTACAGTGGAGCATTGAGTCGGACAGTTTTTGTTTCAAGCTCAATTTGAAGGACAATCCGCTGACGCGTCGTGGAATTTTGGCCACCGTTGCATCAATATATGATCCACTGGGCCTGATTTCACCTGTTATTCTCATCGGCAGGCAAATCCTGCAGTCCATGTGTAAGGAAAATCTCAGCTGGGATCATCCTCTTCCAGAGAATCTTCTTCCACATTGGGAAAGGTGGAAGGGAGATTTGGAAAACCTGAGAGACGTTAAAATAGCAAGATGCTATCAGCCGGAAGGTTTTGGTACTCCGACCAACATTCAGCTGCATCACTTTTCAGACGCCTCACTTTCAGGTTATGGCCAGTGTTCATACTTGCGTCTTGAAAATGAAGGCAAAGTTCACTGCTCCCTCATAATGGCAAAAGCAAGAGTCGCCCCACTGAAGGCAACAACGGTTCCAAGACTAGAACTTCAGGCAGCTGTGCTTTCAGCCAATGCAGCTAAATTTCTCAGCACAGAACTGGACCACAAGAACGTCACACATCATTTTTGGATTGACTCCAAGGTTGTCCTCGGCTACATCAAGAATGAAACTGCAAGATACCACATGTACGTAGCCAACAGGGTGGAGCAGATTCGTCAAGCTTCACAGCCCCATCAGTGGCACTATGTGTCAACTTCTGAAAATCCAGCGGATCATGCATCTCGTGGACTCAGTGTGAAGGAGATCTCGGTGTCAAACTGGTTCACAGGCCCAGCCTTCCTCTGGAAATGGGAAATCATCCCTGATGACACGTACACAGAGATATCACTTCAAGATGCAGAAGTGAAGTCTGCAACAGTCTTCAGCGTTCAGCAGTCAGGCTTTACCAGCTTTGAGGATAGAGTCATCAGATTCTCCAGCTTTAAGACTACAATTACAGCAGTCGCCGCAATAGTCAAGTGTTGTCGGCGAAAACAGATCATCTCAGATGTGGAAGCCAAACAGATTGCAGAGAGAAATCTGATAAGAGCTATTCAGAGAGAAGCTTTTGGAGATGTTCCAGATATCAGATCAAACTCCAACCCTTTGAAAGATCTAGACCCGTTCGTAGATGACCAGGGCTTGTTACGGGTGGGAGGAAGACTCCGGAAGACTGAGATGCATAGCATGAGGCACCCACTGATACTTCCTAAGAGTCACCTTTCATACCTCATCGCATTGGACCACCATCAGAAGACAGCTCATCAGGGCAGAAACCTGACCATGAATGCGATTCGAGCAGCAGGTTATTGGATTGTTGGTTGTCGAAGAGTCGTCTCTTCACTGATCAAAAGGTGCGTGACCTGCGCCAAACATCGTGGAACTTCCGATGGCCAGAAAATGGCGGACTTGCCCACTGAAAGAGTCAACCCCTCTCCACCCTTCACGTATTGCGGAGTAGACTGTTTTGGACCCTTTGTGGTGAGGGAAGGTCGTAAGGAAGTCAAGAGATATGGACTCATTGTCACTTGTTTGGCTATGAGAGCCATCCACATCGAGGTTTTGGACGATCTGACCACTGATTCTTTCATCAATGGACTGAGATGCCTAATTGCACTTAGAGGAAAGGTCAGGATGTTCAGATGCGACCGAGGCACGAACTTCGTCGGTGCTAAGAATGAGCTTGAAAAGGAGCTCTCCACAGTGGACTTCACAGTTGTCACAAGAAAGCTTCTAGACATAGATTGTGAATTTCAGTTCAATCCTCCGTCAGCCAGCCATATGGGAGGAGCATGGGAACGTCAAATTCGCACTGTGCGAAGTGTACTACAAGGCGTTCTGAAACAGGAATCAAAAGGTCGGTTGGACACCTCTTGCCTGAGAACTCTCATGTATGAGGTGATGGCAATTGTAAACAGTAGACCTTTGACCTCTGAAAATCTTGAAAGAGCTGATGGCCCTGCTCCATTGACGCCTAATCACATTTTGACTATGAAGTCGGGCATCATCATGCCGCCACCACCTGGAAGCTTCGAGAAGGAAGACCTCTATCTGAAGAAGAGATGGAGAAGAGTTCAGTTCTTGGTTGATCTATTCTGGACTAGGTGGAAGAAAGAGTACCTACACATTTTGCAAAGGAGAAGTACATGGCACAAACCCCAGCGTAATCTGCGTGAAGGTGACGTCGTCTTGGTACAGGATGAGGCAGCGTGCCGATCAGACTGGAAGATGGGCAAGGTCACGGAAACATTTCTGAGTGATGATGGCCTTGTCAGGAGAGTCAAATTGCTTGTGGCAACAGAAGAGCTAGACGCTAGAGGCAAACCCCTCCATCAAAGAACATACTTAGAGAGACCAGTCCACAAGTTGGTTGTCATTGTTCGACAGGAAGATGTAACTGCCTAGAATAGTCTGTGGAGAGCTCTTTTTCCCATGTACATGATGTAGGATTGCTACCTAAATAGCTCAATTATTTTATTGTTTAAAATCATTTTTGGATGATTTGGGTGGGAGTGTTGCTGCCGCAGTCAAACAAAATTATTCGTGTCAAGCGCCTGTGCCTCCTTGCCGGAAATGGCCCCATTACTAGGAAAAATAGTTCCATTATAGTTTGTAGTTTATAACGTAACTAGTAATACTTTTATTGGTATTTTTATTTTCCTTTTAGTTTATTCAGCATGTTGAATACTTTGTAAAGCTTTTCGTTATAACCCTTGTTAATAATTTGGTGAAAATAGATTAGTGCGCATTCCCGCTCGAACTATATTGCATGAATGAAGTTCTTTGTGTGAAGAGGAAGGCGTTGAATGTTCAAGAAAGGCACAGAATTTGTTCGCTTGCTGTTACCACCTCAATGAGCCAACGAGTTTTACGAGTTATTTCAATAAATTCTAAGATGAAATTACAACTCCGTCTATGCGTTTGGAGAGAGTGGCAGCAACATTGAAATTTCTATAAATAATAGTGTCACTGCGTGGCTGCTTCCTGTCCGATGCCAGAAATGGACTACAAGTTTTGAGAGATGACTGTCCGAGTTCAAATTGACGATAGCCTTGCCCCATCAATGAGAAAAACAACCTCATATCAACAAAGTGTACACTTTAAAAAAACAAACTAATATATATTTATTCTTAAAGCGAGTCTGAAGGGTAAAAATATGGAAACACTAGAATAGGAGAGGGATGAATACGCTACTACTCATGAAACAGATACTACATTTAACATTAATTATTCTTAAAGTGAGGCTGATGTCTATATTAAAATTGCAGGTGGAAATATGGGGGTGAAGGGGGGAGGGAAGAATCTTATAAAATGTCTAATTCACGCCTAAGGTATTAATCTCCTCTATCGTAATTTGTGTTTGCCTAATATATGTGCGAAATTTGAACCTCAGCGTCGTATGCGAAAGTTCTAGAGACAAGCGGTACTGGGTGAACCCCCTTAGCATGGCTGTACAGGCGCATACATATAAGGTCAGCGGAGCCTGACGATACTCTGACAGCTTAGGCTTTGGTGGATAGCCAGAAGAGAGCATTGTGGGCCTGTTGAATCAACTGATGCTCAAAGACGTTAAATAGAAATAATAATTTATATATATATATATAAGTATATGCAGGGATAGCTCAGTCGTCAGAGCGCTCGACTTGTGTACGTGAGTCTCGGACGACGTGAGTTTGAATCCTGACTTCAGCAAACTATTTTGTAATTGCTGGATAGTAGTGGCCAGCGCTTTGAGAAGCTCTCTGAGCTTGTAAGTGCGCTATGTAAGAGTAATTTCTTTCTGTATATATAAACAGATACATTCGAATATTTCTGTAGTGTGATGACAAAACAACAAAAGATATTTAAGTCAAAAATTAGATTTCTATATCCTCATAGGAAACACGATAGTTTTGAATGTTAGGTGTGATGAGATTGTAAAATCCAGATAAGAAAGTCAACAAAACACAAATTGACAACTGTAATCACGACACAAAATGTCGATTTCTTTTTCGAAACTAGCGCCGGTGAAACTGTTTTGCTTTGTCTACTTACGAGTGAATTTTGAAAAAAAAAAGAAGGTAGTTTGACATTTATAAAAGGTTAATAGGGTGAAATTCAACAATGGTAATAAAGGACCATCAAATAATTTATTTCTGTGAAGCCAAATATAGAAACCTAATCAGGGCACATATTATTATTACGATAGGTTACAACACATTCTACATTTTAAGTTCATGACAACATTAAAAAAATTGACTAGTGAAAATGAGTGTCATAATGCTGAAATATTATGATGACGTTTCATATTGTGATGACAATTAAAAGTTACGTTTAATCATAACTAGTGACGACTGAAAGACAGATGGTTACGCATTACAAATTGTCAGGTCAGAAACAAACGCAATCATTCTGTTTTAATGAACGCGATTATGAGAATGGCTAGTGAGGAGAATCCATGTATTCATTATTATTGCCAAAGTAAAATGGCATGTGGCGCAAAGTATAATATGACGTTAAAGCAGTTTAAAAAAAAAAAACAACAAAAAAACAATGTCTCGAGTAACACGTCTTACCGTCAGAGTAATGATCTTGTCGAAAAGCATGACGGGAGGCATGTGAAAGTCGAACACAAAGTACTGCAACATAGTCAGAGAAAAACATTTAGATCAAAGTAAGAATGGTGCACTTTTTGCTGCGAAATAAATAACACATTAAATATTAAACTGAAAAATGATCAACGTTGCTGTTGTTGTCGTCGTCATCATCATCGTCGTCTTCGTCGTCGTCGTCATCCTTATCTCATCATCATAGACTGGAATGGCATTGAAAACAATGTCTGATTGAAAAGATCATCCTCATCATCATCATCATCATCATCATCATCATCATCATCATCATCATCATCATCATCATCATCATCATCATCCGCAGCAGCAGCAGCAGCAGCAGTAAGTGCAACCAAATCTGTAAAAGCAGCAACAGCAGCATCAATCTTCGTCGTCATCCTCCTCCTCTCTTCCTTCTTCGCTCGTCGTCAATTTTGCAGTCGTCGCATTTCGAACATGATATCATTATCACTTAAACGACAACCACCACCACCGCCAGCACAACAACGACATCCACGACCACCGAATAATCTATACCTCGTTATAGTAGGGGCAGTTGGTGGATTCCTTGACCGATGTGTATTTCTTCTGGTCCCCGACTTGCACACACACCACGGGGTCCATGTTCAAACCCGCAAGCTGTCGTGCCTCGATGATCGTCACACACACCTGCAATTAACAGGAACGGTGAGCAACGAATAACAAATACATCCCTCATAATAACATAATATTATTTCTATAAAAATATTCCACCAGCAAAAACCAAGTTGATTATCGTAAAACGGAACTGAGTAATAAAGATTTGTACCTTACAAGCATTTGACGAAACAGTCCAAGGGACATTTGTATGCAAACAGCTGAACTCAAATATTACTATTACAGAACACCGATTTCAGAAATCTGCAAATCTGCTAATTAATTTCTTTCCTTCGAGTGCACTTACTTGGAAGTCTTGGGCTTTCATCATTAAATCTTCACTGGACGTCAGAGGTTTGGATCTACGATACAAAGAAACATACAATTTAGTATTATCTACGCCTATTAATTTTGATTCAAACATGTCTGTGGTTCAAAAGAATAGATAATATATGTACACTACCACAACTATTATTACAATCAAACTCATCATTATCAATAATCCACCTCCATCATCACCACCAACACCACCATCATGGCCACAGCAGCAGCAGCACAACCTCCACCATCATCATCATCATCATCATCATCATCATCATCATCATCATCATCATCATCATCATCATCATCATCATCGTCATCGTCATCCGTCTTCATCATTCGTCTTCATCATAATCACCCTGACCACTTCCATCACCTCCACCACCACAACTACCACCATTATCACTACCGTTTGCCGCCAGGTCCTCCAGTGATTGTTGAGTGCTCACTGTTGTTGTCTTCTTCCACGGTCTGTTGCGCAGTCGCAGCCAGCATTGACGCAACTTCCGCTGCGCGTGCGTCAAGATCATTGGATTCTGCTGTGGACAAGCAACACTGGATTAAAGTAAAGTAGTGGTCATAGCTCATTAACCATCCCAAAAACCTGCTTCAGGCAACGGCTCCGTATAAAGACTCATTACGGAAAGTGAACGCCCGTAAGAAAATTTCCCTGCGCTACCGAGATTCGAACTCCGTTTCTCCTGCACGGAAGGCGAGCATGCTACCAGTGAGCTACTCTGTCAATCCAACAGTTGCCTGAGCTTGAAGTAGGTCTACCAGAGTTTTAAAAAAAAAAAACAAACATTACATTATATTACATGGTTATTGCTTTAGGTCCAGCGGACTCTTCCGAGCCAAATCAGGACCATAGAAACGATATTCTAAAATTTCAAATTTTAAAAAACAAGCCTGACTCTTAAATATTCAAACAAACTCTCACACGCAACCTCTTGACAAATCTTCTTTAAATCTGATGTATTAAAAGCACGTTCTATTTCTTCAATCAAATCACTAAAATCTGTCTTTCCAATAAAATCCAACCAACAACACAAAACAAGGCAATAAGATTTATATGCGATAAAACAAACCAACATCATGTAAAAATTGAAACAGGTGTTGACCATTGCAGACTTTAAAAATATCTTTGAAAGGTATTGAACCAAAATATCGTTCTCTTTCATCAAGCAAATAAACAAACAAATACAACAAAACAACAAAACAGCAGCAGCAACAACAAAAGTAGTCCTTTGCTCATCATCGGTCTTCTCCTTTCTAATGAAATCGTCTGCGGGTCTAAAACTCGTCTTGTTGCAATATTGTTACAGTTGTTCTTGAGCGTACACTCCTTCGGATGCCAATTTAAACCCAGGTCCAGTCTGTGCACGCACGTATTCCTTAGCACCAACTCTAAAGATCCTGACGCTCATGTCCTAAACGGCTGAGTGCCGGCTACACAAATACACCCAGCACGCACTAGGTCTCGTTTCCCCATCTCCGGTCGCCCAGAGTTGTGCTCAGTCGTCTGGGCGTCAGGCTATGCGCCCAAATGTAGCAAATGGGCGCGTCGGGCGGCTTGAGTTAGATCCTGTATCGGCC
This sequence comes from Oncomelania hupensis, assembly GCA_036898135.1. Taxonomy (NCBI): domain Eukaryota; kingdom Metazoa; phylum Mollusca; class Gastropoda; order Littorinimorpha; family Pomatiopsidae; genus Oncomelania; species Oncomelania hupensis. The sequence continues at coordinate 30,123,677 of CM072516.1, read as the reverse complement.
AGCGCCTTGAGCAGCCCTCCAGCTGTAAAAGCACTATATACCAAGTACTAAAATAAACCAAGAAGTACAGTAACTATACAGTTGCTTTTGTATATTAAAAGCGACATGCCAAATTTACACGGGATTTTTTTTTATCACGGGTTTCTTGACTGTAGTATAGCTTGAGCTAGGTTAACATACACAAACACTGGCAACAGAAAGATGTTTTACCGGAGTCAAAATCTTCTGCTATGAGCGTTTTGCTGTCCTCGTCGATGTCTGCAGTGCTGCTGACGTGACATGGCCGCTGTTTCTTGGTCAGCATGGCCATCTTTACCACTGCACCGAACTTGCTGGTCACCCTGCACAGGTACACATGTATTATTGACTTCAGTCACTTCACCACAGGCATCGCCCTTAATACAGCTTGCAGAGGTAATGCGCATGGCTACCAGCGCTTTCAAGATACAGTTGAAAGTACCGCTGAGTAGCGTGAACAGGATATATCGTAATATCGCCAAGATAATAACTTGAGTCCGCTATGAGCGGACGAGGCTACTTGCGAAATCACGGAAAAAGCGCAATTTGACTGCAGTGAACTCATGAAAATAGAAAAATGTAAGTTTCGTCTTCTCTAGGGGACGAATTAGGTCAAACTGTATTAGTTTCTAGGTCAACTGTCTTTTACGAACCGTTTGAGAATGTTTTTGAACCGTTTGTTGACGCCGGATAGTGTCCCTCACTTGGTTTCATGCAATTTAAGAATCCAACAAGGCAATTGGGTTTTTGAGACGGAAAGAGCGGAATGTTGTAGAGCAACATTCTGTATATATTTACAGTGAAATTGCGCTTTTTCCGTGATTTCGCAGGTAGCCGCGTCCGCTCATAGCGGACTCAAGTTATTATCTTGGCGATATTACGATATATCCTGTTCACGCTACGCAGCGAAGATTAGAGGTGTATCTTGAGTGCGCTGGTACCTTGGTGCAATGGGTGGCTTGCAGCAGTGATGATGATGATGATGATGATGATGATGATGATGATGATGATGATGATGATGATGATGATGATGAAGAGAAGGAGGAGGATGGTGATGATGTTGATGGTTATGGTGATGGTGATTGTGATGGTCATGGTGATAATGTTAGAGTTGGTGGTGATGATGATGAGGATGACGAGTGTCGCGAGTTTTGACCAAAGAGGACATCATTCCGTCAGTCGTCCAACACAATAAACGATTGCAAGGCAAGTAGGTATTAAGCTATCCATGAGGATACAGGGACGTACATCAATGCTGGACATCACGAATCAGCTGAAGTCGACCGATTGCAGAGCGTCCATCTGCGCTTTTCACTGATTCAGAGTGGGGGGCAGGTGACCGAAAGTCGTCGATCGGACGCTATTGAAGTAGGAAGCGATTCTTCACGAACCATTGGGTTCAATCTTCAAGCGCCATCGTGGGTGCGACAATACAGAGCCGCGACGGCACCGACGCCGCAGAAGCAGCACAGAGACAGATACATTTAAATGATATCCACAGCAGAGACCGCAGCAATGGCGAGTACGTAAAGTCGTCAATGAAGTCATCGTTGGAAAGATAAGTGAAAGATTTAATATTCTCGTCAAAGACAAACCTCGGTTTCACTCGCTTGGTGTACAATGTCCTCAACAAATACTGGAACAATTCAAAGATCAACGATGCTGCAGTAAATTCGATTATTTAATTAGGTCCTCATTCATTATTATTCATAATCATTGAGTGAATAGTGAACCGTGCTCATCATCATCAGCCGAGTGTAGAGTTCCAATGCGAGCGTGTTCTCGTCTTTGGTGCTGTCATTTTCTCTCCAACTACACACACTACTTATTTTAAGATCTACGGAAGCAACCGCGGCAGGTGGTGCGGCATCCCTCTGAAATCAATAAGTATTTTCGGAAGAGGGCCCCACGAATATCATCTCGTGCGTTGACAATGAGGATGATGATCATGATGATGAAATTACATAACGCCATATCCATTTGCCATGCCCAAGGCGTGTTTAAATAATAACAGCAGGAGGGATATAATAGCAATTGTCCAGAAAGTTCAATAAATTAAAATCGTCCTCCTCCTCCTCATCATCATCATCATCATTATACTCCTCCTCCTCCTTATCATCATCATCATCATCACCATCGTCGTCATCGTCATCATCATCATCGTCGTAATCGTCATCATCATCATCATCATCATCATCATCATCATCATCATCATCATCATCATCATCATCATCACCATCATCATCATCATCTTGAAATTGTCGAGGGCTTACAGCTTAGCAGACCGAGAAGAAGTCTTGGAAGTCTTGGATGTCTTGGAAGTCTTGGATGCCAGGCTCATAGACGACCCTTTGCAGGATCGAGAGGGGCTGGC
>CM072516.1:30088785-30116285 GCA_036898135.1 Oncomelania hupensis | reverse complement strand
CAACCCCTGATCCGCATAAAAGATCTGCTGAAACAACCCTAGTGGTAAAACTGAAAGCTCTCCACCAGCCAGTCACTTTACAATAGCGTAGCGTTTAGAACTCAAGGCCGCGGGCCAAGGTCAAGACTTGCTACGTCACGAAAATTAGCCACGTGGCCACATAGACACAAACACGCGGAATAATGGAGACGTTTGAAAGATTTCCTGTGGTTGTCTTGAGTGTGGCATTACTTTTTTAACACATCAGGCTACATGAAAACACACAGTATTTATTCACAAGTGTTAAGTCAATACTGAACATTTGCCCAAGTTGGCCTATTATGACAGAAAGTGAAATCTGGAAGTAGAAATCCCAAATCAAATTAAAAAAATCCCAGGGTATAGGCCTACATGCAAATACAGGCCGTAACCAGTAAATGCTATACTAGAGAGAGAGAGAGAGAGAGAGAGAGAGAGAGAGAGAGAGAGAGAGAGAGAGAGAGAGAGAGAGAGAGAGAGAGAGAGAGAGAGAGAGAGAGAGAGAGAGAGAGAGAGAGAGAGAATCTGAACCCAAAAAGCACCTAACAAGAACGCTGCAGTTGCAAGAATTTTAGAATATCATCATACAGCTAGGCCTATATTGTGCAGACAGTAGGCCTGTATGGAGTTATGTTGCTTTCATAATTTACGAGCGTGAGGACTGCACACTTTGCGAGATGCAACTTAGTTTATCACATGAGAAACAAAAGTATCGAACAATGTATAACCTTGTTCGTTTCTTACCTGATCTGGAGTGTAGTGGGATGGGAAAGACGATATGGCCCGATTCAGTGATTGATTGTTTATCGACTGATTGATTTGATGATTAAGTGATATTCTTAATTACCCTTTTATATTACCTTACTGTCGGCCGTGAGTGTTCGTGGTGTGTGTGTGTGTGTGTGTGTGTGTGTGTGTGTGTGTGTGTGTGTGTGTGTATGTGTGTGTGTGTGTGCGTGTGTTGTATACGTGTGTTTGATTTATGCTTGTATGGTGGTAGGACATGTGCTCATAAGATCGTACGCGTGACAATGTTGTGATACCTTGTTTCACATTTCACTGTTTTTAAACTTTTTTTTTTTTTACAACTAATGAGCTGCTTCTAAATCTTGTAATTGCCTTATGTGGATAAATAAAGTTGTATTGAATTGAATTGAAAGGATCGGGATTTCTTGCAGTCGGTCTGTCAAATATACGAAGTGCTTGATACACAAAAACTTCGAATTCTTTGGTGTTAATTTAGCCGTTTGAGGAGTAAAACCGTTACATCCGCAGGCATGTACCCATCTTTCAAACTCTTTTCTTTTAGGAGTCAGGAAATCGGAAATATACTACATCTTTAATGTAATCTTTGAATTAATAGCGTTCATCCCTATTGAAAGTACCATGGCTACCGGCATGTTTGTGTCGATGACGCAAAGGATTGTGGGAATGAATCTATTTTTAACATGGGGCTTGACCTTGGCCCGCGGCCTTGAGCTCTAAACGCTACGCTATAAAGACATCCCACGCAGGGGACGCTGAAGTTGTACCAAAGACCTTATTACGGAAAGACAGGGAACTTCCATTATGTCCTATACAAAAATGCGAGACGCTCTCACGGATTATTTCCCTTTGCTCGGGCTGGCTATATTTCACCATCTGCTATATGAATGATCTGTGCGTGGTAACTTATTGAGCCTATGCCATTGCAAAAGAACATTTTTATGGCAACGTTTGCAAAAACCAAACTTTTAACCATCATTATTATTAACATTCCGCTACTGCTGTCTTTTTTTTTGTTTTTGTTTACTTATTGACATTTATTAGGTGCTTTTATGCTGCTTATGTGTTTATGTCATAGGTTCGTTTTCTGCCCTGGAATTTATTATTTTTTAATCAACGACAGATATTTTAAAATTAAAATATGCATGACAGACTTTCATTTATCCGAAACTGTAAATCCGTAATCGTGAGAGAGAGAGAGAGAGAGAGAGAGAGAGAGAGAGAGAGAGAGAGAGAGAGTGAGAGAGTGATAGAGAGAGAGAGCTCTGTCATTCAATAAATTAATCACAATAAAGCACAATAACAAAATGTTTCACTAATAGTGTGAATTTAATTTATATCAGGTGTCCCCTTACCCCCCAACCCTCTCACCTCCCACATCACTGGCTTAATAACATCATTCACTTCATGGAATATAATTAATTAATCAGACAGAACAGTCAGAACCTACTGGCTAGACTACAACATTCCACGCAATATAGATCTAATGCGCAGAAATTCACAGATCATAACAAGGACTGAGTTTCTACATTACATTTTTTTTCCCGTTTACTCTCAAACGAAAAGTGTTTACAACAGATCAAGGACCATTTAAGGGATTATTTTGCACAGTATTTGATCACGAGGAGAAAACAGACTTAGTCTAATGTAACTTGTTAACATAAGCAGTTTGACGAAGCCAAACTGCCAATCTGACATCTACTTTTGAAATATAAGCACAAATATAGTCAAACAACCTAGCAATAACGTAAACAGTGAGCGACCTGTTGAACGTAAACTGTCAGCAAGCAAACTGTTTTGGATTTAGCACATAGGTATAACATGAATCTTTCAAGCCGCTCTCCGATTGTTTTAACACTAACAACACTGCAGCAGTCTTAGTTTAGGCCTACATAAACACAAAAAATGAAGTTTTTCAATTGCAATTTACCTTTGTTTGTCTCTTAGAAATTTGAAAAAGGACTTGCCAACACAACTTTTCTTGTATCTGGCATTATGGCAATTGATAGCTGTGCAAAAGTCACCGCCCTGTTTCACTCGGTCGCCTTTTGACTTTCTGCCACGAGCCATTTACAGCATGTCGACAAGGGCGCATAACTCGTACATTTCGTCTCGCGGTTCTGTACCAAGTTCGCTCTCTTTCTATCATAAGCTCTTTGGTTGTACTCTAATTTATCGAACCCCCGTTTACAAAAAACAAAATAGAATACAAACATCATTATAAATTATCAACAAAACACATACATATAAAATGCCTACATTGCTAAATAATAACATCATAGGAAGCCCTAGTGACCACCTGGCAGAAAGCATCCAATATTCCCAAGCTGATCCATCAGACCTCATACACAAATAAGGAGTCTTGTCCCGGAAGAGTTTTCAAGAAAAAAGGTAGATGACTGGTCTAGCGAAGAAGAAGATAGTAAAGCAGATTGATAGAACAGAGCAGGAATGAGAAAGAGCAAATGAGAAAGACAGCGACAGTGGGAATTTAAAGCACTAAATTTGCAGAAAGTGGGGATACTATTTATACTGAAACCCCCGGCACCCCAACGGCGGTGAATGATGGAGAAGAACAAAGATTAATAATAACAATAACATTTAAAGAAAACAGAAAAAACTACACCGATAACAAGATCGGTAACAATAAGAACGTGGAGGAGGGTGAGAAAGAGGACGATGAGGAGGGATGAAGAAGAGCAGAAGAAGCAGTAGCAGCAGCAGAAGAAAAAGAAGAAGGAGCAGGAGAGAGAGGAGGAGTAGAAGAAGAAGAAGAAGAAGAAGAGAAGGGGGAGGGGAGGGGAAGAAGAAGGAGCAGTTCTAAACTCGATCAATCTGGTAAAACTGTTGATGGCTACAGGAACTCATCAAAGCACAGCTATTTGCAAGAGGGAAACCCATCACGCAATCCTGATAATTATGAAGACGATGATGATGATACAATACAATACAATACAACAAATCTTTATTATCCCATAAGGAACTTTACAGCAATGTATGTCAGGCATATAAAACATATAATTAAAAACAGTCATGTTATAACATTTAACAGAGCTACAAAATCAATACTAAATTTATATACATTCTATAAATCTAATCACTTGCGTACTCTTACACTTCATCTTTTCCTTCAAACACCTATCCACGCACTCTTGTTCTATCACACGTATGTCAATGCCCTTTTTAGACAGTTAAAATATAATAAAAATACATACAAACATAGTGTATATGATAGTTTACCACTCTGGACTTATAAAAAATTATTTTGTTGCCACAGTGGTAGATGAGAAGGAACAGAAGGAAAAAATGGAGTAAGGAGAGGAGGGGAACGTTCACAGGACGACGATGATGAATATTTTTACGGATTCAGTACAGGGATTGAGAGAGAGAGAGAGAGAGAGAGAGAGAGAGAGAGCGTTTTGTGTGTATGTGTATGTGTGTGTGTGTGCGTGCGTGCTGGCCTTCGTGTGTGCGTGCGTTCGTGTAGTGTAAGCTATTGACCCAGGCAGTTTTGAACAGGAGTGTGGCAGTGACGAATTTAAAACCGATTTAAATACTTCACTTGCCGATGCAACCGTTAATTAAACGATTTCGTTTTAAAAATCCTCTCCTCCACCTCCACCCCTTACCCTCTCACCCCCACTCGCACGCACGCACGCACGCACGCACTCCCCTCCTTTATATAAAAACGGAGATTGGATGTACATGATGGAGATCTCTATTAAACGTTAAATGGCTGAGGCCGTTTCAACCAAACCTGGCTTAACTGCTTGGAAATGTGGGAAAACGTGGGTACTACGCTTCCAAGGCAGATGAGCACGAAACCTGATCACGACTGCACGACAGCGCGATAGCCCGTCCATTTCCTGAGCCAGATTGGCAACGGCTGCTTCTCCAAGAGGCTGATCAGACACTTAAGCGTTTCCATTGCTATAAAATCCACTTTACTGCATACTATTGAGGAGGCATACATAGAAGTTGCTACAACGTAACAAGAGAACAAACATAACCCAAAATTAACTATCTATCTAATCTCATCTAAAATCATCTAATCTCATCTCATCTCATCTCATCTCTCTATCTCTCTATCTCTCTCTCTATCTCTCTATCTCTCTATCTCTCTCTCTCTCTCTCTCTCTCTATCTATCTATCTATCTATCTATCTATCTATCTATCTATCTATCTATCTATCTATCTATCTATCTATCTATCTCTCTATCTCTCTATCTCTCTCTCTCTCTCTCTCTCTCTCTCTCTCTCTCTCTCTCTCTCTCTCTATCTCTCTATCTCTCTATCTCTCTATCTCTCTATCTATCTATCTATCTATCTATCTATCTATCTATCTATCGCACGTTTCAGCTTCAAACACATGGTTCAGGATTTTCATTCATTGTTTATTGAGCGTAGATGAGGTTTTTTTTCCTTCACGGATTACTTTCATACTCACTCTATCCCTCTCAGAATGAAACCACTGAACCCTCCTCCTCTTCTCTTCCTTCCTCCCTGCCCCTCCCTTCATCTCCAAAACCTGCTGAACTCAAGTGCGCTGCTTTCCTTGTTTCAGTATAGCTGTTCGCGATTTTCCACTTGACTGAGACGTTGAGAGTCTATATGCAGCATCATATTAACACCACTAGCAAAGTGCACAATTAGCCAAGGCCACAGGTTTCACTACCATGTGGATGCCGTGGAGAATATAAAATGCAAGCTGTAACGTAACACCATCCAGTTCTACATTGCATGAAGCGACAGTGGCCATCATCATCATCATCATCATCATCATCATCATCATCATCATCATCATCATCATCATCATCATCATCATCATCATCATCATCATCATCATCATTGTACAACTACAACCACCTTCATCATCATCATCATGCACCACCATCATCATCACCACCACAATCATCATCATCAGCTTGCACTACCACTATCTTCAATAGCTAAGTATAGGTGTAGCCTCCTCTTTTAGAATGTGGTGGTGGTGAAGCAACAAGGCAGGTCCCTCAAAAAGCTGTACCCCTTACACATGTGATCCCAGTAAAATAATGTTTAACTCTACACGACTCGAAACAATAAAGGAAGCAGCGTGTGTATATGTTACAGTAAGTTTACAACACTAGGAATTTACAAATTTCCTTTAATTTGTACAAAAATTGTAGTAGATTTGCAAAATTACTGTTCCACTTGGGTGATTTACAAAATTCCTAAAAAACTAAGGAAATTTGTAAGTTTTCTGATGTACGTGACCAGGAAATGTGTACGTTTCTGAAGGCATTTACAAAATAAACCAATGGATAGTACAACACGTTTAGATGAGAGATTTGTATTAATTTTCTTTCTCTTTATTAACTTTATAACATGATTACTATTAAACATAATTAAAGTAGGCCTACGATGAAAAAAAAAGGAACTAAAAGAAAAATTAGCACGGAAGTTCTTTCTGTGTGTCTGTCTGTCTGAGTCTATCTGTCTGTCTGTCTCTATCTCTCTTTCTTTCTCTCTCCGCCTGTTTATAACTTAGGTCACTTTTTTTTAAAGATTGCCGGCCGTTGAACGTAGAACTTCACAGCAGCTTTGCTTTAAAGCATCTGCACCTGTTTGACATTTTTTGTCCCCGCCCCTCTCCTCCCCCGAGTACGAGTGCATTTTACAAAACCTTGCCCTCCTGATGCTGACTCTTTACCAGCTTCTGACAGCAAAGATTTGTTCTGTGAGGAGCTTTTGCGGACACAAGTCAAACTGATTTTCCCTGTTGTCACTGCATAAGTGTATATGTCTGTATAAATCTCGGTGCAGCAAAAATCCAAGAATTTATCTTGGCTCTCCCCTGCCACAGGTCAAATAAAGGCAGTCCCCAAGCTTTTAAATCAATTCTACTTCTTGTCCTATTCTATTCTATCCTATCCCGTAGCTCAAAAGTCGTTGGGGCACCACAGATGATCGGTAAACCAGCGTACTCCATCTTTCTCTGTCCTCGGCAACCCTCATGGCTTCGCTCAGTTTCAAACCCGTCCCTTCTCGAATTTTGTCCTCCAACATCTTTTTCTGTCTCCTTCTTCTTCTGCCTCCTTGCACCGTGCCTTGCAAGATGGTCTTTGCAAGGCCTGATGCTCTGATGATGTTGCCATACCATCGGAGTTTCTAAATCTCTGTGCAGTAAAACTCCAAGAATTTTTTTTGGCTCTCCCCTACCACGGTGAACAATAGGCCATGGTACAGCAAACTTTTAAATTAATTCTACTTCTTGTCACCATTCGCAAAACAAACAAAGTGTAAAACTTAGGAAATGTAAAAATGTCTAAAACCAAGGACCAAAGTTTAGTAAATTTTTTTAAGGAAATTTGTAAATGGACTGGTTTGACACTGAGCGAAGCCATCAGGGCTGCTGAGGACAGAGAAAGATGGAGTAAACTTGTTAAACGATCATCTGTGGTGCCCCTACGACCTCCGGGTTACGGGACAGGATAGGATAGGTAAATACCCCGAGTGGAACAGCAATTTTGCAAATTTACTACACATTTTAGGAAATTTGTACATTTCTAGTTTTGTAAATTTACTGCAACATATGTATTAATGTATTTCTCCTTTAATTTCTTTATAGGAAAGAAAAACCCCCACGTATTTTAGTCTTTGGCCGTAAAAAGGACATTGAAAAGAAAGCGATATCAACCTAGCATTTATATACAGTATATATACTACGCTTTCCCCAGGGGAGGCGGCCCAGAATTTCCCTATGGAAAAATGGACAATAAGGTAAATATAATATAAAAAAATAATATATATGTATATATATATATATGTATATATATATATATATATATATATATATATATATATATATATATATATATATATATATATATATATATATATATATATATATATATATATATATATATATATATATATATATATATATATAACAATTCTCGTTCTTAATATATAGATATATATGAAGAACGAGATGAACGGCAGAAGAAGAAGAAAATAAATAATCTAAACAGGAAATTACACTAATTTTTGTAAATTTCCTTTCGAAAAATAGATTAATCATGACATGTTTTAAACATTGTATACCAGTGATCTTTGCGGCTGTATGCTGAGACAACTGGTGTTAAGAAAAAACTAAAAAAAAACTTGGTCTGTTTACACAGTATGCATAATAAAAATTGCTTGGGCGATTTGATACTGTTGTTTTGGTGTCTCTACATGGTGTTTTGATAACAACAGAAAATAATAACAAAACACTGCACAAGAACAACAGCAGGACATTGCTGTGATCATGCTTTTGTGTGTGGAAATATTTTGAGCGCTTAATAATTTTTTTTATTTATTTCATTCACTCAGTCTAACAGACCCAGTCCTTCTTAATACCAAGAATTCCACAAGAATTAAAGTAAAAGATCTTAACAGGTCTATTTCTATATTTTCACAATAACTGCATTGTAATGCACAATATTTGCACAAGGATCAAAGAGAGGTAGCCTACGATACGCATTGTTTAAGATCAGTGTCCGTCTACGTGTGCTTCGAATGCTAAAATAAAAGAAGGGAATCTCCAGAGACGATATCCAAGACTCTCCCCCGGACCTGTAGGTCCACCGAGTCCACACTTTATAGATCCGCTGCAAACGCACTCAGAGAGATAAAACGAATAGGATACTAGGATAACGTAAGGTTTTACACGCGCTAACCACAGCTATGCAGACTGTTCCTACTTGTCCAGGCCAGGGAGACCGGAGACATACTATTCACATCTTTCCGGCACCTCTCATAAAAACTCGTGGGTATCGCCATTATAAATTAAAACGCGGTTAGAATGAAACCAATTTCCGGTCTGGCTTGTTTTGCTTTTATCAAAGCTTGATGCGTGACTTTTAAATATGGCAAATTGCCGAAAACGACGATTGTTAGAGCCAGAAAACGAGTGGGATAAGTATAAAAACGGTGGAGGAAGTACATGCTCAGTGAAAGGATGCAAAAAACAATCGTAGAGGCCTGTATTTGTGGCGACTTCGGAGGTGCGTCGATCATCGACAGAAAGTGAAACAGGGCCTGAAGACTCTTGTAGTTTTCCATAGCTTCGCCGTCGCAACCTTCACAAAACACGAAGTAGTTGACTATGTTAGGCGAGCGTTGTGGCCAAGTGGGCTAAGGCGGGACTAACTTGCCTTGTCCACAAGCCAGAAACCAATGGCGCCTGACAGGTGTGGGTTCGAGCCAGCATCTGGGCGTTATGTTTTTTCCGAATATTTTTCAAAAGTTCCCAAATAATGTTAGGTAGGTAGGGTTTAGGCGCGCCACTGGCGATAGAAAGGGTTTATAAACTGCAGCAAAAAAAAAAAGTGAGGGTACGATACAGGTGGCCAGTGACACATGTTATTATTCTTCAATATTTGGAAATAACTCACTAAAACACGCGGAGAAAGAAACCGGAAGTATGTTTCATTGAGGGGATTCCCGTTGGTGCATAGGATAGCAGAAAAGTGTGAATACAGCTATGTCGGAATCACCATTCTCCCCCTAACTTGCGCCATTTCTTTGGTCTGTTCTTGAGCTTTCTAGCGCTATGAGTAATATTACAAGAACAATATAAACAATTACTTTATGACCCACCAGAAAAAGGACACCCCTTTCACATAGGAAATTACAGAATAACGGAATAATAGCTTTGTACAAAGAAAAAAAAATCCGCACAAGGCGATCTTAGGTATATTATATAGTTCGGTATTACAGAACACTGCGGGTGTCATTGTCGGAACAGAGTTAAGTTGGTATAATTAACTGACTCTGTTTGTTTGTTTGTTTGTTTGTTTGTTTGTTTGTTTGTTTGTTTGTTTGTTTGAAGTGGTTGTCTAAAATCACATTGTTGTAAAAAGGCGTTAAATTAAAGAATTGAATTGAACTGAACTGGAGTTACAGATACGATTAATTAATTTATTTATAATATTTACGATTTTGCTAGCTATGGTTGAAGAGAATGTTTGGTTCCTTACGTCTGAATTAATTTTGCCTTGACCTTTCCTAAGCCTAGCGGAAAGAACCATGAATGAATGGATGGATGACGACTTATACAATGCATAAAAACGTCAGCAACTGCTGGAGGCGAGCTCGCAGCTCACAACCATAACACACACATTACACTAAAGCATAAGGCATGCATCTGTACTCCTACCTGCAACTAGCATCGGGAGAGAGGGAGGGGGTAATGAATATAATAACAACGTGGCAGAAAGTTTTATAAACCCTGAACGTATGCTGAAAGCGACGATACGAATTTTGACCACGACCCGCCCCTGCCTCCCCCCCCTCCCCTCCACCTTCGTCCCTCTCGACAGATCCTTTTAACATTCACAGTGAGTGTTCCCCTCTGAAAACAATACGCTTACAACAAAATTAACTCTTTCAAAAGTATAGTTATATTTTTTATGTATAAACTTCGTAATTTGAGTGCCTATTAATAGAAGCTTCTAGCCAAAATTTTTTTTAGCTAAAACTAGCATATACCAAAGCCGGCAAGAGACAGAATCCGTTAAAAAAATTGTTCCGTAAAGTTTTTAGTTTTAGGTTGATAAAACATACCCTACCATACCCTACTCCAAACACCATAGACGAACACTTAAAGTCGTGTGGTTTACTCAAAATTAGGATGAAAGTTCACACGGCTATGGTATTGATGTTCCATTAAAACAGGGGATATCACTCCCTGTCAGAACAGAAATGGAATTATTCAAACTTTTTTAGCTGCTGTTCCAGCCTTGAAAGCCCACGTTAGTCAAGATTCAAAATACATTTATTGTCCTCATAAATCATAACGAAATTTAGTGTGTGGTGTGATGATTCCACGAACAAGGACAATGATACAGACAAACTTAATATAACATAAAATTCTGCATATATCACAGAGCAATACAATAACGTTTTCATGAACTGTAAAATCACGCACACTTTTGCTTCTACAGACACATCACACTACCCCATTCCTAGCACGTTACTTAGTTAGTTACTCATTTGATTAAAGGGTCCAGCGGACCGAATCAGGACCACAAACTCGCGACCACCACTTCGCTGAAAGAGGACTCCTCTGATCCGTACAAAAGATCTGCCGAAAAAACCTAGTGGTAACACTGAAGGCACTCCACCAGCCGGTCACTTTACAATAAAGGCATCACACGCAGGGGACGCTGAGGCTATACTCTAATTAATTAAACCCCCGGTTAAAATAACAAAATAGAATACAAACATCATTACAAAATATTAACAAAACACATACATATAAAATGCCTACATTGCCAAATAATAATATCATAGGAAGCCCCATTGACCATTTGGCTGAAAGCGACCAATATTCCCAAGCTGATCCAACAGACCTCACACACAAATGAGGGGTTTGTTCCCGGAGGAGTTTTCAAGAAAAAAAGGTAGGTGACTGGTCTAGCGAAGAAGATAGTATAGCAGATTGATAGAACAGAATAGGAAACAGAAAGAACAAAGGACAAAGACAGCGACAGTGGGAACTTAAAGCACTAAATTTCCAGAAAATGGGAATACTATTTATACAGAACCCCCGGCACTCCCACGGGGGAATTCCTAAGAAAGCTTCCAGGCTATCAGCAACTGTACCATCACACCTGAATACCGCAACCACCCGCACTTGGAGTCTTCCACCAAACAGCGCACAATTCCTCAACATACATATATAATATACACACAACTAAAAGTAGAAAATACAACGATATTAAGACAATTACTATCCAAATTAAAGTTGACTAGGATTAGGAATAAAAAATATAGCAAAAGTTACAACATTGAGCAAAGGTTAAATGCCTACAAATATCATGTAGCAGTAAATTGGTAAGCACATTCCTTTATCTAAACGAGGGCAACAATTAACAACCCAATCTATAATAAACTATAATAAAGCATACAAAAATAATACAAAAACTTATCGTATAGTTCTTAGCACATCACCCCTCACTCTCTCTCTCTCCATCCCTCACGCACACACACATACACACAAACAATCCAAGGTAAGCGAGCCACAATAGTTAGGCAAAGTGTGTCACAGCAGTTCGTGAGCGGCATCACAACGACTTATGAAAAAGTCACACTGCAGTGAATAGGAAAGAGTCCCGCATGTGGTTTGTCCGGGCGCGGAGAGACCTCAGACGCTGCGAGGACCCCCGCTTGGACTCGCAGTATGCCACCGTTTGGTGGAGAGGGTGACGGTCGTCCGCGCGGATGTTAATCAGCTTCCTCAGGGCCATTCCCGAAACGAGTCACCGAGAGGCTCCAGGTCTTCTATAACGATGGAGGCAGCTCTGGTGACAATCTTCTCCAGTCCATCCATGTCATCCTTCTTGGCGCTGCCGTGGTAGTTGAAGGTCATGATGCTCTGGATGGTCGACTGGAAGAAGAGGCGTAGAATGTCGGGGCAGACCTGGAACCGTTTCAGCTTCCTCAAGAAGAAACGCCTCTAGTTCGTTTTCTTGCAGACAGCATCGACGTTAGGAAACCAGTTCAGATGGTCGTCGATGACCGTGCCCAGGTACTTGTAGGTCTCCACCATCTCCACTGGCTCGCCCTTGGTGACGATTGCGTCGATGCAAGATTTTGTCCTTTTGAAGTCTGCAACGAGCTCTTTCGTCTTGGACACGTTCAGCTCAAGGAAATTCGTGTCGCACCATTCCACCAGTTCCTCCACGGCGTACCTGTACACCGATTCATCGCCCTTCAGTATAACACAAGACAGAAACTTGTCATCTGGGGAGAGCACGCAACCCTGAGGAACTCCAGTGTTGGTGGTGATAGCGTCAGACAGGGCACGCCCGACACGAACCATCTGAGACCATTGAGTCAGGAAGCTGAAGATATGTCTGATGATGACAGGATTACGTTGATCTTCAGAAGCTTGAAGACCACGAGGAGTGGCTGGGTGGTG
Source organism: Oncomelania hupensis (assembly GCA_036898135.1). NCBI lineage: Eukaryota > Metazoa > Mollusca > Gastropoda > Littorinimorpha > Pomatiopsidae > Oncomelania > Oncomelania hupensis. The sequence continues at coordinate 30,103,552 of CM072516.1, read as the reverse complement.
TTAAAGGCGCTGCTGGAGTCAAAGAAAAGGACCATGGCATAGATGGAAGGCTTCTCGAGGTGTTGATAGCTGTTGTGCAGAAGAGTCAAGATCGCATCCTCAGTACTGCGGTTACGGGCATATGTGAACTGAAGAGAATCCTGATGCTCTTCCGTCTCTGACCTCAGCCTGCGCAAGACGATCTTCTCAGCGCACTTGAAAGGGATGAACGTCAATGCAACGGGCCTGTAGTCGTTTAACGTGGCTAGGAGGGGCGGGAGCGGGGCGTCTTCTTCAGCTCTCAGATCGTTGGGTTGCCGCATTCGTCAGGGGACTTCTGGAAGAGCTCTCATTATACTTTATCATTGGACCCTAAAATTCGCTTTGTTATTACATTAAATAATGATAAAGTCTACTGTGAGCTCTTCCAGAAGTTTAGGGTAAACATAATTTCGCCAAAAGTAAACAAAGTCTTCTAATTTGGGGCCTTTTAACCATAAAAAAGAACAGTCCTCCTCTCCTCCATTCAGATCGGGCAAACGCGCGCTTGAGGCTTCCCAATAAAGAAGGTTTTAGTGTATAGTGTCATGAGCCATTAGGAAGCGGTCACGAAGAAAGTGTTAAGGGTGTTTTCACGCTTTGCCCGTTCCCAGTGTTTTTACGTTAGATTTATGAGCGAGGCAGCAAAATGTCAGCAAACTTTGAACAGGAAATGTAATGCCAAACACAAACAAGAAGAAGAAGAAGAAGAAGAAGAAAGAGGAGGTGAACGAAGAGAAGGAAAACGAATGAGATGGCGGAGAAGAATGAAGTAAAAAGGGTAGGACGCCGCGAAGAAGGTGAAAAGACAAAGAAAGAAGGCCGATCTAGGAGAACAATAAAAAGAGGAAGTATAATGAAGAATAGAAGGAGTAGAAGGAAAGTATTTGATTCTTTCATGCCCTCAGCAACACAGCCCTCAGACAAGTATTAAAAATGATTTACCAAACATTTAAATATATTTTAGCATAATTATTTTAATTATTTGTTAATTTTTATCAATAAATAAAAATGAATATGAATACATTAAAATTCATGCATTATGCAGCCTATAAATAATCATGGTCTTAAAATTAAAAAAAAAACACCATGTGTTGTGGGTGTATGGTAGAGAGAAGAGAGAGAGCGAGAGAGAAGAGAGAGAGTGAGAGAGAGAGTGAGAGGTGCGGATTACAAACTATAATGTGTGGGAGGACACAAGATGGGAGAATAAGGAATACAAATGGAAAGACGAAGATGCAGAACAACAGAATGGGGAAGAAGAAAAAGCAGAACTGTGATAGGAACTAACAAGCACTTTATTACCCGGAAAAAGACAGCAAATCTTGAGGGGAGAATTTACGACGAAAGGCCATTATTTTAAAATAAAAGGTGAAAGAGGAAAGAGATTAAAGGGTCAACGAGGAAGAAAGAGAAGAGAAGAGAGGGGAGAGAGGGAGAGAGAGAGGGAGAGAGAGAGAGAGAGAGAGAGAGAGGTCCTATCCTCCTCCCCGATTACTACAACTATCCAGATCGCCAGCTGTCTTCTATCCCAACCCCAAGCTCTGACCTTGGCAGTCTAATCAGTCCACTAAGTACCTGTAGGCTGTATAGTGAATCAGTTGCCCGTTATATACTGAATTGGAAAACAGGCGTCTTTTCCCCCTCTGGCTGTAGTAGCAGACTGTAAGGAGCCAACCCAATAGGTCTACAGCGAATGAGTGAATAAGAAAAGGGCCTGTTATGTTATGTTGCAATCCCCCTGATACAAGACTACCCCCACCACCCCCCTCCGCATTCTCCCACCCCATACAGCTTAGCTGAGACCAGACGAAGCCGTCTTTTTCTTTCACTACCCTTCACATCACCCCACCTCATTCCTCCCCTAAAAACAAAGCACCACCATCGGTCTCTGGCATTGGTAGTTTGAGACGGTCCACTAAGTAGTTTTAGGCAATATCGCGAATAAGAAATGGGTCCGTTGTGTTGCGTTTTACCTTACAGTACAGTCCCCTTGATAAAAGGGTGACCAGATTGGCCACGACACGTCATTACCATCAGGCGGCTTGTGGAACAGCACGAACACTGCGGCTAATCAAAGACAACGCAGCACAAGGACGAGTGCAGTAGTTGAACAATCCATGGTTTTTATCAAACCTTAGAGAAGGACTAGGGTGGCGCAGCAGTGAAGTGGTTTGGGGCACAGGCTAGCAATGTTTCAGGTTAAGCAACGTCGGGCGGGGTTAGTGCTTGGATGGGTGAACATACTTGGAAGACAACCACCAAACGACACAAAAAGACAAAAGAGCAGTACACGACACGCTCTGGATCTGTTTAGAACCAAGGGAGGTAAAGCGTCGAAGGAGAGGATATTGGCCACCGCTCTCGTCAATCTGGTCTATTCACAACTTTCCGGCATCTCACATAAAAACTCGTGGGTATCGCCATTATAAATTAAAACGAGGTTATATGAAACCAAGTTCCGGTTTGGCTTGTTTTGCTTTTATCAAAGCTTGATGCGTGACTTTTAAATATGGCAAATTGCCGAAAACGACGATTGTTAGAGCCAGAAAACGAGTGGGATAAGTATAAAAACGGTGGAGGAAGTACATGCTCAGTGAAAGAATGCAAAAAACAATCGTAGAGGCCTGTATTTGTGGCGACTTCGGAGGTGCGTCGATCATCGACAGAAAGTGAAACAGGATCTGAAAACTCTTGTAGTTTTCCATAGCTTCGCCGTCGCAACCTTCACAAAACACGAAGTAACTGACTATGTTAGGCTAGCGTTGTGGCCCAAGTGGGCTAAGGCGGGACTAACTTGCCTTGTCCACAAGCCAGAAACCAATGGCGCCTGACAGGTGTGGGTTCGAGCCAGCATCTGGGCGTTATGTTTTTCCGAATAGTTTTCAAAAATTCACAAATAATGTTAGGTAGGTAGGGTTTAGGCGCGCCACTGGCGATAGAAAGGGATAATAAACTGCAGCAAAAAAAAAAAAATGTGAGGGTACGATACTGGTGGCCAGTGACACATGTTATTATTCTTGAATATTTGGAAATAACTCACTAAAACACGCGGAGAAAAAAAAAACGGAAGTATTTTTCATAGAGGGGATTCCCGTTGGTGCATAGGATAGCAGAAAAAAAAAGGTAGGTAAAGGGAGATCCCAAACGCTTTCCTCCCCAACGACCCAAATGGTTACGGGGATTCCTTTGCCTTTATTTAGAGAAGGACACAACCACTTGGGAAAACAATTGTTACTCCAGTAACTGAACCAACGGTCGGGAGACAAAAAAGTTGGGAGTATAACACAGATGTTAGTTCCTATTTTATCCTATCCTATCCCGTAACTCAAAGGTCGTTGGGGCACCACATGATGCTCGTTTAACCAGCGTACTCCATCTTTCTCTGATCTCAGCAATCCTCATGGCTTCGTTCAGTGTCAAACCAATCCATTATCGAATGTTGTCCTCCCACCTCTTTTTTATGTCTCCCTCTTCCTCTGCCTCCTTGCACCGTGCCTTGCAGGATGGTTTTTTGCAAGGCCTGATGCTGTGGTGACGTGGCCATACCATCGGAGTTTCCGTTTCTTCGCCACTGTGAGCATGTTCATCATGTTGTCCAATGGCTTGTGTGATGGTTTGTGGGACTGCGTTGTTATATATTAGTTAACTTGTATATAAAAGAGCTGGGACTGCGGTCTGTCGATAGCTATATATAGCAACAACACATGCCAAAAGTTGTCGTCCGTGATGACGAATAGAGTTATCTCAAAGTGTGCCCACAGAACATGAGTATGACGTTACGGGCTATTTCTAAGCAAAAATTTATCAGAAATGAATAATTTTAACCAATCATTATTACGGAAAGCATGTAGCTTCGGGGTATATGCAAAAGGAGACATCCGCGTCCTGGTAGCTGAAGTGGCAAGTGAAAAGGTGGGTTTTATCGTGATAATTGTTATTAAATAAGAACACCCCTCGCTAAAACTTTCTGTACAGATAATAGAATGCACTATTTCCATGTCAAAGACAAAATTTTTTTATAATTCGAACGTGAAATACTTAAAAAAAACAGGTTTTTAGTTCCTGCACGTAGCAACAACATATGCCAAATAGAGTTATCCCTGAGTGACAGCCCTATTTTATGCTTACACACTTCAAACTACAAATAATTTGTCATGCATGATACATTAAGTTTGATTTTTAAAAAATTGTTTACAAAGATCACATCAAGGACTAACTTATTAAAGCAATAAATTAACACCCAGTCCAATATATAAGCAGGCCATCGGCCGGTCACCTAAAATGCAAAAAAAAGCTGAAAATGCTGATTCGGCGTTTTTTTTTCTTTAATGGCTTAAAAAAAAGGTTTTCAACTTATGTTAAAAAATGAATTTTTTTTTTGCAATATACATGTTATATATCCTGTATTAAATTTAGGCAAAAAAAAAATTGTTTTGGGGTTTTGAAAAAATGCTATGTTGTTGCCACTATAATATCTATTTAATCCCTCAGCCTGTCAGGCCGTTGGGGAGGCGTGAGTGATGCTGTCGCGCAGAGTTTTCGCCACTTCGTCTGTCTGTCGCTGTGATCAAGAGGCGTGACATGTCCAGCTCCGTACATGTTTTAACCATCTGTCCAGCTCTTTCTTTGCCTTCCCCTGCGCCTGCCTTTTTACAACATCTTGGATATAATGTTTATTAGATTCTATCCTCCGGAGAATGGTCCCAAGCCTTGATAGTTTTTTTTGCTTTAATGTCTTCTTCACTGAAATTACAAGACATAAATAGTCCTATACTACATAACAGGAGAAGGAGAATTGTTATATTATAGTTTGGTACGATGTTTCTAGAGCTTTTAGAACTTCCATACCCAATAATTACAAATCGGCAAAAACTGCGTTGTTCTTGTTACTAAGAGTCAAGGGATAGACAACATGGTTCAATTTTGCTGAATAATAGTTCTACAAAGCTGGAGAGGAGAGGGTAGGGGTGAGAAAAGAGAGAGAGGGAGAGAGAGAGAGAGAGAGAGAGAGAGAGAGAGAGAGAGAGAGAGCGAGAGAGAGTCATGTTAGCTAATCGAGAACAAACGGATGTGTTCCATTTTAAGATTTCAAAAACTGAGTGAAAGACTGAAAGACTGTCAGCCACAGAAAGACCTTGCTGTCGGCTGCAAGACGTAGACCTACTGACGAGACTGACCGGCACGGCAACAAGCCAGAGATAATTATTCTGAAGCAGCCCGATAGGCAGAGAGAACTGATGACACTTAGGTGCTGTCTGGCAAGGGACAATAGTATTGCTTACTCGACTGCCCAACAGACCAAGAGAATCATTAAGAATTCTGCCCGGCAAGACAAGTATTGTAGCATTGGTGACGAGTCTGCTCGACAAGAAGAAACCATTGCCGATGTGTCAGTGCTGTCCGACAGACAGAACTGATGACAAGTCGGGCAGATGTAACAGAATTTTCGGGAGAGTGAATTGCCTTAGAACTATTTGACAAGTCAGGATTATTTGAGGGGAAGGAAGAGGCTTTAAAAAGACTTTAATAATCCAGACCTTAAATTGCATTTTGTTTGCTTTTAGGTTTTGCGAAATAACCAATTTTAACTATTAACTATAAAATGCTGAAAGGCACTTTAAGAGGCTAAAAAATAACATCTTTCAATTACATTTGTGTGTGCTTTACAGTGTTTCGATTTTTAAAAAATGTATTCACTTCCAAATACTGGAAACCATTATAAAAGACTTTAATCTCGCAATTCAATCACTTTGAGTGTGTGTGTGTGTGTGTGTGTGTGTGTGTGTGTGTGTGTGTGTGTGTGTTGCTTACTTTAAATTGTAGTAAAATGTGTAACAACATTTTTTTTAAGTCTTCCTAACAAGTATTGTAGAAACTACCAAAATAATGTTACTACCAGAAGTGCAAAGAGCCAATATCGTGACCAGAGATTGATCATACACCACAAAGTATTGGGTGCAGCAACATGGTCAAGGTAATTGATCGATTGTGAATGGCCAGAAACTGACCAGCTAACCCTACCCCATCCATTGCCTGTCTGCTTGCCCAGAGATTATGTATATTATTACACTGACGTGCAACACCCCCGCATTTGCTAATGCCTAGAACCAGCAGAATAGCCATGATACGTGCGCTTGCCATGATTCAGAAAGGGGAGGTACTCTTTGTGGGTTGATAAAGAGAGATCATCTTGTCAATAGCTCTCCAGGGAACGGAGATCTGACAATTACCAATGGCTGCCTTTCACGACACCAGCATTAGGAGCAGACGTGGGGTACGCGTAAGCCTTAAATTACTATCTAGTGTACAGATTTTAAAACATTACTTCAGACCCATTTTAACAGGATTACATTAGACGACAATGTTACACAATAAAAACGCTTGATTTAGAATTATAATCGTTTCACACAATAAGCAAATATGCAGATGTTTAATTCAGAATCGCGTGACAGAACGATTGTATTCAAAGTTGTATTTAAATATCTTTTATTTCTCACGTATGATTGTGTAAGGGTAAGTCTGATTTTTTTCTCGTGCAGGTAAGCAAAAAAAACACCATGCAAACAAGTTTAAATTTCTCTTAACAAATAATTATAGTCTACCTAAAACTTAATTTAAAATTGTAGTGTAATGCTATATTCGCATCTTACATTGGAATCTCAATTTTATTGCATGAAAATATTTACATTTTGACCAAGTTCAAACACAAACGCACTCAGCACCAGCAGTTCAAGTTCTGTGTAAAATTAGCATTCGGAAATAACTTCATTATCAGATTATTATAATGCGACAAATTGACAACTTCCTGATCGAAATTACATTAAAATGGTACAAATGTAATTTCAACGAATAGTTGGTACAAAACATCCCCCCACTCGTCATCAGGAGACCGTTTTCTAAGTGAAATCAACATCATTCGTCGAGCCAGATCACGACCGTGGCTATACCGCCTACGTCGCAGACAAATTTTAAAAAGTTCATGGTCGGTTAATCCGCCATTAGTCTTACTTATTAAAAAATAATGTTTTTTTTTAAATTGATTTCTGACTGTTCTACGTTCTCGTACAAGTTCGAGCCTATTCTAAAAACATGACATAAAAAATACACAGGACGACACGACCCAACCCAAAACACCACGCGACCCTACCCAAAACACCACGCGACCCAACCCAAAACACCACACCACCCAACGTGATCATTTGTCAATATTAGCATCGTCTATTGTGCGTCACACACTGAACAACTACATATCAAAGGCTACAAAAGTGCAGATTGACTATTTAATTACGCTGCAGGTTTCGATTAATTTCATTACATTTTACACAGGGAATTTCAGACTCCGTGGTGCGACAAGATGCATTCTGTTCATTTCGCTGATAGGGCATAACTCAAAGCCTCTCTCTCTTGTAATAAATCATCATCATCATCATCATGATCATCATCATCATCATCATCATCATCATCATCATCATCATCATCATCATCATCATCGTCGTCGTCGTCATCATCATCATCATCATCATCATCATCACTTCAAGCAACCACACCACCAATATCATTACCCATCGTCATCTATTATTTTTTCACCAACGTCATCAATCAGCGCCATCTTTTCTTTTCACCAGCAGCATCACCTATTTACTCTTTTTTTTCTTTCCAACATCATCACCTATCGTTCATTCCTCTTTTATTTTCACCAACATAATCCTATAGAGTTGTCGTTTTTTAACCAACGTCATCATCTATAACCATTTCTATTTTTTTCACCAACGTCATCATCAATAACCTTTTTTTTTTTTTTTGTAACCAACGTCATCATCTAAAGCCTTTTTTTTTTCATCACGTCGTCAATTATAGTCATCATCTATTCTTTTTTTTTTCACCAACAACATCATCTATCGTCATGTATTGTTTTTTTTTTTCCGCCAACATGATTATTTGTCATTTAGGTCTCCGGTTTAGGGGTTAAACAAAGGTAGACCGCTCTGTACGCCAAATTGTGCGTAGCTTTTCCATGCTGTGTGCGCAGGGCCGTTTTTCAGCACTTTATTTCTGCCGGAAATAGCTGAACTTGTTAATGTTTGATGGACTAATTATTACAGCCAGAGGCACTCGCAGGAAGCTGGGTGATACCCCTATTTGCTGATGTAGAAAAGAGAAAAGCGAACTGCGTGTTTGGATATGCTGGGACGTTACCCTGTAGTTTGATGTCCATTATTTGTTTGTGGTGCGTCTACATTCATATTAAGTCCAAATGATTGTCCATTTGCGTGATGGTTCCCGTTATTACCTACACCACTCTTTCCGTCGTTGTCATCATCATCATCATCATCGTCATCATCACCTCCACCTCCACCACCACTACCACCACCACCACTCAATATTTATTGTGTTCAGAACAATAACAAGACTTGTTATTAAATAATTCCACCGCGTGATGACAAAACAAAGCAAGTTCAGTGACGCTTATTTTTAGTGCTTCGATTACTATTGTGTATGTATTTCGATTACTCACTTCTCTGGATCTCACAATCTAATCAGGGCACCTGCCATTTTATATTCGTCCTGAATATGCAACTCGTGGAATTTCTATGAGGACGTAAAAGAAATGTCATTTTTGACAATGAAAATATGGATTTTGTTGGTTTTGTCATCCCAAGTTTGCAAGGTCTAAGTGTTTTCGTTCACTGTAGTACAGGTGTTCATGTAACATTGAGGTTCAGTTATTCAGTCCCCGATGTTGGAATACCCCCGTTGGGGTGCCGGAGTTTCAGTATAAATAGTATCCCCACTTTCTGGAAATTTAGTGCTTTAAATTCCCACTGTCGCTGTCTTTCTCATTTGCTCTTTTTCATTCCTGCTCTTTTTCTATCAATCTGCTATACTATCGTCTTCTTCGCTAGACCAGTCTCCTACCTTTTTTCTTGAAAACTCTTCCTGGACAAGACTCCTTGTTTGTGTATGAGGTCTGTTGGATAAGCTTGGGAATATTGGACGCTTTCTGCCAGGTGGTCACTAGGGCTTCCTATGATGTTATTATTTAGCAATGTAGGCATTTTATATGTATGTGTTTTGTTAATAATTTATAATGATGTTTGTATTCTATTTTGTTTTTGTAAACGGGGGTTCGATAAGTTGGGGTGATGCATCAGCCGTTTCCTGCGTGGGATGTCTTTATTGTAAAGTGACTGGCTGGTGGAGAGTTTTAGGTTTTCCCACTAGGGTTGTTTCAGCAGATCTTTTATGCGGATCGGGGGATGTCCGGTCCTGATTTGGCTCGGAAGAGTCCGCTGGACCTAAAGCAATAATAATGTAATGTAATGTAATGATGTAGGAATATGCACATTGATTTGGGTCTGAAAAATCGAGAGAGAGAGAAAGAGAGAGAGAGAGAGAGAGAGTTAGTTTAATTTTAACAGACGACTTTCAAACGGGTATTTTGACGTTGAAATCATCCTCTAGTCGCATTATTTGGATGACACAGTAGTGCCCGAGACAGCAAAACAGATATATGGTTTGATATTACATTATATGACAGCAGCAGACGAGTAACAAAGCACACAGACGTACACACATAGGCAGAAAAGAAACAGCCCCAGGCAGGCAGACGTTCAAATTCATGGTTTGGCATTTACACTCAGATAACCAGACACTGAGAGATAGAAAGATGTGTGACATAAGAGGACTGAAAGACCTGGACACCTGTACAACTGTATCTAAGTATCTAGGACTAGTGGTTTTTGTACCCTGGCAAGCCAGGGTACACATGATGCTGTTTAAAATGTAGACAGAGATAACTTTTGTCTGCGAGTTTCATTTGGACGATGATACCTCCCCATATCCCCCTTGATACCTCACCATACCCCCCCCCATGATATCTCCCCGTCGCCCCCCCCCCCCCATGATGCCTCATCATACCCCCTTGATACCTCCCCGAACCCACTTGATACCTCCCCATACCTCCTTGATACCTTCCATACATTTCAGTCTCCTCCAGCTCTCACCACCATATATAATTCGATGATAAGAGTCTCCTCTCTGAAAATCCTTCTCGGGAAGAGAGGGGACTATAAACTTATTTAAAAAAAATAAAGGATATATGTTTTGGTTTAAGTGCTTCTTTCCCCTCTCCCCCCCCATCCCTTCCCCTAAAAAAACAAAAAAATTCATAAATATAATATAACCACAGGCGCTAGTATCTGGACATTGTAAGAAGGGAAACCAAACGGAGACACTTCATGGCCTGTCTTAATTGAAAGGTTCGGAGAGGTTCACAAATTTTGTTTCGAGGTTTTCAGATCCCGAACCTAGATTGCTGAACCTTTTGAACAAAAATATGTTCAGGAACCTAGTGGTCATAAAAATATTAATTGTCCTAGACTCTCCCAGTTCAAAACGCGTTTTAGGCGATGGTTTTGTCTACGGACTTTTGATTGATTGATTGTTGCTTTAGGTCCAGCGGACTCTTCCGAGCCAAATCAGGACCGGGACTTTTGATTGCCTCAGCCTGTGCATCCCTGTATTGAAGTCCACTTCCACAGTGGGCAATGACAAGTGATGAGGCAATTCACGCTGACCGCGAGAATGACGTCAGTAGACCTCATTTCACGGGCACACGACGTCGCTTTCAGATCTTTACCAGGCGATGCATTCACCCCATGACCTCCAGAGATGTACAGTAATGGAGGTGAGCTCCATCCACAAGCTAACTTTTTTAAACAGAAAATTGTGTCTTGTTTATCTGTTTGGAGTTCTATTTATTTATTTACTTAGGCTTATTTATTTAATTATTTATTGGTTTTTATATAGCGCGCTTTTCCCGCTCAAGAGCTGGCTCAGGCGCCGGCGGACACGTATCTAACCCAAACCGCCCGAAGCGCTTACATGCAACCTTAGGTCCATTAAAATGATACCCGGAGATGACTGAACACAATCCTGGGCGACCAGGGATGAGGGGAGAAGGGACCTAGTGCTTGCTGGATGTGTAACTGAAACTCACCCAATCTCCATATATCTAAGTCGAGTCTCGCAGTCGTAGAAGACTTGACAGTCAAAATACACACTGAATGTAGAAGGCTCGCTGTGCTTTCTTGGAGGATTGTGAATGGAATGTTGACTTTTTTAAAAAAAAACGAAGAGAATTTCTTCACTTCTTAGGGTATGGTTTTGAATGCTAGTGTTACTGCTGCAGCAAATGTTCAGACTAGCTAGTCCTTCTTTCACCGAGCTAGCATTCCACAATGGATGGAAAGACACAGATGCGTTACAAATGGACATCGCCATCATCGTCATCGTAATCATCATCATTATCCTCATCACCATCCCCATCATGACCTTTATTATCACCTCACCATCACTACAACCCTCACCACCATCTTCATCATTTATCATCATCATCATCATCATCATCATCATCATCATCAACTTTGTCCCAAATAATAGTTTGTACACGTTTTTTTGAACCTACCGTGTCCTATGCTAAAAATCCATACAGCTAATTAAAACAGCTTATGGTCGGTCATTCCCGAACGCAGAGATAAGCTACCATTTTGTACTGAACTAAAGCTGAGCTGACTTAAATATTAACAGCCTATTTAAATTGAAGTTGTTACCAAAAGTTTTTTTTATTTTAATTAGTTTTGTTTGTAGGTGGCCAGGCGCAAAGAGAGCTGTCGTTTCGCGTCATATGAGAAAGTAATACTTAACGTTTTACACCAAAAAGACAAAGGGTCACTCCATGGTTGCATTCCGCTGTTCACACCCTGTTATATTGGTCGCTACCCATAATTTGTGTGACAGCAATTTCAGGACATCTAGGGTAATAAAAAGGGAAGAAGCACGTGCACGACGAAACAATTGAATCAAACAGCATTCTGAGATCAGAAATAGCTGAACCCAACTAGACATTGTAATAGTTGTGCAGAAAAAAATAAATTAGTATTGTATACATATATCATTATCGCATAGTGTATGAAATGGGCTATGTAAATAACCTGCTGCTGCTGCTGTTGCTGCTGATAAGTACGATGATGATTATGATGACGATTATGATGTTAATATTGAGGATGATGATGATGACGCCGATGATTGTTGATGATGACGACGACGACGATGATGATAATGTTGATGACGATGACATTGATTATTATTATTATTATTATTATTATTATTATTATTATTATTATTATTATTATTATTATTGGCTTTAACTCACATGTATAGAGAAACTTTTAACCTTTTACTTGTCCTTATTCTATTATTGTTGTTGTTATTATTATTATTATTATTATTATTATTATTATTATTATTATTATTATTATTATTATTATTATTATTATCGTCGTCGTCATTATATATTGTTGTTGTTGTCGTCGTCGTCTTCTTCGTCATTGTTGTTGTTGTTGTTGTTGTTGTTGTTGTTGTTGTTGTTGTTGTTGTTGTTGTTATTATTATTATTATTATTATTATTATTATTATTATAGGGAGGTTAACTGGGGTTACGGTTTTGGGTTATACAGCAGCAGCCCCCTTGAGCGCCACCCAGATCAAGAGGGAACGGGACCCACCAGCGCGTAATCCATGACATAAGGATACAATCCTCTCTTCTCTCACTTCGACCGTCGACTGAGTCGACCCCTGCAGTCGTCGTCCAATATTAATGGTCAGATGTCACGCTAATATGCACAGCCGCCAGAATTATCTGGATAAAAGAACGTCTCTCTTACTACATACAATATAACAGAATACTAGTTGTTAAAAGATATTATTTTTAAAAAGGAAGAGGGAGAGAGAGAGAGAGAGAGCGTGATGGGCGGAGGTGTGGGGGTGTGGGGGTGTCGCGATTTAGAGGTAATTAGTTATTCAATGTGTTACACTCGATGTGGTGTTTTTCTTTATCAGTAGTTGATTCAGCCCCAATGCTGAAATCCTGATAAGTGTAACTCGGATTCGTTTATCCACGCAACCCGTTCACTCAGCAACAAGGCACGGAGTCGTCGTATGAAGTTTCCCAATTTTATTCAGCGTACCTCAACAACTGTATACAATCGCTCAATCACTTTTTTCTTTCACCTTTTACAACACACTCAACTTTTCACAGTGCATCGATTATATAGTTTTTCTCTAACCTCGAGATAACGTCAGAATGTTCCCGAGTGACGCGTTACAACCAATCAAACTAAACTTCGTCATCACTGTATTACGTCATACATCTTTCTTCACAGTCCAAGAATTTCTCAAATATCTACACCTATCGCGAAGCTTCGATCGACAGTAAACAAGCAAAATCTAGAGAATTCTCCAATAATATCGACTAACGAAAATTATCAACGTTATATAAAGCTTCTCCTAACAACAACGCAAAATCAAATCAAAGGTAAATACACTCTGTTATTGAATGCTTTGCGAAACAAAACGATATCAGATCTATCGTGCGCGTCACACACGAACTATCGTGCGCGTTTCAACGTAACACAATGCTTACAGAGAAGCGTTCGAATCCAGATATTTGCTCCTGTGCAATCATGATAAGATTGTTCGCACAAGGGGTCTCTTATCCCGTGTTAATTACACAATGCCAGCTTATAGCTTACCTGTCGGGTTGACGAAATGAGGTAGTTTAGGGGACAGAGAGAAGGGGCGGGTCGGTGAGGAGGGTGGGGGGGAAAGGGGAGGAAGAGAGAGAGAAATTGAATTGAACCGAATTGAACAATGATGCAAAACTAGTCCAGCAACAGTATTTACTTCTGTTTTATTTTTTTATTAATTTTTTTTTCTTCTGGAAAAATCAACTTTTTTTTTTAAGAAGCATCCGCCTTGGTCTGTTTGTTTTTTGATTACTTGGTGTCCGGATCTCGTAGTATAAGGAGTAAAGATCGAGACCTGTCCAATTTCATACTCAAGAACCGTCCTACGCGTTTACGGTGTTCTCTCTCTCCCTCCCTCATCCTCTTTCTCTCTTTCACCCCTCTCTCTCTCTCTCTCTCTCTCTCTCTCTCTCTCTCTCTCTCTCTCTCTCTCTCTCTCTGATGATGATGATGATGATGATGATGATGATGATGATGTTTTAATTAAACTCTTCGTCATTTACTTTGCAATTACAATTTAAACCCCTACTTTAGGTTAAAAAGACTGAGTTTGAATTATTATTATTATTATTATTATTATTATTATTATTATTATTATTATTATTATTATTATTATTATTATTATTATTATTATTATTTCTATTGTTATTATTATTGTGATTATTATTATTATTATTATTATTATTATTACATTATTATTATTATTATTATTATTATTATTATTATTATTATTATTATTATTATTAATTTGAGTGCGACAATGAATTTACCTAGGAATTTGCATTGTTGTCTTATTAAGATGATTTAGTGGGCACTAGATAAAACGACTTAAGTTTTGGTTTACTCTTTCTTCTTATGTAAAAATACAACTGTGCCAACTGGTATGCCACGGAATTCGCCACGTTGCTATTTTCAGAATCAACCTTGATGCTAGGAAAAGGCACACAAACAAATGCGTTTCTCTATTCAGATCAAACGTCAAATTTTTGATAATGGTTACCGGTTTGGTTTAATTTTTTTTTTCAAGTTGGTTGCTCTGGATGGCGATGCAAAGCGGCTGCTGAACCCGTAACCCCAGTAACCTCCCTCTAATAATAATAATAATAATAATAATAATAATAATAATAATAATAATAATAATAATAATAATAATAATAATA
>CM072516.1:30068785-30083785 GCA_036898135.1 Oncomelania hupensis | reverse complement strand
GATCTTATCAGCGGAGCCTACAGGGAGTACTCGACAAGACCCATTTTCTAGGGTGGTAGCCGGGGCTCAGTGGATTACAGATTTGGCTACCCTTCCGCCTGGCGTAGGAGCAGAACCTGGGTTCGAGTCTCGATAGTGAGGAGAAAAATGTTCTCGCAGGAGTCGATTTTCTGTAAATGACTCTTTATGGGATGGTGGTGCTATTATTAATGTGTCGCCACAATGCTAATGCTAAAAAATCATGTCATGTCAGCTTGAATAAAACTTTCTTCTTTTTCTTTTTAAACAAGCGGGAACACGCTAAAATAAACATGTACGTACTCTACATAATAGGTTGGTGTGACAGAGCGCTGCAAGCCAACAACTTTGGCGGACTGAGGCCCATCTTGCTTTCTACATGCTCTTTGAGCAGATCTTTGAGTAGCAAAGTGCGCTGTATAAGAACTATTATTATTATTATTATTATTATTATTATTATTATTATTATTATTATTGGCATTATCATTATTATTATTATTATTATTATTATTATTATTATTATTATTATTATTATTATTATTATTATTATTATTAATGTTGTTATTTTCTTTATGAGGCCTGTTCGAAAGAGAATCGCCAATCCACATTTTGACCGCCATACCGAATTTGACTGCGCGGAAGAGGAACGCGACTGAATAGAATGCATCACTCCGACTGGTTGTCAGCCAAAATGCAAATCATTCATTGTGATATGACACGAAACGATTGCTGTCAGTGAGCGACAGTGTGCAGTTTACCTACCATGAGGCTTCTAAAGCTTCATGCTACTGGACCACCATGGTAAGAGAAGACAGTTGTTTGGTGTTCGTTGTTTGACGAGAACTGTTGCGTGAAATTGTCACGCTAATGTAAAGCTATGAACCGACCGGCTACGCTTGGTCTCCACTCAAAGATCGCATGATGAACATCAAGTGAGGCGTGGTGAGTAGATGAATGCATAGTCACCCCAATGGTGCAATCATCGATTGCATTTGGTTTCGCAGGATCGATTCCCGATTTCTTGTTTATGTTTTTAATGGTTAATGGTTTTATGCTGTCCCCGTTTCCCCAGAAATAAAGAATCTCACTTTTTTTAATCGCGTCTGGTGGTTTTCTGAAAGACTTTTCCCAAGAGCACAAAGAACTGAGGACCTGCTCCTGAGTTATATAGAGCTATATATTTCGATTTATTAAATATGTCTCCAATAAAGCTATGCCCTGCAACAGATTCGTACATGCAATAATTATAGCCGTTATTATTCTCAGGAGAGCGTGCGCACACAATCACAAAGGCCATACTCACAAACAGAAGAGAGGGAGAAATCATAAGGTTCATACACGAACCCAGCAATATACGCGCACATGCACAAGTACACACCAGAGACTGATAAACAAAGAAAGAAAAGAAAGAGAGAGACAGAGAGAGAGACAGACGGAGAAAGACAGACAAACTGACAGCGACAGAAACAGACATAGGCAGAGAGAGTCTGCAATGCTGCCAACATTCTGATCAGAACTCTTTGATTTGCAAAACAGCGACAGAACTTAAAGATGATAGATCACGTTAGGAAAGAGCAAGAAAGTTGTACAGAATGTCTGAGGCCTTCAGAGTACCCTCTCAGCGATGCGAAGTCCAAGACGATCTGTGCACATAAATTGAGCTTGGGCGAGATGTTAATTCACGCCTATGCAAGGGTGACGGCGTCTAACAGTCAGGAATCATCTTTAGAGTCTTCTGGACATGAAAGTGCACTGTGGACACACACACACACACAAGCACACCCACACCCACCTACACGCACACGCACACACCCACCCACCCACCCCCACACACACACACACCCATCTGCCTACGGCACTTCCCCTTTGCTGTTGTTTCATTCTTCTTCGACCTTTGACATTAGCAACACCACCCTCTGCCTCTTCTTCCTCCTCCTCCCTCTTTTTCTCCGTCACTCCCTCTTCCTCCTCAAGCCTCTTCTTCCTCTTCCTGTTCTTTCTTATTGTCATTCCTTTTGTTCATTTTTGTACAACCAGAAAAAAAAAGGAAATTATGTTCAAGTCTACCGGAACAAGACCCTGACACGTGTCGTTCCGTCGATTCGTCCGTTTCAAGCAAATATCTCTACAACCGCCGAGCACACCTGAAAGGAAACTTGATATTATTACTAACATTTCTGTTTAGTTTTATCATGTTCTTTAATTCTCTTTGCGTCGAAAACGAAACTATATTGAATAGAATTAGTTTCTACAAATGTTTTATTACAATAAACACATAATGACAAACAAATAATATTTTAGAGGATATGCAACAAGCGAGCTTATATTTAATTAATACAATTTTTTTTATAAACTAAAGTTATATAATCCCACCCTTATAAAATAATTTTCAACATAATTATGTGACAAGCAACTGATGGTTACATACATCTGATAACGAATTAAAAAAAAACACCCGACTGATACATAAAAGAATCAAATATTTAACTTTAACTGGAATTCAATTTAATTTAATTGAACTTAATTGAATTTCACTGTCCTATCGTGTTTTAATTAACATACTTCTTTCCTGTTCCACTCAGAGCGGTCACCGAGCAAGTCTCCTCTCTGAAAATCCTTATCGGGAAGGGAGGGTACTATAAACTGATACACACACTTCAGAGCGGTGAGATCATTGAAATGACCCACAGACCGCGGGACTCAGTAGGCAACAGCATACTCCTCATACTCGTACATCTGCGCACAATGCGCACAAGCATTGATGACACGCCTAAAGTCCATACCGAGTATCATAAACCTTCCACCCCTACCTCCTCAACAGTTTCATTCGCACCCGTGCTGATCTCGGATACTCTCGACCGAACGTTCACCTGCACAGCCTGCAACATCTTTTTTTTAATTCGAAGCGAAGAAATCTTTACGCTTGAAGAGTTTGGACCAAAGGGAGAGGTCGCCACTTAAATGTCTCTTTCAAGCCTTCTTCGGCCATCACTTGATCTTGTTGAAATGTAAAAAGGCGACATGAAAGAGGAAGGACGTACGGGGCAAGAGGGGACGAGGGTGTAGTTGTGTGGGGAACAGGAGTGAGTGAGGGAGGGAGGCCGGAAGATGGAGAAGAGTGTGATGTTTTGTTTTTAAATACTGGAAACCACCAAAGTGCGTTTAGGCTGATCACGTGACATTGATCTTGGTCGATCTGGTGATCCTTTTCCAATTGTCTTCTTCTCGCGCTCTCTTCCTCTCCACATCCCCCCCCCTCCATCTTCACCCCTCCCCCCTCTTTCCTCCTCTATCTGCCTTCCTCACCCTCCATCCTACGCTATCCACCCCTCCTCTATCTTTTTCTTTTATCGCTTTTTTTCCCCATTCTTGCCATACCCCCAAATCAATAATTGTCTTGTTCTGCCTCGTGGTTTTGGCGATTTTAAACCGAAACGGAAAAGGCACACACTGATGATCAAACCTTTTTTTCTCAGTGGCCCTCCAGAATTTGTCCAGAGCGCACATCCTTACAAAAGGGTTAAAAATTCGCTTGTAGCAAAGGGGTATAATCCAAGTTGGGCACCTATAATGGATCCCCGATAGCAAAGCGGTAGGCAAGAAACAACCTTACGCATCATAAAATAGTACTGTATGCTGCTGTTTGCTATCTATCACATTACTATTGACAATCCAATGTAAGGGCCCTCTTGAACACTGCAGCTGTCTTTGTAACCTGCAAAGTGTGTAGCTCGTGTTCAAAGGTAAGTTTATAGGGTGAATAATTACTAATACTGTGCATGAAAATATATATCGAATTTTTTTTTCTTCAGAAATGACCACAATGACGATGATGATGACGATGACGGTGATGATGACGATGAGGATGATGATGATGATGACGCATGCAGTTTAGCAATACACAGGATTTAATGGATACATGCAATATTGATATTAATACAATTCCAGTAATGCCTTTAATACCACAAATGCCATCATGGGAACATAAATTAGCAAATTATAATATTGATTACAGTAAAACAAAAAGGGATGAGAATACAAACTTAATTACTGAAGTGAAGGAACATTTAGACAGTCGTTACTCAAATGATGCTAAAATATTTACAGATGGGTCTGTGGTAGAAACATCGAATGCTGGATCAGGATTTGTTATACCTAGTTTAAATAGAGCGCATCGTGTCAGATGCCCTTGCAGATCACGAAGGCACAGTCAGCATAGGGGGAAGAGCAATCTCCAACCTTCGTTTTGCGGATGACATTGATGGATTAGCTGGAGAGGAACAAGAACTTGAACAGCTGGTACAGAGCTTCACCACCTCCAGAGCCTATGGATTAAAAATAAGTGCAGAGAAGACCAAAATGATGACCAACAACACCAATGACATCAACATGGACATCAAAGTCCAAGGACAATCCCTCAACACAGTGCATAGCTTCAAATATTTAGGAGCCATTGTATCAGACAATGGATCCTGACAGGAAGTCCTCTCCAGAATCGCACAAACAACTACTGCCCTGGCGAGGTTGAAGCCCATTTGGAAAGACAGGACCACCAGCCTACATTCCAAGGTAAGACTGCTGCGCTCCCTTGTCATCTTCATCTTCCTATACGCTTGCGAAACATGGACCCTCACAGCAGATCTACAACGAAGCATACAAAGCTTGGAGATGAGGTGCTACAGAAGACTTCTGGGTATTTCCTATACCCAACAAATCACCAACGACGAAGTCCGACAGACCATCACACAAGCCATTGGACAACACGATGGCTCACAGTGGTGAAAAAACGGAAAATCCGATGCTATGGCCACGTCACCAGATCATCAGGCTTTGCAAAGACCATCCTGCAAGGCACAGTGCAAGGAGATAGAAGAAGAGGGAGACCGAAAAAGAGGTGGGAGGACAACATTCGAGAATGGATTGGTTTGACACTGAGCAAAACCATCAGGGTTGCTGAGGACAGGGAAAGAGTACGCTGGTTAAACGATCATTTGTGGTGGCCCTATGACCTCCGAGTTACAGGATAGAATAGGATAGGATAGTTTAAATATTAAAAAGTCGTATTATTTAGGAACAGGATATTTCCCTTCTATATTTACAGCTGAGTTATATGCAATTATGATGGCACTGAACAATATAATCAATGTTCCATTAGAGCTTTTTTGGTATCCTCATTTGTGTTGATTCTAAAGCTATTCTTTAAGCTCTGTGTAATCAAGTGACATAGCCTTGGTTAATAAAAAAACGTTTGATCTTTCACTTAGACTATTCCATGAATATAAACGCTAATGAGTTAGATATTAGGATAGACACTAATTGCAGCGCGGATCAGAGAGTCCAGGTTTCTTGACATCTTGTGGGTAGATGATAACGGACTAACGATAGTGTGTGCTAGCAGGCAGAGGGGACAATGAGGGCAGCACAGACGGCCCTATCGTTTGCCTTTCAGCAGTAAAAGATTAAGCCAGTTAGAAGGTTAACAGCTACAACGGAGAGGATTGACGAGCTAAGATTAGCAGTGTGAAATGCTTGTTTTAACTTTGTGTCAAACAACGGGTTCTAGTACCAGACTCATGTACCATTATCAATCCAGGGGTTCACGATGTCAGCGGGCAGAGTCAAAAGTAGCGTGGAGCTATGTATCCCTGTTAGTGTCCAGACCTCCTTGGAAGAAGACGTCAACACGTCCATGCAGACAGTAATGATTATTGTTTGTTTAAAGCCTGCCTGAAGGGGTACTAGTTTAGAGTGGGAGCTTAACGGGATGCTAAGAGATCGGAGTACCATCACGGATGGGCCTCAAGGAGGAGGGAACTAGTGTTAGGACCAACAAGAGAGTTTTTAGAACTGCACAAGCTCTGGAATGATGCGAATAAAAACGGGTGCAGGACAGGGATTCGAGAGAGTTAGAAAGGAGAGTTAGAAATGACAGACAGAGAAGAGAGGTAGAAAGAAGAGTTACAAATGACAGATAAAGAAGAGAGGTAGAAAAGAGAATTACAAATGACAGATAAAGAAGAGAGGTAGAAAAGAGAGTTACAAATGCGAGTTAGAAAGGATAGTTAGAAACAGAGACAGAGAGAGATAGAATTGGGAGATAGTTAGAAAGAGGGACAGAAATAGATAGCAAGGGGGACGAGACTAGTGTAACGCGTCTCTATTATTTGCGTTATCTTGTGAGAGTTAATCTAAACTACTTAATTCTGTACTTGTACGGGGAAAGGGCATGACAAACCAAGTTATGATATATAAGACATACAAAATAAAACCAGTCTCACTGCCGTTCACAAAGGGTTTGCCATGCGCTCAAATAAATCACAATAACTATAGCTTATCTTCTTTTTATCCAATTTTAATAATCTAACTAGTACATTTCATTCAAGACACATAAAATTCACATGCACATAAACTCTAACTAACAATACATAAGATGTTCAAATAAATTCATTTCATCTTACCTCATTTTCTTTCTCTTTTCCACTCTCCTTTCCTCCTTTGGGAAACCACTAATTCTTGCCCTAAAAATCAATCTTCACTCACTAACTAACTCACTGACTACTTACCATCTAATTCTGCACTCACACCAATTTCTAAACATTGTACACCCTACACTTATTACCCTACATATATTCTACAACTACTATAAATTCTCTCCTGCTCTTAGACACATTATGAATAAAACACTCTAAAGGCTACACCTATACCAGATGGAGCAAAGTTGTTCTAGGTCTATCAGAAGCAGGAGACCAGAGATAAGAGAGAGATTTCTTTGTTCGTCGTGGGTTATATACTACAAGTTTCCCAAGAAGCACCCCTCTTCATAAGGAGATGTCTCAACTCCTACGTCACTACCACGTGACTGACTACGCCCTAGTACTTATCACGTGGTCAAGACTAATCATGGTCCCGCACACAAAGAATGTCTGAACATGTGTATGCATCATTGTCTGTCTATGTAGACTATAAACTTTACCGGCTAATGACTGCTGAGCAGGCGATGTGTATCGCACGTGCCAACGTTATACTAACACTTTGTACACCGGAGTCACTATTGTAAGCAGGCTAGACTAAGCAATCTTTAATCATCCTTTACCACTATCTCATTCCCTTGTAAAACTTTTTTCTCTAAGGTTATAATTGCCTCCGGCCTGCGAAGGAGCGTCCTCGCTCCTTAAAAAGTAACCACGAAGAGGAAAAAAAAAACAAATCAAAGAGGGCACAAAGTGACGTTACTAAAGCGATCTAAGGAGGCGAAGTGGCGAAGATGAGGTAAGACTTACAAAATATAAAAATTGCAAAAGAAAGTTGCATGCACCAAATGACAAGTAAGCACAAAACACCGAAAAACACAATCAAATAAGTCCGACGGTAAATTACTGTAAAGTTTATGTGCCACAAAAAATCTTAAGGTAGTGCAGGAACACGAAGTGAAGACCGATGGACCCAACAACAGAAACGACCAAAAGGGCTATGAGGACATTTGGCAATGAGGACACATGAGGACTGTCCCCACAAGCCAAGCAGCACCTTAAGGCGTTTACGCGTAAGTGAGCGTAAATAATATTGTAGACGGACGTGTAGACTTGCTATTGACGAAGGAACGTGGAGTGTCGCCATATGAAGACTGTGACGTCACCGCACCATGCAAACCTCCGTTGATGGAGAAACCATGGTGTAGCGGACCTTTCAGCCAGTATTCGACCATAGAGTATGACGAAATACGTAGTGTCTGAAAGAAGTAGACCCACATGACGAGGCAACCAGGAGTGTGCAGCAAGCGAGGGGGATGGTAGTGTGCGTTGAGGTTGAGCACACCAAGGGAATGGGAACGGAGATTACAGAATAGTTGAGGGGAAGAGCTCCAACCTCGTTTAGCGACAGTCTTTGCTCTCCCCCGTCTGTAATATAGGAACATGGGAGATGACCACAACTTTGGGAGAAGGTGGTAGAATGTCTGGTCGAGGGACATAAGGAGAGTCGTTCTCTGCATCTGTAGAAGTGGGCAAGTGGCGCAAGTTGGGGTACGGACAAGCAGTCCAAGTGGGTGTAGGTGGGAACGAAGGTTGTGGGATCTTTCATCAGGGTTGCTTCGTTAAATGAAGATGAAAGGTCTAATGCAATCGTAGACGGGTTTAAAGTTGACGTGAAGAAGGGTCCAAGAAGGCCAAGACAGGGTAAGGCGATGGCTGAAGAAGGGAGGTACTGCATGGTGTGATGGTGACATCACTTGGAGACGTTGATGTTCGTGAAGGTATGAAGACATCCCCGAAGACTAAGGTAGATTCGAGAAATAGGTCACAGAAAGTCACTATGACACGTTGATCACTGTTACGAAAGTTTTGTTGGAAAATGTTTGTTTTTAAAGTATAATTGTCACAACCACTGCAAAGCGTCCAAGGCACTGAATATAAATATTAATTATGACACACCAAAATATGTGACATGGTAACACCGTGACGGACATTCTATAACCTGCAAACAACACCATTGAATTAAAATCACCACAATATCTCAAAGGAACATGATAAAAATAGAAAAGCAAACAATTGATAAACTTGGTTGAAAACGGCAAAGACCGATACCCAATCAACCATAAATCATTATACCACTGAAATGACAAATATGAACTAGAAGAACATATAAAATCAACAAGTAAAAATGTGAGCAAAATATGCACAAAAGACATGAGAAAAAAAACCATTAAAGTGCAGAACAACCAATTTAACAAGTTGTAGAAAAAAAAACTGAAAAAGAGAAAAAAACTTTACAAAGTAAGGGAGGTATAACCAAGAAGTCATCAAATGATGAGCGAACACTGTGCCATGTCAAGGCAACTTCAAAAAGGCAAAGTGATAACAGTAACACTAGAACTAACATGTGTGAAATAACAAAAAGTGTAAACCTTAAATAAGACATAGGAGAGATACCGAGATAAACAGAAAAAGTAGAAAGAGGGTAAAATTGCTCACTAGGACGAAACACACAGATGAGGGGAGACAACTGAAGATCAGAGTGTATAGAGGGAATGGATAGACACGAAAAAGAAGAGAGAGAGGTATTTGCTGTGCACTAAGAGAAAGATAGCAAAATTTGTTGCCGCGGTGTGAGCGAGGAAAAGGGTCTGCATATGTGAGGGAGAAAGTACTACAAGTGCGTTATCTTGTGAGAGTTAATCTAAACTACTTAATTCTAAACTTGTACGGGGAAAGGGCATGACAAACCAAGTTATGATATATAAGACATACAAAATAAACCAATCTCACTGCCGTTCACAAAGGGTTTGCCACGCGCTCAAATAAGTCACAATAAACTATAGCTTATCTTCATTTTATCCAGTTTTAATAATCTAACTAGTACATTTCATTCAAGACACATAAAATTCACATGCACATAAACTCTAACTACAATACTTAAGATGTTCAAATAAATTCATTTCATCTTACCTCATTTTCTTTCTCTTTTCCACTCTCCTTTCCTCCTTTGGGAAACCACTAATTCTTGCCCTAAAAATCAATCTTCACTCACTAACTAACTCACTGACTACTTACCATCTAATTCTGCACTCACACCAATTTCTAAACATTGTACACCCTACACTTATTACCCTACATATATTCTACAACTACTATAAATTCTCTCCTGCTCTTAGACACATTATGAATAAAACACTCTAAAGGCTACACCTAGACCAGATGGAGCAAAGTTGTTCTAGGTCTATCAGAAGCAGGAGACCAGAGATAAGAGAGAGATTTCTTTGTTCGTCGTGGGTTATATACTACAAGTTTCCCAAGAAGCACCCCTCTTCATAAGGAGATGTCTCAACTCCTACGTCACTACCACGTGACTGACTACGCCCTAGTACTTATCACGTGGTCAAGACTAATCATGGTCCCGCACACAAAGAATGTCTGAACATGTGTATGCATCATTGTCTGTCTATGTAGACTATAAACTTTACCGGCTAATGACTGCTGAGCAGGCGATGTGTATCGCACGTGCCAACGTTATACTAACACTTTGTACACCGGAGTCACTATTGTAAGCAGGCTAGACTAAGCAATCTTTAATCATCCTTTACCACTATCTCATTCCCTTGTAAAACTTTTTTCTCTAAGGTTATACTAGGACGGTCCCGGGCGAAGAGGTGATATGGAGTTAGAGTTAGTTAGAACGAAATGGACTGTAGGGAAGTAGGAACAATGTCGTAGTCAGAATAGAGAGTTGGTGAACTGTAGAAGAGTGAAATATAGATTTGTGAACAGTGTCAATTCAATTAGTCAAGAATGTTTTCTGTGTCTGTGTTCAGTAAAGTTGCTACAACGCACACCTTCCAGCCTGCATGTTTAATTTATGTTTGTGAATGTAGTTGTAAATTGTGTGTTGTGACTCCGGACAATGGTCAAACAGAGGTATAGCCCTATTAACACCTATCACCATCACCGGACACGACCACAACCCCATCACATCTGAAAGTCTGGAGCTACAATATCAGAAGTGAGTTTTTATATGAGGTAAAACATTTAATTCATTGTATTATTTTAAGAGGAATATGTTTAAACTTTTGCTGGGTCCCATCACACAGCGGAATTTATTCGAATGAAATATGTTATACATTAGCCAAATATGGATCTAAGAATAATCCTAGTGCAATACTTGTTGATAATTTAAGTTTGTCATATAATAAAATGATTTCTAAAATTGAGAGGTAAATGAATAATACATAAAACCTTACGAAATGCTCAGCAATTAATTATCAAAGAAACGTTTCAATAATATAATATAGTAATTAAGCTAAAAATACATTCTTGGTGTACAAAATATTCTTCGGACGTTAATTGTCCGTGTTCAGGAAAAGTTTCCGTACAACATACCAAGAAATACAGCTAAAAGGAAAACATACAGACACTGACAATATTGGTCACGTTATTTTAAAATCGCCAGTTCATAGATTGTTATAATTTTATTTTATTTTTATGTTCTTTCAATTTATTTATTTTATTTTTCTTTGGTTGTCTAACATCAGCTAGAGTGAAAGACATAAAATTAAAATACTGAACTGAACAGAACAGCAATTTCGCAATTTGCTGTGCAGTGGAGTCAAGTCTATCAAAGAATTTAATTTCCAATTGTTCCACAAGGATTTTGGGCTTGGTGAGTGTGTTACCCTTCGATCCTCAGCAATAGGGCTTGGCATAGCCCTAACCTTTTCCCAGTATCCCTGGCACAGAAAGGGGTAGGTCTGTAGGCGTAATGCGAACACCTTATTTGGACCGCATTTTTGTACGATTTACAGACGGCTGAATCACTAGTTCATGCCCTCCAGACGTCTATCCTCCTAAGGGCTGAAGAAGAAGGGAAAAGTAGAAGAAGCTAATGGAGATAGGGTCGGAGAGGAAAAGAACGCGTTAAACAAGAAGGGTGAAGATGCTGCAGAAGTAGAAGGAGGGGGAGGAAGAAGAAGAAAAAGATGTCAAGTCAAGTCAAGACATCTTTATTCCACAAAACAAGATAAAAGGGGTAGCTGGAAGCTCCGTTGGTAGTGAGCTGGTTTCCTAGGTCAAAGGTCGCGGGTTCCAACCCCGCGTGGGACGAACTTACGTGACTGAGGTGCGAGACTTTTACGGACACCGAGGGCTTTCTCCGGGTGCTCCGGTTTCTTACCTTCCTTCAAATGGATGCAATCAATCTAAAATTTCAGAAATAAAAGTTGGTTTCTATTTGGACTTCTGTAAAAACGATCATTTCAGATCGCCGCGCTTTGAGTTAGATTTTTTAAAAGTGCGTGATAACATCCTGTATAATGATGATGATAGTAATAATAATAATAATAATAATAATAATAATAATAATAATAATAATAATAATAATAATAATAATAATAATTAATAATAATAATAATAATAATAATAATAATAATAATAATAATAATAATAATAATAGAGACAACAAAAATATCTCATTCTGAGAAATTAGGACAGGCTTTGCAGGCAGTATCAATCAATAACAAGCGTCACACATTTGTGCCACACAGTTGGCACTTCACATTCTTTACAGGGCATCTGCATAGTATTCTCCTTCTCGCATATGTTTATGTACATATTAGAGGTTAAAATGTTAATTACAACACACACAAAAACCATTCATATTGTATTTATTAAACGTATACAAGAAGAAGAAGAAGAAGAAGAAGAAGAAGAAGAAGAAGAAGAAGAAGAAGAAGAAGAAGGAGCAGGAGGAGGAGGAGGAGGAGAAGAAGAAGAAGAAGAAGAAGAAGAAGAAGAAGAAGAAGAAGAAGAAGAAGAAGAAGAAGAAGAAGAAGAAGAAGAAATATGACGAACATAAGAAGAAGAAGAAGAAGAAGAAGAAGAAGAAGAAGAAGAAGAAGAAGAAGAAGAAGAAGAAGAAGAAATATGACGAACATTTCTTAGTGCATTCTCCTTGCCAACATAATTTTTAAAAATCTGATCGAATAAAACGTGTCATGACGTCATAAGCGGCCGTGCTGCAGCTTAACGTTCAGCAAGGAACGCCGTAAATTAAAACTTGTGTTTTTGTTTAAGAGCGCATTAGGATTAAAATAATGCTAACAAGATCACGTCTTCCATGCCCTCCATGTAGAGAAGAGAATTAAACGCAAAGCTGTGATTCTCAGTTCGTGCATACTCTGGCAAAGTGGTAAAAAAAAGCAATGTTCTGATTTAAAATAGTTTATTAAGTTGATATACAAGAGCACTCTGCACAAACATTACATCTGAACGTCGAAACAATAAGAAGAGGTGGAAGAGGGGTTGTGTGTGGAACGGGGGGGGGAGGGGGGTATGGAAGTAGGGTGGAGAGGGAATGATATTAATCTGGGTGTAAAACGAACTTGGGCGCGCGCATGAATAACAACAACAATAACAATTAAAATAATAATAATAATAATAATAATAATAATAATAATAATAATAATAATAATTATCATTATTACTATTATTATTATTATTATTATTATTATTATTATTATTATTATTATTATTATTATTATTATTATATAACGACTTATACTGCGCACATATCTCGCTCGGTACATGGAGATTTATGGCCCCTTTCATACACACAACACCCCCCCCCCCCCCCCCCCTCACCCAAAAAAAAAAAAAAAAAAAAGAAGCAATTATGTGGATTGTTGACTTACAAGTAATAATCAAAATAACAATTTCAAAAGTCAACTCACCTTACATTAGCCAAGAATACCACACAACAATAATTAACATAAATCGAAAGAGTCTCTCTCTCTCCTCCCCCCCTCCTCTCTCTCTCTCTCTCTCTCTCTCTCTCTCTCTCTCTCTCTCTCTCGTACACATCACTTGCATACACTACTCACAGATAAGGGACATAAGAATACAACTTTTGCATTGTAATATCTCATATTATATAAGACATATACATAGATCTAGATCAATATACCTTACACTCATTGACAACAACAAAATAATTCGATAACTATAAATTTTGCACGGCTCTACACGTCACGGTTGTTTCGTTTGTTTTCTCCAAATAACTCCACCGCCAGGCAAAATACCGTTTGCACAGGCGACATGACAGTTGGTGCACTGTCACTGCCAGAATCCGAAGAACTATCGCCTTCACAATGCGCTTCAAAATGTACGCCATTTTTAAAACAAACTGTCTTCTGCTGGTCGTTTCTTAGGCACTCTTGATACCGTTTGGCCCGCTACAAGCATGCATGTTTGGCTCGCGGCAATCATGCTTGTTTGGCTCGCGGCAAAGAAACGCAGCTCAGCTCCATCCATTGGAGTCGATTTAATGACATCACAAATGAGGTCATTTCTTTCTTGATTTCAGATGCAAATCGAAAGTCTATTATTAGCAACAACAACAACAACAAAAACAACACACACAAAACCAACGCACTTTCTTTCTAAATAAATTTTTAAAAATTAAAATAAAATATGAAAATAAAATTAAGCGTTGAAAGAGAGAGAGAGAGAGAGAGAGAGAGAGAGAGAGAGAGAGAGAGAGAGAGAGAGAGAGAGAGAGAGAGAGAGAGAGAGAGAGAGAGATTCTGCAATGCTCCCAAAATTCCGATCACAACTCTGATTTGCCCACTCTCTCTCTCTCTCTCTCTCTCTCTCTCTCTCTCTCTCTCTCTCTCTCTCTCTCTCTCTCTCTCTCTCTCTCTCTCACTCACACACACACACACACAAACACACACACCCACGCACACACAACGAGATTTAATTACGAGAAAGAAACCAAACCAACCAAACAAAATCACTCAAACTCACAACATACTCGTACTGTGCAAGACACTCCAAGACACTGCAAGACATACTCATACACATTTCAACGAAACTATATTTTGTTTAAAAGGCCAAACTTTCATACATTTCAGCGTTACAAAATCCTTTTCAAATTCACAGTGATTCTTACTACACTGAAAACAATAAAATTAAACTTTAACTCTTTCCCTGCCAGGCATGTTTCCACGTTTGTGCCAGACATTTCTCTGGCACCGGAAAGAAAGTTCAGTACCTTAGGCATTTAAGCTACTGTTCTTTCAATAATAGTTGTTAAATAGACATATTTCATATCAAATTAAAAATAAAAGAGTGAAGAATAAGAAAAAAAACCCACAAAAATGTTAATTTGATTATGTTATTAAAATATGTGTTTTGAAAGCATGGTGATCTTTTTGAAATGATAAAATAAAATAAAAAATATTTCTACATACCACAGTGATAAAACAAATCTGGAGGAATAATTCCAATCACTGAATCAGCTTCACAAACCAGCAAGAAAATTTATTTAGGATCAAAATACACTTTACAGTTTGAAATTATATTGATTATTAGCACAGAGTTTGACACACTGTCGATTGTGCCCATCACTATGCTTAGTAAAATGCACAATAAACACTCTAAAAACGAATCAATTTGAAGAAAAAAAGCGCCTGTCGATCGAGAACGAAAGTAGAAA
>CM072516.1:29963785-30063785 GCA_036898135.1 Oncomelania hupensis | reverse complement strand
AGGGTTTGTCGTGCGTTATTTCATTTGTTTGGTGGTCGCCTTCAATGTATGGTCACCAAGTACTAACCCGTCCCTTCGTTGCTTAGCATGAAACATTGCTAGCGTGTGTCCAAACCACTATCACTACTGCGCTATTCTGTGTGGGTGTGAAGTGGCAAAACCAGTGTGTGTGAGATTTGATAGTTACTCTCCATGTATGGTCACCCATCCAAGTACTAACCCGTCCCGACATTGCTTAACATTAAACATTGCTAGCGTGTGGCCAGACCACTGCACTACTGCGCTATTCTGTGTGGGTGTGAAGTGGGTAAAATGACCCAGTGTGTGTGAGATTTGATAGTTACCTTCCATGTATGTTCACCCATCCAAGTACTAACCCGTCCCGACATTGCTTAACATTAAACATTGCTAGCGTGTGTCCAAACCACTACACTACTGCGCCACTCTGTGTGGGTGTGAGGTGGGTGAAATGACCCAGTGTGTGGGTGTGAAGTGGGTAAAATGACCCAGTGTGTGGGTGTTATGTGGGTGAAATTACCTAGTGTGTGGATGTGATGTGGGTGAACTGACCTAGTGTGTGTGTGTGTTAAGTGGGTAAAATGACCCACTGTGTGGATGTGATGTGGGTGAAATTACCTAGTGTGTGGATGTGATGTGGGTGAACTGGCCGTGTGTGTGTTCATTGGGTGAAATGACCCACTGTGTGGGTGGGATGTGGATGAATAGACTGAGAGTGTGGGTATGATGTGGGTGAAATGACCCACTGTGTGGGTGTGATGTGGATGAATAGACTGAGAGTGTGGGTGTGATGTGGATGAATAAACCTAGTGTGTGGGTGTGATGTGAATGAAATGACCTAGTGTGTGGATGTGATGTGGGTGAAATGACCTAGTGTGTGGGTGTGATGTGGGTTAAATG
Organism: Oncomelania hupensis; assembly: GCA_036898135.1. Taxonomy (NCBI): domain Eukaryota; kingdom Metazoa; phylum Mollusca; class Gastropoda; order Littorinimorpha; family Pomatiopsidae; genus Oncomelania; species Oncomelania hupensis. The sequence continues at coordinate 30,062,867 of CM072516.1, read as the reverse complement.
ACTTAGTGTGTGGGTGTGATGTGGGTGAAATGACCTAGTGTGTGGATGTGATGTGATGTGGGTTAAATGACCTAGTGGGGGTGTGATGTGGGTGAAATGACCTAGTGTGTGGGTGTGATGTGGGTTAAATGACCTAGTATATGAATGTGATGTGGGTAAATGACCTAGTGTGTGGGTGTGATGTGGATGAAATGGCCTAGTGTGTGGGTGTGGTGTGGGTGTGGTGTGGGTGAAATGCCCTAGTGTATGGTTGTGATGTGGATAAATGACCTAGTGTGTATGTGTAAAATATTCCAGTGTTGGGTGTGATTTGGGTGATATTACCCAGCATGTGTTTATGAGGTGGGTGAAATTATCTAATGTGTGTGTGAACTAATCCAGTTTGTATGTGTGCGTGTGTGTTGTTTGTGTTTGTATGTGCGTAAAATGGTCCAGTGTGCGGTTGTGATGTGGGTGTGACGTGGGTGTGATGACCAAGCGCGAGGTCGTAAGTGACAGGGTGAAATACTCAGTGTCTGCGATTCACCAAGACTAGTCCAGGCGCACGCCTTTTCTCAGAAGTGGTCTCCAAGCTGAGGAGATAATGTATCAGGGCCAAGACTGTGGATGGGTTGGGTGGGTGTAAAGGACTGCTGAGTGGTGAAAAGTAAAGACACGTTGCCCGTAGGTGAAAAGTCGCCCGAAAAGTCAGTGACAAAAGAGGAAAGTTCATGTGAGAGGTTTTTACTGGAAAACAATGGTCCGAGAAATACAGGAAACAACGCACACTAAAATATGCAGCAAGGCGGACGAAGAGAAGAAATCACAGTGTAAGAATGATTTTTTAGGACTAGGGGCATGGGAATGGAAGGTGGGAAGCGTGGGTGGAGTGTGGAGGCTGGAGAGATAGCCTCGAGGGACTAGCGTGTGTGTATGGGTGGGTGGGTGTAGCTCTTTAACATGTCCTCGCTTTATCAGTTATGACAACATACAAGAGAGCTACTGCGTTTTTGTATTCAGTTCATAGATGCCAGCAACAGCCCTGCTGGATACTACATTCCATTCAGACAGCTATAGAGGTAAGGTGATGGCGGTAGTGGTGGTGATGATGATGACGACGGCGACGACGACGACAACCACGACGACGACGACGATGATGATGATGATGATGATGATGATGAGGAGGAGGAGGAGGAGGAGGAGGAGGAGGAGGAGGAGGAGATAAAGACGAGAAGGAAGAGTTGGACGAAATGGATGACCACGACGACAAGCATTATGTTGATGTTGTTGATGAAGAAGAAGAAGAAGAAGAAGAAGAAGAAGAAGAAGAAGAAGAAGAAGAAGAAGAAGAAGAAGAAGAAGAAGAAGAAGAAGAAGAAGATGGTGATGATGATGATTACCAAGTCTGTTCATGGATGGTGGCGGCATCGGCTCGGTTCTTGGTATTCATATTATCTGTTGTTTTGCATGGCCATGTTTTATTGTAATTATTTAACCATTTGATAAGTGTATACGTGTTCTGTGTGCGTGGGTGTGTGTGTGGGTGTGTGTGTGTGCGTGTGTGTGTGATTGCAAGTGTGTTGTCAAGCGCGGCGAGCTCGCTTTCCTTACCGTTTGCGAGGTACCGCGCGATATAAATGTACTGTATTATGATGATGATGATGATGATGATGATGATGATGATGATGATGATGATGATGATGATGATGATGATGATGATGATGATGATGGCGATTCTGTTGTTGCTGTTGCTGCTGCTGCTGCTGGTAATGATGATAACGTAAATACTAAAAGCGTTATCCAGCTGTTTGAACACGTTTCCTACAATTACTAATAACAAGATAAACCAAAAAAAAAAAAAAAGAAAAGAAACAGGCTGTTGTTGTTGTACTGCGGTGGTGGTGATTCTGGGGAGGAAGTAGATAATGGTAATGGCAAGAACTGCATGAAAAACAGTATCATACAATGGGAAAGTATAAGATTAGGTAATAGGGCATATACACGGAAAAGTAATAAAACTTCAAAATAGAGAATGTCGTCTAAAAAGCATATTGGAATTGTTGTACCGTATGATGGGCAAATAAAACCAGTCTAGCGGACATAGTTTTGAGAGAATCGATATTTCTTGGCGTTTTTGGTGATCTTTGTTTGTTGGTGTAGTTGATGACTAACTGCTCTGGATCTCGCAACCTTACGGACACTGCGCATAAAAGTTCACAATAAAATTGCGTCTTATCGTGTTCTTTATGAAGATTGTTTTTGTTTTAATCGATTTTTTTTCTCACTCAAATAGGACTTCAATGTAAAATTAAAGAAAGAGCACTGGGGCATTACACAAGTTGGGTGCCCTGTATCTCTGTTGTAAAGTGTAGATAGCACGCAGGTTTACGTATGAGAGTCTATTACTGCTAGTTCGCTTATTGGTTAACTTTGATTATAAAAGTATACGGTTATTTTTTGTTATTTTGGTTTGTTAATGTGTGTTAAATGTTTTATTGAAACTGTTTAATATTACATACATGGGTGAACCGACATACAACCGAAAGATTGATAATTTAAATTGATTGAGTAGTCTTATACGTTAGGGCTGTCCAGTTCTATCATCTTGCTTTGCTATAGATACCTACAGGCAACCAACTTTTTGTGGGAAAACATTTATTTCGTTAGGGTTAGAATTAAGGGATTTGATACGAGCAGATTTAACCTACGCCTAACTCTAACACTAACCCAGATCTAACCCCAACATCATATCAATGACGCCAGTAACCAATAATTCCCGCTAAAGTGAAGCAAAGGTACAATAACTGCTCATAATGTTCGAGGAGCTGGTCGAATACAGAATCTAAACCAAACCGGTCAATTTCCCAACTTGCAACATTAAGCGCACTGTCAAACGCTGCGGACAACTGAGGCGCATCTACATGGCGACGCCGGTGAGTGAAATAAAATCTCCCTGCACCATCACGAATCGATCCCAGGTTCTTCAGTGAGTCAAGCGATTACACTAACGCTGAACCACTTTGTTAACTAACTTATTTTACAAAGCTAATCAGCATCCTGATGTTCCGACGACCAGACATAAACAAAACAAAGGAAATGACGTCCGCCCGACGATGTCCTGGTGTAATCTTGGCGTGTCATCATCATATGATTACTTTCCATGTTCAGCATAAACAAGAAGTTCATTCCTCGCATCGCCGCTCTGAGGCAGATCAGCACGGACATCATCAAGCCATCGGAGTGGACATGTTCACAGAAACGGGGAAAACCTATTCTGCGCAAGCTGAAGGTCGCAACATAACAGGCAGAAGATCAAAGCAGAGACATCACCTAAATACGCGCATTACACTGATTTATTCTTAGAAGAAAGCGCTATTATTTATACCTTTAAAAGTTTATTACTAAAGGCAAAAAAAAAAAAAAAGGCGATCAAAGAGTTTCAGAATTCTTTGGGAATGTATAATGTGCATGCATACGTCAAGAGGGAATCGATTATTATTATTATATTTTGTAAAGGTACAAACAGTTGTCCAGTATTATTTCGGTGGCAGCGAAGACAGAGAGAGAGAGAGAGAGAGAGAGAGAGAGAGAGAGAGAGAGAGAGAGAGAGAGAGAGAGAGAGAGAGAGAGATGGCGCGTTAAGGTACTCACTTTTCGCAGGGCCAGGCTCACGAGGTCGATACGCAGACCCAGATACCCATTCCAAAGGCAGTGTTTTGACGAGTGTTATACTCTAATTCAATATTTCTGACGTCCAGAAGTCCCACCCAAGTTGGAAACCCCGGATCGATCCCGCTTAACTTCAGAGTTGAACCCTAACCACAACGCTACCGCGCCACAAGAGTCCATTTCGTCTAGCTGTTCACAATAGAAACGATACACGACGGCACGTAAAACTCAAAGCAAATGTTATCTAAACAGTATCTGATGCGACTGGTCCACAGGCCCTCGTACCTGGATAAGAGGGCGTCCAAAGAGCTTGTCCTTCTCAAAGTCCCCTATACGCTATTGTGTCCTGGGACGGTAATCTACCCACTGAACTGAACTGAACTTGTCCTTCTGTGAATGTAAAGACCAGCTCTCTATCCAGATACAGGCGCTTGTGGACATTTCCTAACAAAAAAACAAAACAAAAATAGTCAGAATTCTGAATCTTCTCGTTTCGCAATAGGCTATGAGGGTTCTCCTAAATTAAATCACCGCCGCAGGGCAGCGTTATTAATATTACATTCTTCACGATTAGATTTTCTTGCCGCTGGCATCCTAACAGTTCCAGAAGCGGAAGAAAAATGGCTACCAAAGCTGCCGTATTTTGAGACCGTAATGCAACACACTGCGAAGCTGAGCCACTAGTGGTTAAACAAACGTAAGCCTCTGCGAGTTCCAGCTATGCAGTATTCATAAAGCACGTAGAAAAGGAACTTCAGTGTGAAATTCTTTCTTCCACTTTATTTAGAATTTTCGCTGTTTTCTGTGAGGACGCAACAGTACCGAAATTGCACATAGATAGTACTTTCACCTCATACTCAACGTACAAGGCAGTATGGTACTGTCAACTGTGACGGGAAACCATCACTAGGAACACTGAGTTATCACAAGTTTCTTTTCAACCTGAGCATCCAGTGTTCGGAAAGGTTTAATTCCTCTTTCTGCATCCACCGACGCTAGTTTTAAGGTTTTTTTTTTTCTCCACATTTTGTCTGCTTGTTTTTGATGACTTACAGGAACGTTTTCAGGTATCTCAGAAATCTATAGGCACCTGACAATTCACACTGTCATCGTTGTTTTGTGCGAGGACGCAACAGTTCCGAAATGGAACATAGAAAAAAAAATCAACAGAAGATTCAGAACGGTAGGCTACTCCTACAATAAGAGTAGACCTTTTATAGAAGAGTAATATAATTTTTTTTTCTCTAGGAAATATAGGTTTATTGGTAAGATATTATAGTTGGTTGTCCGCAAAATCGGCAAATTGTTCATGCAGGCGCAACACCCAAACTGAACTTAGAAGAATAAACAGAATATTCAGAACAGTACTCCTACTATAAGAAAGTATGTCTTTATAGAAGATTTTTTTTTAAATCTAAGAAATGGGTTTATTGCGCAGATATGTAGTTGATAGTCCGAAAATTCGGTTAATTGTTAATGCAGATGTGTAAATGATTCTTCAGAAGTAAAGGTATTTCACTTATATAGATAATATATATCACCGAGACCCAGCACAGTACATCGACAGTATTTTCTATTGTTCATCACACATATACTTAATATCCGCTGTCCTCATTTTCTGTTTGTTTGTTTATCTGTCTATCTCTCTCTCTCTTTCTCCAATATCTATTTCATTTTCGCTGTTCTCATGTTCTGTCTCTCCCGTTCGCTCGCTCTCACCTCAGACCCCACCTCCACCCCAGTCTTTCTTTCTCTCTCTTTCTATCATCCCCTTCCTCTCTCTCTCTCTCTCTCTCTCTCTCTCTCTCTTTCTATCATCCCCTTCCTCTCTCTCTCTCTCTCTCTCTCTCTCTCTCTCTCTCTCTCTCTCTCTCTCCTCTGCTCATTTTGTTTCCTCTCTCTCGTATCCCACCCACCCCCACCCCTCATCCCTACCTGCTTTTACCCCTTGTCACATCCTCCCCGAAAATGGAAACGTGATCGGGACACGAGGTTGGCTAAATACCTCTTGATTTGTGTCTCTGTAAACTGGTTCGTTAAAGAAAAAAATCCTCTTTGATTTGCGACCCTTTATTTCCTTCTCCAGTTCCCCGGACTTAGCATGTATTTAAATCAGACGAATGTAGGCGATCGAAGTCATCCACTATGTTTCCCTTAATAGCTGCAGTATTACATACGGCGAAGTTGCTGTTGGGTGGGTATTGAAAAATAACAACAACTTGAATGTAGTTTCTGTCCTGTTTCATTGTATTATTTCAGTTGTAAAATATCAGTGCGCTTGTTCAACCTTCGTCATATAAGTCGGTCGATGCGCAACTGATAAAGTACAGTGGAACCTCCGGTATCCGGCTCTCTGGTATACGACTCCCTCCGTTATGTGACCTGAAAACTTCTGACGGATTCACTTCCAATAATAAATGACCTCTGGTATGCGACAACCTCGTTTATGCGACCAGCGACCGTGTCTTAAGCACTTTATACGACCGTCTTGGGGCAATTTAAAAGAGATATCAGTTAATTTGCTGTCTGTACCTTTCGTTTTTTCTCTCATGTTAGTGTACGCCTGCTGTTATCTGCTTTTTCCGGTTCGCAAATAAGGGACATTACTCGCCTACACTGGCTGTCAAAATGGCGTCGCGCAAGAGGAACGTTTTGAGTTTGGCAGAGAGAATGAAAGTGATTGAAAGAAGTGAAAATGGGGAGAGTTGTTTGTCTATTGCAAGAAGTTTAGACGCTGGGAAGACCCAAATTCAGCTCATCATAAAGGATAAGGAATCTGTGAAACTACGATGGGAGAGTGGAGAAAGTGGCGAAAAGGGAAACATCGAAACTGAGAGCTTCTGCACTTACAGACTTGGATGAACGCGTCTGGCAGTGGTTCGACTGTTTTCTATTTTTGAAGTTGTGAATAAAAGACAAAGCTAAAAATGAAACATGTTTTACAGTTTCCTTTGTCATAGAATACATGCTGGTGAGTGTGAAAATTATGACTACATACCCCTCCGAGCCTGACCTCCCCCCCCCCCATCCCACCCCTTGTTTCCGGTATAAGACCACCTCTATTATAAGACCGTTTTTTCTCAGATTTTGGACGGTCGTATACCGGAGGTTCCACTGTAGTATCTGGCGATGACCCGGGTGACAAACTGGGCTAAACATATCGGCTCAAAGTGGACAAAGCAACCAATCAGCAGCTGGCTGAGGGTAACTTTTTAATCTCTTCGTAGAAAGAACTTGTGATCCATTTTGATGACCCGCTTCGCGCTTGATTACGGATTTGTTGGACCTATCACGCGTGATTTCTTAGTCCGGTCATGTGGCGGCTTAGACCGCAAAAAGTAGAAAACACGCGCATCCTATGAGAAAGAAGAACGGCCGGTGTGCATGTATTGTCGGTCACCCAGTGAATAATGGATCGTAATAGTACAGTTTTAACAAGGCTTAGGGCAGTGCAACGTATTTGAAGACTCTCTGCAGCAGCGCACAAGCATTCAAATCTATAGCGTACATACGCGGGCCAATCTCGTAACCATGAGCACAATTATTTCAAAATAACGTACTGGTTTTAATTAATTTTTTTTTTTTTTGGGGGGGGGGGGGGAGGGAGTAACTTTTTTGTACGAGTACATAGATGACAGGGGGGCGTAAGATAAGTGGAGGGGGAGGGAGGAAAAAGGGAAAATGCTTTCACTAAAATATAAAATTATTTTCTTTAGCCATCATGGCCAGACAGCTTGTAAGCCTACTTCCCAAAACACGCCGCAGTTCAACAATAAGATAATTACTGTACTGTTATTAAATCATTTCGACAACAACAACAACAACAACTACTACTACTACTACTGACGTTTCAATGTTTTGTCGCCCACGTTCGGCCAGTCAACGTGTAAAATAAAATCCAGAGGCAGTTTCTGAATATTTCTTCTTTCTCTTTCTACAAGAATAGAATTTACACACAAGCCAAGATTGCCGGACTGAAACATTAAACTTGGACACGCAAAGCTACAATTGTCTCAGGGGTAAACGATAAGTGAAAAAATGAAATGAAAAGAAGAAGAAGAAGAAGGAGGCGGAGGAGGAGGATGGGGAGGAGGAGGACAAGAGAGTAGCGGGTGGGGAAAGAGGAAGAGAACGACCAGTAGGGGGAGGAGAAGGAGGAGGAGTAAGACAAGGGAGTAGCGGGTGGGGAATGAGGGGGATGTGGATGGGGAAAATATCAAGAACAAGAACAACAAGAACAAGAACTTTTAAAAGCAAGAATCACAAACCGAACAGTCTTTATTTCCTATTTTTAAAAAAAAAAATATATTATAAACTAGGGTCACATTCGTGGAACACGAAGTTGTTTTTATTAAACGTTACCTGCATTTCATCTGCTTAAAAATATTTCAGTTCATCAAATACGTTTCGATTGTACAATATTAACAGCAATGGGCAAAAATAAAAGAATTATTATATCAGAAGATTATGACTTTAAAAAAACATTTTGAATCGTCCGGTTCTAGTTGACACTGTTAGTACTATTATGAAAACTGAGTTGTACACATTGTTATGATCTGTTCTTCTTCCTTTTAAAAAAAAATTTTTTTATTCATTTTTATTTTGCTTCAAGTTGTCTAATATCACTGTGTAATGAACTGACGTAAAATTAAGGAATTGAAAAATTACGATATTGACAAGAGGAGAGAGAGTAGCGGATGAGGAGACAAGGAAGAAGAGAAGAAGAAGGGACGGGAGAGAGGAGAAGGACGAGGAGGTAAAGACAGAAGGAGGAGAGGAGAAGACGGACAAATGTGGAAAATAGTGTTGACTCGCTCAATACCACAGATGATTGGGATGGGAACAAGTGTAGAACTCCACAAAAGAATATCCCCAATTCATGATGATTAGAAATGGTCTCCAGAGTTCCACGAAGAATTTGTCCCTCCCATATTCAAACCCAAGACCACGCCCCAAACTTACCCTCACCGGGATCATGTCTTCGTTCGCACTCTATATTTCTACAGCTTTACGTGCGGACAAGTTATGCGTTTCTATCGATCTACGTTCCGACAACTCCATGTTAACACGGCTCTGATCCCACAGGTTTATAATTTTTAGAACACACGAAACTGGGACCATAGGTAGGTAGTGAAAGTGTTCATGTAGACTTTCGGTCGTTGGACAGAGAAGAACAGAGACCTCTATTTTGTCTGGGCCAGCTTTCTTGAGAACGGCGCCCATCTCCTCTCTCTCGCTGCTTTACATTCCCCGCGCGGCGTTGTAATCAGAACCACGTATTCATTAACAGCTGGATGGACTAAGACGCTTGGTGCGCCTTTTCATTCTTTATGTCGTTCATTGGTAGCATCCGAGTAGGTCTCATAAATGAGTTCCGTCTAAGTACAAACCTGGACTCGACCTTGAAGCAATTGTAGAGATTTCCCAAACCACGACGCTTCTGCTGCACCCAAAGTGCATCACACAAAGCTGTTTGTAATGTGGGCACATAGAGCTATGTGGAACCTAAACCTAGATTTGTTAGAATATGGAGCTAAGGGAACATAGAGATGAGCTACCACCTACTTGTACAAAGTCACGAATCCACAAGTTCGCACAATGTGATTGCAAAGAGACTGGGATTTGAACAAAGGAACGTAACTATAGGCCAGCCCTAATGCCAACTTAAACACGCATCTACCAACCTCATGCCAAACCTCCATCACCTCCATCTTGCTCATCCACCACCCAAACAACTGGCTTTAACGTGGAGTGATCATGGTGAATAGCGCTGAACAGCATCAGCGCCCCCGCCAACTTAAATCTTCAGCAACCTCCCCATCACTCCCATCCGGCCACCAAACCCACTTGTCAAATTAAGATGGCTAAGAACATTAACCCACGAGCTACCCTGGGTATTACTCAATTAGGCTATATTACCTACGTCATCAGGAGTGAACTTACTTTGAAACTGCTCATTCTACAGACAAGAAAATTAACTATTTATTCTTGTATACACGCATATATACTAAAAGTTAATTAGTAGTTCTCATATAGCTCACTTACAAACTGACATAACATTATCTGCTCCAAGCGCAACTGACGTAACATTATCTGCTCCAAGCGCTGGTAGAAATCAGCATCTAACTCATAATGCTGAAAGTCAGCAACTCGCAGCATCAAGCGCATTGCCACAGCTCCGGACAATTCATTGACACCGATCGACTTAGATGCCATGCGTGTTTGATTGAATCTGTCCCTTGCCCTTTGAACAGAACTGTAGCATGAATCAAATTTAAAGCTTTGATACACCGACCACACGTGGCAAAATGATTGACGGACTTCGGTCGGCTCAGATCAAATCATAGGCCGGATGGGGACCGGACGTACGGGGCGGCGAGTGGCTTGTGAAGTTGATTTGTTATTGTTAAAACTTCCGTTTTTCATAGCGTGGGCATCCCCAAATGTCGTTGCTGGTCGAGGTATATATATAGATGGGGTTAGCTATGAAAGGGTGTCTTTAATTTTACGTATAAATCCACGTAACCTCGCCACAGACTCATCTATATGTGCAATTATCTTTGGACAATTTAAAAATTTCGCGTATAAAACGAAGATTCACAGGCCGGTAAGGATTTTTCTCTTTTATATTATGTCTGCCAGCGATACTAAGAACGAGAGAGTGTCGATTTTCATTTTTGGTCAGAAAAGTGTTGAAATTGTATGAAAAGGTTGTAGTTTGAAATATGTGTAATTTTTGTGAAGAAAGAAGGTTAATATTTGTTTGAAAATATTGTTTGGATTTTGTTTTGTTCAATATTTTGGCATTGTTTATTGAGGTAAAGACAGTAATGAATGAATGACCGTGTGTGTAAAGAATTTTGCAGTGTGTAATGTTATTTGGATTACAACGGTAAAGGAAATGTAAAGGTTGTTTGATATTTAGTGAGTTGAACATTTTTATTGTTGTTAGATAACAAGATTCTTAGATTCGTTTTTGTTTTGTGACAGGATGGACTTATCTACATTCTTTTTACTTTCTGGAATTGGAGTTTCCTGATTGCAAAGGGCGGTGGATTTGTTTGGTGATAAACATAATGTTGATAATGGATAATAACCGAAGTACAGTGTATTAATGATAGAATTTCTTGAAATGGACCATTTATTAGGAAACGAGTCTATCAGCTGAACGCGCTATTTATGCTCTATTGAGGAAGTGTATAAAGTTACATTTGCCACTCGATGTGCAAATAGATCTTTTTGATAAGTTTATTAAACCTTTTTGCTATATAATTGTGAAGTATGGGCGCACGAGTAAATGAAGATATGTGAGAGACTGCAACTGAAGTTTTTAAAAATGATTTTGAATGTAATAAGCGATGTTATGCGCTTTTTTGTTTCATTCTGTGTACAGTGGTTGCTTCCAAGTACTAAACCGACCCCATCTAATTTGGTTACGGAGCATGACGATGCATGATGCCTCCAAAACAATTCTAACTAGTGCCTTAACGGCTAGTCTTCCAATGTGAACCACGTAGACATGTAAATTATCATTACAAAAAAGCTGACTCATGTTAAAATAAATAAATAAATAAATCAAAACTATCTCGCAACGACGGGAACTGAACCCAGGCTTCTTGCCTATCCGATAGAAACACTACCGATTGAGCTGTTCTGCCAGATCGCGGTTCTACGAACATCAAATCACCAACAACATCGACGAACCTATTAATGCCAACATAGAAGCGCGCTGTGGCTAACCAGGATCGATACAATAAAACAATACTTGATCACACATCCAGTGACAGCAATACATCGATCTTCCCGTACACGCTGTTTAACTGAGGTCAACACACCATGACACTCACATACACTAGCAAAAATCCCAAACAAAAATATCTCTCTCTCTCTCTCTCTCTCTCTCTCTCTCTCTCTCTCTCTCTCTTCATTCCTTCCTCCCCTTTTCCCCAATAAAGGACAGACGAACATCACGCACACGCATCAACGAGCACGCGCACGCACGAGGGCGCCCCGCACTGACACATAAGCACACACACACAGACACACACACACAGACACACACAAAGTCGAACCAGATAGACTAATTATACAGATAGACAGACATAGCCATGTAAAGCATTCATTTTGTGTGCTATGCAGTGGTTGCATCCAGCCGTCTCATTCTTTTTCACTCCTGTCAATGTCATAGTTAGGTTTATGAACCATCCAGCCGCAGATAACCTATACTCTTCATTCTGCTCTGAAACTATAACAATTTTCCTTAATAGCGGACAAACACCGCGCTTCTAGAATCAGCGCCAGCCACGGTTTGAATTGATCAATCACAGAAAATATTAATGAAGAGAAAGAAATAGGAAATACGACTTGCGCAGAAAACAATAGGAGCGTGTCTGTCGGGGATTAGATTATCAATAACGCTCCTGTGAGTCATCGGACAGACGCCTGCTGAAAACGTTATTTCCGCTTTCATTGTACTGAACAGAAATCGATCGTCATCTACCAATAATTCGCAGCCAGACGAAGAAGAGAGAGGAGGGCAAAGAAGGAGATGAAAGTTTTGGCGGGGGAGAATGAAAAAGAAGGGGACATGTTAAGAAGCAGGAAGAGGGAAGATGAAGAGAAGACGGGCGAGAGAGAGAGAGAGAGAGAGAGAGAGAGAGAGAGAGAGAGAGAGAGAGAGAGAGAAGAGAGAGAGGGGGGTCATTGAGACCAAGAGAAGAGTGGAGAAAATTTCAAAATAAAAAGAAGGTGGGGGAGGAGGAAGAAAAGAAGAAGAAGGAGAAGGTAGGGGAGAAGGGGAGGACGAAGACGACGTCGAAGAAGAAGAAGAAGAAGAAGAAGAACAAGAACAAGAACAAGAACAAGACACCCGGTACACATTGGTCGAAGGCTGCCAGAAGCATGTTTTACTAGTCGCCTCGACAGGCGATAAAGCATGCTCTCATGCTTCATAGCACTGCTTTCTATACGCTTCAAGCTCTATAGTCACGGGAAAAGCGCAAATTCACTGCAGTGAACTCATGACAATAGAAAAATGTAAGTTTCGTCTCCTCTAGGGGACGAATTAGGTCAAACTGTATTAGTTTCTTGGTCAACTGTCTTTTACGAACCGTTTGACAATGTTTTTGAACCGTTTGTTGACGCCGGATAGTGTCCTCACTTGGTTTCATGCAAGACGCAGAAGAAGAAGACGAAGAAGACGAAGAAGAAGAAGAAGCAGAAAAGAAAAAGAAGAAGAAGAAGAAGAAGAAGAAGAAGAAGAAGAAGAAGAAGAAGAAGAAGAAGAAGAAAGGGAAGTAAAAGGACGAAGAGGGGCATGTCACAAGAAGAAAAAAGAATAATAATCAGTAAATGCATCACCAGAGAACGTGGTTGAAAAAGTTAAATCCATTGTTAAACATTTATTCACTCAAACCATCGATCGAAAACACCGGAATAAAATGTATTACATCAATTTAAAAAAAAAAGTCAACTAAAACTGGCTTTTCTAAATCGAATAATACAATTTTTTAGCCCACACTACCACACCCTTGTAATGCCCAGCGGAGTGACGCATGGGAAGTCCTACACCAAAACAACGGAATTGTCCTAGCGAATAACAGTTATATCAGTTGTAATGTGTGGTCTTGTCCCAGGCTTAGGCTTAGACTTCTTGTTTGTCTCAGTCTATGTATCGCTGTGCATTTTACAGCAACTAGGCAATGTACGAAAAGAGGTATATTGATTCTACATCTTTCTGAGTTTTGTTACAATAATCGTTAAACTACCAAGACCTTCAAAAAGAACGAAAGAAAGAAAGAAAGAAAACAGAAAAAGAAGAAGAAAAGAAAGAAAGTAAGAAAAAAGAAAGAAAGAAAGCAAAAAAAAAAAAGAACGGAAGAAAGAAGGCGTGAAAAAAGAAAAAGAAAATAACGGAAGAAAGAAAGAAGAAAAAAGAAAAAGGACGGAAGAAGAAGAAAAATGCCAACAAGCAAGCAAGCAAAACGAACAAGAACAAGAAGAAGAAAAAGATAATGATGATGGTGATGATGATGATGGTGATGGGGATGATGATGATGATGATGATGATGATGATGATGATGATGATGATGATGATGATGATGATGATGATGATGGTGATGATGATGATAAAATTCAAGAATTTTCTCTGGTATTTTAGCATTGGCACATTTCGTAATCATCATCAGAGGGATTCTGTAGATCTATAATTTGAGCAGGAAATGTTTAAATATATAGAATAATTATAATAGTCCTAAAATTACAATGGATTGACGTTTTTTTTGTTTGTTTGTTTTGTTTTAATTTCAACAATTCTGTGTATAACTTATCTATAGCAATTAAAACACTTTCACGCCGCACACCCACACACACACAAATAATAAATACATTTCGGCGAGGAATGCCACGATCAGGCCGGTTTTCTCAACCAATAGCACGCAGGGGCGCCATTATACGCGGGGCTGCAAATTCAAACAGGAAATGACGATGCTAATTCCAGGATTGTGCGTGCGCAGTGGGACAAAAAATGAATAGAAGTGGAGAGCCTTCAGAAATCGCCATGGGAGCAGACTGGTATTATTGTCCATCGACAGTGGCAGGATTTTGCAATGTTTGGAAGATAATTGTTTCGCGTACGCTTGGTCGGGGAAAGTTTTGCTTTTTTGTTTTGTTTGAGTCTGTGAATAGTTCTTAGTCACGACAGTATCCACTTTCGTCAGCGTCGTTACAGTCCTTGTCATCATCATCATCATCATCATCATCATCATCATCATCATCATCATCATCATCATCATCATCATCCATCATCCATTAATCACCATCCATCAATCATCAATCATCATCTTCTTTTTCTTCTTCTTCTTAAGCAAAAACTGAAAAATTGCTAATTTTGACTGAGTGGTTGGTTCCTTTAAGTCCCGTTGAAGTTTCACGGAGGGACGTGAATCACCAAACAAAGAGCCACACTGCAGAACGTCGACGGGTGTTGAGAAAACTTCCGTGACCCACGCTTTAAAAGCTGGAGCGAACCGAAGTCGGAGTGTTGAGGGTTTTTTTTTGTTGTTTATAGGAACGAAGCAGGGTCTTGCGTCACGCTGTCCCTAGGGTAATGGGTTGCGGACGTGGCATGGAAAAAGTAAACCTGCAAAACCCTCCCTCGCCAACGCTGGAGCGTTGGGAAGCACAACTAGAAAGCTACTATTGGCATTCTTTGAAGAATCGCTCTTAAACTATAGCAATGTCAATCATCCCTATTACATTCCAAACAGCTTAAACACTGCTCAACCATTTTACCCGTTCATAAACATATCATAATCATTTTACCCGTTATCCGTAATCATACACGGCTTAGTCATGGTACCCGTTATTAAACATGTCTTTATGGCTTTAAGCACTATTAAACATTTCCTAATGACTTTACCCGTTGTTAATCATTTCTTAATGACTTTACTCATTATTAAACTTGTCTTAATGACTTGACCCGTTATTAAAAATTGTCTTAACGACTTTCCACGTTATTAAACATGCCATACACGTAATTAAACATGTTTTCATGATTCCTACCTGTTATTAAACATACTTTAAAGAATAAACTTATTAAACAAGACAAATAAATAATCCATCGAATCAAATTCATCATTTAACCGTTTCTTTTAGTATGGGTGGAGCTTAATTAGGCTTCTGTTCGCTATTTTGGGGTCCTTTTTTACTTATTTTTGCCCTTTTGGTTCCCCTTTTCGCTCTTTCGCTGTCCTTTTCGCCCGTTTCGCTCTGTTCGTACTTTCTGTACACCCAACCAGAGTACAATACAATACAAGGTTATTGCTTTAGGTCCAGCGGACTCTTCCGAGCCAAATCAGGACCACCAGAGTGGCGAAGTAGATCGTGGTTTGGGCACACGCTAGAATTGTTCGTTAAGCAACGTGTAGTCCGGTTTATAGTACTTGGATGGGGGCACAGTCACAGCTTGGATGCTGAGCGACACAGACCATCTTACCGCTTCGATCAGCTGGTAGTTGCAGATAAGAACAAATAATTTACTTCCCTTTACTTTTCCTTTATTTGAAGTAAGATGGCCAGTGCAAACTGCCAGATTAATATAAAAAATACAAGTATATAAGGTTGAAGGAACACTAAAACGCGTCGTCGGGAGTTACAAACGGTGATAACCTGTACTGCGACGCATAGACCAAGACAAACATAAGTCCGAGACTAAATCTATAAACAAACCCATCGTGACTGGATATCTGTTTATGCATGTGTACTAGTGGTGATAGGTTTGTATATCGGTACGGTATGGAAGTTGTGTATGATAGTATATCAAATGTATTATTATTGTATGTCTATGTTTTTGATGGTTTTGATGTTGTTATCTCTTTTCTTGCAATGCAAAACAAATATCCATGCCATGTGTTTGGACAATAAAGAATCTTGAATCTAAAACGCGTGTCGAAGTGGAACAACTGTCCTTCTGTCTTGGACCATTTTCTTTTTTAAGATCGCTACTTCTAGTATCGGGCCTCTGGATTTGAACCCGTGACCTCTAAAACACGAGTTCTTGGCGCTACTATCTCTAATGTGATCATCGAACGTCATTCTAATAATCTGAGACTGGACTATACAGACACTTACATAAGACGGTCCTCGACTTCTCCAGATACTCCGTACACAAGGAGCGTGTGCCAAGCGTTTGTGTGATGGACCCATTAGGCTAATCTGGTGTCAGAGGCTTTTCGGCGCCGGAGTATCAGCGACCGCGCCTCAGCACCAGTCTGTTTCCATCAAGCCTATGTGCCTCAGCCCTCTCAGATATTCAGTGTGGAGACTGGGGTGGCTGTTCTTTATTCTGCTCCATGGAGACAAACGTGTCTTGCTGACGTCTCATTCCAAAATGACGTGGGTGTCTCTGAGTGAAATGCGCAGTTCACACCGAGTAAATGGAATCTGGAAACTTTGTTAAAAAATGTAGAAGATTTTTTTACCAACATACTCTTAATGTTAGATCGATGTTTAATTGCTGGGCTGTCTGAGAAAGTGTGGGTGAATGAATGGTGATGTTATATCTTGATGTTTTATTCATTGACTATGACATTGTCCTTGTCATGTTTCGTGCTTGTGTGTTGCCCATTGGTCAAATGTCCTTGTATAAACATGGGGCACAATGAATCATCTTGTGTCTTGTTTGAGGTAGAAAAAAGACAAAGAGGAGTAAGTGAGAGGATTAAGAGTGTGAGGGTGGAAGTGGTGGTAGTTCAGCGTTAGATTCACGGAGGAGAAAACTAATGGATCTGATACCTGTCGCACCGTTTTTGCTCCTCAAATTAAAAAAAAAAATGTCAAACGCACGCTCGTTACTGGTCAAAAAGCTGTAATGCTGGGCAGACAGTGACCATAGAACAGAACCTATAATGACCAGCTGAACTGAACGACCGATAATTACCCTTGAAGCACTGGCGTCCATCACAAGTGACCACTGTCCACTATATAAATACGCAGCCATTGGCCACAGACAACGCGCACGATGGACTATAATTATTAGGCCAAAAAAGAGTCTGTTAACGGTACCCTGATCTTTTTTTTTTTGCCCGAACCTAAACTTTTTTTTTTGGATCGTCCGGAAAAAAAATTGTAAAATGCCAAAACAATCGCACCCCAGGCAAAAAAGTTTTTTTTTTTTAAATGATACCGACCTACCGATTCTATTTTTTTTTCTAATTTACCGTAAACAGACATATTATTTTTTGGCCTTAGAAGACAAGCTAACAGAAGAAATGGAGATAAAACGCAGGAGATAAAAAAACTGTTCACAAAAACATACTGCGCTCAAATGCTCCTTCAGGAGCCCTTTGAGGTACAGAATCCAACATCACGGTTTTTAATGCAATGATTTCGACTATAATAATAATAATAATAATAATGATAATAATAATAATAATAATAATAATAATAATAATTATTATAATAATAATAATTTATTATTATTATTATTATTATTATTATTATTATTATTATTATTATTATTATTATTATTATTATTATTATCAAGGTCACACAAGCTACACAAGTAGGCTTACAATAATAAAATGCCATATTGTCATGGATAGGTTCAGAACCTGTCCCTTGGAGCAGAAATTGTGCAACGGAGTGGATGCACGCAGTGGTCCTAACAAAATTGTGCCAGATAACGACAGCCTCAAAATGCTTTTGTAAACGATGGACCTGTCTCGGACTTCATCTAGTATCACTCGATGCATCCAAAGTATTGTGCATAGGGAGGATGGTAAGTGTATCAATTGTGGGCTACTCGCCTAGGGTGCAGGGAAATCTAGGCGGTCTATCATCAACGGTGACGGTTTACATATTTTCTCTCAAAAGCAGTTGATTTTCTGTAATGACTCTTGATAGGGCAGTTCAAACACTCCTTCGCCCCCCCAACACATCCACCCTCCTACCCAACAACCACCACCCCTTCAGTTTGCTCCCATTGTGTGTTGCCTTTGAGGTGCGTTCACCCCCTTTTCCTTGTACTTGTATCATCAACGTCGTCGTCAAACTCCTCATCCTCATCATCCTACTCCTTCTTCTCTATTTCATTATCATCGTCGTCATCACAGTCATTAATATCCACACGCTGTTAAAAAGAAAAAGTTACACCAGTTGCTGAATAACAAAAGCGCGCAACCATTAGTCATAATTATTTCACGGCTACCGCTTTGCAACGGTCCCTAAAATTATTATCTATCGTCTAGCTGGTGTGTGATAGCTTCACCACAAAAGCGTTAACAGCGATTGGCTAACGATAATGTTTACATCTAGAATCAGCATGGCTTCGGAATTTTAGTAGACTAACCACGTTGGTATCACCAGCCTACGAGTTTGTACACTATCGCATTAGCGCCAACTTTGCCACAATCACCTCACCATTTGGTATACTTCAGGGTTCTTAAGGATGCTTCTTCGGGCGTCTTGAGTTAGACAGCTCCTTGTGCAGCTATTGAGCGAGAAAAAAAGCAATATATAAGAACGATTGAATAGGTATATGAGGACAAAGTTCCAAAGTTCCAAAAGTAAAATTGAATTTGATTCAAGGTTCAAAATATATTTCTTGTCACCGTAAATATATTTATTGTCACCGTAAATACAAGGGAATTTAATGTGTTGTTTGACAATTTCGTTTTAAAGATTCTATTTCAATTTAAAACAATAATTCAAACGAAACTAATGTAACATGAAATATAATGTGTGACATTAACACTAAAATACCAAATAACATATTGCCAAAATTTATATAGATAACCCTCGACTTTGTACACTTTTGTGGTAATAAAACAACTTCCTCTCAGACAGACAGACAGAGGAACACGCAGAGAGATGGGGAGAGAGAGAGAGAGTGTGTGTGTGTGTGTGTGTTTGTGTGTGTGTGTGTGTGTTGTACTCGTTCGCATAGTATTGTAACAGGGAGAAGAACAAAAATAAACTCGCAAAGTAAGTAGTCTGCGCGGAGGAAACTGAAATTTAAAAATGTTTGACAGACTTCTGCAAAGGACAAATTTGCATTGTTATTAAGTTGTCAGCATGCACATTTCAGTCAGAGAGAGAGAGAGAGAGAGAGAGAGAGAGAGAGAGAGAGAGAGAGAGAGAGAGAGAGAGAGAGAGACTGACAGACAGACAGACAGACAGAGACAAAGAGAGACAGAGGGAGGGAGGGAGAGAGAGTAAGAGGGAGAGCTAGCGTGGGGCACCAGATGAGATGGGTTGGGAAGGGGTGGGTTGGGATGTGAAGGGAAGATGGGAGGATGATACCAAAATGGGAAAAAAAAGCAGAATGCATGAATGTTTGACAGGATAGCTGGATTTGAACGAGTACTTTGCGTTCACAAGTTGTTAATATAATAGAGCTACTTACACCCAGGTCACAAAAGGACAGAAATTACGATGTCATTGTACGTCGGCTCTTGTGGAATTACTATGTTAAACTTGCACAAAGCCAACCAAGCACACGCACACAGGGGCACACAGCTACACACACACACGCACACACACAGACACACACACAACCCACACACATTTGATAATTTGTTCAGAAATTTCGACAAAGTATTATTATAACACGCATCGTCTTCTTATTATAGGGAGATATAAACCAACTGGCGCTCGAAAAAAATTTAAAATAAAGTCTGAAAGAAGAACACCTAGTGTTTACATGTCACCCGGTAGATCCCAACGTTTTAGCCTAATAAGATGTATGGCAAAGGTATTGTAGTGTACGTACCAGCATTCAAAATCATAACGTTCACAGTGATACTTGTAGGCTACCCTCTTTACTAGTGTGCAATGTGGTTTTGAAGAGTAGCTTCTTTTATCAATTGTAATTGTTAGCCATACTCACCAGACAGCCGTTTCTACTCTGGAGCGTCTTTAGTAATTAACACACACATACATACATACATACATACATACATACATACATACATACATACATACATACATACATACACACATACATACATACAAACATACATAAATACATATATATATATATATATATATATATATATTACATTACATTCATCCATACATACACACTAATACACTGAATATTGTCAGTAAACAATCTTCTGGAAGATTTGTGCCGCATGAATTTTTATGAAAAACTTCGTCCAATGACTATCGCTTTCACGACCCCAAGGAACGGTCGCAGACCCCTCTTTACTATGAAAACAGGTTGAGCGCCAAAAATCAACGGAATAACAATGAAGGCTGTTGGTTCATAGTCTCAGAAGGGATCTGGATAAGCAAGGTCTGGAGTTAGCGCAGAGTGGCTAAAGAACAATCTTATGCGTTCTTTGCCTGATGCGTGCACCGGTCGATGTGGCCGCAAGCAAATCCAGTGTGTCTGTCTGCCTACCACAGTACAACTTTGTATGGCCTCATAAAACCGCCGCCCGGAAATAGACCTGCTACCTGTAACTCATTATTACGTAGTATTTATAGCATGCTCAGTGTGATGTAAACTTTTCCCGTAACCCTTGAGTAAACGACCAGTGAAACACAACAATGTCGCCACATTTTATTCCATAATATTTTAAGGGTCTACTTTTTATTTGAGCTTGACCCCTGCCTTTTTGAGGGAGCCGGTAGAACCAATCCTACCTACGGAGTCTGCAATAAAATATCAACAAATCAGGAGATTATTCAAATCAGTAGAAGATTTGTTATTGGAGCACACAAGCGGAAACCGTAAAGTCTGTGTAGGCAATTGGGCCTTGCCACACATTGGTGCGTTACCCGAACAGGACGAAGAGGTGGGTAAACCGCTGGCCAGTGCAAAATGGTCGCATTATTCTGTCTGCTTAGTTGAATCTTACCTGTATGGATGACAAGTGTATTAACATGTTATACGTTTACTGAGTCACACATCCACGAGAATCAACGGTAAAACAGCCTCTTCAAAGGCGGCCCCCGTCTGGGCTGTCCGCAAACAGACGACAGACGGGTTCCATTTCTCTTGAACTCGCTTCCACAGTGTCGACGGCTCCGCGTCGTTCCCAGCTGGTCCACTCATTTCATTACCATTGGCTGTCAATGGCTGATGCCCTAACTGGCCATGTCCATCCTTGGTGAGCAGCTTTAACTCTCTGGAGACCGACCACTTGTGCAAGTCACGTATGGGTATTAACTTTATGCTAACCACTGATGCTGGCTTCGATTGTGTATGAATCCGCCATATCCATCCTAACACCCATACCTACCTATCCATCTATCAACTACTTATTCTACAGTAACAACATGATAATGCCTTCTGTCTAGAATTGTATGGATCAGTGAAGATTTTGAAGCATTAGTTATTCAGGCAATTTAAAAACGTCTCCCACAATGTGAGATTGGGTATTTATTTATTTATTTAATCGTTCTTATATATCACCTGTCAGCTCTTATTCATAACTAAGATTAAAATAAAGTGTGAATGTGTTACGTTGAAACGCGAATGATAATATGGCTGAAGCGTGTACGATAGATCTAATCGTTTCGATTTGCAAAGTATTCAATAATGGAGTTTATTTACCTTTGATTTGAGTTTGCATTGTTGTTAGGAGAGGCTTTGTATAACGTTGATAATTTGCGTTAGTCGATATTATTTGAGAATCTTCTGGATATGCGTGTTTACTCTTGATAGAAATTTCCGGATGGATATCGAAGGTCGTGAATGTTCCCGGAAGTAGAGAAAATGTGTAATGACGTAAGCCAGTGATGACGATCTTTAGTTCGATTGGTGGCAGTACGTCATTTCTACCATGTACTATATTGTTCCAGAAAAGAGAGAGGTTATTTAATCGTGAGCCGAGTCGCTGTTGAGAGAGAGTAAAGTTGTTGATAGTGAAGCTGGAGAGTTGCTGTGAAAGTTGTTGAGTTGAATTGAGAATTGTATGCAGTTGTTGATGTGTGCTGAATAAAAGTGGAAAACTTCATACGTCGGCTTTGTGACTTGTACGCTGTTTGGACGGGCTGTGTGAATAAACGAATCTGAGTTACACAACTATCAGGAATTCAAGCATCGGGGCTGAATCAGATACTGATAGAAAACACCAACATCAAACAGAGTGTAACATTTTTAACCCCCCACTCAAGAAGAAATTTACCTAATTTCTTTCAACAACGTTGAAACGTAATGCACAAACAAAGTTCAGAATTAAAACTTATTTCAGACTGTCTGAACACTATCAACGTTCTCAGTTCATTCACACAGATTCAAAGTTTCTCATCTGCAAGTCTTTCTGGGTACTGTCAATGTTCACAGTTTATCTACCCAGTCAACGTTTTTCATTTTCAAGTCTGTCATTACCAATATTCTTAGTTCGTCCACACAGTCAGTGTTCTTTCGTTCGCAAGGAATCGACGCCCTCGTCAGTTGCGGTCGTCATCGGCCCAGGGTCAAAGACGATGATCACGTGGGCTTCCCTGGAATCAGTGCGTCCTCCGTTGTCTCCTTCTTCCATCGGATGTCCGACGCAGTCGACGTTGTCAGCTCCCAGGATGCATTCGCTGGGTCTCACGGTCAGGTTGGCTTCTGCGGGACGGTGGAACAGCTCCCTCAAGGTCTGCAGATGCTCCTTCCAGGTCTGGGTGTGGACTTCATGTTCGACCAAAGTCGTAGAGCCAGGGACATCGCTGAAGTTGTGGGGAAACTCGCCCATAAGGTCCTTGAGCTCCATCTTTTGACCTTCCGTCAAGCTCGGTCGTAGCTTAACATCATCGATGCCTTCTTTGCTGTGGAAGTCTCCCAGTTCCAACAGTTCTTCGCTGTCAAAGCTGTTGTCGGTCACAGCTGCTGTGGCTGCGTGCACAGTCTCTGATGGCCTTTCCACGTACAGCTTAAGGAGGTTGGCGTGGTATATCTTGGAATGCTGACCGACCTTCACCTTGTAGTCGTTGATCCCCACCACGGTCTCCACTTCGTACGGGCCTTTCCACTGCATCAGCAACTTATTATGATCAGTAGGTAGCAGCACCAGCACTTTGTTGCCAGGTTTAAACTCCCTACTCACAGCCCTACGATCGTAGTAGTGCTTTCCACAGTCTTGGGACTTCTCCAGGTTTTCTCTGGCTATCTCGAGAGTCTGCTCCAGCTTCTCCCGTAGCTCAAACACGTACTGGTAACTGTTCTTCACCTCTGGGGTGTCTACTTCTTTCGTCCACAGTTCTTTTAGGATGTGCATCGGCCCTCGGATGGTTCTTCCGTACAGCAGCTCGAACGGAGAAAAGCCGGTGGACTCCTGCGGTACTTCTCTGTAGGCGAAAAGTAGGGCGTTGATGTAGCGATGCCATTGTCTGGGCTGCTCGCTGCACAGTTTCTTCAGGGTGGACTTCAGCGTAGCATTGAACTTTTCGACGAGCCCGTTGCACATTGGATGGTAGGGTGTCGTAGTCAAATGCCGGATGCTCAGCAGTCTGTTGACCTCCTTCATGCAGTCAGAGACGAACTGCGTCCCGAGGTCTGTCAGAATTTCTTCAGGCACTCCAAGTCTACTGAACATGTCCACCAGCGCCTCTGCAACAGTTTCAGTGTCAATCTTCTTCAGAGGCACTGCTTCTGGGTACCGAGTCGCATAGTCCACTAAAGTCAGTACCCACCGATGACCTTCTTCACTCGGAGGTCTTATTTCGCCGATTAAGTCTAAGGCCACCCTCTTGAAAGGTCGGTCGATCAGAGGCATCCTCTGCATAGGCACTTTCGGGACCCTTCCTCGAGGTATGGTCTTCTGGCAAATGTCACACGATCGGCAGAAACGGCTGACGTCCGCATGAAGCCCTGGCCAGTAGAACACCGCCTGGATTCTGTCTGACGTCTTTCTGATGCCTAGGTGACCTCCCATGATAGAGTCATGAGCTACTTCCATCACTTGGCGCCTTAGGGGTAACGGTACCAATACTTGACGTAGTGGTTTCCCTCCATTGACCCTCGGGTGCTGGAAGATTCGATACAGGATCTTGGTCTTCACCTCAAAATAGACCGTACCACTGCCTTTGGTCACGTGGTCTTGGCGGTTCCTGTACTTGTTTAAAGTACTATCAGCTTCCTGGAGCTGGATCAGCTTATCTCTGTCCACGATGGCAGCTTTAGAGTTGTCGGCGACCTTCAGTGGCGTAGACGTCTTGTCTCTCTTGGCCTGGGCCCTGGTAGTAACAGCACCGACGATCTCTGGTCGGCAGGGCTGAGCCGGAGTAACCACATTGTCCCGTAGCAGCTCTGTAAGGTCTCCATCGGGAAACGGCAATGGATCCTCCTCCACAACTTCGTCGTGTTGAGTTGAGGCAGGACTCCACTCCGGATCGGGGTCGTCGGGTCGTCTCGCGCCGTCGATATTCCCGATCATCAAATCGTACAGCGGCTTCTTCAGGCAAACCGCTTCGACTTCGCCTATGTAGAAAGGGGTGTTGACATGAATCTTCGCAACTGGCGCTCTCACACATTTGCTGTCGGCCATAAGTGTCCATTTTGAATCGCCAGTGAACTGTTCTTTAGCGATTAGGTCTTCTCTGACGATGACCCCACTGCAGCCAGAGTCTCTTAAAACAGTCACTTCATGATTTCCGACGCGTCCCTTGGAAACAGGCATGTTCTGTACGGTCACCGCTGCGCTGGCGACGACGGGGATGGATTTTCCGTTGGCAAGGAGAAGTTGGCCATCGGTCATGCACTCTTGCACGTCCGCAGGAGTAGCTGTGCGCTTGGTCTCACTCGGAAGAATGACGCTCCCGCCGCACACTTGATGGTCAGATCTACTGGTTTGCCGTTGATTGGAGAACCGCCTCTGCCGGTTGCCCGCCGCTGAATTGTCCGTACTGCTCCGCTGTCCGCTACTTTTGTTTTGAGGACAGTTAGCTGCTCTGTGGTCTGTAGCGTTGCAGGTGAAACAGCCTCTTGAATGCCCTTCCCTGGGAGGTGGCGTGGAGTCAGTGTATCTCTGGCTCGTCTGGATCCCCTGGATCTGGTTCCCATGGCTTCCAGTCTTCTGAAAATGTTTCGTCGCGCTGGGTGGCCCCAGGGTTTTCCCATGAGCGATGAGATATCTTTCAGCAGCCTCAGTCACATCTTTAAGCGTCTGCAGCTTTTGTTCTTCTAAGTGGGTCGCTAGGTCCTTGTGACAGGCATTGAGAAATTGTTCCTTCACGATCAGGTCATGGAGACTGTTGTAAGACTTCGTTTCGCCTGATAACTCCACCCACTTGTGTAGATATGACGACAGGCGCTCCACAAACTGCTTTGGCGTCTCGCCTGACTTAGGCCGGCATTCACGGAAGCGTTTACGGTAGCCCTTCTCTGTAAAGTTGTAGCACTGCAATAGGGCCTCTTTCAAGACGTCGTAGTCTTTAGCGTCATCGTCCGACAATCTGGTGTAGACGTCGAGTGCTTCTCCCGTCAGAAGTGCACTTAGTCGAATCGCCCAGTCTTGAGGTTGCCAGTTAGAGCTTTTGGCAAACCTTTCAAATCTCGCCAGATAACAGTCAATCTGGTCCTTCCCGTCGACGAAAGCTGGCAATCTTGGAGCCGTATGGTCGTTGGTGACTTGTGGCGCATGCTGATTGTTCTGGATACGCGCCAACTCTAGCTGGTATTGACGCTCAGCCTCTCTTTCCTCTCTTTCTTCACGACGTCGTTGCTCTTCTTTCTCTTGCCGCTGTTGTTCAATTTCTAGACGCTTCTGTTCTAGTTCTATTTCTTTTTCTAGACGCTTCTCTTCCAATTCTCTTTCTTCACGGCGACGCTGCTCTTCTAATTCTCGTTCTTGTATTCTCTCCTGGGATTTGACGTACTCCGTCAGCTGTTTGCCTTTTAGATTCAGTTGAATCCCTTTCTGCCAGAAGTCAGCCATCTTGATGCTTCTGGAAAGTTCTTTTCAAGAAAGTTCTTTTTCTAGAAAGTTCTTGACTGTAGAGTTCTTTTTCTGGAAAGTTTTTGACTGTGCTGTACCTTTCTAGACTGTTCTAGAACAGCACGCTTTCTGCAGTAGCGCTGATGCTTGTCACTAGTCGCCTTCGCTGACGCAGGCCCCGCTGTCCTCGTCGTATGCGACGCTGCACCACGCTGGTGTTGATGTATACGCTCCTGTGCTGAAGTAGACGCGACGTCCGCTCGACGCTCGCTGTAACACTGGCGATGTAGCTCCGAGACTGTCCCTTGACGTAGTCCTGCGGCAGCCACGTAGTCCTGACCTGTTGTTCGCTCACGAAGCAACTCTTCAGCGACTACACGCCCTTGCAGTCAACCCGAACCTATCGGATGTAGTCCCAGTATGTTGGCCCCTCTCGACGCAACTCGTTGGCGGCTACCCTCGATGACTGCCTCTCGTAACGTTGACTCGCTTGTTGTAGCAGTTGAACCCTTGGCTATGGCGTGAATCCCGGCTTGGCCCCCAAAATGTTACACTCTGTTTGATGTTGGTGTTTTCTATCAGTATCTGATTCAGCCCCGATGCTTGAATTCCTGATAGTTGTGTAACTCAGATTCGTTTATTCACACAGCCCGTCCAAACAGCGTACAAGTCACAAAGCCGACGTATGAAGTTTTCCACTTTTATTCAGCACACATCAACAACTGCATACAATTCTCAATTCAACTCAACAACTTTCACAGCAACTCTCCAGCTTCACTATCAACAACTTTACTCTCTCTCAACAGCGACTCGGCTCACGATTAAATAACCTCTCTCTTTTCTGGAACAATATAGTACATGGTAGAAATGACGTACTGCCACCAATCGAACTAAAGATCGTCATCACTGGCTTACGTCATTACACATTTTCTCTACTTCCGGGAACATTCACGACCTTCGATATCCATCCGGAAATTTCTATCAAGAGTAAACACGCATATCCAGAAGATTCTCAAATAATATCGACTAACGCAAATTATCAACGTTATACAAAGCCTCTCCTAACAACAATGCAAACTCAAATCAAAGGTAAATAAACTCCATTATTGAATACTTTGCAAATCGAAACGATTAGATCTATCGTACACGCTTCAGCCATATTATCATTCGCGTTTCAACGTAACAGAATGCATATATAAACGTGTATGTGTGTGTAGGTGTGTGTGCGTGAGGGGGAAGGTAGGAGAGCGCAGTCTCTCTCTCTCTCTCTCTCTCTCTCTCTCTCTCTCTCTCTCTCACTCTCTCTCTCTCTGAGAGAAAATGCAAGCACCGGGGTTGCTCAAATGTAGGCAGAGCACTCTCAAAGGTCCAATTCGTCTGCAAAATGGCGACGCCATCAGCACATGACTCCAGTCTCGGCGACGCTTGTATAACATTGAAGTTTAACGTCTACATCCACCACCATTGGCGATAGCCCATCCCAGGGAACAAGGGGTAGATACCTAAATCAACACTGAACCACCAGAGGAATCATAATGCTACAATGGACAGGGGAAGATAGCCACTTTTATTTTGCTCATCGCTTGTAGAATACGATTTCTTATTTTATACCATTTCATGTTATCTCAACACCATTAAGCAATAACTTTGAGCTAGACTGCCTCCGTCACTAAGCGCCGACGGGCCATCAACAAACTCAAAATATTCATTTTCTTACTGTGTACCCTTTTATTATTTATTGCAACCTAAAATCGATCTCGAACAATAAACTGACTTTGAGCACAGGCCGGCGTGTTTCTTCTATGAATCAGTCCTGTGGCTATTTCAGAACACAGTAGGTCCAGTGTATTCGTTTGCTAATATAGTTTCAATTTATTTATTTATCTATTTTAAAGTGTATGCACATCTATTATTATTATTATTATTATTATTATTATTATTATTATTATTATTATTGCAAGTTATTATGAGTTATTTAATCGTTCATATATCGCACATTTTCAGCTCAAGAGCTGCTCAAGGCGCTGACCAATACAGGATCTAAAACACAAGCTGCCCTAGACGTCCACTTGCTGGCTTAGGCGAAGCATGGTATGACACCCCGGACGACTGAGCACTATCCAGGGTGATCGAGTATGGGGGAAGAGAAGAGACGTGTAGACCTGCTTGCTGGGTGTATTTGTATAGCCGACACTCGACCGTCCAGGACATGAGCGCCAGGATCTTTAAAGTCCAAGCGTGCGTATACCAGACCTGGGCTTATACTCTCATCTCATTTAATAATCATTATAACCATCTAAACATGGAGTCCAGTTGTTTGGAGCACTAAACTGACTTATGAGCATGATGCGCTATCGAACTGCTTTAATCAGCGGTTGTTTCAGAGCACATACGTAGTTTCAAATTTAGGATTGGTAGTTAATGGGTCCTATTCCTCTCTGTCACGTGTTGAGCCGCGCAGGAACTGCTTTTTCTTCTAAACCGAATCCTACCTGTATGGATGACATGCACATTGGCATGCTATACGTTTACTGAGTCAATTACATTACATTACATAATTGTTGCTTTAGGCTTCACCCCAACTTATCGAACCCCTGTTTACAAAAACAAAATAGAATACAAACATCATTATAAATTATCAACAAAACATATACATATAAAATGCCTACATTGCTAAATAATAACATCATAGGAAGCCCTAGTGACCACCTGGCAGAAAGCGTCCAATATTCCCAAGCTGATCCAACAGACCTCATACACAAACAAGGAGTCTTGTCCCGGAAGAGTTTTCAAGAAAAAAGGTAGGTGACTGGTCTAGCGAAGAAGAAGATAGTATAGCAAGTATAGCAGATTGATAGAACAGAGCAGGACTGAGAAAGAGCAAATGAGAAAGACAGCGACAGTGGGAATTTAAAGCACTAAATTTCCAGAAAGTAGGGATACTATTTATAATGAAACCCCCGGCACCCCAACGGGGGTTACTGAGTCAATGAGCTTAGAAAGAATTGGTAATGTAGTGAATTATAATGAACTCAAAGACCAAGCATTAGCGTACTACCAGTACTACTAAAGATGGGGGAGGAAGGAAAGATGCCGGCTGTATGCCGCTATCGCGGGGAGTATTTCGTGTAGACCTAAACAAGCTCTGACAGTGTACAACAACGCGATCACTCCTTCAAACGAGTTTGTGAGAATATGACCTTTGCGTTGCTAGCAGCGGGAGGAAATCATGATGATGATGAAGGAAGCGAGAATAGGCTAGTGATGTCACCCAGGACAGTAGCAGTAATAGTAACAGCAGCAGCAGCAGCAGCAGCAGTAGTAGTAGTAGTAGTAGTAGTAGTGGTAGTAGTAGTAGTAGCTTTAAAAGTAGTAGTAGAAGTAGTAAATAGAATTATATTGGTCAAACACAAACTTAGATACAGTACCACTGTATACATATATTTTCTGCATTCAATGCATTTACCGATGGATTCGTTCGGACCTATTTTGTGCTGCTGACGGTGGTTGTTTCTGTTCATGAGGATGAAGAGATGACGACGATGACAATGACGATGGTGACTCTGCTGCTGCTACTGATAATGATGTAACGACGATGATGACCTCGTTGCCGATAATGTTAATGATATTGAAAATGGGCATGATGCTACTGATTTTTTTTTTTCAGTCTTGCGTTCAAGGCATAGCAATGGAAGAATCCAGGAGAATAAGACCACAATGATGGCACAGCAACACGCGCTTTTACAATTCCCGCAGGACATACCCTTTTACTTGGCTGCGTCTAACTTTCAACTGCCAACTTCCTATCATCAAGAGATGCTGGTAAAGCAACACAGACCTCCAGGCACTTCTCGGTTTTTAAGGTCATTTTAACAAAACCGTGTTTAAGGGACATGCTACAGAAATATTTGAAAAAGTGAGCTGCATGCCTTAAAGCACAGGCGCATCACACGTCGTGCTGTTTAACCGAGCGAGTGCACCCTAGAGGATAGCCTCAACTTTATATTATGTACGTAAAAACTCTCTAGATCCTAGTCTGTGTGCGTCCAGGCGTTCCATCGTACATGCGTTCCATCGTACGGGGTTTATAAGATTCTTACCCTAATGACTGTCACAGACAGGTAAAGACGGACCAGATAAAACAAAGTGGCAAGACATTCAAATGTGTTTTTTTATCAGACACTCGTACACACACACTTAGTCGAAACATTAGAATTTTTAAAAGTGAGTTGATGTTGGTATTTGTGCGTGCGTGTGTGTGTGCGTGTGCATGCGTAACTCTGAGACCGTTGGGGCACCACAGATGATCGTTTAACCAGCGTACTCCATCTTTCTCTGTCCTCAGCAACCCTGATGGCTTCGCTCAATGTCAAGCCAATGTTGTCCTCCCACCTCTTTTTCGGTCTACCTCTTCTTCTACCTCATTGCACTGTGCCTTGCAGGATGGTCTTTGCAAGGCCTGATGATCTGGTGCCGTGGCCATACCATCGGAGCTTCCTTTGGCGTTTCTTCACCACTGTGAGCAGGTCATCGTGTTGTTACGTTTTTTTCACCATTGTGAGCAGGTCATCGTGTTGTCCAATGGCTTGTGGGATGGTCTGTCGGACTTTGTCGTTGGTGATGTGCTGGATATAGGAAACGCCCAGAAGTCTTCTGGAGCACCTCATCTCCATGCTTTGTATTCTTCGTTGGAGATCTGCTGTGAGAGTCCAAGCTATGTTTCGCAAGCGTATAGGAAGATGGAGATGACAAGGGAGCGCAGCAGCCTTACCTTGGAATGTAGACTGAGGGTCTTGTCTTTCCAAATGGGCTTCAACCTTGCCAGGGCAGCAGTTGCTTGTGCGATCCTGGAGAGGACTTCCTGTGGGGATCCATTGTGTGACGACACGAGTTTCAGCAGTAACAGAGAGAGCTATATTTTGTGCGAAGTTGCACTTCTCTGTTGCGTGGTGTACATAGATAGCTTGACCGTTTTCTTTATTGCGTACGAAAGAGTGCAGGAGCCGTGATTCCACGTGCGTACCGTAGTAATAGGGGTATGCAGAATAAGAAGATAGGGGTACTGACGAGAACTCGACTGTTTTGCTTGTGGCCTGGGTGCATTTAGTAAGGCAGAGTGATTTGGATGCTTTTGCGAGAGGTCAGCTCTAACCAGGCAGTGACCCTGTGACAGTGTGTCATATTAGAACTAGGTGTCAGTGTTGGAAGGGTGTTGTAATCATTGGTACGAGCCACCCAAGGTCTTACGCCCTCGTCGGGGTAAGAATGCTTAGAGTTGAAAAGAGGAGGATTGTAATTGCCATTTATAAGCTAAATGTAGAATTCCTTCCTAAGGTTATGTGGTTCTCTATTGAACACCTACCGAGACTCAAGGTCTTTTAAAGAATTGAGGTGTCCTCGTCCTTATTATTGTTATTGTTGTGAGAATAACTAGCAAATAGCCAGACACGAAATTAAATCTCAGGACTAACCACTGTGTCACCTGTGTTGTGTTGTATCTGTGTTGGGGAAGAAGGTGTGTCACAAGCCGAGGCCTAGACGGTGAGTAAAACCCCGTAATTCATTTCTTAGTGGCAAAACGCTCCGAGACTGCGTACGCGAATGAATGGTGATGAATGAGGGGGAAAGGGATGTATTGTGATGAATAACGATGTATTGATTTTGTATGATTTTCATATGATTTTCTTATTATGTTTATGAATGAGGCATGTCGTTGCTGTTGTTGTTAAGTGGGTCAAAGGTGAGGATCAAGAATGCATGTTAGAGAGAGAGAGAGGGTGAGGGTGTATGAATGGGGAGAGAGATAATTGTACTATGCTGAAGAGAGATGAAGGAAGTGATTAATATGAGCAGAGCATGTTTATATTATAGTATGATGAGATAGTATGGATGAAGGGAGATAATCGTGATATGTTTATAACAGTTGAGAATGAGGGTGAAGGTGAAGATGGAGGTGGAATGAATTAGGACTGTGCGATTGAAGTGTGGTCGTAATGATTATGTATATTTATATAAATGTCTGTACTTATGAAAAGACATGAATTAATCGCATCAAGAGTTGCATTATATTATTCAAACGTATGCATAGCATCATGTATTATTATCATTGTTGTTATGCATAAACAGGTCAAGATGGCGGATGGTGGACGGCGTATTATGCTATGTAGTATTTGTGTTTTGTAGGCAGACTGTTAAGACTATATATTTGCTTACAGGTTTGGGCTGCATCATCTGTTGTCATCTGTTACCATCTGTTATCATCTGTATCATCTGTATTACGCTGTTTATCCTTACCGATGTAGTTGTGTTCCACTACACCATCACCTCTTTGCGCGGACGTGCAACTGTGCTATAACCTGTGCCTCTACGGTTGGGCAGCGTGGAAGCTAACTTCGCCACTACCGCCTCATCTTGCCCCAGTATCGGGGGTGTCGCCATTATTACAGGAACTCCACGCACCATACTCACGCACACACAGACTTGCACAGCGCCACACATAAAAACATACTTCATTTAGTTATAAATTTCATTCATCATATTGTGAAATAACTGTTTAGCTCCTACTGAGCTACGTGCAAAAGATGCAAAAGACGTTTGAACAGTGCTTCAGTTCTGCAAATTAACTTGGACAGTAGTTGAAGATTAAAGTTTTGCAGCTCCATTTTCTTCAGTTGAACTTTATAGTATTTTGAATTGTTTTACATTGCCATTTGTTGTACATTTTGTGGAAAGCTGTTGATGTTTAGTTCTGTTTTGGGGTGGAACAAAGGGAGGTAATTGTTAGTTAATACTGGGACGGGGGTCTTGATAGGGATGGAGGGTGGTTTAGTTCCCATTATCCTGTGCATGTATGTAAATTGTTGAATAAAAGAGTGTGACTGTTATCCTGGCATTTTTGTGTTAGTTTATTTTGTTTGAGTTTATCTTATTCACTCGTTGTTTGTGCTGACATCACGGAACCCGCTCGGGTGACGTGACACATTGTCTGATACAATGGCTCTTAAATATTTGAAGCTATGCACTGTGTTGAGGGATTAGCCTCGGACTTTGATGTCCGTGTTGATGCCATTGGTGCTGGAGAGGAACAAAAACTTGGTGTAGAGGCTTGACACCGACCAAAATGATGACCAGTAACACCAATGGCATCAACAGGGACAACATATATATAATGTGTATGTGTGTATGTAGGTGTGGTTTTGTGTGTGTACTTGTATAACCGCACAACTGGGTTTTTTTTCCATATAAACGCAATAACATATGGGGTAGTTGAAAACAATTGGGAAGCAAAAATCTTCACGATTTTTAAAAACACATTTTCCACTCGAAAGCGGTATGGCACAACCGTAAATATCGAGAAATCGCATCTTCCCAATTTTAAAAAAAAAATGTGATAGGCGTGTATAAATTATACAAACCTGTGTAGTAAGCTGTGCTACGAACAAAATAAAGTTTTAAGGGCAGATTACACCTCAATTCTGTACGTCATTCATAAATCTACTTAATTTTATCAAATACAACATTTGATTTGTAAATACCACTGAGAAAAAAAAAATTCCCCAATTGTACCCTGTTTTGGTAACATTCCCGATTGATGAGCTTATAAAGGTATCTAGGTGTGTGGGGTGGGTGGGAGTGAGCGTGTGTGTGTGGGAGTGGGGAGATGGTGTGAGTGTGTGTTTTTCTCTTTTTTTTTCCTTTTTTGTGGTGGTACAGTATAGCCTTTTAAAAAAAAGGTAAATGAAAGCAATAGATGATGGGCCACTGCACTATCTTATCTCTGTACAAGCAAAAACATAATCAAATAACGGCATATTATGCTTTTAAGCAATATGGCAATGGGAGATACTTCAGAATACGGCGAAAAACATCACTGACGAACATGATAGTACAGAATAAATACACATATTATTAAAAGTCACAGGATTTTAGTTGTAAACAAAAATAAATCCTCCAAAAATCTGGCACTTGATAGAGGATAAAACGTTGTCGAACAAAATATTCTTGCAACATTTCTCCACTTGGACCATACGACTCCCTACCGAGGCACTCGCACCCCTTCTTAATCCTCCGTCCCAATGCCGCGGACTGCCGCAACACCCACCGAATACCGGATGTTGCGACGTCCCGCAACATTGATCCGGTAGGGAGTAATGAGGGTGGTAATAAGTGTCCGAAGTAGGGAGCAGTGATGCATCACAAGGGAGAGACCAGGGGAGAGTGCTCCTGGAACAATAAAACCCTCGCCGTTTCTGACTAGAATGGGCACTATAGGTTCAATGTTATTGAGGAATACACACACACACACACCCGCACACACACACACCCCTAGGCACACAAACACACACACACAAAACACGCACGCGCGCATACATACTGCTTCTGCAACTCCACCCCCCTGACCGACTGAGCAGCAACCGGACTGCTACAGAAGGATGACCTATGATTTGAAGTACCCGTATACCAAGCCTCAGCAAAATAGCTTCAGCCATTTTTTTATATTGAGCAAAACGTGTTTAGTAACAAAATGATCCACTCCACTGACCACGACCTTTGCGGTAGAGCGAATATGATGGTACGGGAGAAAGGCAGGTCTCTCACCTAAGTAATGTTCGTATAAAGTTTGGTCAAAATCAGTTCAGTGGTTCTTCCAACGGACCTACAGACTGACATCTGAACCCATTATTTCAAAATATTTCCAGATAAGTCTGGAAATTAAAAAAAATAAGTTGGAACAGGATGTACAGACCTTGGCTACGATGTAAGCTTCACAGACTTCACACACGTGACGACTCAATATTCTCTTGTGCTGGCGAAGTGCATGTCAGCACTTGTAGGTAACGCACGTGGATGGTGTAAATCGCCTTACGGCTTAATGCTAATGCATTGCATGCTGTATAATCTGTTAGACCTTTAACATTTAACTAGGTCTCTAGTTCCGTACTTGTATTTGCTAGGTCAACTAGTATTATTCACACTCATATAACAGTGTTCATGTTCATTCAACAGGCAATTAATACAGTTAATTTATCAAATTTATATTTTACTTAATTATATTTTGTTATTTAATTTTATTTTATGTTGTTTAATTTTATTCAATCTAATTTTACTTTATTATATTTTTTTTATTTTATGTTGCTTTATTTTGTTTTATACTATTTTACTATTGTCTTATTTATTATTTAAGTTGATTTAATTTATCTTATTTTATATATATTTAACCAACTATTCACTTGCAGGGTTTTTGGAGAACATAATTATTTATAAAATCTAATATTACAATAGTTTATAATAAATCAACTTTATATATATATATATATATATATATATATATATATATATATATATATATATATATATATATAGGCTTATAAACCATTGCTTCTGGGCACCTTAAAAGTCACCAACCGGTCATTTGGGTACCCGGCTTTGGATCTGGGGACCCGGCCGGGTCCCCGGATCCAAGGCGGCTCCCAGAAAACGACGATTAGGGTAAGGCAGTGCCTCGACGATTAGGGTAAGGCAGTGCCTCGACGATTAGGGTAAGGCAGTGCGCTCGAAACGGGTTAGGGTTAGGGTTAGCGGTCCGTCTACAAGTGATAAATTACATGCAATTATAGTGGGGGTACCCAAAAGCAAGGGGGTATATCTATATATATATATATATATATATATATATATATATATATATATATATATATATATATATATATATATATATATATATATATATATATATATATATTAAACTAAACTTTCAGCTTTGGACTAGTGATGCCTACAGGGTGTCATTTGTAAATCAGATAATTATGTTCATTCTATCTATAGAACATAGTTGTCCCGACAGTGTAAGAAGGCAAGGCCAGTAACGCCAGTTAATATTTTGGTTGTGATTTGATGGCTTTATTTGTCTGAAGGTGTATGTGTTCTATGACTTTTAAAAAATATTAATCTTGTACTCCAAGGACACAAAACTATTAATACTCGCACTAATGATTGGTCTCAACTTGTTCTCTGTGAGACATAATTCAATTCAATGCAATGCAGTTCAGTTCAAGTCAATGGTTCCTTTTTAAGTCTTTTCTCAATAACGTGATATTAGATAATAAATAGAAAACCAACCTTCAAAAGAAAAAAAAATGAAACAACCCAAAAATGTTTTAAAGTTATACCAATTATTATACTGACAATGCAAGCATGCCATTTTGGTCAAGAAACAAAATTGGACTTGCTTTACTTCGTCATCACGTCACACGATAGCACGCAGTGTGTCTGACAGTGACACTAATTGACATGGTGTCAGACCACTTCGTTTTGACCTCCCTCTTCCATTCAACCTGCAAGCGCACACTCTCCTTAATGACGCATTTTGGAACGAGTAGCCGATATGACCTAACGTGGATTAACATTTTGCAGCAAGAGCAAACGAAGATACATTTACAACTCTTGTTCTTCTACTGCGCACACATGAAATGCTACCGCAGAATGCCGCAAATCGCCTGGTACGAAAAACAAGACCAACGAGTACGTCAGGAACTTGGTCACGTCACTCGTGGAGCTCTCAGGAACCTTTCATGTCATTGTGAAGAGGACAAAGTTGGCGTGACTTGGTCACGTCACGCGGCACGACACCCTAGAGGGAGGATAGGGGGGGGGGGGGAGAGAACTTTATGCAAGGAATAGTAGAACGAGGCAGGTGCAGAGAGAGGCAAAGCAAGAACTGGACAGATGATGATGTTAAAACATGGACGGCGCTGGACATGGCACAACTCCTGACAACAGCAACAGACAGACTGAGGTGGCTAAAACTCTCCGCGATAGCATTCCTCATATCTCCCCAACGACCTGATAGACTGGTGGATTAGATCAACAGATAGATTGCGCACTCCATTGCTCAAAGAGCTGCTCAAATGGGAATCGAATCCAAGACTGCTCCAAGACCGATACAAAAGTAAACCGCTTGCTTGTCAAGGTTATATTGAAGAGTGACTGCTAGCGGGTATGAATAAAAGAGACAACAAACGCACTTGTTTGTCATTGAGTTCGTCCCCTATACGCTTATGTGTCCGGGGACGTTAATCTATTTAACTAACTATTGTTTGTCATTTGCGACCACAGGCGCATTAACCAAGACGAATGGATCTTCGGAAAGAACCGATGAATCGATAGGAGAGGATAGCTGCAGTTGTATGTATCATTATATTACTGCAGTTACCCCTCTGCTATAGGGGATTAACTCATTCTTTCCCCATACCCCTGCAGTAGCATGTATCTAGCTATATGATACATATATGGTACGTACTGCTGCAGCTATCCCTCTGCTATCGGGGATGCACTAATGATTTTTGCCGAAGATCCATTCTTCTTAGTTAATACGCTTGTCAGTTGCGCGCGACAGTCTGAGCCACATAGCATAGGGGATAGCACCGTCTTTGGGGATAGATCAGTGCGCGTGTGTGTGTGTCTGAGTATAGCAGAGACGTGGGACATCAAACCATGTGAATGGTCTGTCTGTGTGATAAGTAATGTTGTTTGCTGCATGCTCGTGATGCATAAGTTCTGATGCGATGCGACAGCCGATCTGTCAGCTGGAAGCAGCAAACCTGCCGCACAAATGCGTTGCAAAGTTGACGCCTCGGGCGGGCTGAATTATATCCTGCTCTTATTTTCTGTCTCTTTGTTTTCTTCGTACTTTTTGATATCCCGCTTGTTTCGGACATCATATCAGCTTGATTCAAAGTGGCAGCCATTTTCATCGGCCACTGCTTTCCTCAGAGATATCTCTATCTCTGAACCTACCAGGGAGAAATGAAGGAGGAAGCAACCAACACTCTCTCGGGTCTATCGTGAGGAGTTTTCAAGTTTGGCATGGGCATTGAGTTACATCCCTTGACAGTTTTATTTGCATCTGTCTCTACGTGATAACCAAACATCGTTCCATTTGGTTTGTGTCTGTAAAACCGGTCTTTGACATAGCAATCACACTCAGTCATTTTCTCCAAAAAAATATCACCAACATGAACTGATGTTAAAATAGAATATCGAAAAAAAAACATCAGAAAGGCAGCAAAGACGTCACTTTTGGGCAACAGATCACAAAGCAATCAAGAACGTTTTCTACCCAAAGCCTTGTAGCAGCAATAACTTCTATGTGAGCCATAAATACGTGTAGCTATGCGCACGAAACCAAAAGCAGAAATAACGTGAGAACAGTGGAACTGTGCACGCAGTCCTCTATTAATACCACCAATATAATCTACGACCAACGTACGTCTTGTCTTTAGTTGATTGGCTAGTTTATTCATGTCTTTTCCAATTAATATACCTTTTTTGAAGTAGCCATCGGCCCAAAGAATTGTCCAGAATCGGACATCACAACAATAAGATTTAAAATAAATAGATGCTGTTTTGTGTGTGTGTCTTTTTTTGTCTTTTTTAACCTTTTATCAGTACAAGAAGGGAGCGTGCTCAGCAAATATTATGGATTGCTTTTATTGTGCGCTTAACTTATCAGCTGAAAGCACAAGTATATCAACTAACAAGTTAGCATCTCGTATTGCCCCTAGTCGACGTGCGGTGGTCCCGTTTAGCTACAAGCTGAGACGGGGAAATCCCAAACCTAAAAATAGAATAGAGAATTCTGGGAAATCTGTTCTCGCGAAGATGTGCTCGCTGAAATGAAACGAAAGTTGAGAGAGGAACTGCATATTTCTGGTAGTGAACAAAGGCAGAAACTTGTCAGCAGTATTATCAGCGATGGAGTTATAATGGAAGAAGTGCTCCATACCTATGAAGTTGCCTTTGCTCGAGTAAAGAAACTAAAGAAGGATTTAGCCGACGTTATTTCAGAAAAGGATTTCTCTACCCATAATTCCCCTGGGTTTTGAAGTGTCTAAAAAGTTATTTCAGGCCGATGACGCTCTATGGAGCACAAAGCATGTAAAGGGAAGCAACCGGTTGTACGCGCACGTCGATAGAGACATAGAAGAGAGATGCTAACTTGTTAGTTGATATACTTGTGGCTGAAAGGGATTGCATTAAGCGCTGGTCACCAAATTCCGAACAGTACAACTGTACGTTAATCTGACAAATAAAATTTGATGCCATAACATTGATAACGACAATCAGATTCGGCATGCACAAATGGTTGCTAAATTCAGGATCTAACCTACGTCGCCCAACTTGCGCAAGCGACACGAACCATCATGAGAGCTTCATCTTCTTCTTCTTTTCATTTTTAGTCCCAACACCGGAGTGCATATAGACTGTTATCATAATCACAATGGAAGTGTAAAAAAAAAAACTTAATTAGATTTAAATAAAGCCATATATAATATCTAAAAGTAATTAAAAAAATAAATGTTGCTAAAAATACCCTTTCAAGACCGGCCAATAAAAACTAGTTTAGGACAATCACGGGTCTTTTTTTTATAAAAACAATCAGTGGGATGATATTAAAATGGGAAGCACCAAAATGTACCACCCAAATATTTAAACACAAAAACGTAAGTAAGTAAATAGGTAAGGTAAAAAGATAAAATAATAATAAGGCTGGCCAGGGGACGGCCTAAGACTTAAAAAAGGATTAAAGGTTTCACACTCGAGTGGTCTATACCTTTTAAAAGTAAGTAAGTTAAGTAAAAAAGGTAAAAAGGTAAGACTTAAAAATAGGCAAAAGGCCCAGGATTAAAGGTTCCACACTCGGTTGGACTATACATTTAGGTTACAATAACACACCGACCTATTATTTTACATTAAAAGATAATAAAATGGGTTAAGACTTAATTTTTAAAAAGAACACAAAAACTATCAGTAGAGGTGTGATACCCTCCGCAATTAGAGCCATTTTGCGGGTATATTGCAGCAATCACCATGGGGTAAGGGCCTTCAGCAAGCAACGCCCTGTAGGCAGACGACCCCCCATGTGAGCTATGACACACCGACGGCACTCAGGCCATCCTATAGGTTCGGGCCAGATGGGTCGACCAGTATGGCCTCGGCGGCCACCAGCAGCGGACCAAGTCCTCGGAAAGAAGTGCTGCCAAGCAGCCCGTCCATAGTGCACGGGTTACCCGCGGCCAAACAATCATCCCTCAGCCGTTGGACCCCCTGGTAGGGAAAGCAGCATGCACTCAAAAAGGCAGTGTTCGAACGAGAGGGCGGCTCCACAATGACAAGCGAAGTTAACATGTTTGGTTTTCCAGAGCCCTGAGATTATTCTAAGAAGAATTTGTGGTTTAGGGGATATTCTGCTCTAAGCTCAGGTGGGGAACGAAGGGGGTCCGTAACACCGAGTAGACCTGCTTTGCTGCGGTGGAACTCCGCCTGCCAATCTGACCAATCTCCGCGGTTTAGTCTACCCTCAATCTCACTACCTGAGGGGGGAATATAGTCCATGCCCACCCACCTTCCACACCCCACCCTTTGCCCCCCAGTCTAGCCGCCCGGTCGGCCTATTCGTTGCCGGAGAGACCGACGTGTGAGGGAACCCACGCAAAAGTTATCTGAGCCCCAGACCCACTGAGTAGAACTACAGCGGTAAGCACGTCTCGGACCAGCTGCTCATGACGACTTCAGTCCGGTCAGTGCCCAGACACTGCAGGGCGCCCAGCGAGTAAAAAAACAAACAAACAAACACACACACAACCAAAAGGAGCTGTCATGGATGGTAGGACCAACTGGACCACCACCGTGAGAAAAGTCTCCAGCCATTATTTATAGAGAATCAAACCCAGTTTTCCATGCACGCCAGGCAAAGCATCATTTCAGGCCGCTGCTTTACTCCGACAAAAAGATGAACTGAGCTTGTACTTGTACCAATATTAATAAACTGCATAAATATTGCCATAAACAAAAACGAAACAAACAGGCAAAAAAACAACAAACAAACCAACAAAAGAAAAAAGCATGGTTAAAAAAACGTCCTCTAATCAATCCTAGTATTTTAGCATACAAGCGCCAACTTATGACAATTGTGAGAACCAACAAAAACTGCGAAATCAATATGATACGTAGGACACAGCGGTTTTCTATAGAACACTTACTCAACCTTTGGGTCTCAAAAACTCAGCGCTTGATGTCTATGATTTAACACTGGTTTTACAGGTACTTGATTTGAGGTCTCAAATAAAACTAAAAATGTGTGTTTGGTTTGTACCTAGTGATGAGCTTTTGATTTCTTTTATTAGCAGTTTTTTTTTTTTAAAAATGTTATTCTTTTTCTCAGAAAACGTTCAGAGTTTTCAGGACTTTATAAAGTTGCAGGCGTAGCCCTTAGGTAGATGAACACCGCAAGGTAGCTGGTGTATAAGAGCACGTTGTAAAAGAGTGTTGTAAACTAAAACTGTAAAAATACAGAAGAAAAGTCTATCAAAACGCGGAGTTATATCAATCATGCCACATTTGCATAACAATTGTGCTTGATAAACCAACTGTTGTATGGGAATCATCTATATGCCAGTGGGTTGTGCAGGAAACTTAACATGTCCTCTGAGCACTGGACCTTTTTCTTTGTTTGTAAGATCTGGATGTTTTGTTTGTTTGCAAATGCGCTAAGTATGGCTAAATTTGAAGGCGGAGAAAAGAGAAGGAAAAAAACAACTGAAGACATGCGGAAGAGAAGATATTATTAGGAAAG
Organism: Oncomelania hupensis; assembly: GCA_036898135.1. NCBI lineage: Eukaryota > Metazoa > Mollusca > Gastropoda > Littorinimorpha > Pomatiopsidae > Oncomelania > Oncomelania hupensis. The sequence goes on along the minus strand of CM072516.1, from coordinate 30,021,212 downwards.
GAGGGGAGATCCTACGAAAATGGAAGTAAGATTAATGTTAACTCAGCAACACTGGATAGCTGAAGATAGGAGAAAAAAGTCTGAATGTAATTAAAAGAGGATGAAGGCATTGTGTGTCTGGGGGAAGGAGGATGGGGGATGAATGGTGAGAGAGGTTGGGTAGCTGAGGGAGAGAAGGGATGATGATAGACAGTGGAAGGTCGGAAGGTAGATTGCAATTTTATGGGAAAGAGTGGTCATACATTCGGTGGAAGCAGGAATAATGACGGGATGGGATAATTCCCACGATCGATAAGAATATACCCAGGAAATTATTACTTTCGTCACAACTCGCTGGGTTCTTTTTTTCAGGTGGAGATTATTCTGTACAACAAAGCGAGTTCTTGAATGTTGTTTTCTTAGCGTTCATATTTGGTTATTGGCAAGATGAATTGTTAATTTTTGTTGTTATTCTTGTTGGTGCTGGTTAGTTAGTTAGTTATTCATTGTTTATAGATCCAGCCGACTGCAAAGAGCCGAATCAGGATCACAAAATCAGTACCATAACTTGGCTGAAAGAGGACTCGCCCCTGATCCGTATAAAAGATATGCTGAAACAACTCTAACGGTAACACTGAAGGCACTCCACCAGCCGGCCACTGTACAATAAAGGTATCCCATTTAGGGGACGCTGAGGCTTTACTCTAAATTATCGAACCCCCGTTTACAAAAAGAAAATAGAATATAAACATCATTATGAAATATTAAAATTAATCCAAACAAGAGCAGGAAAATATAACTCTCGTAACTAAGGACCTTCACTCGCTGTTTCCCAAAGCAGTTGGTTATTCATTGCTTACAGGGTCTAGCGCACTGCAAAGAGCCGAATCAGGACCACAAAATCAGGACCACAACTTGTTTGAAAGAGGACCCACCCGTGATCCGTATAAAAGATCTGTTGAAACAACCATAGTGGTAACACTGAAGGCACTCCACCAGCCGGTCACTTTACTGTACAATGAAGGCATCCGACGCAGGGGATGTTGAGTCTATGCTCTAATCTATCGAACCCCCGGTTACAAAAACACAATAGAATATATAAAAGTATTAAAATAAGATACTAACAAAACACATACATATAAAATGCCTACACTGCCAAATAACAATATCATTGGAAGCCCTAATGACCATTTGGCAGAAAGCGTCCAATATTCCCAAGCTGATCCAACAGACCTCACACACAAATGAGGAGTTTTGAAAGAGTTTTCAAGAGAAAAGGTAGGTGACTGGTCTAGCGAAGAAGATAGTATAGTAGATTGATAGAAAAAAGTAGGAATGAGGAAGAACAAAGAAGAAATACAGCGACAGGGTGTTGTTTTCCAGGTTCCGCAAGATTCATTGTGTAGTCGGACCAGTGGAATTTTTTGGGCAGCTCAACTGCTCGCGTGGCTTCTTCTCAAGCTATAGTCAATGCAATTTGTGATATTAACCGCTTCTGTTTAAACAAAGAAACAGGAAAGATTAGCAGATCAAACGCTCACTATTTTGTTTTTCTCTCTTTGATGGCAATGTTATTCTTGGCTTCAATGTTTTTCAGGTTTTCTTCGGGTAATTATATTCTTCGTGTTCTATTGTTTGTTCTCATGTTATTGTGTTTCCTTGTTTCATCTTCCTTTGTGTGATAGTTTCGCTCTGCTCTGTTCTAATAAAAGTAATAGTGTCTCGTCATCGTCATCATCACCACCATTATCACCATCATCATCATCATCATGATCATCATCCTCCTCATCATCATGATTTTTCTACGCCTGTGACAGCAATAGCAGCACCACAACTACTGAGCACTAGTAAGGTAATAATGAAGTCATCAACGGCAAAACGATTTGTTCAGCGGCTACTAATGAGCGGAAAACGCAAAGATAACAATAGGTTATCCTCATCATAACGGTATTACAAATCATTTCAAACAGCGTGGAAGATTGGCTCAGTGGTATAGAAAGCTAGTCCTGGCGTGCAAACGAACCTAGGTTCGATTCTCGAGGGTAACGGGATAACTCTCTCCTCTCACAGAAGTCGACTTCCTGAAATGACTCTTTACAAGCAGATTCAATCTCTCCGTCCCTCTCCATTTATCCTTGTTGTCGCGACGGCATGTTAAATAACCTGGCAATATTCTGCCCAAACACATAGGCATACATCCAGATCATATGCGCTTCTCTCGGGCTGTGAGCAGAGTGAAGTGTACTTGAATGAATAAACATTGAGGTTTAACGTCTATACCCACCATTGGCGATATGGCAGACGGGCATAAACATACCAGGGAAAAAAGGGTAGGGACCTGAATCAACACTGAACCACCAGAGCAATAATACTGTTAAAATGGACAGTGAAAATGGCCACATGTTATATCGGCCACCACGGGATTCAAACCTGGGTCATCGATGTGCCAGGCGAACGCTCTACCACTTGAGCTACGGCGGTGGAACAAAGAGTATACTTATTATCGAGGTGACAATGTCCGCGTTTGGCAGGTCACCGCCTTTTGCCAATCCGTCTGAACAAATTACAATACTAGCCTACTCCCGACAGAGGTTGAGCCGATAATAATAACGGTATTGGAAGCAGTCAATCTAAAATGTCAACAAAAAGAAATGCCACTTCCTTTCCGTGTTCTAACAGCGATCTCCCTGCCTTTACACCACGTGTTTGAGTGATCGATGTGTGTTTGCTGTTTGTGTGAGAGAGTGGGTGGACTACATGACCGTGCATGATGTTACAGATTGCCGCGCTTTGAGCCTTATTGGTGAAGTGTGATAAAGCGCGTATGTTGCATCCATTATTATTATTTCTATCCTATCCCGTAACTCGGAGGTCGAAGGGGGCACCACAGGTGATCGTTTAACCAGCGTACTCCATCTTTCTCTGTCCTCGGCAACCCTGATGGCTTTGCTCAGTGTCAAGCCAGTCCATTATCGAATGTTGTCCTCCCGACCTCTTTTTCGGTCTCCCTCTTCTTCTACCTCCTTGCACTGTGCCTTGCAGATGGTCTTTGCAAGGTCAGTTGATCTGGTGACGTGGCCATATCATCGGAGTTTCCGTTTCTTCACCACTATGAGCAGGTCATCGTGTTGTCTAATGGCTTGTGTGATGGTCTGTCGTCAGACTTCGTCGTTGGTGATGTGCTGGGTATAGGAAATGCCCCAAGTCTTCTGTAGCACCTCATCTCCATTCTTTGTATTCTTCGTTGTAGATCTGCTGTGAGGGTCCATGTTTGCAAGCGTATAGGAAGATGGAGATTACAAGAGAGCGCAGCAGTCTTATCTTGGAATGTAGACTGATGGTCTTGTCTTTCCAAACTGAGTCATAGCCATAGAGGCTATATCTAGCGTCATACTTTGCTGCGGAGACGTCATGTTTTAGAGCTTTTTTGCTAATACATGCGCTTGCTTTTGTCAGTTTATTATTATTATTATTATTATGATGATGATGATGATGATGATGATGATGATGATGATGATGATGATGATGATGATGATGATGATGATGATGATGATGATGATGATGATGATGATGATGCAAAATGAAATTTTAAAATATTAAGATATAATTAAAATGGCGTCATGCTTGGATACAGGCGCATGCTTCTGTCATTATGATTTGTAATATTTCTTAAAATTCTTATAATAAATGACCAACGGGAGAATGTAATAAAGCTTTAGATATATTTACGGATGATTTTAAGTCTAAGTCCTGGATGTTCCTCAGTTTATTATATTTATTTGGTAAAGATCTCTGTACATGTATGTCATAGCATTGCACTAGTAAAAGTTGAATTATTAAATTTTTATTACAAGTGCAAGTAATGTTTATACAAAATTTAATTTTTCAAGAATTAAAATAATCAGCATGCTAAATTATAAACTTGTCTATGGACTCCTGAAATGCTATTTAAAAATGAATTTGTGCGTCTTTCCTTAATATTTTTTTTACAATTATACAGTACGTGCAAATTTCTTTAACTGACAATCCAATGTCAATATTACTAGCGTTGACGGTTTTTGCTCCTCGTGTGGCTGCTGTGTCTCCTATATCATTATGTAAGATGCCACAGTGTGAAGGCAGCCAGCACATATTTATTTGTATTCCTGTGGTGTTTTTTTTTAAAGTACGAACACATATAAGTCTAGCGGTATATAATTCAATGTGTAAAGAGACATTAATATAGCTATCAGCTCTGCTGTAAAAATTGAGTGATTTTTGCTTAAATAATAAGACTATGATTTTGAGATCAGGTATTACAAACCCTGCCTCAGCATTACCAGCATCAATTACAGACCCATCAGTGTAAACTTTTAGATGGCTATAAAAATGTTCAAGGTTTGTATACTTTTTATCATATTTTGCCTTTTTCGTTTCCCATGGTGTGGTGGAAATGGGGTGTTAGTTAATTTTTTAGCAACGTCTTTTGTATTAATATTTGCTTCCTTTAAAATATCTTGAGTGTAATTAAGTATTGTTTGTAGGGATGTTATATGTTTTGCTCTCTTTAGAAAATCAATATCTGACTAAGAGTTATATCTTCAGATACATTATTTTCTACTGCTTTACTTCTAATTAAATATTCAACACATGCCATTTTCCTATACTTTTCTAACGATTTAATGCCTAAAGCTGAATATACGTTTACAGTTTTTGTTTGGATTGGTACGCAGATAGCAACTTTCATGGCCTTACTATCTAGACTTTGTAATTTTTTCAAATAAGATTTATGTGCTGAGAAGAAAGCTTCTTGACCAAATGATTACTTGGACCTCACAAGTGTACACGCTAATGAACATGTGTTCTTGTGTCTTGTCCCCATGGTTTTTTACTTATTACCTTTAAAAGATAAAAGCCTTTAATTGCTTTCTGTAATAAGTAGTTTATGTATCTATTACAGTTTTATTTACGAGTTAAATAAAGGGCTAAAATTGTACTTCCTCAATTTAATTAAGTTCTTGTGCTTCAATATACAATTTAGGAAGCATTCTCAGATTCTGAAAATCATTGAATAGTAACATGCTTATCTTTTCACTGGAAAGTTCAAGACTATTTATTGACATAAGAAGGCAAATATTATGTAATTCTTTTAAATATATTTTGGTAAGTGTTTTATTTTATTTAAGGATGTATTTTTCTGATTGACACGTTAGCCCATATTGCAATATAACCTGCATATTGAACAATAGTTATATTGTTATCAATATTTTTTGGCAGATCATGAATAAGAAGATTAAAAAGAATTGGTGATAAAACTGACTTTTGTGGAATTCCCATGTTAGTGACATGATTAAGCGAATATGAATTTCCAACTTAATAACTAAATTTCTTCTAGAAAAAAACCTGGTGAACCAATGTTTTTTTTTGTTTTTTTTTTTTATTTGTATAACAGTCTATTTTGCCATACACAATCGTCTGCTTTTCAAATGTCAAAAAATGTAGCTAACACGCTTTTCGTTTTTGGCTTCAAAACTTCAATACTAACACCGATTTTAAAGAATGGAAAGTCACTTAGCTAGCTACAGACCCATGGCATTAAGGTCTCATGAAAGTAAATTAATGCTGAGGATTATTCTGAATAGATTATTGTATTATTGTGGAAAAATAATATTATACCAGCTAATCAAGCTGGTTTTTCAGAAAAGTAGATTTGTAGTTGATCATACTGTGAAACTTCCTACTAATATAAAACGACGTTTGAACAGAACATTTGACAGCAGGCGCTTGTGGGCAGCAAGACTGCGTTTTGAGTGGCTTGAATTAGATCCCAATTTCGGCCAGCGCCTTGAGCAGCTCTTGGGCTGGCAAATGCAATGTATAAGAACAATTGATGTGATTTCTTTTCCTCAATGAATAGATTAGCGTGGAGTGGAGATCAACAGACTGTTTGCAATCCTAGTCATTGAAAGCAAGATAGGTCTAATCAGGGGCGCTCGAATCAAAATGTGAGGAAGTCTATCTATACTGCTAATGAAATACTTACTCCTTCGGACGAGAGTATAAACCGAGGTCTAGTCTGTGTACTCACGCATTCCATCGCCCGGACTTTAAAGATCCTGACGCTCATGTCCTAGACTGGCGAGTGCAGGTTACACACATGCACCCAGCATGCAGTAGGTCCCTTTTCCCCCATAGTCTACCTGTTTGGCCAGGATTGTGCTCAGCTCAGTTGTCAGGGTCAGACAGTGCGCCCAGAGGCTGCAAGTGGGCGCTTCGGGCGGCTTGAATGAAGTCCTGTATCGGCCAGCGCCTTAAGCAGGTCTGGAGCTGGAAAAGCGCTGTATTAGAACGCTTAAATAAATAAATTTATACTAGCGGTATAGACTCTGTTCACATCTCCTGTAAAGCTTCTACTGCCGTGACATTTGGCAATAATAACCTCTAGTAATGCTTTTGTCACTTGACAATTAATAATCATGAAAACATTCTTCCACCTCGTTTGTTATATAATTATGAACATTGCGTATTGTATTATTAGGGATTTCGCGTATTATATAATTACCAATAATTCGCATTGTGGCCCATGTCATTGTAGGTGGTCATTCTTTTGTTTTATTTTGTGTATTTTGGGGCCTGCATAGTGAGTGCAAGTACAATACAATACAAGGTTATTGCTTTAGGTCCAGCGGACTCTTCCGAGCCAAATCAGGACCAGAGAGACGTTATCTTAAAATATTATAAAATGATTCAAGTCTTAAAAAACAAGCCTGTTACTCTTAAATACACAAACAAACTTTCACATGACACCTCTTTAAGTGAGTGCAAGTACAGCTGCTACCGCGCATATACGCAACTATATATGTATTTATTTTCTTTCATTTCATTGTGCTTATATCGTATAGCGCGCGAGTGCACACACACACGCACGCACGCACACACACACAAGCTCAAAACCTCCTCAGTCAATCAAATGCACACTTACGCACTTCCGTTGGGGGAAGTGCGCACTACCATATGTCTACGCAGGCTCATTTTCCTTTGCACTTGGAGGTCACTTGCAATACTTAGAACTGTCCCTCAAGCTAAGCATTATATGCTTCCACGTCAGATGATGAAGTCAACTGATTGTTAATTGTGTCTCCATATTTAATAGTTGCTAACAAACCTCCAGGGTACGGTACTAATTGTGTATACAAGGTTTGCTTTTCGGAACACGGGATGATTGATCATTCAAAACAAACCCTTCCCACTCCCTTCCCAATCCCTTCCCTCCCACTCCTCTCCCACCAAAAAAAAAAAGAAGAAGAAGAAAGATGCGATCCCAACAAAACATGGTTCTATACTACTTGTATACCAGGAATTCATTCTCTGCATTTTTCACCCAGTCTATTCCAATTTGTCTCTCAGGGTGGTTAAGGGACACTATCCTGTTGTAAGAGGTTAAAAAAAACCAGCAACAACAACAACAAAAACCAACGCCAACAAATAGAAGACTGATTTTCCACAATTCCAGAGCGTTAAACTGATGAACGGACTTCACAGTCTAAAAAAAAAAGGACTATCCTCTCCTCTCCCTCTCCTCTCTCTCACCTTTCCCTCTCCATCCCCTCCGCTCCCCGCCTCTTCCTCTGTCTGTCTGTCTGTGTGTATCTCTCTCTGTGTGTCTGTGTCTGTCAGTCTATTCGTGTCTGTCTGTTTCGGTGTCTGTCTCTGTGTGTATGTCTATCTGTGTATCTGTCTGTCTCTGCCTCTGCCCGTCTGCCTGCCCGCCTGTCTGTCTGTCTAACTGACTCTTGGTCTGTGTCTGTCTGTTTCTCTCTGTGTCTGTCTCTCTGTGCCTATGTTTCTGTCTCTCTCCCTCTCTATCTCTGTCTGTCTTTCTCTGTCTCTGTCTGTTCCTCTCCATGTCCCTCTCTGTCTCTGTCTGTATGTCTGTCACTCTCTCTCTCTACCTCTCTCTCTACCTCTCTCTCTCTCTCTCTCTCTCTCTCTCTCTCTCTCTCTCTCTCTCTCTCTCTCTCTCTCTCTCTCTCTCTCTCTCTCTGAGCGTAGAGGGTTCTGACGGGTTATTTTATGGATTCTGGCTCAATAAGGTGATTCTGATACTTCTGTAAAAAAACAAAACCACAGAGGCATTTCCCCACCCTAGTTCAGCGAATCCTCTATAGCGCAAAGGTAGATATAGATCCTGGATAACGCTGCGGGTAATAATACAAAGCCATTGGTATTATATATGACACATACTACCCCTCTGCTATCGAAGATCCATAAATTCTTTCCTATCGAGGATCCAGTCTACATGGTTAATGCGCCTGTGGGAAAACAAAAAAACGAACAAAATACACATAGAGACTCCTTGGCGACCTGCAATGACACAAGATGTGGGAGACGGAGTTGACATTTATTATTAAGAAAAACAAAAAATATACCCCAGGTAACACTTTTTATTTAGCTTGGTTACTTACCCACATCATGTGAGTTGTGAGGTAGATGAATACTACCGTGCGATGACAAAAGAAAAAGAAATCTACATGCAAAACAACACAACAACAAAAAACAACACAAAAGCAATACAATGCAAAAAATACTATAACGCGGTGTTTAGAATGAAGACTTGAGAAAGAAGATTTTCCGTTGGAAACGTCACCTGCTCTACAATGCAATGCATATAGTTCCCAGCTGTCATCATCATCATCATCATCATCATCATCATCATCATCATCATCATCATCATCATCATCATCATCATCATCATCATCATCATTATCATCATCATCATTATTATTATCATCATCATCCTCGTCGTCGTCGTCGTCGTCGTCGTCGCCGCCGCCACATAAGTCCGCCCCCTGAGGGGACTCGAACCCTCGACCTTAGGCACAGGAAACCAGCGACGAACCCCATGCGCCACGAGGCCACTACGGCAGACATTCACAAACCTCAAACAGAGAACAAACCCAAAATGACTCCAAAAGAGGCCTTTCCACCCCCCCACACTCACTTCCATCCCATCCCCCTTTAAAAAAATGTTAATGCGTGAAAGGAATTCGTTTAAAATTTCACCTGATAAAGCCTAACTGTACACAAATCCAAAATTGAAAGGATGTTAATTAAAAAGAAGAGGACCAAAAAAAAAGTTAATATATCTAAATAATTCTAGATAAAATAAAACGCACAAAAAATTAGTACAAGGAAATAATAATATGCGAATGCCCAAACTATTCTAGTGGTGAATTATTGGCTAGCTGCCTAAACGTGTTTTTTTTTCTTAATGTTGTATAAAACAACTGTTGTGTACGATCGCTGGATGGAAGGTGCTAGTACCCTCAGGATGAGATGCCAATACTAACCATCTTCCTCCTCCTCTCCCTCCCCCATCCTCTCTCTCTCTCTCTCTCTCTCTCTCTCTCTCTCTCTCTCTCTCTCTTCATCTCTCTCTGTAAAGCAACTTGTTGCACTGTAAATCACTCCCTCCCCCTCCCATACCCCTAAACCACCTGAGTAGCCATTTCTCGGACTATTAACAGACTCCCCCTCCCCCTTCCTCATAGACATAGTATGACAATGGTACAAGAATGAGTGGAGGTCAACTCCATCTACGTACAATTCCAAGCTTCGTAGCTTATCTATCTTACACTAGCTATCAAGAACAGATGCGAATAACGAGTTTGTCTCAAAAGTCAATATCAACAAAATTAATGAAAGGCGAACTTGAGCTGTCTGAGAACTTAAGCTATTGAACTTAAGCCAGTGTAGCGAACGATATTTCCGCTGTTAAATAACATCTCAGATAGACAATATTTCGCTAATGAAATCTGACACCAGTAGCAATCCCGCTGCATGACATCAAGAAAAATTCCTCAAGTGAACGTCATTTTTATGGTATATATGATAAGTATTCAGTTGTTGATTTTTTTTTTCGGGGCAAATTTGCGACTGATGTTTATCAGGAAATTTTGTTTCTTTGGTATAGGCTAAAACAAAATCTCGGTTATACTCTCTTGTACAATGCTGAAATGAAGTTGTCCGACTTTCAAATGTGTCGCTTGCGACACAATTTCCAATGGACATGTTTTACAGTCACAAACTATCGCATATATATTATCACAAGGAAACAATAGTCGTATCACGAAATTATCCATCCCGTCGTTTAAATACAGTGCTGGTTTTCTACAACGGAAAAAAGAATGTTATACATTCTATATTTTTCCAAAAATATTGACTAGGTTTAACGTTCAGCAATGTTGCAGAGAGCTCCCCAACCTCCTCTCCCTCATGCATCTCGTGCAATTATTTTTCTCCCAACAGCAGTAGGTCTATATTATTATTATTATTATTATTATTATTATTATTATTATTATTATTATTATTATTATTATTATTATTATCATCATCATCATCATCATCATCATCATCAAGAAGCAATGACAACATTTATCGTCTTTACATTTTTTTCTGCGACTGTATTTCGCAAGCGAAAGTACTTCATACTAGACTTCTAAGTCTGCTGCTCAGACTGGATAACAGTGTCTGTCAACTCAATTTGTTGTCGAATTGGGGGCAGCTTGGGGGGATAGAGGAAAGGGAGAGAGAGAGAGAGAGAGAGAGAGAGAGAGAGAGAGAGAGAGAGAGAGAGAGAGAGAGAGAGAGAGAGAGAGTCTCAGTCTTGGATGTAGGAAGTGGAAAAGTGGAGAGGGAAGATGGAGTGGGAGGGGTATGGGGTGGTTACTTAGTCTATCAATGTTGATAACACGCTTCTTCTTTTTTCCATCTTGCTTTTCTTCCCTCACACCAACCCCATCTGCCGACCCTCTCATTTTGTTCGTCTCTTTTTTTGTCATGTCAGCAGGCGGGCTCGCGTGGTGGGTAACACAACCCTCATTTATCTTCATTTGGGACCAGAATCGACAATGCGCCCATCAAAGAAAGAAAGAAACACAGGGGAAAAGTGAGAAAGACAAGCAAAGAGAAGACAGGGGAAAAAATCCACAAATGAAAGCAGAGAATAAAGAAGGTAGCACAGAGTAAACACAGAACACACGCACACGCGCGCGCCCACACACGCACACACACACAAGCTCGAAGTAAGAAGTCTGGTGGTACTCGTTCCACCTTGTCCTAGTTGGCGCCGTGCCGCGGATTGCTGTCCTTTAAGTGTGGGTGAAAATAAGATGACAAGGCGTTCAAATGTAAGCTTATTTCCACATACATACACATTACAGGCAAAAAAAATTTTTAAAGCATTTTCCAAAGTGTTAATTGTTTTGGGCGGCGTTGTGAGTGCGCTTCATCCTAACGAAGGAAAAAGTAAACATGGAATACTAATAGGCCACTACTATCTAAACTATCTGCAAGCCAAAATGAACCCAAACCGGCTCATCCACTATTTAGATGATACAGCGTGCGCAAAACGTGTTTAGAAAATGGTGAATCACAATGACCTTGACCTTTGAGAAAGTACAGATACGAAATGGTCTAACATGCTTAGTTAGTTAAAGTATCGGTTACGTAATATTATGAGTTTGGGTTTAGTTATTCTGGAGATAAGACAACAAGTGTGTTTTGAATGTTAAAAAGTGGAATTTGGAGCGACGGACAGACCGATTGATTCACAACCGGACTCCTACTAAAGCAGGAGGGCCCATGATTTGAAGTATCAAAGAAATAAAACTCGCTAGAGCCGTCTTTTTTAAATTTTATTTTAGATATTGAGCAAAACGTGTTTAGCAACAAATGACTCCAAAGACATCGACCTTTACGGGAGAGCAAATTATGATGTTACGGGAGGCAGGCCACTAACCTATGTAATGTTTCTATGAAGTTTGGTCAAAATACGTTCAGCGATTATTGAGATATAGGACTTCAAACGGACCGACAAACCAACAGACCGACATTTGGCTGATCTCTCCCTACCCAATGGCCGCCAGCCACTCTTTCCCCCCGATCTTTTCAAAGTATTTCCAGATAAGTCTAGATCCGATCCGATTTTCCGGTCGTAGATCGACAAATAGTGTTCGAAATTTCAAACAACGCGTTCTAAAATCGAAAACCAAAATTCAAATTGAAACTGTAGCTTGCAAACAAGGTAATTAAGTGTTGAATTGAACTGAACTGAATTAACTATTTTTTCCCCTAAATATGCATATAAAATTTAAAATAAAACAGACGCAAGTACAGACAGGAGAGCCTACTTCTCAAATTAAACTATCGTTTTTTTTCCCGTAAATATGCACATAAATTTTTAAATAAAACAGACGCAAGTACAGACAGGAGAGTCTACTTCTCAAATTAAACTATCGTTTTCCGCATGACGCACAACCCAGAAAACAAACTGACATTTCGGTGAGCGAAAACAATAAAGTCGATACAGCAGGTCACCGCAGCCTTTCAGACGAACACGACTATCCTCCTCACAAGCGCCACAAATTAATCACTCGCTTTTTGTTCACAATCGTGCAAACCTTTTTAGACCCTGTCTGCTTGCTTTGCACGAGTGCTCGTCGACTATCAGAGCTTGTGCAGGCAATAAAACTAATGGGATCGTTCTTATGTAACTCATCCACCGGCTCAAAGAGCTGTTCAAGGCGAGGGTACTATTTTCCATCGAAGCCAAGTCGCTTACGCTGCACGTGCATAAAGCAGATGTCTATATTCAGAAGACCACCAGCTGAAAGGACCGCTGAAGTCTTGCGCTCTAATCTGCTAATGACTCTATTCTTCAGTAGCAATGCTGTGCCAAGTATTTGCTGTATATTAAACAATCCCACCAATAAGCAGCCACAAAATGGCCATTGCTGAGATCGCGGAAGACAAAAACAAGCACAGCATACTGATCGTCAAGATGATGCACTAGCAAACAGCGTGCCAACAGTTGTGCAGAGTAGTAGTAGGATAAATCAATTTAATATAGCGCACTGAATAGTTGACACTGAATTGTTGCACAAAGCGCCCCTTCTACATTATTTAACCACTGAGATAGCCCCACCAAATTTATGTTTTTTTTGCGCCTGTTATCTGTCTTCTTAGACTCAAGGACCGGGGTTTTCACGTGCTCCTGAGGCAACACATAGGGATGTATACAAAGCCATGACAGAAAGTTGACTCTTGTGGTTTATCCTGATCCTGCCTAATTTGCATTCAGCCCATGTCAAAAATGGCGCATCCGAAACAAAACTGATATCATAGCCACGAAGCATTTCATCAAGAGACGGCGACGACGACGACGACGATGATGATGATGATGATGATGATGATGATGATGATGATGCTGCTGCTGATGATGATGATGATGATGATGATAATCTTGTATGGCGCGCGTGTTCATGCTTATTGCGTTTAGGCGGCAGCGATAGCTCAGTCGTCAGAGCGCTCGACTTGTGTACGCGCGTCTCGGGCGACGTGGGTTCGAATCCTGACTTCAGCAAACTATTTTGTGATTGCTGGATAGTAGTGGCCAGCGCTTTGAGAATCTCTCTGAGCTTATAAGTGCGCTATATAAGAGTAATCTCTATTGCGCATAAGAGACTACCAATGGTCTTGCTCCTGAGCTACGACACAAGCAGAAAGGTGCGGCGCTTGGTGGGTGATCTGATACTCAGCGATGCATAAAGCTATTGATTGGCCTTTCCTTTGTAGCATTGTGCAGCGCCACTCACTGAAACAATCCACAACAATCCGCAACAAAACACATTCCATGGACATTTTCCAGACAGGAAATACTGAGTATTGATTTTCAAGGCTATACCATCATACTTACCCACTTCACAGTTACCATTTTTGGAGTGTCGTTTCAACAATCTGGCACCTACTGCTATTCTTACTACACACTGTAAGGTTAGACTTCAGGCGTGTCGATGATACCATCTGTCACATGTGCCTGCAGACCTATACGTGTTTCCATTTTTTTGGCTGTCCTTGCTTGAAAACTCCACAATCTCCAACAACTCGCCATAATGTACCGTTGTGCAGTTGTAATTCGTCCGTCCTTTTACCTGCTAATAATGTGCAATGAACTGCTGCTTTGACCACACAGCGTGGAGTATCTTCATCCCATAAGCACTATTGAAAGGCAACAATTAAGCCTCAGCTAGTTTCAGCCCCGATCCTGTCACCCCCCATGTGACTACAGCATTCTTTAACTCCATCTGTGTTGTTGTTTTAACATAAATTTTATTGAACAAACAAACCAGATATTAATACAAGGCAAAACATCAGGGCGCACAAAAGCACAAGGCTTAAATAAGTGCTACCCAAATAATAATAATGTGTCAAAATATCACTGGCGGACGACAGGAAACAACAGAACATAGATAAAAATACAAGAGATCGAAAATGGAAATTTTTTATAAAAAGAAAAGAAAAATTGAGACAAAAAAAAAGATTTCCAAGTGAAGGGAAAGAGAAAAAACAAATAGGGGGGGGGGGTGCATGGTGGTAGTGGAGGGGGACGGGCGGGTGCGAGAGAGTTATACTTGTGGGAAGAAACTAATGAGTGTGTAGGAGATCAACGTTAGAAAGCAAAGTATGTGGAAAGTCGTTGAAAATAAAATTTGAAAAAATATAATATGATTTGCTCTGTGGGTTCGGGCAAATAGAATAGACCCAACGTTTCCCGGCGTGTCGTAAGAGGCGACTAACAGGGGTGATGTTAGCACGGCATCACTGGGCGAAAGTCTTCTACACAGAAGTCACCGGCCAGGGCGGAGGAACCTCACGTTACTACAGGTTCAACGACCACGTGCTCAGGGCCAAGGCGAGCCACACTGTATTCGTGGATTTCGGCTGTGGCCAACAGCCTGGAGAGGATTGGGCCCTGCCAGGTCTTTTTTTGCCCAAGACACAACACATGATGAGGCTATCCACTAATTCCATGCCGGATCGGTCGTCGCCCGGCTACACAAGGACCGCGCCTTCCGTTGGCCACCAGGACGGAGGTGAAAAGTATGCTACTGATGGACAAATTAGCAAGATCCGCACGAGAAACAACATCGTCATAGGAACCTGGAATGTCAGGACCCTAACTGCGGAAGGAAAATTAGAAGAACTGGCCCACGAGCTGGACCACTATCGATGGAACGTTCTAGGTATCAGCGAACTGCGCTGGAAAGGCCTAGGTGAAACAACGACTGACAAAGGCCACAAGCTCTATTTCAGTGGTAGAGATGACAGGCACGAACACGGTGTTGGATTCTTGGTCCACAAGAACATTCTAGCCACTGTCATGGGTTGCCGCCCAGTCTCCAGTAGACTCATTACCATCCGTCTGAGAGCAACCCCTTTCAACATTACCATCATCCAGGCCTATGCCCCAACATCAGACTATGAAGACAGCGAAGTGGAGGATTTTTATGAAAATATACAGGCGGTCCTTGACCAAGTGCCGAAGAAGGACATAGTCATAGTGCAAGGCGACTGGAATGCCAAGGTTGGCCAAGATGCGCACCACAACTGGGGAGACACATGCGGACCCCACTGCAACAACGAGACAAATGACAGGGGTCTGAGGCTATTGGAGTTTGCCAGATACAACAATCTGGTACTGGCAAACACGCTTGGTCTCCACAAAAAATCCAGACGATGGACATGGCACAGTCCCGGCGGGGAACATCACAACCAGATCGACTACATCATGGTCAAGAAACGCTTCAGATCAAGCATCAACATTGGCAGGACACGCACTTTTCCAGGAGCAGACATTGGAAGTGACCACGATCTCGTGATGATGTCTTTCCGGCTCCATTTGAAGAGAGTAAATACAGCAAAGTGCACTAGGCTGAAGTTCGACCTGGACAAACTGCAAGACCCGGAGGTGGCAAAAATATTTCAGGCCACAATTGGAGGGAAATTTGCACCACTGCTTATTTTGGGGGCAGGCGAAGTAGATGTCAACACCATGACCAATACCTTCAACTCAGCTGTAACAGATGCCGCCACTGAGATCCTTGGCAAGCACCGACCAAAGAAGAAGCCGTGGATCACACCTGAACTTTTGGATCTGTGTGATAAACGAAGAGAGTTAAAAAAGAAAAAGAACACCTCACAGGGAGCTGATGTCTACCGAAAAATCAACAATGACATCCGAAAAGGCATGCGCACAGCAAAGGAGAACTGGATAGAAGATCAATGCCAGGAAATAGAGAACAATCTGAACAAGAACAACAGCAAGAAGGCCTACCAGACGGTGAAGCGGCTGACAAGTGTTAAACAGCCCAAAGTCTCCACTATCCAAAGCAAGTCTGGCATTTGCCTTACAGAAGAACAAGAAGTCTTGGACAGATGGACAGAGTACTGCTCTGACCTTTACAACCATACACCAAATGGAGACCCATCAGTTCTAGCATGTCCCGAGAGCAGAGAAGAAGAAGAAATCCTCCCAATTCTCCGGGAAGAAGTTGAGGCAGCAGTGCAATCGCTGAAGAAAGGGAAGTCAGCGGGAGTGGACAACATACCAGCGGAACTGCTACAAGCAGGAGGAGAAGCGATGACTGATGCTCTCACCATTATCTGTAACAAGATCTGGCAGAGTGGGGAATGGCCTACACCATGGACCCAGTCGCTTGTCATCACTCTTCCCAAAAAAGGTAACCTTCAGGAGTGTGAAAATTACCGCACCATCAGCCTCATCAGCCATCCCAGCAAGGTCCTCCTGAAAATAATACTCAACAGGTTGAAACCACAAGCTGAACAAATCATAGCTGAAGAACAAGCAGGATTCATGGCAGGGCGAAGTACCACTGAACAGATTTTCAACCTCAGAATAATCTGTGAGAAATACCTACAGCACCAACAACATCTATATCATGTGTTCATAGACTTCAAGAAGGCATTTGACCGAGTCTGGCATGCAGCTCTATGGGCAACCATGAAAGTTTACAACATCAGCCCTAAAATTATAGAAGTCATCAAAAGCCTGTATGACAAGGCTACCAGTGCAGTCCTCCATAACAGCGTCATCGGGAACTGGTTCAGAACAACAATCGGTGTGCGTCAAGGATGCCTACTCTCTCCAACACTCTTCAACATCTTCCTAGAGCGCATCATGTCAGATGCTCTTGCAGATCACGAAGGCACAGTCAGCATAGGGGGCAGAGCAATCTCCAATCTTCGTTTTGCGGATGATATTGATGGATTGGCTGGAGAGGAACAAGAACTTGAACAGCTTGTACAGAGGCTTGACACCACCTCCAGAGCTTATGGAATGGAAATAAGTGCAGAGAAGACCAAAATGATGACCAACAACACCAATGGCATCAACACGGACATCAAAGTACAAGGCCAATCCCTCAACACAGTGCACAGCTTCAAATATTTAGGAGCCATTGTGTCAGACAATGGGTCTCGACAGGAAGTCCTCTCCAGGATCGCACAAACAACCGCTGCCCTGACAAGGTTGAAGCCCATTTGGAAAGACAGAACCATCAGTCTACATTCCAAAGTAAGACTGCTGCGCTCTCTGGTCATCTCCATCTTCCTATATGCTTGCGAAGCATGGACCCTCACAGCAGATCTCCAACGAAGAATACAAAGCATGGAGATGAGGTGCTACAGAAGACTTCTGTGCATTTCCTATACCCAACACATCACCAACATTGAAGTCCGACAGACCATCACACAAGCCATTGGACAACACGATGACCTGCTCACAGTGGTGAAGAAACGGAAACTCCGATGGTATGGCCACGTCACCAGATCATCAGGCCTTGCAAAGACCATTCTGCAAGGCACAGTGCAAGGAGGTAGAAGAAGGGGGAGACCGAAAAAGAGGTGGGAGGACAACATTCGAGAATGGACTGGTTTGACACTGAGCGAAGCCATGAGGGCTGCTGAGGACAGAGAAAGATGGAGTATGCTGGTTAAGCGATCATCTGTGGTGCCCCTACGACCTTCGGGTTATGGGACAGGATAGGATAGGATAGGATAATATAATATAATATAATATAATATAATATAATATAATATAATATAATATAATATAATATAATATAATATAATAAAATATAATATAATATAATATAATATAATATAATATAAATGCGGTCAGAATCGATTACATGAAAGTAAAAATGTGTGAACAGTTGAAAACGTCTTGGCATTTTCTTGCAATGACAATTCTGCATTTCTGAAGAGTAAGGTATTAGATTCCCTTAGGATAGGATCATAGGATGTTTTCATTTTTTGGCTGTCCTCGCTTGAAAACTTCACAATCTCCAACAACTCGCCATAATGTACCGTTGTGCAGTTGTAATTCGTCCGTCCTTTTACCCGCTTATAATGTGCTATGAACTGCTGCTTTGACCACACAGCGTGGAGTATCTTCATCCCATAAGCACTATTGAAAGGCAACAAGTCAGCTAGTCTCAGCCGCCATCCTGTCACCCTGTCGGTTGGAATGAATGAACATTGAACTTTAACGTCTACACCTAACATTGACGATATGGCAGGCGGGGATAAAACCATCCCATGGAACAAAGGGTACGGACCTAAATTAACGCTGAACCACCATAGCAATCATACTGCTAAAATGGACAGTAAAAAAGTGCCACTTTTACCATGAGATTCGAACCTGGGTCATCGGTGTGCCAGGCGAACGCTCTAC
Source organism: Oncomelania hupensis (assembly GCA_036898135.1). NCBI lineage: Eukaryota > Metazoa > Mollusca > Gastropoda > Littorinimorpha > Pomatiopsidae > Oncomelania > Oncomelania hupensis. The sequence goes on along the minus strand of CM072516.1, from coordinate 30,002,659 downwards.
CACTTGAGCTACGGCGGTTGGTTGGTTGTTTGATTACTGTCTTCTTATTCGAAATGATAAAATGCACACTCGTAGGTATGCACGCACGACATTAAATAATTTAAAAAAAAACTAGTCAAATAAACCGACCTACTGGAGAATCAATTAAAGCTTTAACTAATCTAACGCTCACATCAAAACTTGTATTATCAATAGAATTCCTAGTTTGTGAATCAGTTGGCCAAAAAAAATTCATTAAAAAAATTATATATATATATATATATATATATATATATATATATATATATATATATATATATATATATATATATATATATATATATATATATATATATATATATATTTTATGCTTCAAAGGTGCAGTTTTATTACATATGCAGTGGACATTTTTACATTATTTTGTTTTAATTGAGTTTAATATTATTCTATATGCCATGCTTAAAACTGATGTGGTAATTTCCACAAGGTTTATTATTACTCAGATTGATTTTAATTGCTTTTACACATTTCTTTTCTATCGAGTTTTGAATTTCTGTATAAGATAACGTATCATTATTGCCTGTGAGTTAACATTTAAAGCACCAAGTTTTGACGCACGATCAGCCCAATCATTATAAAGAAATCCTCAATGAAGAAAAACATAAATCTCTGTCTTATTGCTGCTCTGAAAAAACCATAACTCTTGTGTCTTGTTGCTGCTCTGTCGTTTAGATACACGCTCATGTCTGTGACTCTAGTCCACCCCAAAACTGTTTAAGAAAACCAACAACAACAACAACAACAGCAACAACAGAAGATGACAATACCCATGCACACTACCGTCAACATTTTGCATCCACATTCTCAAAGAGATTTTGATTTTCACCCACGCTTGAATGTAATAAACGTAAATCGTGTCGATGTGCAACGCACGTGTCAAACGCTCACAAAATGACGACAATTAGGAAAGATAGACGCACCCCTCCTCTTCCCCCCTTCCCCGCGCAAGAAGCGAGGAACAGCCCAGTAGTACAAGATCATCCAATATTTATGCCAAATATGTCCCCTGATAGCCACACCAATGGGGAGCTTGTACCATTTCCGTGCCTCGATTGGAACTATACATGGTTGAAAGCTAGACCGAATGAATACGGAAGTGTTACACACTGACCAAGCGAAACAGCACTGAGCGCAATACAGAGGAAAAAATGCGGTGATCCTAGATCCTCAGCATTGATTGTATTCGTTGTGTGATGGATGAATGTCCTTTTAACCTGGTCCTGAAAATTGTAATCTGGTGATTATAGTTAGGTCCCATATATGCGCAAGTGTCCGGGGACTATAATCTAATAAACGGATCCTCAGCAGCTACTTTCTGAAGTAGACTACAGTAGGCCTATGTAATGGAACTAGCAGAATGGATGAAATTTTTAACGTCTTTTCACATCGTTTAGACTTCACCTAATTTAAAATTTAAAAAATAGACTAAAACAATTAACACCGTTACACTGAATTTTAAAAAAATCAACAACAACATCAACAACAACAACAACAACAACAACAACAACAACAACAACAACGACTCACCCATTGTTACATTGTTTCAAATTCCTCCCACATCTGCACTGTCATTAGAGTTTCTACAGGAAGTCGACTTCTGTGAGAGTATATATTATCCATCAACAATCTCAAGATTTGAACCCAATTGATTTGATTCCCTTGCACGTCAGGCGTTCGTTCAAACACTGGACCACTCTGTTACCCCTTCTTCTCCCCCAGAACGTTCCCCACCCCCTATTGTCCTGAACAGACTTCTTCGACAAGAGTACCACTATCCAGACGAGTGTAAGTACTCTTGTGTCAATAGAATAATGGTTGTGCCTAGGATCCCGCTATGCTATTACCGATGTAAGCTGAACAGACGGTATCCCTATAAGGGTGGTAGTTAATCAGGTCTGTGACCTTTTCATTCCTAGACCGGCAAAACTTTATCTTGCGGGATCTTTTTCTCATGGTATAGCACACGCCACTGCATCAGCTACATGGCGGATGTGGAAATTTTCAGGACATTTATGTTGAAGAAGGTGGTCAGAGGAACGTCGAAAATAACGATTGACCACTCCAATACCATTGAAAGAAACAACACCAAACTACTGTAGTTGATCAAGTCCAAATTCCTGGTTGTCTAACATTCACAGATATAGATAGTCTCCTTCATGCAGTTTTTCTAAATTTTCTAAATGAAATGAAATGTGATGCATCCCTTCAATATGAAGTCAGTAAGACAATTCATAATTAAAGATTAAAATAAACTTTCAGTTCAAAGGTCATTCCTTCAAATTTTTATTCATCTTAAAACTTCACTTGAAATGAAATACACAATTCATTCATCATCATCATCATCATCATCATCATCATCATCATCATCATCATCATCATCATCATCATCATCATCATTATCATCATAATCATCATCATCATCATCCTCATCGTCTTTCTTCTTCTTCTTCTACTTCTTCTTCTTCTTCTTCTTCTTCTTCTCCTCATTCTTCTTTAAGGCGAATGTGGAAAGGGTCAAGCTTGCTGATTTTTAACGGTGATATATACTTCACGCAGTTACCCAACGGAGATAAAACTTAATGCATTAGCACTTGCAGTCTCAGTCCTTATAGCAAGTTTCACAACTAAGAGAACCCCAGACCTAGATATGTTGGACTTTCAACAAGCTTTCTGCGTAAGCGAGATGTCATTTTACTAAGATCGTCTTCACCGTCTCAAACTAAAAGTTAACTCAGTGTTAACAGGTGCAAACTCAAAAGAAATAAAAATCAAATAAAATGATTATGGAAGAAGTCAACGGTATCAGGCCTACGCATACTATATGATACGGCACCTCAAACGGAAGCAGAAAAGAGGCATAGCTCTCCAGTATCATAACCACAGGTGATCGCGTGTCCAGATACAAGCGCCTGTGATTATAACACTCCTCGATGCTACGAAACTCCAGCCTAATCTGTACACATATTTCACGGTTCTCAAGTCTCTCTAAGGATTTGCAGGCTTCTAAAAAAAGTGCTGCTTTGTATTTTAAAAAAAGAGCAAAATCGATTTCTTCTTCTAGAAACCAGAGAAGAAAAAGGGGCAGAATACTTTGCTTACATTCTACGTTAAGTCTGTACATCGCACGTCCTCTGCTTTTTAATGTTTTCTCGCCTTTTTCACAAAAAAGACTTGCTGTAACTTTTACAGCAAATGGTATAAACACCTTTCTTGAATTCTTATTTCATCAGAAGAATCTAACTAGTGCACCTTGACCTTTTCGAAGGTGTAACTCTATACTTTTTTTTTCTGTTGTAAAGTTAAAAATGGCATCTTTGAAAGGGTTGAATAATGCACAAGAATTATAATGTCGACATTCCGTTATTAGTGTTCGAAAGCAAAAAAAAGTCAAGTTTCACCGAATTTGATCAAATATTAAAAAGCTGTAACTTAGATTTCCAAATCTTAGAATCCGGTGAGGTGACCTCTACTTCCTGAATGCCGAGTTTAAATTGTAAGCCTATTCACACTTTTCTGCTATCCTATGCACCAACGGGAATCCCCTCAATGAAACATACTTCCGGTTTCTTTCTCCGCGTGTTTTAGTGAGTTATTTCCAAATATTCAAGAATAATAACAAGTGTCACTGGCCACCAGTATCGTACCCTCACATATTTTTTTTTTTTGCTGCAGTTTATTATCCTTTTCTATCGCCAGTGGCACGCCTAAACCCTACCTACCTAACATTATTTGTGAATTTTTGAAAAATATTCGGAAAAACATAACGCCCAGATGCTGGCTCGAACCCACACCTGTCAGGCGACATTGGTTTCTGGCTTGTGGTCAAGGCAAGTTAGTCCCGCCTTAGCCCACTTGGCCACAACGCTCGCCTAACATAGTCAACTACTTCGTGTTTTGTGAAGGTTGCGACGGCGAAGCTATGGAAAACTACAAGAGTCTTCAGGTCCTGTTTCACTTTCTGTCGATGATCGACGCACCTCCGAAGTCGCCACAAATACAAGCCTCTACAATTGTTTTTTACATCCTTTCACTGAGCATGTACTTCCTCCACCGTTTTTATACTTATCCCACTCGTTTTCTGGCTCTAACAATCGTCGTTTTCGGCAATTTGCCATATTTAAAAGTCACGCATCAAGCTTTGATAAAAGCAAAACAAGCCAGACCGGAACTTGGTTTCATTCTAACCTCGTTTTAATTTATAATGGCGATACCCACGAGTTTTTATGAGAGGTGCCGGAAAGTTGTGAATTGAAACGAAAACTGGTTTCATAGATCTTCCGGGTTGAAGCGTGAGTCTCCCCGATACATCTTCTCCTTCTTCAAATTAAATTTTCACACATAATCGTTGTTGATAGGGAGACAGCATCCTTTCGATATGGCATATTATTCCACATTCCGTTTAATAATGTAATACAATATCTCCCTACTGTTACAATCCAGAATTCCAGTCCTAGTGAGACTCCTCATCCTCTTCCCCCTTCTTTATTTTCCGTCCTTCTCCTCCTTCTCATTCTAGTTAGTTGTCTATTTCTTTCTTTCTTTCTTTCTTTCTTTCTTTCTTTCTTTCTTTCTTTCTCCTCCTCCTGTTTCTTATTCGTATTTTTTAAAAATGGAATATTGACTGTAAGTAAAGAAATACGCAAACAAATAAAGACAGACAAACACACACACACACACACACACACACACACACACACACACACCCTCACATACTTGCAATACATCATAAATGGGTTCATTTAAGAATGTAGGAATCGGAAAGTCATTTTTTGATAGAAAAGGGTTAGGGCAAGGGTTAGTTGCAGCGCTGCAACTAGCCCTTACCCTAACCCTTCTCTAGAAAGTTGACCTATTTCGTCTCTAACAGGCGACGAAATAGGTCGAATTTTGCTTCAAATTTTTCCAAAAATTCACTGTATTTTCTCCGTCCCGGATAGTGCACTCCTATGTACTTAAAACACTCTTATGCACTACAACTGCACTCCCATGCACTAAAAGAGCACTCCCGCGCACTTAGAAAAAAGTGGGTTCCTGGAAAAAAGTGGGTTCCAAGCAAATAAACCCATTTGTTACTAGAAAAGACAAGGTCTGGTACCCATTTGTGCGTTTTTGTGCGTTCACACACACCCACACATCCCCTCTCTCCACACACATGCATACACCCACACAAAACGCGCGCGCGCAGTTACACGTGTTTATGAATAGTCATTACATTACATGATTATTGCTTTAGGTCCAGCGGACTCTTCCAAGCCAAAACAGGACCGATTCAGCCTCGATGCTTGAATCTTAATTATGTGTAACTCGAATTCGTTTACACGCTAATGCTCTTTTCGTGCATGGAAGTGCAGTTGTAGCGCACGAGAGTGTTTTAAGTACAATGGAGTGCTCTATCCGGGACGGAGAAAATCCAGCCATTTTTCGAGCAAATTTCGAAAACAAATCAACCTATTTCGTTCCCTATAGGAGACAAACTAGGTCAACTTTTTAGACGGAAAGAGGCAATTTTGCATCCGATTCTTTTTTAGATGAATTTTGCGCTCTTTTCGTAAAAAAACACAAAACCACACCACTTTCCGATTCCTACATTCTTAATAAACCCAGTTCTGATGTATTGCAAATCTCTCTCTCTCTCTCTCTCTCTCTCTCTCTCTCTCTCTCTCTCTCTCTCTCTCTCTCTCTCTCTCTCTCTCACTCTGAGCGCGCGCTATTGGTTATGTGTTTGTAATTTCCTGAATGTCTAAAATCATCAAAAAAAATGAATAGACTTTAAATAAAAGAACTGAACTGAACTGATATAGTTTCTTTTCAATCCAGTAAAGCTTAGAACATTCCAGAATAGTGCATTAACACCCAATCAAAATAAAACTCATCACCGGAACTACGCACTATCTTACGTGATAGAGCATTCCTCGGTTTAGACTTCGATCGATAATAAACAAGTAATTCCAGAAAATTCTCAACAATCGACCGACGACCATTATTAACATTATACAAAGCTTCTATTAGCAATCGCGATTTTTCTAAACTGATGAATGTTCTATCACGTAAAACAGTGCAGTCCTTCTTCTTCACGACTACGACGGGGAATGCGTAGGGTGAACTGGACTCCCTAATGATGTCCTTCATCAGCATCTCATCGATATTATCAAGGATTCGCGGACCTTGAAAGGGATCGGAAAGGGTTTGGATCGAAGTAACGTGGACTTGTTCGACCAAAGTCGTAGAACCTGGGACAACACTAAAATTATGGGGAAACTCACCCACAAGGTCCTTGAGCACCATCTATCGACCCTCCGTCAGGCTTGGACCTAGCTTAGCGTCATCGATGCCTTGTTGGTTGTGGGAGTCTCCAAGTTCCAACAGTTCCTCGCTGTCAAAGCTGTCGTTAATCTCATGTGCTGTTGCTGCGTGTACCGTCTCTGGTGGCTATTCCATGTACAGCTTAAGGAGATTAGCGTGGTATATCTTGGAATTCTGGTCGATTTTCACCTTGCAGTCGTTGATTCTCACAACAGTCTCCACTTTGTATAAGCTTTTCCATTGCATCAACAACTTATTTTGATCGGTAGGTAGCAGCATCAGCACTTTGTTACAAGGTTTGAATTTCCGGTTTACAGCTCTACGAACGTAGAAGGGTTTCCACAGTGCTGGGACTTCTTTAGGTTTTATCTGGCTATCTCGAGAGTCTGCTCCAGCTTCTCCCGTAATTCAAACACGTACTGGTAGCTGTTCTTTACATCTTTCGTACACAGTTCTTTCATGATGTTCATCGGCCCTCGGATGGTTCTTTCGTACAACAGCTCGAACGGATAAAAGCCGGTAGAGCTCTGCGTTATTTCTCTGTAGGCGAACAGTAAGGCGTTGATATAGCGATGCCATTGTCTTGGCTGCTTGCTGCACAGTTTCTTCAAGGTGTACTTTAGCGTAGCATTAAACCTCTCGAAGAGCCCGTTGCACATTTGATGGTAGTCAAATGCCGGATGCTCATCAGTCTGTTGTTGACCTCCTTCAACTAGTCGGAGAAAAATTGTGTCCCGAGATCTGTCAGAATTTTTTCGAGTACTCCAAGTCTGCTGAACATTCCATCAGCGCCTCTGCCACGGTTTCAGTGTCAATCTTCTTTAGAGGCACTGCTTCTGGGTATCGCGTCGCATAGTCTACTAACGTCAGTATCCACCGGTGACCTTCTTTACTCGGAGGTTTTATTTCGCCGATTAAATCCAAGGCCACCCTCTTGAAAGGTCGGTCGATCAGGGGCATCCTCTGCATTGGCACTCTAGGGAGCCTTCTTCGAGGTATGGTCTTCTGGCAAATGTCACATGATCGGCAGAAACATCTGACGTTGGCATGAAGTCATGGCCAGTAGAACGCTGCCTGGATTCTGTCCGACGTCTTTTTGATGACTAGATGATTTCCAATGATGGAGTCATGAGCTACTTCCATCACTTGGTGCCTTAGTGGAAACGGTACCAAGACTTAACGTAGCGGTTTCTCTGCGTTGACCCTCGGGTGCTGAAGATTCTGTACAGAATCTTGGCCTTCACTTCGAAATAGACCGTGCCACTGCCTTTGGTCACGTGGTCCTAGCGGTTCCTGTACTTGTGTAAAGTACTATCAGCTTCCTGGAGCTGGATTAGCTTATCTCTGTTTACGATGGCAGCTTTGGCGCTGTCGGCGACCTTCAGTGGCGTAGACGTCATGTCTCTATTGGCCTGGGCCTTGGTAGTGACAGCACCGACGTTCTCTGGTCGGCAGGGTTGAGCCGGAGTGGCCACATTATACCGTAGCAGCTCTGTAATGTCTCCATCGGGAAATGGAAATGGATCCTCCTCCCCATTCTCAACGTATTGAGTTGAGGCAAGACTCCACTCTGGATCGGGGTCTTCGGGTCGTCTCGCGCCGTCGATATTCACGATCATCATATCGTACAGCGGCTTCCTCATGCAAACTGCTTCTACCTCGCCATTGTAGAAAGGGTGCTGATTTGAATCTTCGCAACTGGCGTTTTTACACATTTGCTGTCGGCCATAAGTGTCCATTTTGAATAGCCAGTTAACTGTTCTTTAGCGATTAGATCTTTGACGATCACCCCACTGCAGCCTGAGTCTCTTAGGACAGTCACTTCATGCTTTTCGTCCCTTGGAAACAGGCATGTTATGGATGGCAATAGCTGCGGATTTTCCGTTGGCAAAGAGAAGTTGGCCATCGGCAGGCACTCTTGAAAATTGGCAGGAGTAGCTGTGTGCTCCGTCTCACTCGGAAGAATGACGCTCCCGCCGCACACTTGATGGTCATGGCTACTGGTTTGCCGTTCTTTGAAGAAAGACATCCGTCGGCTGCCCGGCGCTGCATTGTCCGTACTGCTCTGCTTTGTTTTGAGGACCGTTAGCAGCTCTGTGGTCTGTGGCGTTGCAGGTGAAACAGTTTCTTGATTGCCGTTCCTGGGAAGGTGGCGTGGAGTTCGTCTTTCCCTGGCTCGTCTGGACCCCTGGTTCTGGTTCGCATAGTTTCCAGTCTTCTGAAAGTGTTTAGTCGCCTTTGGTGGCTCCAAAGTCTTCCCTGGAGCGATGAGATATCTTTCAGCAGAATCAGCAACATCTTTCAACGTCTGCATCTCTTGTATTTCTAAATGGGTCGCCAGGTCCTCATGGCAGGCATTAAGGAATCGCTCCTTCACGATCAGGCCACGCAGACCATCGTAAGTCTCCCTTTGGCCTGATAATTCCACCCTCTGTGTAGGTATGACGACAGGCGCTCCTCAAACGGCTTTGGCGTCTCGTCTGACAGAGGCCGGCATTCACGTAAGCGTTTACGGTAGCACTTCTCTGTAAAGCGGTAGCACTGCAATTGGGGCCTCTTTCAAGACGTCGTAGTTTTCGGCCTCAGTGTTCGGCAGTCTGGTGTAGACGTCGAGCGCTGGCCCCGTCAGGAGTGCACTGAGTCGAATCGCCCAGTCTTGCCGCTGCCATTTAGCGCTTCCAGCGAACCTTTCGAACCTCGCCAGGTAAATGTCGATCTGGCCTTTCCCGTTGACGAACGCTGGCTATTTTGGAGCCTTGTGGTCGCTGATAACGTGTCGCGCGTTTTGCTCCTGTTGGATGCGTGCCACTTCCAACTCGAACCGACTCTCAGCTTCCCGTTCTCCTCGCTGTTCTTCTCTTTCTCGACAAGCTTCGTTTCGTTTCGTTAGTTACATTAGAGTTCCCGGACACTTGCGCCTATAGGGTACGGAGATACAACAGCATGATAAAAGTTCAGGACCACAATGTAAAAAATACTAGGTAAAAACCCAGCATTAATGCTCCAACATAATAACATTCGTTGCATACAATTATTATAAACCAAATAAATATTAACATAGTTCAAATCCGAGCATTACGCTCGCAGGTTAGGCAAGTAACCCAGTACTAATAACCTTAAGACGACAATGACATATTGATCCTCCACACGGGGAGCTGTCATAACTAAAAATGCCGCCTAAAATAGGTCAAAGCACGTCGTAAAACGTTAAAAAAAAATTAAGTATGATAATCTTAACCTTTCCAAACCCTCATACCGAGCAGGAGGAATTTTATCAGATAAATCGAGGGAATATGAGGTGGGATTACAACTCCAGACCATCCAATCCCACACAGATATTAAAAATGTCCAGTTAAAGGGTTATCCGTGTATTTACATTAGATAAATGTATAACTACAAATAAAATTGTAGATCCCAGTATTTAATTGAAAGATTTTTAATATTATATTAAATGTAAAACTTTACACTCAACATTTAATTAGCTCGTTTCAAAAGTTTTAAAACCAATACCCACACAAAGCGAGCGTTATACTTTCTAATCAATAAAAGGAGGTAACAGATTTTTTTAGAAGTACAATTCCATGTATAATAATCTTAAACCTTTCCAAGCCCTCATACCGGGTAGGAGGAGTTTTAAATGATAAAACGAGGGAATAGGAGGTGGGGTTACAACTCCAGACCACCCAATCCTATACATATATTAAAATGTCCAGTTAAAAATGATCAGTGTATTTCCTATCCTATCCTGTCCCATAACCCGAAGGTCGTACACTAATTAAATGTATAACTACAAATAAAATAGTAGATGCCATTAAATTAATTAAAAGATTTTAAAATTATATTAAATGTAAAACTTAACACCTTCACATTTAATTAGGTCATTTCAAGATTTTTAAAACCAATTCCCACACAAGCGTTTCTAATCAATAAAAGAAGTTTTTTTTTTTACAGGCGACACAGCAGTCCACAAGATGGGACCATCCCTCGGCATGAGAGACCTATAGGATCCGTCCGGTTCCCTCATGTGATCCATATATCACCAGTAGTACTCAGGGCATGCGTTGTTATGTCATATTCGGCAACTCTGGCCATTCAATAATGCAGTTTAGGCAATTATAGCCATCCAGCAGAACAAATTCGGCAATTAAAGCCATATAGCAGTATTGCTTCGGCAGTTATAGCCATTCTGCAGTAAGTACCAATCAGCATAATAGTGCCAGAGTTACTATTGAGGGGACTAAAGAAGAAGAGAGACATCAAAAAATCAAGAAAAGGCCAGCCACCCGAATCAGCAGTCCCATCCCCATCTTGTCCATCAGTTACCGTAGGCTCCCCCCCCCCCCCTCTAGCCCGGCCGCACTCCACCCTTCAAGCATCAATCCACGCAACGAGCCGAAGCATGGCTCCAAGCGAGAACATTCGTTTAGACAATGTGCAAAACTGGGAAGTACATCGCACACACATTTTGCATATTCCATCTACAACGCCAATATCCTGACTGTAAGCGCAGCACCAGTTGTTTTAGATGCAGTGGCAAATCAGCATGCAGGGAGAATGGCCTAACCGTCGGGGGAGTGAAGTAGTGCCCACGGCCTATGCTCCATTCAGCATACTCTTTTGTCCAATTCTTCCATACAATACTATGTAGAAGACCAGAGGCCTCCGTGACAGAAGGGCCAATACGGAGGGAAGTAATCGCACCACCAGCTGAACTGAACTGAACTGGGAAAGAACACAATACATCGTCACGGGCACCTCGGCATCCCACAGCACTGTGGCATATTGTAAAATTTCAAAGACCAAAGATGGTCTCGACGGAGAGTTTCCCCTCTCGAGGGACTTGAGAGCAAAGAGCGATTGATTGATTGATTGATTGTTGCTTTAGGTCCAGCGGACTCTTCCGAGCCAAATCAGGACCGGACAACCCCCGATCCGCATAAAAGATCTGCCGAAACAACCCTAGTTGGAAAATTGAATGCCCTCCACCGGCCAGTCACTTCACAATAAAGACATCCCACGCAGGGGACGGCTGAGGCTTTACCCCAACTAATCAAACCCCCGGTTACAAAAACAAAATAGAATACAAACATCATTATAAATTATCAACAAAACACATACATATAAAATGTCTACATTGCTAAATAATAACATCATAGGAAGCCCTAGTGACCACCCAGCAGAAAGCGTCCAACATTCCCAAGCTGATCCAACAGACCTCATACACAAACAAGGAGTCTTGTCCAGGAAGAGTTTTCAAGAAAAAAGGTAGGTCACTGATCTAGCGAAGAAGAAGATACTATAGCAGATTGATAGGACAGAGCAGGAATGAGAAAGAGCAAATGAGAACGACAGCGACAGTGGGAATTTAAAGCACTAAATTTCCAGAAAGTGGGGGTACTATTTATACTGAAACCCACGGCACTCCAACGGGGGTACTGTTGCCGCAGTGAATCGGTCATGCCTATAAAGGAAAGACAGGTTTTCAACTGGGGCTTTCACTTTTCCCTGTATAGGTTAGAACAATCTACAGTGGCAAGATTGCTCATGACCCCAAGGGGTAGCAAAGAGCGAATCCGAGGCCAGTGTAATATGGGTACCAGGAGGCAACCCGGCCTCAGACAGGGGAAAGAGTGCCTGGCAAATGGCCAGGGGCTCCACAGTCAGTGGCACCGAGTTAGGCGGCGCACAGAAGAACCAGTCGCCAACACCTACAATTGGAAATCAACAGCCCGCCGCTCTGTCCTCCAGAACAGACCCATCTGTGAAGACAATGAGAGAACCACCTATATAATGCAAGCGCTCACGAGCCATATGTGGAGGGGCCGGGTAGCTCAGTTGGTAAGAGCGTCTTGCTAGTAACCGAAAGGTCGCTGGTTCGAATCCCGGATTGGTCAACGTGTGATCATATTATTTTCCCCTTTACCAACAACTGGCCCGCTGGTGTCAGTATAAATCGGTCCAGTAGTCACCTATATGCGAAAGTGTCGTGTGACTATAATCTACAAACAACAACAACAACAACAACAGCCATATGTGTGAGTAGAGGCAAGTCTGCTCCCCTAGTGCAACCCTCAAAAGCAAGCGACATCGCTCCAAGGGGATCCTCCCATGGCGGCCGACCCTCCGAAGTTGCTGTTCAAAATGTCGATTGGGGCCAACCGCTCTCGTGATCAACGGCTCTACTTGAAAAGCAAGGTAATAGTAGATTATAGTCACACGACACCGGAGCGTATAGGCGACTACTGGTCACATTATTCTGACACCAGCGAACCAGTTGATGGTAAGGGTAAAATAATATGGTCACACGTTGGCCAATCCGGGATTCGAACCAGGTACCTTTCGGTTACCAGTAAGCCGCTCTACCAACTGAGCTACCCGGCCCCACTTACTTGACAAGCAAACAGTGCATAATCAGGGATGTTGCTAGGAAATTTTTTCTTCGGCGATTTGGCCGAAACAGCCGTGAAACTTTCGGCTTTTTACAGAAAGTTTCGGCTCTCTCTTCCAAAGCAGTCTCACAAGTTTTTGTTTTTTTACTAGATTCACTACGTTAACGTGCACCCTTCACCTCCATATATTAAAGGTGTTCTGTGGATGCATTTCTTTGTAATAAAACATGATTTTCAGAGTAGAATAAGAACATTGAAAAGAAATTTTATTTTCTTAAATTTTTAGACACACAAAAACAATAAAAAGTTTAGACTGTCCCTTGACAGACCACAATACTGTCAGAGTTTCTGTTTGGCCTACAGCTTTATGGGTTTAGCCTGACGCCAGGCAGCCAAAGCTCTATTCAGGTCAATGCTGCGCCCGTACAGTTTCACCCTCATCAGCATGTCCTGATTTTCAGCAGTGAGTCTGTTCCTGAGGGCTGTCAGTACCAGGTTCTGTGCTGAAGACCTTCGTTCGCATCCAGGAGTGTGGACAGGACTGGTCAGTGCAGGATGCCCAAGCTTCAGCATGTTCGGAAAGTCTTCTAAATTGAACTTCCCATTCAGGTGCCAGAGCTCAAGCATGTTATCCCAGATACGTGTTCATTCAAGGCAGAAGCTTTGAAATTTGTGCTGCCTTGTGTAAATGCATTCCGGCAACCTCCCGATATACATATCTGGCAGAACATAGCTCCATCCTTGTAAATGACCCAGGGGTGAGAAAGCTTCCATTTTTTCTGGAACTTTAATAACTACTTGCCTTGTTTGGTACTGGTAGACTATTTCACTTCAGTGCCAGTGGTGGAGAAAACAACAGCTACAGATTCACCACTCTGCGCATTTGCCGAAGTGGAAGGCCCGTCACTGTCGGTGGTGCCAGTGGATTTGTCAGGCTGTACTTCTTTTTTGCCAAACGACAGTATACTTTGTCCGGCCAACAATTTCGATTTATTTTTCGGAGGCTTTTTTTGAAAATGATTTTCAAGCACTGCCTAAAGCCTGTATGAGAAAGTGACGTTTTATGTATGTGTATCAGTTTATAGTCCCCTCTCTTCCCGATAAGGATTTTCAGAGAGGAGACTTAATTAATTAATTAACGTTTTATTTCGTACGTTACTGGCTTTATTGACGTCAATTTTATCATGGACGACATCGGGCTATGACCAATACGGGTCTGTTCGCTGAGTGCAACCTTTTCAGGAAAACAGAATTTAAGTAATTATCGAATCCTCACCTAAACTGCAAGCGTACAGCACCGGAATATCGCAAAAATGGACAAACCCGAGCCGATTCACTCGTGAAAACTTCGGCTCGGCGAGCCGACATGACGGACAGTTTATCGGCTTTTTTATAAAAATTTCGGCTAAAAGCCGAAGATCCGACCCAAACGACATCCCTGCATAATAGTCTCTTTCCCATCAGAATGACGCAATAACACCCAATCAAAATAAAACTCGTCACCGGAACTATGCAGTCTTACGTCATAGAACATTCATCGGTTTAGAAGAATCGCTTAGCTATTACGAGACAGATTTGGAAACTTCGATCATAATAAACAAGCATCCATGCTTTGCAAAATAACACGATCGGAAGTATCGTACGCGTCTCAACCGTTACACGCGCACGCACGCAGGCAAACTAGTGACAGCATAAACAAACATAGAAAATTGCAAGCCAGTTATTATAAGACATTATTTGAGAATCATGACAAATTTCGCTGGAGGACAGACAATTTAAAATTGATGTCAATATTATTTTAAGGTAAATGTGGCTCAGGAAAGCTTCTTTAAATTAGAAAAAGAAGAAGAAGAAGAAGAAGAAGAACAACAACAACAACAACAACAACAACAGCAACAACAACAACAACAACAACAACAACAACAACAACAACAACAAGATGATGATGATGATGATGATGATGATGATGATGATGATGATGATGATGATGATGATGATGATGATGATGATGATGATGATGATGAAGAAGAAGAAGAAGAAGAAGAAGAAGAAGAAGAAGAAGAAGAAGAAGAAGAAGAAGACCTCGCGCAGAAGAAAGTAACAACAGGATGGCGCAACTTCGTCCCCTGAGGAAGACACAATCATCTAACTCCTCAACTTCGTGTTTCTGGGTCATATTCCAACCAAAATGTCTTCGCCAAAACTCTCATTCAGCTTTGGAATTTGTTTTCACATTGAACCTTTGAAGCCGATGAGCGTACTTAAAAACCCATGATTAAAAGAAGTATCACTCGTTGTTGCTATTTGTTTTTGTGGCTAATTCACTTTTTTTCCCAGTTCGGTCGAAGTTGTCGCTGTCGTAGCTAACTAATACTACTATAACTACTACTACTACTACTGCTACTATTACTGCTACTACTACCACTACTACTCCTCCTACTCCTGCTACTGCTATTCTTCTTCTGCTTCTTTGTGGTGGTCGTCATCTACTTCTTCAAATTTATATTATTTAAAAAAACAATCTTGCAAGGGTATCACTGCTTAAGCTCCTAAAGTGGGCCGACAGGCTGAAAGATTTCTTAGAAAGACGATGATTGGTTAAAGCTTACTTACTAAACGTCCCTTGCTCTCTCAGAAGTGTATAGGTTATAGCACGGCATTATATCATCTAATTCCGTTGTTATAGTGTAGAGCGTCTTGCTAGTAGCCGAAAGGTCGCTGTTCGAATCCCGGATTGGTCAACGTGTGATCCTATTATTTTCCCCTTTACCAACAACTGGCCCGCTGGTGTCAGTATAAATCGGTCCAGTAGTCACCTATATGCGAAAGTGTCGTGTGACTATAATCTACAAACAAACAAACAAACAAACATAGTGTTGCCTGTAGCAGAGAACGTTTGAGATTTTCTTCGCCTCTCCACCATTGGTTACAGCAGACTGCAGGTTTGCTTGAAGCACTAAGTCATCGCTATTCCCGTCCCGAACTGAAATAGGAGGGGAATCTTTTGGACGGCCTACTAGCGCCAAAAACAACAGTTACCATTATCACGAAATAATTGAAATTATCACGTGTTCTGTGTAATTTACAGAGATATCGGTAATCCGCAGTGTTAATTAATAATTATCAGTAGTTGCCACGCTTTCCTAGCGCCAAAACCTGATAATTACAATTATCAGGTGATATGTACAAATATCATGAGACAATTATAATTATAAAGAGATAATTACAATTATCAAAATATAATTACAATTATCAAAAGATAATTACAATTATCAAAAGATAATTACAATTATCACTGACAATTGTAAACATCTATTTAATACTGATGAGCATGCGCGGCCCACTGCGCGATGCGTATGC
This sequence comes from Oncomelania hupensis, assembly GCA_036898135.1. Classification (NCBI taxonomy): domain Eukaryota; kingdom Metazoa; phylum Mollusca; class Gastropoda; order Littorinimorpha; family Pomatiopsidae; genus Oncomelania; species Oncomelania hupensis. The sequence continues at coordinate 29,986,568 of CM072516.1, read as the reverse complement.
GCCGCAGTAGCACTGTTCCCAGCACGCCTGGGGTTTTGGCCCTAGTAAAGCGTGGCCAAAACTAAAAATTAGTAATTAACACTGTGAATTACCGGTATTTCTGTGTTACACAGAACACGTGTTAATTACAATTATCACTGATACATGTAAGTTTTACAGGTTTTGACGCTAGTAAGCCGCCTTACCAGAATTAAGCATGATCACGTAAAAATTATAATTATCAAGTGAAAATTTTAATTATTATGTGATATTTACAATGTTCAGTTTTGTCGCATTTCCAGGCCAGGCGGATTGATAGAGCCAAAACTGAAAATTATACATGATCACACGAACATATTTGTAAAATTTCAATGATAATTGTAATTATCTCTTGATAGTTGTCATTATCCCATGATAATTGTAATTATCCCATGATATTTGTAAATATCACCTGATAATTATTGTAATTATCAGGTTTTGGCGCTAGTAGGCCGCCATATAGTCTTCACGTCCAAATACAAGGGTCATAATCAGTCTCCTATACGCTATGTGTCCGGAGACGTTGATCTAACTACGTAACAAGGGTTATCACCCGGCGAAGTAGGTAGGCCTTACGACCAGCAGCAGAGAATGAGGAAGAGGCGACATAAGCTTCGGTCAGTCTCAGCTATGCAGAATGAGGAAGAGGCGACATAAGCTTCGGTCAGTCTCAGCTATGCAGTGTGAACAGAGTCAGCACAGCGTTCATCAGACGACGCGCTTTCTATTACAGTAACAGTTAGTCATCGTGTCTATAATTATAGCGCACATACCAACTCAAAGAGCTGCGCAAGCCGCCAGAGATGTCAATCTGTAGCATCAGGCGCACTGGCAAACTCCCCGGACAACTGAATCAACACGATCGACTTATTTAAGATGCGTGTGTATTAGCGCATTTCGCCACAAATGGGCATGCTCTTTACCATGCATCTGCGACGACACGGGTTGAAGTGAAGTACATTAATTATTGTTTAACAAAATTATTTCAAGGGAGGTAATAACAAGAGCGGTCCTGAAATTACCCAGCACTAAAGCAGAATCATTCATGTGGAATTTCTTTAACACTTTTTTGTTTATCATAACAGAAAGTCGACTCCTGTCAGACCAAAAAACAAAAAACCAAAAAAAAAAATCTCGTCGCCGTGTATCGAACCCAGATTTACTTGCACGCCAGGCCAATATACTAACCACTGAGCCACTGCGCAAACTCTGTGACGTAGGTCTGCGTGATTGTGTAACACTTACGCTCCGAGTCAATATAATTATACGCCGGCGACCATCATCATAGCCTGGGCTGGGCTGAAGGAGGGAAGGGAAAAACGTTATGAATTATAGATGTGGTTCTAGTAGACGGTGTTCTTGTCCTCAATCCTGGTCCTGTCTTCGCGCCTCTGTATCATGTGGCACGTCGTGACGTAGGTTTGCTCCGGAGGTCAAAGTGTACGCTTTACATCGATACAATTTCAAATGACGATTTCGGCGTAGCTCAGAACATTACATTATTAGTGCTTTAGGTCCAGCGGACTCCTCCGAGCCAAATCAGGACCGGACAACCCCTGATCCGCATAAAAAGATCTGCTGAAACAACCCTCGTGGTAAAACCGAAAGCTCTCCACCAGCCAATAAAGACAATAAAGACATCCCACGCAGGGGACGGCTGAGGCTTCACCCCAACTTATCATTACATTACATTACATTACATAATTGTTGCTTTAGGTCCAGCGGACTCTTCCGAGCCAAATCAGGACCGGACAACCCCCAATCCGCATAAAAGATCTGCTCAAACAACCCTAGTGGGAAAACTGAATGCCCTCCACCAGCCAGTCACTTTACAATAAAGACATCCCACGCAGGGGACGGCTGAGGCTTCACCCCAACTTATCGAACCCCTGTTTACAAAAACAAAATAGAATACAAACATCATTATAAATTATCAACAAAACACATACATATAAAATGCCTACATTGCTAAATAATAACATCATAGGAAGCCCTAGTGACCACCTGGCAAAATGCGTCCAATATTCCCAAGCTGATCCAACAGACCTCATACACAAATAAGGAGTCTTGTCCCGGAAGAGTTTTCAAGAAAAAAGGTAGGAGACTGGTCTAGCGAAGAAGACGATAGTATAGCAGATTGATAGAACAGAGCAGGAATGAGAAAGAGCAAATGAGAAAGACAGCGACAGTGGGAATTTAAAGCACTAAATTTCCAGAAAGTGGGGATACTATTTATACTGAAACCCCCGGCACCCCAACGGGGGAGGCGTAGCTCAGAAAGAGAGAAGAAGAAAAAGAAGACAAAGAAGAAGAGTACGCATTCCTTTGTCCCTGTAGTTATGTTTTAACCTATTACCTCCATTGCGCGAGTCTTCTCGGAAGTAAAGCCGAGTACCCCCAAGTTAGGGTTAGTTTGTAACAGGTAGCAAGCAAAAACTAGACTTCTAGAATACGTTCTAAAATAAAACAAAAACAAAATAAATTAAATTAAAGTAACGTTTACGGCGTACACTAATTTTCACCGTCGTACACACACACACACACACACACACACACACACACATACACACACGCATACACACACACAACGTAATTCCATCAACGCGTCACATGACTGTTTGTGACCCTGTGTCATGCATTATTCCTGAGACTTTGTCAAAACTCGCTGCGCACACCAAGTTTCGTGGGTGCCACCATTGTAATTTTGTGTGGGAGGTCCAGGCGTCCGCAACTCTCACACCGGCGTACAAGAAGAATGCCATGGAATATTCTAGAAATGATTTATTCTGGGGAGGGAATGGAGAAAGTAGGAGTGGAGAAAAAGAGAGAGAACTCAAGAGAGGGGGACGAGATGGAGTGAGAGAACGCTAATATGAAACTCGCTGAGAGAACGAGAGAGAGAGAGAGAGAGAGAGAGAGAGAGAGAGAGAGAGAGAGAGAGAGGGGAGAGAGAGAGAGAGAGAGAGAGAGAGAGAGAGAGAGGAAGGGGGGAGGGGGGGGCATTTAATTCCTACTTTTTTACCCTCTTATTTTATTATTTTATTTAAACGTTCTTATATAGCGCTTTACCAGCTCAAGAGCTGCTCAAGGCGCTGGCCGATACAGGATCTAACTCAAGCCGCCCGAAACGCCCACCCGCAGCCTTTGGGCGCATGGTCTGACGCCCGGACAACTGAGCACAATCCTGGGCAGCCAGGGATGGTGGAGAAGGACCTAAGTGCATGCTGGGTGTGTTCTTGTCACCGGCACTCACCCGTCTAGGACATGAGCGTCAGGATCTTTAAAGTCCGTTATGATGGAATGTATGCGACACAGTCTAGACCTCGGTTTATACTCTCATCCGAAGGAGTATGAAACTGGAGTAAAGTGTCTTTCCCAAAGACACAACACAATGTCCCGGCCTGGGCTCGAAACCCGGGACCTTCAGATCCGCAAGCCAAAGCTCTACCATTAGGCCACCGTGCCTCCCTCTTAACGTGAGCGCATCTAAACTGTGTATCTCGTACTATGTTTAAGTGTTGAAATATTCGTTAATTGAAAGAAGAAGAAAAAACTTAAAGTTGTTAAGTATCTGCATAGGAAATATTATAATCAAACTCGATCATGTCATTTTTTAAAATGATGCAACAACAGCGATCGTTGTGGCCAAATGGTCCATGGCGGGACTAAATTACCTTGTCCACAGGCCAGAAACCAATGGCGCCTGACAGGTGTTGGATCGATCCAGCATCTGGGCGTTATGTTTCTCCGAATATTATTTACTTTTGATTTGGGCAACGTCTCGGGGTTTTCTCCGGGTACTCCGGTTTGCTCCCCCAGCAAAATTTCAAAAACACAACTAATATTAATTTGGGTTTGGGCGCGTCACAGGCTGCGACTACGCCTTCCCCAGGAGAGGCGGCCCAGAATTTCCCAATTAAAAAGGGACAATAAAACCTTAGCAAAAAAATGTGTTTGAAACAGTAATGAACGACGGTTTGACCGAGAAACTCACTGAACAACCAACGAACTGCAGAATTATTGGCTATGATTCGAAGTACCCAAAAATAATCAAAATCGCTGTAACCGTTCTTTGAGATATAAGGCACAAAAACATCGTTTAGCGAAGATTTCCCCTCCCTCCTCCCTTCTGCCTCCTCCTTGTTCTCTCCCCTTTCTCCCAAGGGACTTTAACCTTTGAGGTAGATCAAATAGGATGGCATGGGAGGCTATCACTAACTCTGGTGGAGATGTTTCTACGAAGTTTGAACAGTGGTACTGGCCGGAGACATGGAGTCGGTACTGGGGACATGGAGTCGGTCACATCGTCAGTGAGTGTGTGCTGAGGAATTAAAACATCACAACAGCTTGCGCGTGTCTTTGTGTACCTGTGTCCGTGTCTGACAATGCCTAGGTGTGTGTATATGGATGCGATATAATGTCTACGACATCATGATCACGATCTTTTAATAATCGTTCTTCAAATCTTATGTGACCGACTCTTATTTTTTACGTGTTATTTGATATTGACTTATTTATATTGTCCAGAGTTTAAAAGATGTGATTGCATTTCTAATAACATTTTCTGTTTTTTTACATTTCCCATCATTTTGTTCTGCATTTTAAGTTTTATTACATTGTCAGTCTTATTAAGCTATTAGTACATTGTTTTAATGTGATATTGTGTGTGTTAGGTTTACTTCCAATTTCTTACTTTAAATTTTTATGAATTTTTTAAAATGTTATTTATTGATTGTATTCTACTTATTGTACTGTGCGTGTGACTGTGTCTGGTGCGCCTTGAGCAGACTATTGTTTGATAATGCGCATTATAAATAAAATTATTATTATTATTATTATTATTATTATTATTATTATTATTATTATTATTATTATTATTATTATTAGTGCAACGGACGAACATTTGCAGATCTAGAAGAAAAACATATAGATCTATCTGAAATACAAAAACCAACATTAAGGAACTGAGTTATACGAGGGGCGTGGACAGAGAAGAATGGTGATGAGGAATCATTGACAAAAGCTGTGTCCATGAAGGAGTCTCAAGAGTGGTATGGGGAGTGAATAGGGGTAGGGGTGGGAATAGGGTGGGGGGAGGGGGGAGAGGAGGAGAGGTGAATTGAAACTCTCGCCGAATCCGAGAAATTGAATTAGCACAAATTTACAAGGTGACAGAGGCTTGGCGAAAATAAACTTCACCTTCCCAAGTCGGAGTGCATGCTCCCTCCCCACTCAACTCCTCCCTACCCCCACCTCCTACCCACACCAACACGCACTCCCCTATGAAATAGCCACCACAATTCCCAACTACACCCGTCCATACCCATTATGTACCTTGTCAATCTCATCCTCTTTCCATCCTCCCCATTCCCCCGCCCCCACGCCACGCTTTCCGCCATTTGTATGTTTTTCGTCATTAGAATCGGAGAAGGTAGGTAATTACCTCTACTAGAACCAAGGTAGGTAAAACAGCGAGGGAAGTGAAATGGGCACCGTCCTCATGAGACTTTTCCTGAGAATAGGGTTAGTAGTACATACAAACGACTCTGCCCACTGTTGCGATGAAACATTTACTTTTTAAGGCGTAAGTTTTCCAGTGTTACCGCTATTTGTGATGGTGACTTCGAAGCGGTTGTCAACGCGCCGACTTACAAATCTAACCTCTTCACTCATTTTTCTATGACCTCAACGCGTGTGTGAACTGCCATGCGTCCAGATAGCTTACAACTTGATCACTGACCAGTGCCGACGGTACACAGTAAGTATACGGGTACTTAACGCCCAAACCGTGGTTTAATTATGTATTTATTCGCGGCAGCTGCCCTCCATCAACAACACCAAAAATAACATGCAACACGAGATGTCCTCGGGTGACACACGTTTCGCCTACTCCCACCCTCTCCCCTTCTCTTTCATGTTTTGTAATCGACTAATAAACGCATTTAATCAATCATACAAAATATATGCCTATTGGTTAGTTCCAATTCGAAGACAACATTGAAACAACGTTTCAGACCCAAATTTGAATACACGAGTCCGTCTATATCCGGTCCATTCTGAGCGGCTTGTTGCATTGGCAATAAAGAAAACGTTTCAATATAAAATTATTGTTAGTCGCTAAATGTAACCGACTTGAAAAAAACAAAGAGACAAGTAAACAAAAAATCAAAGGGTGATCAAAGATCATGATAATTGTGCATTGCTATTTTATCAAGGCAAGACAAGGCAAGGCAAGGCAAGAAAAACAAAAATAATGTTTATTCCAGTGCTCTGAGAATGCTATGATTGCACGACGTATTAGTGTAATGTTAGTGACCACTCTGATCATCATCATTATCATCGTCATCATCGTCTTCTTCTTCTTTTTCTTCCTTTAATGTCCGTCTGCTATACTCGACAATTACCGACATATTAGGGAGTATTTACTAGAAGGACTGCGCTGTGGGCATGAGGTTCTTCACTGGAGGCAAAAGTTTTTTTTTTAAAACAGGGAGAGAGAGAGAGAGAGAGAGAGAGAGAGAGAGAGAGAGAGAGAGAGAGAGAGAGAGAGAGAGAGAGAGAGAGAGAGAGAGAGAGGCCAAACGGAAATAAAATATAGCACCTAACTGAAATAAAATCGGCAACCACTGGATGTTGAGCATCATCATCACCACAGCCTTCACCATCATCACCACCACCATCAAACGACGATGTCGAATTTAAAAACAAAACTAATTTCGTTGCTCTGCGTTGCACAAGCTGATTTGCTGCACACCTCGTATCCAAGACTCGTCTAGTACTTCCAAAGAACTACTACTGTTCATAGGCAGACGTGTCTCGTCGACTCTCAGCTACGCTGTATGAAAGGTTCTGCTGACGCAACTGTCAGTACATACTATTATAATATTAGTATCTGCTTTGCCACTATATTGTACTAAAACCATCCATTATTTTATTGAATGCCTGTTACACTCCGTTTGATGTTGGTGTTTTCTATCAGTATTTGATTCAGCCCCAATGCTGAATTCCTGATAAGGTGTAACTCAGATTCGTGTATCCACGCAGCCTGCTCACTCAGCATACAAGACACGGAGTCGACGTATGAAGTTTTCCACTTTTATTCAGCACACATCAACAACTGCATACAATCGCTCAATCGCCTTTCCACTCTCAAATTTACTTTCCAACTTCACTATCAACAACTTCTCTACTTTTTTTTTTTTTTTTTAATCAGTTTATAGTCCCCTCTCTTCCCGAACTCTACTTTTTTACATACACGGGAACAAACGAGAATAATCCTACATAAAACACCACAACCAATCAAAATTAATTTCATCATCACGTGACTCACGTCATACAACCCCATTTGGAATGGAAGCTTCCATGGTAACCAACAGAACAATCCACACGCTTTGATCGATAGTAAACAACTAATTCCCGAAAATTCTCAAACAATATCGACCAACTAAAAACACTAACGTTACACAAAGCCTCTACTAATAACAACGCAAAATCAAATCAAAGATAAATACACTCTATTACTGCATGCGTTGCAAAATAAAAGAACAGATCTATCGCGCGCGTCACACACAAGCCTACCATTGCACGCGCTTCACACATAACATCGTGCGCATTTCATACGCACCATTCGCGTTTCAACGTAACAATGCCCTACTTGTGTGACGGTAGCAACACAACTACGAGTACATCCTGTCAGGAAATGAAAAAGTGAAAAAATAAAAAAATAATAAAACGCGAAGACGCTTGAGAAGATATAGACAACAAACAGAACATAAAAAACTACCTACTTTGCTACGGCATCATCTGTTATTGTCACGTAAAATAGAAAGTTAAGAAACTTGAGAACGCATCCATAATGGAAGGGGAAAAAAACCGGAAAAAAACAACTTAGTAGAAACCTACGTTGTTACGGCATCAACTTTTAATGTCACGAAAAATAGAAAGTTAAGAAACTTGAGAAGACATCCATGATGAAAAGAGCGATAGAGAAAAGCACAGGAAGTGGGCCGACAATTACACTGTAGGTTATCTAGGACAGGCTGCTTTAACTCTGACCTTTCATTTTCTCCACGCTTAGAAAAATCATTCTGATCAGCTCGGAGAGAGAGTGAGTGAGAAAGAGAGAGAGAGACAGAGAGAGAGAGAGAGAGAGAGAGAGAGAGGGGGGAAGTTGAACTGAAAAGGCAGAGAGGGAAAGAGGGAGAGAGGGATGGATGGAGGAAAGGAGAGAGAGAATGGAGGGAATGAGAGAGGGAAGGGGAGAGAGAGAGAGAGCGAGAGAGAGCGAGAGAGAGAGACAGAGAGAAATGTCACAAAGGGGAAGATTGCAGAGAGCAAGCAACCTTAAACAATGCATCATTTTTTTCAGTAGACGATTGAACGACTTTTTTTCTTCTCCATCTCACAAAACCTCTAGCTCTACGTATAGGCGGTAAGACACGCGGACTCACGTAATTACACTATTACCGGTCTAGTATTAAGACGCCCGTCCGAGTTTTCATGCAGGGCGATGCGCGTGGGCTTGAGATCGCAAGCTAATTCGCCTTATGGTTATTTGCATTTAATCTTTCATGTCTGGCGCTGGTTCAGCTCAAGCGCGGCTCGAAGCGCTGGCCGATACAGAATCTAGTACTCCAGCACCTTACATTACATTACATTATTATTGCTTTAGGTCCAGCGGACTCTTCCGAGCCAAATCAGGACTGGACAACCCCCGATCCGCATAAAAGATCTGCTGAAACAACCCTAGTGGTAAAAACGAATGCTCTCCACCAGCCAGTCACTTTACAATAAAGACATCCCACGCAGGGGACGGCTGGGGCTTCACCCCAACTTATTGAACCCCCGTTTACAAAAACAAAATAGAATACAAACATCATTATAAATTATCAACAAAACACATACATATAAAATGCCTACATTGCTAAATAATAACATCAAAGGAAGCCCTAGTGACCAACTGGCAGAAAGCGTCCAATATTCCCAAGCTGATCCAACAGACCTCATACACAAACAAAGAGTCTTGTCCCGGAAGAGTTTTCAAGAAAAAAGGTAGGAGACTGGTCTAGCGAAGAAGACGATAGTATAACAGATTGATAGAAAAGAGCAGGAATGAGAAAGAGTAAATGAGAAAGTTCAGTTCAGTTCAGTTCAGTGGGTAAATTAAAGTCCCGCGTCACACAAATGAGAAAGACAGCGACAGTGGGAATTTAAAGCACTAAATTTCCAGAAAGTGGGGATACTATTTATACTGAAACCCCGGCATCCCAACGGGGGTACTCCAGCACCGACCACAAGCCTGGGCAAACGGGGAAGAATGAAGGAGAAGGTACCCAGTGCTTGCTGTTGTGTAGTTCGTGAGGAAATAGGTACTGTAGGTACTTCTGCGCTTGGTAGATTGGCATTTATTCCTTCATTCATTCATTCAGTGAGTGTGGAATCATTACTCCTTCAGAAAACTCCCGGGTCGCACTGCGTGAATTCTTCAGGTTTTTTCTTTCCGATGAGAATATAAACTGAGGTCTAGCTGCTGTGCGCGCACGCATTCCATCGCAAGGACTTTAAAGATCCTGACGCTCATGTCCTAGACGGGTGAGTGCAGGCTGCACAAATACACCCAGCAAGCACTAGGTCCTTCTCCCCCATACCCGGTCACCTGGAATTGTGTTCAGTGGTCTGAGCGTCAGACTATGCGCTCAAAGGCCACGACAGTGATTTCTTTATGTGCTCAATATCGAATCGTCGAAATGTGGTTGAAACTGTTGTAGCTCTCGCACTGAAAGCACATCAGTAGCACACCGCCACACAGTACAAGGTGGAATAATAGAACCACGCTGCCATGTCCCCTTCTAAATATAAGCCTAAAACCGGGTCCTGCCCTGTCCTATCCTATCCCGTAACTCGAAGGTCGTTGGGGCACCACAGATGATCGTTTAACCAGCGTACTCCATCTTTTTCTGTCCTCAGCATCCCTCATGGCTTTGCTCAGTGTCAAGCCAGTCCATTCTCGAATGTTGTCCTTCCACTTCTTTTTTTGGTCTCCGTCTTCTTCTGCCTGCTTGCAGGATGGTCTTTGCAAAGGCCTGATGCACTGGTGACGTGACCATACCATCGGAGTTTCCCTTTCTTCATCACTGTGTGCATTTCATCGTGTTGTCCAATGGCTTGGGTGATGATGGTCTGTCGGACTTAGTTGTTGGTAATGTGCTGGGTATAGGAAATGCCCAGAAGTCTTCTGTAGCACCTCATCTCCATGCTTTGTATTCTTCGTTGTAGATCTGCTGTGAGGGTTGTGCATGAAACAATCGCCATGTTATTTGATGCATGAAGATCGTGTGTATGTTTTCTATGTAATGTGTTCAGCCAAACCAAATCTGGATTCGAATTTTTAAAGTATACCAAAATAAAAATGAAATTTACAATTAAAAGGAAAAATACATTTTGATACTACTACTAATACTATTACTATTTGATATGAAATTAAATAGTTTTTAAAATTAAATAATACAATGAAACGATATTAAATTAAATTTTTAAAAAGAGGTAGAGTCTCCACGTAATTAACGAATTATTTTTGTCGCTGTGCTGTCTGTTACTTGCTCTGTCTTGAAGCCAGGACGTGTCCATGCTTGCAGGAGAAAATACAGCGACAAACGTAATTTGTTAAGTGGAGACTGTAGCTATTTCCGTCCCCCGTTATTCGCTAGCTACCTTAAATAATTGATGAACAAGTCGAAACTTCGCTACACCACTTCAAACGAAAAGACAAGGACCCTTGGTAAACTATGCAAACACTTCAGTCATCCTTGTTCCACCCGGGCTTGTAAAACACCACAAACACCTGTCAACGATGACAAACGCAACCGAGAGGAGGAGGAGAAAGTAAGAAGTAGGCGGAGAGAGAAAGAAGACAGAGGTGGAAGAAGAAGCTTCTGGAACGTTGATGAAACAGGGTGTGACAATACAAAAAAAAGTCAACTGCATTTGGCCAGCACGACATGCGTCAGCGTTGAAGAGATTGCTCAACGCCATTCCTCATTCGATTGTTGAAACACGCACACTGGCCTTAAACCAAACTGTGAATGAAAGTTGTACGAGGACGGCATTGCAAGAAGACTGTCTATATTTAATGAAAATTGAATAATGTTCTTTTAAACGCATTTTGTCTCGCCTAAGATAGGCCTCAGTGACTCTTTTTTTTCTATCTCTGCTGCTCTCTTCTGCCTATCTGTCTGCTCGTCTTTGTCTGTCTGTCTCTGTCTGTCTCTCTCTTTCTCTCGCTCTCTCTCTCTCTCTCTCTCTCTCTCTCTCTCTCTCTCTCTCTCTCTCTCTCTCTCTCTCTCTCTCTCTCTCATAGCCTTGACTGTACCAACACTATGGTGCCTCTTGCCGGTGTTCCAGCAGAGAGGTGTGTGCAGCGTTGGAGCCTGTGTGTCAACTAAATAAAATAGTCTTTCTACAAGTTGTTTGGTGGGAGTCATGTCTCCACAGTTATTCTACCTTTTACAAACAGAAAAAAAAGAACATAACAAGAAGACGACGTGACACAGAAACAAGAAATCTTCAGAAGAAAAACACCGACTCAGAGAAGTAGAGCACAAGAATGGAGGAGAAAGCAAGAACAAGAAACTAAGAAGAAAGATCTAAGTGACCCTATGCCTACAATAAACGAAGATGATAAAGACCGCAGCAGAAACCGAGAAAATTATAGAAATCGACAACGGAGAGAGTAGGACTACGTATGAAATCAAGATCTATACAACAAGCGTTAACACTGACACTGTGTTGCCAGCATGTGCAGACCGAGAAATATTCAATACAACTTTAGACAGCGGCTTCTGTTTCACTGACTCGTTGATCGTCAGTGAGGAAGAAAACGTGGACACGTTCCTATGCACGGATGATTCTGAGCCAGAGCTCCGTTTTCACCTGTCTAATGACAGCACAGAAATTGGGTCACTCGCATGGCAGCTTCAGGCAGCAACGACGGCGGCGTCAACGACTTTAAAATCAAGGGATGACGAGCATATATTCCCCATCATGACAGCAACTACGTTAGCGATTCTACCTTAGAGAGCTTTGTGCATTATGTAAACCAAAACACACAACACGGACTAAACCTATTAGACACAGACAGAAACACACATTTTTTAAAAGCTGGCTGAATTTGTCTCCAACGACACTCTAGAACTGCTATGCGAGTCTGACGATTAATTCTTGATGTTTGGCGTCAATGAACTCTGGGAGGCGAAATCCTCACTTCCCAGTTCCACTTCTTCCTAAAAAAAAGGATCCGACCAATGACATCCGCTGGAGAGAAACACTGCTGATGTTGGCAAAGTGTTCCCCGATCACCAACGACGATCACCACATGAAACTGCGACGTGAGGCTTACTTCCATCTGGGATTGACCTTGAGTGACATCCGCAATTTCCTGAAAGACTGAATACATGTTGAAGTTGCTGGCCGTATTGAAAGACTAATTCTATTCGGAAAAAAATTGTTCTGTGAAATCGGTCGGACAGAAACGTTCGTTTCAAACGTTCCTCATTCTGAGTTATGCCAGTCGCGATGACGAGATGCGTTCGTTCGCGAATGATTATTTACATTTCATGCCTTTCGTTTCAAGTTTACGAACAATCATTGTAATTCCCAATCCCTGGCACACCCACATCCCTATCAAATGGGCTTAATGTTTTGTTGTTGTTTTTGTTTTCATTAAAACAATCTATCAATCTCTCTCTCTCTCTCTCTCTCTCTCTCTCTCTCTCTCTCTCTCTCTCTCTCTCTCTCTCTCTCTCTTCCAACATTATAGAAATGGCAAGGCAATAATATTCAAAACTATTAACTCCGAACTGAGCAAACAAGCAAAATCAATTTCTATTCCTAATTGCACTTCATACTTTTCCCCTTCTTCTTATTCCTTTTCGTGTTGTATTTGTTGTTGTTGCTGCTGCTGTTTTTGTTGGTGATCTTATTATTAGAAGAATCGATATTAAATTACATTTTTAAATTAAACACAATACAGAAACACTTCCATCAAATAGTATTGTTGCGTTATTATTGTTGTTGTTGTTGTCGTTGTCGTTGTTGTTGTTGTTGTTGTTGCTCTTCTTCTTCTTCTTCTTCTTCTTCTTCTTCTTCTTCTTCTTCTTCTTCTTCTTCTTCTTCTTCTTCTTCTTCTCCTCCTTCTCCTTCTCCTTCTCCTTTTTCTTTTTCTTTTTCTGTTTCTTCTTCTTCTTCTTCTTCTTCTCCTTCTTCTTCACCTTCTTCTTCTTTTTAACTGTATTATTATTATTAGTAGTAATATTATTTAATTACATTCTTAACTAGCCCTTAAATTAATTACATTACATAAATACATTAATCAAATAAATAGTGGCCTTATTGTTGTTGTCGAAGTTGGCAAACGTTTAATGTCCATTTTAAAAAAAATTAACAAAGAAAGAAGAACGAAGAAGGAAGGAAAGAAAGAATGAAAGCACGGAAGAAAGAACTAAAGAAAGGAAGGAATAAAAAAAAAGAAAAAAAGGAGAAAAGAAAGAAAGGAGAAAAGAAAGAAAAAAACCGAACGAAAGCAAGGTAGAAAGAAAGGGGAAAAGAAAGAAGGAAACGAAGGAGAAAAGAAAGAAAGATAAAACGAACGAATAAAAGAAAGAAAGAAACGAAGGAGAGAAGAAAGAAAGAACGAAAGAACAAAAGAAAAAGAAAAAGAAACGAGGGAAAAAAGAAAGAAGGAACGAACGAAATAAAGAGCTAAAGAAAGAAAGAAAGAAAGGCAAGACAAGAAAGAAATAAAAGTTCAATGAAAAAAGCAACAACAACAACAACAACAACAAAAGCAAACACACGTTATTGTCCAAGTATCCTGAATACGAGTAAGAGCGTTATTCCAGCCCTTCCAATTCATGTAACATCAAAAGTAACCTGTATCCAAGACAGGACCCCACATTGTTAGTATAGGCTATGTCAAGATAAATTATAGTACAGTCAGAGTATGAATTCAAGTCCTGCTATTTCACAATTCAGAGAGTGAAAAGTAACATTTCTGCTTCCCTGACAGAATAATCTTTTCAGGGCAAACTTCACCGACAAAACTAAAAAGCAGAATAATAAGATTTATCGAGCGAGCCCGTCTTTTCCGTTTAACTTAAATAGCAGTTGAAACAAAAGATGCTAGATCGCTCAGTGGATTACAAACATGGCTTGCAGGAAAGAAAGAACGGAGAAGAGAGAAAATAAAGAACACGATAAGAAAGAGCAAAGAAGAGACATATGAAAGAACTGAAAGAAGAAGAAAACAAAAATGAAAAAAAAAATAAAGTAGAGAGAGCCAAAGAAAGCAAATATTACACATTTTGATTTAAGACGCTTTCGCGCAGCACGGATTTTAAGGACTTTAAAAGTGTTAACTGCGCTGTCCGTCCGTATTATTTTGAAAACATTTGATTTTGAAAAAGGTCTTTTCATTTCTTTCGCAGATTTAATATGGCTTCCCCACAGCAACAAAGTTAAAAATAAAACAGAAAATTGCGTAGAACACTCAATTCATCTTATCGTTCTTAAAATACAGCGCTTTTCAGCTCAAGAGCTGCTCAAGGCGCTGGCCGATATAGGACTTAACTCGAGCCGCCTGAAGCGCCCTCTTGCTGTCAGAGGCGCATCGTTGGACTCCCAAGACAACTGAGCGAATTCCTGGGCGACCAGGACGGAAGACGGGAAGGAAAAGGACCAAGCACTTGCTTAATTTAAAACAACAACAACAACAACAACAACAACAACAACTAAAGAGTCAAAAACAACCATTTTTATTCACCTTAATATTGATAACACTACCATTCAACAATAAAATATAATTAATCCATCAATGAAATAATGATCCAAAACTCAATCCAGATTCAGTCAAGCGCCAACACGACAAGTGGTGGGCCGACCATCTAGCAAATTAAGGGCAGTTTTTTTTTAAAGGAAAATGTAAAGTATAGAAAGAACAAACCAATGTCAAGACAGGAAAGGAAAGAAAAGAAAAGAAAGGAAGAATAAAACAAAGAAAGAAAGACAACAACAAAAACAAACTGTACAGAATAGAAAAAGAAGGAATCGGAAGGGAGAAAGAAAGAAAGAAAGAAAGAAAGAAAGAAAGAAAGAAAGAAAGAAAGAAAGAAAATCAAAGAAAGACAGAAAATGAAACAGAGAGACAGGAAAACTCACAGGTAAATAAACAAGAAAACAGCCAAGCAACTGAGGAGTTTTAACAACAGCAACAGTAGCAGACCCACCACCAAGAACAACAACAAGAACTAGATAAAGACAAACCAAACAACAAAATCATCATCATCATCATCATCATCATCATCATCATCATCATCATCATCATCATCATCATCACATCCAACACCATCAGCATCAACAACAACGACGACGACGACACCACCACCAACAGCAACAACATAAACCACGGCAACATAATACACAGCAAACAAACACACAGACAACAAACAAACTAATCTTTAAAGAGCAACTAACCTCGAAAAGAGACTTTGGCGAGGCGATCGCCTCTCCCACGCAGGTTCTCCACATACTTCAGATGGAGTATGAGAGCCATGGTGGGTCTTGTGGCCTCAGCCCCTTTTTCAGATTCAGATAATCGCGCTCTGTCGTCAGCAGCGGGGGTTGAAATCCATGGTGAAAGTCTTAGCTTGGACTGCAGGCAGACTACAGTTGAATGATTGTTACACCAATTTTAATTTCATCAGATGGATGATTCCACTGACGATGATGATAATGATGAATTTTTGAGTCTGTTAACAGTTGAAAACACACAGGAAGATTCGCCAAAATAGTTCCAGGCTTTTTATAATTTATCTTTTCAAACTCTGAAGTTTAAAGTTTTGGCGTAAAAGCTAACGCAATTTGATTTGAGATGGCTAACAGTTCAAACACCGCATTGCTTCACAGTTCGAAATTTACACTTGGAGTTCTTGCAAATGTAGATTACTAACAAATAATTATGCAGTTTGAAAGCTGTCACCAAAATGTTGAGGTTTGTTCTCTTAAATGTTAATTATTAAAGAACAGCTAACAATTTTGGAGAAGGAAAAACAACTTTGTTTTGTAGCTTTTCCGAGAGTATGTCTATCTCAATGGGATACAGTAGCTGAAAAATGTGCAAAAATTCTAATATTGTATATACTTTCGTTTCAGTAAAGCTTGAATTCGCGATGATTAAAGTTGATCAAAGGGCAAAAAGGCATCTATCTACAACTTTTTTGTCTCTTGATACACAATTGTTTCAACTCAGGTAAATGAAGTGGTTTTTACGTCGTCTATACAAACCTGAAAATTTGGAAGAATTATACACCAGAACATCATTTACGTAAATTGATTGTTGTTTTTGTTTTTATTTTTTAAAAAGTTAACTGGAAAGAAATAATAATAATAATAATAATAATAATAATGATAATAATAATAATAATAATAATAATAATAATAATAATAATAATAATAATAATAATAATAATAATAATAATAATAATAATAAAGACAAAAGTAAACAGACGAAAAAAGAAAAATAATGAAAAAATGAATGAATGAAAAAGAATGAAAAAAAGAAACTAACAATTAAAAAAAGACAGAGAGAAAGAAACAAAAAAAATAAAATAAATAAAGTTAATTGGAATGAAATAAAAGAAGAACACAAATAACAACAAAATACGATACAAAGAAATAAATATCTTTTTTAATTAAACAAAGACTGAATAGACAGGGGGAAAATAAACATACACATAAACAAAACAAAACAAAATACAACAAAAAGAAAGAAAGAAAGAAAGAAAGAAAGAAAGAAAGAAATAAAAAAGAGAAAGAAAGAAAGAAGGAAGGAAAGAAGGAAGTAAAAATAAACGAATGTAAAGAAACTGCTATTGAAACAGAATACGAAATTAACCGATTAATGTAAAGGACATCAGCTGTAAAACCGTGGACGTCTATTTCACAGGCAACAACAGAACTTCGAAAGCCGATGTTATTCTTTCAATTTGCTTTCGAGCCTTGTTAACAGGCGAGCGTTGCACCGCGTGACGAACGCTGGATACGCTGCATTCGAATTTGATTCCAGAAAATGATGCTTGGATTTCACGTTTGTACATACAGATTCTGGTTACGTCTTCGCAAGTTAGATGAGCTCCATCACGCAGTGCGAAGCGACAAGCTATTATAGGATACTCAGTATACGATAAAAGCGGAGATTAGCGAAGTACATTCGACCCGTTGTGAGGACCCCAGTACATTGTTTCACGCAAATGCACTGCCATGTACAAGAGTTGCCAGTCATGTTCAATACGGAGTGACTTTTCAACCACCTTCGTACTGATAGTGAACGCAGAAGTAATAGTTCAACCCTTTTATTACACTACAGCAACAGCGAAAGTTTGCAGAACGAAGATTTTAACTCTATGGTCACTCTTTTACTAAAATCACAACGACGTGTTCAGTACACATTTGTTGTTGTTTTTTCTTCTGACAGGCAGCAAAGGGTATAATTATACTTAGGCCTGTTCTCTCTCTGAAGCTGATCATACTTGTACAGGAAATCAAACATAAATAATTCTTATATGAATTTTTCACATTTAGAATTGTGATGCACGTGAAAGTTATAAGTTGGTCTGATGTTAATATCTAACAATAATACTACTGGATGCTATATACGCGCTTTACCCCAAAATTACCAACCAGGCTCAAAGCGCGGCGATCTGGACCAACACACACGCTCACACGTTTCACCCACTATCATACACACAACAAACACGCATCTATCACTGAAACATGTGGTGTAGAGGCAGGGAGATCGCTATTTGAAGGAAAGGAAATCGAATGTTACTTTTGACAGTTTAGATTGACTGTATCCAATACCATTATATAGAAGGGAGGGAGGGAGGAAACCGGAGTACCCAGAAAAACCCTCGGTGACCTGAGTAGTCTCGTACCTAGGTCACAAAAAGTTCGCCCCATGCGGGAATCGACCCCGCGTCCTTCGGCCTAGAAAACGGGTGACTAGCCCATTGCGACACAAGGCCACCCTTAGTCATATCTGTGAGTTCTTTCCTCCTTTGTTACACACACACACACACACACACACACACACACGCACGCACACACACAATTTGTCGACCTATACTTAATTTGCTTACAACGTTTTACATTACACGATTATTGCTTTAGGTCTAGCGGACTCTTCCGAGCCAAATCAGGACAGGACAAACCCCTGATCCGCATAAAAGATCTGCTGAAACAACCCTAGTGGTAAAACTGAAAGCTCTCCACCAGCCAGTCACTTTACAATAAAGACATCCCACGCAGGGGACGCTGAGGCTGTACTCTAATTTATCGAACCCCCGTTTACAAAAACAAAATAGAATACAAACATCATTATAAATTATCAACAAAACACATACATATAAAATGCCTACATTGCTAAATAATAACATCATAGAAAGCCCTAGTGACCACCTGGCAGAAAGCGTCCAATATTCCCAAGCTGATCCAACAGACCTCATACACAAATAAGGAGTCTTGTCCCGGAAGAGTTTTCAAGAAAAAATGTAGATGACTGGTCTAGCGAAGAAGAAGATAGTATAGCAGATTGATAGAACAGAGCAGGAATGAGAAAGAGCAAATGAGAAAGACAGCGACAGTGGGAATTTAAAGTACTAAATTTCCAGAAAGTGGGGATACTATTTATACTGAAACCCCCGGCACCCCAACGGGGGTTGCTTACAACTACTGTAACTGCGCTATAAAACACAAGAAAGTGAACGAACGCTTATGTACAATGTGAAAACATTGGCCAAAACAAATATAGTGCTAGAGATCAGCAGGAGGTTTCTTGTCCAGCTCTTTAAAATACCTTCAATGATACACACTTTCAAAACAATGTTGATGGTTGTATCATTTAATAATAACAAGGTTGTCATTTCAAAACATAAGAAGGAAACAATAACATCCAACACGAATTACATGAAAATATTTCGACGGTATTATATAATCCCTTACTTCAGAACAGGCGAAAATGTTTCCTTTCCTATTCTATCCTATCCTATCCTATCCTATCCTATCCTATCCTATCCTATCCTATCCCATAACTCGGAGGTCGTAGGGGCACCACAGATGATCGTTTAACCAGCGTACTCCATCTTTCCCTGTCCTCAGCAACCCTGATTGTTTCGCTCAGTGTCAAACCAGTCCATTCTCGAATGTTGTCCTCCCACCTCTTTTTCGGTCTCCCTCTTCTTCTACCTTCTTCTACCTCCTTGCACTGTGCCTTGCAGGATGGTCTTTGCAAGACCTGATGATCTGGTGACGTGGCCATACCATCGGAGTTTCCGTTTTTTCACCACCAGGTCATCGTGTTGTCCAATGGCTTGTGTGATGGTCTGTCGAACTTCGTCGCGAAAATGTTTACTTTCTAAAATGTGGATAAATACCGTGATTCTGTATTCTGCATAACCACCGTATACTACTGAGTTTATTGGCACACTTACTAACTTACTATAAGAGCGCTATAACCATCGTGCTTTCTTGTACTCCGTACACAGCACAGAAAGTCTCTCTCTCTCTCTCTCTCTCTCTCTCTCTCTCTCTCTCTCTCTCTCGTGAATGAGTGAGTGACTACCAACAAAAAAGACTGGCCAACATGCGATTACATTGCAACACGTATACAGCAGCCGTGTCCGATCCTAATCCTTTGATCACCACGTAGCTTTAGCTGGTCATGCGGGAAACTCCCAGCACACACTTACTTAAGCTGTGTGACTATTACCCCCGTTGGGGTGCCGGGGGTTTCAGTATAAATAGTATCCCCACTTTCTGGAAATTTAGTGCTTTAAATTCCCACTGTCGCTGTCTTTCTCATTTGCTCTTTCTCATTCCTGCTCTGTTCTATCAATCTGCTATACTATCGTCTTCATCGCTAGCCCAGTCTCCTACCTTTTTTCTTGAAAACTCTTCCGGGATAAGACTCCTTATTTGTGTATGAGGTCTGTTGGATCAGCTTGGGAATATTGGACGCTTTCTGCCAGGTGGTCACTAGGGCTTCCTATGATGTTATTATTTAGCAATGTAGGCATTTTATATGTATGTGTTTTGTTGATAATTTATAATGATATTTGTATTCTATTTTGTTTTTGTAAACGGGGGTTCGATAAGTTGGGGTGAAGCCTCAGCCGTCCCCTGCGTGGGATATCTTTATTGTAAAGTGACTGGCTGGTGGAGAGCTTTCGGTTTTACCATTAGGGTTGTTTCAGCAGATCTTTTATGCGGATCGGGGGTTGTCCGGTCCTGATTTGGCTCGGAAGAGTCCGCTGGACCTAAAGCAATGATAATGTAATGTAATGTAATGTGTGACTATTAGGCTAGCACCACAGCTAAGTTCTATAAATTATAAACCTGGCACTGCAGGCCACCAAAGACCATGAAAGGTTAATCGTATGTAGGTACAATTATCTATGTATGTATGTATCTATGTATGTATGTATGTATGTATGTATGTATGTATGTATGTATGTATGTATGTATGTATGTATGTATGTATGTATGTATGTATGTATGTATGTATGTCTGTCTGTCTGTCTGTCTGTCTGTCTGTCTGTCTGTCTGTCTGTCTGTCTGTCTGTCTGTCTGTCTGTCTGTCTGTCTGTCTGTCTGTCTGTCTGTCTGTCTGTCTGTCTGTCTGTCTGTCTGTCTGTCTGTCTGTCTGTCTGTCTGTCTGTCTGTCTGTCTGTCTGTCTGTCTGTCTGTCTCTATCTATCTATCTATCTATCTATCTATCTATCTATCTATCTATCTATCTATCTATCTATCTATCTATCTATCTATCTATCTATCTATCTATCTATCTATCTATCTATCTATCTCGATCGAGAGAGAGAGAGAGAGAGAGAGAGAGAGAGAGAGAATTGTAACACAGTAAATGAGTGTGGCATTATGGGGTAATTCTTTTTCTCCATAGTAAAATGTTATGAAATGGAATACATATACATAGTGATACCCTCTCTCTCTCTCTCTCTCTCTCTCTCTCTCTCTCTCTCTCTCTCTCTCTCTCTCTCTCTCCCTCTATCGAGAGAATTGTAACGCAGTAAATGAGTGTGGCATTATGGGGCAATTATCTTTTTCTCCATTGTAAAATGTTATGAAATGGAATACATATACATAGTGATACTCCTCTCTCTCTCTCTCTCTCTCTCTCTCTCTCTCTTTCTCTCTCACTTACATTAGTTTGGATCATTATTCCATTTTGGTATTGAACTCAGCCTACGCCAGTTTGGCCTTATTCCCATCTGGATCGGCAGCAACGGCAGTGGAAGCGCGCGAGGCAAGGCTCGATTTAATAATGTAAGAATAATTCCATTAGATATGTCATATATTATACAAAACGGTGTTAATAACAATTAGACAAAAGCATCAGCGGGATCCGTTTTCTCTTGATTTAGTCGTAAATGGGGAAAAAATATTCAACAAGTTGAAAGTCATAAACTTTTAGGCCTAATCGTATAAAACAAACTCAATTGGAATTTACATATTGAGAGTCTTTGTAAAACTCACTCAACACAATTATTTATGTTATCTAAGCTTCAATCTATCATAACTGCAGATGCTACCACCATCACCACCCCTCCCACTACCCCCCATCTTTTATAACGCTTACATCAAAGTTCACATTGATTATGCATCAACAATATGGTACAGCTGCAGTGATGCCTTGTTTAAAAAGATTAATTCTATTCACCGCAGAGCTGCAAAATTACTTATTCCCAAACCTTCCATCACAACTGAGTCAAAATTACAAATAGAGGGCATGCTCTCCTTTAACACACAAATGACAATAAAGCCGTTATAAAGGAAAAAATACTGAACAACACACACACACACACACACACGTACACTAAAACTTAAATAGAAGTGCATACTGTGACCCTCAAAAATTAGAGGATTATTCTTTGTAATGATGTCTCATTTTGTTAGGTACTTAACAAACCGATTTTTGTCTAAAATTTGGGTTGTAGGCTTGCTCCTGCTTCATGCAAATGCTGTTCTCCGACATTAAACTTGTGGTCAAATTGCACATTTGCACGGTGCTACGATTAAGAGGCGCACGATAGTTCCGATGATTTTATTTAGCTGGAATGACTTGTTTATTATTGGTCGAAGTTTCCAGATTTATCTTGTAAAAGTGAGGCGTGTTCTATGACGTAAGACAGTGCGTAGTTCCGGTGACGAGTTGTATTTTGATAGGGTGTTACTGCGTCATTCTGGAATGTTCGAGGCTTTTTGGGATTGTTAATGGTGATTGGTCCTTAACGCTTACGGAAATAGGACCTTAAGCGTCGTTTTTCCTTGTAAAGAGTGATTTTAGAAGCGATTTTTGGAAAGCGATCTTGTATGCAGTTGTTTATGTTTGCAGAATAAAGTTGGAAAACGATTGCTGACTTCTGGCTGAGCGAACAAGCTCCGTGGAAAAACGAATTCGAATAACACATATCAAGATCGAAGAATCTGGGCTGAATAGACTGTTGATAATACGAGTAACACACGAACATGCAACAAAATGAAACAGTGTTGTTTACATTCGTAATGCAAACAATGTGCGGGCACTACATTTAACTTAAATTTGGAGTTGTATAGTTTCAGCTTCACAGTAGAAGCAAAAACTATTAACAATAATAAGACTGTATTAATTAAAAGGTCTCTTGTACAAAGAAGTATGAAAGCA
>CM072516.1:29948785-29958785 GCA_036898135.1 Oncomelania hupensis | reverse complement strand
TCTAGGTACTTCGTCCGGATCTGGGTACATGCCCATGTCCTCAAATCCAATGTGGGGTTTATTTGTAGGAATATCTTTTCATTTCAACGCAGAAAGGCAAATTAACTCGAGTTCCCAAAAACCATGTGATGATGGTACGAGTTATTCCCCTTCCCTCACTGTAACTTTTTTTGCGAACATTGGGACTTTTCCGTATCCTATCCGTAGGCCTCCACTAACCTCCAACCAAACCTTATTTTGGCATATGTTCATTGATCTCCGGCAATGTACGTCATAATCTAAGACAATGTACGTCAAAATGTTAATATTTGTAAACGTTATAACTGTCAACAATATTTAAATAAAATAAAATTGATGAACATTTAGAAACCAATTTGAATATGGTTTTCGTTTGGAGGCTATCATGCTCTATGACGTGACAGCTGAGTGTTGGCGACATGCCGAAATTTTGGAGTTCGTCTTCTGTAAGTGGTTTTATTTGTTTTATTTAGAATTTTCTTTTGTGTTCTGTTGTAGTGTTAATCTTTGTAATCATATTTTTAAGAAATAATGTAGCATAATCGAGCTCCAAGACAAGACTCTATCCGTAGGCTCTGAAGTCTTTTCTTTCGTCTTTGTAAACTCGTGGGCCTCCTGCTCCTACATACGTACGTAGTATAGTATGTAATTGATGCCTACGAAAGACGAGACTTCCCAGCTTGTGGTATATCATAGTTGTAAGTTGAAGATTTTCAGTTTTCCGCTCATAAAAACATAAATAAATAAAACAACCGACAACACAGCAAAGCCAAAGACTGAAAGAGCACATGCTGCCTTCGGTAAGATCTAGATTCATTATGCTGAAGAAAGCCCAGTCCAGTACCAAGAAGAAGAAAGACTAGAGCCGGAGACAGCTTAAAATTGAAGAATCTTGATTCATTTGAACAGTCTGACAAGGGATGTCATAGTTAGTACCACAAATGTGACAAATGCAGTTAAAAATGGTCTAGATCTACTTCACTGATTTGGGTGATTTCCTTACCCCACCTTCCTCCCTTTTGTAGGCAAAATTAATCAAACAACTGATGCCTGAAAGCCTGCCGGCGTGAAAATATGAATTTATAAGTTTATTAGTTGCTCATAAATTTTATGCATGTCTGTTTAGAGGGCAAAAGGCTAATACTACTATACCATAGCTTCTTAGTTCTTGTCACTCTGATACATTCAACATTGATGTGGGTTATTTTCAGTAAGGATTATTATCGACAACGTTTCGTTCAACATCAAATATTTTATTTAGTAAGTAAGCTGCATCTGTGAGCAGAATTCACGACTAACACAAGTAAAAAGAATAGATTTGATTTCGAGTTTCATGTAGTACTAGTAGTATTCTACTTGCTAGAACTAGTTTTAGCAGTATGTAGCATACAAAGTGTAACTTTAAAAAAAGATTTGTAATAAACAAATCGACAACTGAACAGTTTCTTTATCAATAACAGCTGAAGTGAAATTAATCAAATGGATCCATATTATTTTAAGTTGTTCAAGTTATTAATAATGTTATGTTGTTATCAATGGTTGATTTGGCAAACTTTTGTCAAGTTTAAACATACTGGGCCAGCTTGCTAGTAAGGTGTAACAGAAACAGCTACAAAAAGCCTAGAAGAAGCAAACCAAAGTGTAGAAAATATTTTAGGCCTACAAATATATTTTATCACTTTTGCATCAGGTTTTATATAATTTATAGGCCTACATCATATATATTTGTTGGGAGATTTGGGAGAGATTTATGAGTAGTACTTATTTGTTGTTTTTTTTTCACTTTTCAGCCCCAAATTCATTTAAGCAGAGGGCAACAACTGGTCATTGCTGCTTTGACTTTGAGAAAGACAAAAGGTAAGAATAAACACGGCTTATTGAATTAAGTGGCCACGCGAAAATTTTCCGCTTCAACGCACTGCATTCATTGCGTTTTAGTGTAGGGATTGTAGTTATTGCAGTGATCAGAAATACACGGAAGGCAAATAAAACTATTGTACTTTTAGAAATTTAATATTTTAAACAAATCTGTGCATTGTGGTTGAAGAAATTGCGTTTTGAAAATGGGTGAATTCCACTGTGCACAGCGTGTGTCCACACATCGCTCATAGTATGTAGACCTACCTATGAGTAGCCTAGTAATAAATACAGCACAAAAACAAATTAACTGTTGTTGTTGTTGTTGTATCAAATTTTATTCATCAGATTAACATAAGTTGTACTTATAACTTATTATAGAAATTTTATAAATAAATAAATAAATAAATATAAAATTATTTATAAGATAAATTAACTGTGTTGCGAAGACATGCCAAAACGTCTAAAGTCTCCAGTTTTATTATTAGTTCACGAGTTTTCATCATTAATTTTGTTATATAATTTAGTTGTTTTGTATTCATATAAGTACCTAGAGCTAAGTCTGGCGTATTAGGCGCATAAGTAATAATAATAATAATGATAATAATTCGCTCCCTTGACCCTTTTCTCTTTCTCTCTCTCTCTCCCCTCTCCTCCCCCTCCCCCACCCCTCTCTCTAACATTAACGCTTGCATGCCCACAAAATAAAACAAAGTTCTATAAATGTTTGGATGTAATGCACACACACACACACACACCCACCCACACCCACACACACACACACACACACAAAGAAACAGCTGGAAGTCACTGGAAGGTGGATTCGAAAAGATGAGTTTTGAGTTAGTTTTTAAAACTGTCATGGGACGCAACAGAGCAAAGTTGAAGAGGCAGTCTTTCCATTGATTTAAAATCTTGCTATGCAATACATTTTTCACTGTAGTTTTACAGACAGGATATTGTTAGGTTTAGGCGTGTTCAAGGCCATTTATTTATAATACTAATAATAAAAAGTACATATATATATATGCGTGCATTATTCTATGCAATTGTTCTAAGTGCTGGGGAGTGGTAGGAGGAATAAGGGAACATGCACATATAAACTGAAAACGGTTAAATTATTACACACATGGGAAAAAATAGTACATTTATACACACAATCAAACAGTTCTTGTCCTTTAAACACACACACACACGTATACGCACGCACACACAAACACACACACACACACACACACATGAGCGTGCCCATTCACATTAATGCCTTCCTTTTGTGTGTATTTCAGGATGACTTCGACACCCTCCGACCGCTGTTCTACCCCAACACCAACGTTTTTCTGCTCTGCTTCAGTGTGGTCTCGCCCACATCCTTCCACAATGTGCTGGAGAAGTGGGTGCCCGAAATTCTAAAACACTGCCCACGGGCACCCCTTGTGCTGGTGGGCACCCAGTCTGACCTGCGGAACGACATGAAGATCCTGATCGAGTTGGCCATATACAAAGAGAAAGTGCTGTCTGAAGAAGAGGCCACGCGGCTGGCCTCGCAGTTGGGTGCTCAGTACGTGGAGTGCTCGGCGCTGATGCAGAAGAACTTGAAGGAGGTGTTCGACACCTGCATCCTGACGTCGCTTAACTGGGGCGAACAGGAAGAGCTCGCGCTGGGCAGGTCCAAAAGCCTGCTGCGCAGGTCCAAGAGCTCCAAGAGCAAAAACAGCGCCGCCATCTCCTATGCCCTCGCTACTTCCACGTCCAAAGGCTCCTCCAGTCCTAAGAAGGCGGGCTGGAAAAAGTTTTGCTGCTTCATATCATAGTGACAGTGACACGACACTGAATTTATGACACTGACTTCGTCCTATCTGCCATTTTATTTTGGAGTCTTTTCACGCTCGTTGGAACTCTACGTTATAAGTGATGTTTGGATCACACACTCTGTGTGATATGAACTTCAGTGAAATAAACTTCTGGAAGCTGCTTCATGTGATAGTGACAGTGACACGACATTGAATTTATGACACTGACTTCGTCCTATCTACCATTTTATTTTGGAGTCTTTTGACGCTCGTTGGAACTCTACGTTATAAGTGACGTTTGGATCACACACTCTGTGTGCTATGAACTTCAGTGAAATAAATGTATTGAAGCTGTTCGTCCGTGAAATAGATAGTTTTAATCACACAAAGTTGTCTGGATGTTTATTGTGTGACACGGACTGAAATAATTGAGTCTTTTTAAGATCTTGTGCCGGGATTCATGAAATAAAATCGGTCAATTTTAATCATCGCATTTCATAGCTTCAGTCTCATTTCATCTGCTCATCGCCAGCCCATCGCTCCATAGAATCGAATCAACCAATTGGACACTTGGCCTTTGTTTTAGAAAACATGAACTTTGCTTAATTATGTAGTTTGAAGTATTTTTTCTTCTGAGCTTATGTGTACGACAATGTGACGGATGTTTGTCCTTGTAGACTTAGAAGCATACTACAGTCTACAGCCACTTGTTGTATCATGTTGGGTTGTACTTATGTTTGATACTCAATTTTAGTATGCTCATAAAAATCAATAATACATCTTTGTGCCTTTTTGTTGTTGTTGCTTACATTTCTTTTCCCCCACCAAACATTCAGCACTCGTATGCTTTTATTATGTTCGGCTGTGTCTATGACTGATGTTTGTGCTAATATGCCTATTACCTATGACACTGTTGGTGGATTTTCTCCCTCACTAAGCCTACTGTATAACCACAGTGTTATGTTACGCCGGAGTTAGATGTTATTTACCTACATTTTCTCTGTGTATTACCTATATATTTATGTACAGTCTATTAGTATTATCCCCACAGTGAGGGAGCCGTTTGTTACTGTATAAATAGTATTCCCAAGTTCTGGAAATTTAGTGCTTTAAGTTTAAATTTATACTGTCGCTGTCTTTCTCCTTTGTTCTTTCTCATTCCTACTCTGTTCTATCAATCTGCTATATTATTTTCTTCGCTAAGCCAGTCACCTGCCTTTTTTCTTGAAAACTCTTCAAAAACTCCTTATTTGTGAATGGAGTCTTTTGGGTCAGCTTGTAAATATTGGATGCTTTCTGCCAAATGGTGACTAGGGCTTCTTATGATGTTATTTAGCAGTGTACTATGTAGACATTTTCTATGTATGTGTTTTATTGATATTTTATAAAGATGTTTATATTCAGTTTTTGTAAACGGGGATTCGATATATTAGAGTATAGCCTCAGCGTCCCCTGCATGGGATGCCTTTACATGTATTGTAAAGTGTCCGGCTGGTGGAGTGCCTTCAGTGTTACCACTAAGGTTGTTTCAGCAGACCCCCTGTGGGGTGCCGTTTTTTTTAGTATAAATAGTATCCCCACTTTCTGGAAATTTAGTGTGTTAAATTCCCACTGTCACTGTCTTTCTCCTTTGTTCTTTCTCATTCCTAATCTGTTCTATTAAATCTACTATACTATCTTCTTCTTCACTAGACCAGTCACCTCCCCCATTGGGGTGCCTGGGGTTTCAGTATAAATAATATCCCCACTTTCTGGAAATTTAGTGCTTTAAATTCCCACTGTCGCTGTCATTCTCATTTGCTCTTTCTCATTCCTGCTCTGTTCTATCAATATGCTATACTATCTTCTTCTTCGCTAGACCAGTCACCAATCTTTTTTCTTGAAAACTCTTCCGGGACAAGACTCCTTATTTGTGTATGAGGTCTGTTGGATCAGCTTGGGAATATTGGACGCTTTCTGCCAGGTGGTCACTAGGGCTTCCTATGATGTTATTATTTAGCAATGTAGGCATTTTATATGTATGTGTTTCGTTGATAATTTATAATGATGTTTGTAATCTATTTTATTTTTGTAAACGGGGGTTCGATAAATTAGAGTACAGCCTCAGCGTCCCCTGCGTGGGATGTCTTTATTGTAAAGTGACTGGCTGATGGAGAGCTTTCAGTTTTACCACTAGGGTTGTTTCAGCAGGTCTTTGATGCGGATCAGGGGTTGTCCGGTCCTGATTTGGCTCGGAAGAGTCCGCTGGACCTAAAGCAATAATCATGTAATGTAATGTAATCATCTTGAGAATATTGGACGCTTTCTGCCAAATGGACATTTGGGCTTCCTATGATGTTATTATTTGGCAATATAGGCATTTTGTATGTATGTGTTTTGTTGATATTTTATAATGATGTTTGTATTCTATGTTGATTTTATAAACGGGGGTTCGATAAATTAGAATATAGCCTCTGCGTCCCCTGCGTGGGATGTCTTTATTGTAAAGTGACCGGCTGGTGTAGTGCCTTTAGTGTTACCACTAGGGTTGTTTCGGCAGATCTTTTGTGCGGATCAGGTGTGAGTCCTCTTTCAGAGAAGTTGTGGTCTTGATTTTGTGGTCCTGATTCGGATCTCTGTAGTCCGCTGGACCCTGTAAGCAATTAATAACTAACTTACTAACCCTGTGTGGGATACCATTATTGTAAAGTGACCGGCTGGTGGAGTGCCTTCAGTGTTACCACTGCCACTGGGGTTGTTTTGGCAGATCTTTTATGCGGATGAGGGGTGAGTCCTCTTTCAGCCAAGTTGTGGTCTTGATTTTGCAGTCCTGATTCGGCTCTTAGCAGTCTGCTGGACCCTGTAAGCAATGAATAAATAACTAACCTCTTTCAACCAAGTTGTGGTCTTGATTTTGTGGTCCTGATTCGGCTCTTTGCAGTCCCCTGGACCCTATAAGTAATGATTAACTAACTAAATCTGTATAAATATATATATGTTTACCTGAATAAAAATTTTGTTTAAACCAAACATTCAAAAGTGTCTGTAAATATTTTGTTGTGCTAGTTTATACCTGGATAGCTGCATCCCACCTGCAAGTGGACTACACATTAAGCATGCAAAGGCTTTTTTTCTACCTCTTCTGCTTCATTTTGTTCTTCTTTGTTGCTTTTATCTTCTTTTTACTCTTTTATTTAAAAAAAATCTCCTTGTTCTTCTTTCTCATTATCATTATGATTAGGAGCAGCAGAACCATTTTGTTCTTCTAAATAATAATAAACACAGAATGTATTTTTGCTGCTGATTATGTTTTTTTTTGTCTGTTCGACTGATGCAGCTGCTTGCAAAACAAAGGTTCAACTTTGAATTTTTTTTTGTCTTTTGTTTCTTTGGTATTGCCTGGAGTGTGTTTAATTTAATAAAGAAGTCCTTTCTTCAAATAACAAAAAAAAAAAAAAATCAAGCGAAATACTTTTTTTTAATTATTTTTTATTTTTTAAGAACATGTAGAATGACAAAATGATGAAAATATTTTCCTCGAAGTCAAATTTCACAGTGCATTAACAAAGTACACAATTTATTTGCATTTGGACAAGCATAATACAACCTTTTGTGCAACTATTTCCTGACCTCAGCAAATTGGACCCAAAAAAAAAATAAAGTGAAAATTATTTCCCTTTTGTCCTTTGTCCTTTTATTAACAAAATCACATATAATTAAGCATGAAACAAGGCTCATAGCCCAGGGGGCATTTTAGCCAAAAAAGGGGGGATGGTGAATTACATTAAAAAACAATGAACGGTACAAAAAAAGCTGTTCCATAGGCATCACAAGATGCCAGATTAATTATTAGAAGTTCTGTCACATTTTTTAATTTTAAAAAGCGTCCCTTTTGTACTGGTAGTTTAGGAGGTGATGTTCTAATTTTTGTTATACTGGCGGCTAGATTGGAGGGAAGAACAGTCAAATACTTTTCAAAAGCAAAATTATCTTTAAACATTTTTTTTATTACATTATATGCTATTTGAGTCAATTTCAGAGTGCCAGTTTTGTGCATACTGATCTTGCAACCTTTTCTTTATCTTTTCCTTAAATACTTTGTCAGACAGTGTTACACTGCAATAGCCGATTCAGTCCCGATGCTTGAATCTTGTGTAACTCGAATTTGTTATGTACGTAACCCGTTCTCCCAGCAACAAGGCAGGAGTCGTTACTATGTGTTTTTTCCAACTTTATTCAGCAAGCAGCATCAACAACTGCATACAAGCTCTCTCCAAAAACTCTCAAAAAAGGGAGGTGAACATTGAAGTTTAACGTCCACGCCCACCATTATCCTATCCTGTCCCGTAACTTAGAAGTCGTTAGGGAACCACAGACGATTGTTTAACCAGTGTGCTCCCTCTTTCTCTGTCCTCAGCAGCCCTCATGGTTTCACTCAGTGTCAAGCCAGCCCATTCTCGAATGTTGTCTTCCCACCTCTTTTTCTGTCTACCTCTTCTTCTGCCTCCTTGTACCGTGCCTTGCAGGATGGTCTTTGCAAGGCCTGATGCTCTGGTGACGTGGCCATACCCTATTACAGTAAAAGCCATAGTAATTAACAAGGTAAGGATTTCAATAAATAAATGATATATGTTAAATACTTAATAAACACATTTTATATATCTATATATCAATATCCTATCCTATCCTATCCTATCCTATCTTATCACGTAACTCGAAAGTTGTTGGGGCAGCACAGATGATCGCTTAATCCAGAGTTACTCCATCTTTATCTGTAATCTGCAACCGTCATAGCTTCACTCAGTGTCAAGCCAGTCCATTCTCGAATGTTGTCTTCCCACCTCTTTTTTGTCTACCTCTTCTTCTGCCTCCTTGTACCGTGCCTTGCAGGATGGTCTTTGCAAGGCTAGAAGAAGTGGGAGAAGGAGCGGTGACCCAAACCCTTCTTTCTGTGTCCATCCACACTTGGAACGGACAACATAAACTGGGAAGAGGAGTGAAGGCGCCTTGAGGGTTTGTGGGTAGGGACAATGTCTCTCATGTACTATAGAGGGAGGTGGGTTCATGCACACACTCGTAGCATATGGAGCTCGAGGACTTTGTGGTCGACTTTCTTCTTGACTGGCAGCCAGTGAACAGGAGTGATGTGGTCTGGTCTTCTTGCTGCGGGTGACAATCCTGGCGGCCGTGTTCAGAACACACTGGAGACGGTCAAGCTGGACAACGGTTTGCATAATCTATCCTGAATATCACCAAGGCGACGGCAATGGTCTTGTTTTCCGAGGGCATCTCGCAGTTTACCAAGACAGTGAAGATGGAAGAAGCACCCTCTAACCACGGCACTCGCTTGATCCTCTATTGTGAGGTTTGCATCAATCATGATGTCCAGATCTCTGACAGTGGACAAGAAGGGGATAGCTGACTGTCCAAAACTGTTGGAGCTCAGGGATACAGAGTCTCTTTTGCTCTGAGGTCCACACATGATGGCCTCAGTCTTGTCCTCGTTCAGTTTCTGTGCGTCATCCACACCTTGAGGTCAGAGGAACACAGCTCAAACTTCTTAGCAGACTCCACTGCAGCGGCATCATCAGGAGGGAAAGAGTCGTAGAGGTCAGAGTCATCACCAAAAAAGCTGCCTCCCTTGCTCGTGTATCTCGATGATACGGCCAAATTCAAAGGTATAAAGCGAAAAGAGTACAGGTTCCAAAACGGACCCCTGGGGGACCCCACAGGTCAGTCTTGTAGCTGTGTTCACACTGACGTACAGAAACATATCCTCTAGATACGACTGGAACCACTGATGGACGCAGCCCTTGAACCCAAACTTCAGATGAAGTCTCCACAGATAGATTTGCTCCTTGAGATAAATCATGCCAAAATGTCATTTCAAATCCCTACATTCAGGTTGTTAGGTTGAAAAAAAAGCCCTTGTGAAATGGTAATACTACAGGATTGTACTGTGTTTGACCCCTCCTGATTATACCTTTTACAGCCAGAGGGAGAAGAAAGAGACAGAAGGAAGAGTGGGATTGGGGTGGCCAAAGGTAACGTGGGGGCCAATAGTCAAGTGGGCCCCTCTGTAGAAGCCAGTCTTTCAAACAGTTGTTTTCAGTTACACCATTCAGTTACACCAAGACCACACACGTCAAGTGCAGATTATGTTCTGATTTTATTCTCCAATAATAAACTAAGAAGTAAATGCATTGTAATAGTGAACACATAACACTCAAAGACATGGACATACACAATGACGATTATTATTAATTAAAGTGTGAGATTAGTACTCACACTGCTACACCCTCCACCTTCACTACTCTAAAAAAAAAAGGGAGGAGGGTCTGGTCCTTGCAGGTTCC
>CM072516.1:29941285-29943785 GCA_036898135.1 Oncomelania hupensis | reverse complement strand
ATCTAGATTTGATGAATTCTGTATGCCTATCGGAATTATGTATGCAAACATATTCAAATTTGGTTGTTTATTGTGACAATTTTTTTTTTTTTTGGGGGGGGGACATTATTATATTCCACAGCACATGCTTTGTTTGTGTGCTATAAAATTACTAAATGTTTTGCCTTAAATGTTTGATACGGGGTTGCATTAATTGGTTATTGTATATTGCCGTTCAAATTAATGTTTATATGTTGTCTTCCCATTCTCCCCCCCCCCCTTTCCCCTTGTCGGCTAAAAAGCCCTCTTGGACTGAGAGGCTGAATAAACCTTTGAGACCTTGAAACCTTTGATAGGGCGAGTTCTGTATAGAGGACGCTATCGTATCCAGTCAGCGCCTGTGGCCTAGCTGGTGGTCAACAGTAGGCAACACACTGCAAAGCTAAGACTTGCCGAGGCTTTCCGGTCGGCTCTCTACTAGTGGCAAGTCTCAGCTACGCAGTGTAACGAGGCAATTCTAATCACATACGATTATTGCACAAGTAAATAAGTGTGTAATATGAAAACAAAATAATTATGTCATACCTTGCATAGTTTAGGGCGCGATTCAATTCGATCGATTTATTAAAAGTCTGTTCACAAATTCAAATTAAACATATGATCCATTGTATGTTTTCTAGAGGTATAGTTGTTGATTTCTGTTGGGTTCCAGCACATTGTGGAATTCATTGGAATGAAGTATGTGACAAGTTAGCCAAAGAGGGAACGCTAAGATCATTAGATTCTATTTCTGTCAACAATTTGAGTATGTGTTGTCATGAAATGTATTCCTTATTAGAAAAAGCAGTTTGTCAAGATACTAGCATTAACAAGGTTACTATACCGAACTGTTCACGACAGTTGTCAAAATTAATATACAAGTTAAGAATGAACTCATGGAATACTAAATATTAGGCAGATATCCAGTGTATGTGTGGCAAAAATATATCAGTTTACCACATTTTTTTAAATGTCCAGTTTTAAATGCAATGTATGAAAACCAAGGACATCATTTGACTGAATATGGACATTCTTTAGATGATGTATTACATCATTCACATATAACAGCAGTTGTGAAAATTATTGCACAGACTCCTATTGGTAGACTTGTATAGTTTGGTGTTAAATCCTTCTTCCCCTTTCATTCCATTTTGTTACAAGGTTTCTTAATTGTGATTTTATTTATATTGTTGTTGTTCTTAATTAATGTCTAATATCACCTGAATGTGTGAATAGACAATAAATGAAAAATTGATTTGTTCACATATTCAGTGGTTTTTGTTTTATACTTCATTTTTGTTTTGTATTAACGAGCGCAGTTTAATACTAGAATAGTATTGGATGCAGCCGAGTCAATCTAAAATTTCACAAATGAAAATGTAGTCTATTTCCATTCAGACTTCTGTAATAACGATCCCTTCAGATCGCGCGCTTTGAGTTCGATTGAAGTAAAAGCGCGTGATAGCATCCGGTATTGTTGTTATTATTATTATTATTATTATTATTATTATTATTATTATTATTATTATTATTATTATTATTATTATTATTATTATTATTATTATTATTATTATTATTATTTTAACGTTGTAAGGGTGTGATGTTTCGGAATGAAAGTCAACACGGAGAGTTACGAATACATAGCAATATGTAAATGAGTCACGCTATTGAGAGGCCTATTGTTAATTACCAGTTAATGTCACCATGTCAGGTTGGGTGTGCTTTCTCTGCCTCAGCCACCCTTTTGTTCCCGTCCTGAATTGTCCGTTATTAATTACTCGTTTGTCGTACAGCCTGTTCCCCACCCTTCCTGCACTCGCGCGCGCGCAAACACACACACAAAAACTCTCACACACACAAACTCACACACACACACAATAATAATAATAATAATAATAATAATAAAAATAATAATAATAATAATAATAATAATAATAATAATAATAATAATAATAATAATAATAATAATAATAATAATAATAATAATAATAAAGTGGGCTTATATAGCGCGATACACCAGCTCGGGGCTGGGCTCACCGCTCTTAACATAGGATATATCTTTAAAACAAACATAAACAATAAAACAAGGTATGCAAGCATTCACACCAACCGTACTCGCAAAGGCATACAAGGGAACAACAAACATATGCAATACACTACACATGCATAATAAAACAAAAAAGAAAAAATATTAATACAATGGCATATTAGATAATAATAAGATTCACCATACAAATTTAAAATATAACTAAAAATTTGTTACAACGATAGAATTTAAAAAATAAAAGACAAGATCAGCCCCCTCACTATTGCAGAAATAAAATATTGTATATAACATAATGTAGAAAATAGTGCTAAAAAAAATTATATAAAAATAATTAGATATTCAGATATAAATGTACAGACTATTTACATGTCAAGCAATGGATTGAGATGAGAACGAGGCTACGCCTAACAGGCATGTATAGTCTCGAGCTCCTGT
>CM072516.1:29766285-29931285 GCA_036898135.1 Oncomelania hupensis | reverse complement strand
CCCCGATGCTTGAATTCCTGATAGGGTGTAACTCAGATTCGTTTATCCACGCAGCCCGCTCAAGCAGCATACAAGTCACAAAGTCGACGTATGAAGTTTTCCACTTTTATTCAGCACACATCAACAACTGCATACAATTCTCAATTCAACTCAACAACTTCCACATTTACTTTCCAGCTTCACTATCAACAACAATAACTCTCCATGCAACTCTTTTCACAACACACAAAGCATCGAATATATAATTTTTTCTATCCTTCGAGATGACGACAGTTTGTTCTAGAAATGACGCATTACAACTAACCAATCAGAATTAAAGATCGTCATCACTGACTTACGTCATACGTCTCTCCACACATACCCCGAACCTTCTCTTACTTCGACAATCGTCCCGAAACTTCGATCGATAGTAAACAAGGAGATCCAGAGTATTCTCCGACAATATCGACCAACGAAAATTATCCACGTTATACAAAGCCTCTCCTAACAACAATACAAACTCAAATCAAAGGTAAATAAACTCCATTATTGAATACTTTGCAAAACGAAACGATTAGATCTATTGTGCGCATTTCCGACATACTTTCGTTCGCGTTTCAACGTAACACTCTGGCACTCGCATTGTGGGCCTGCGCCCCTTTCTGTCTGACTGCCTGTATAACCTTTGTAACAGCCCTATAACTGCAAAAGGTCTATCGGTGCTGATGTAGACAACTGACAACACTCTAGTACTAGTTAGTGGAAGGTTCTCTCCCAAATACTGCACTCACTGTCTGAAGACACTGCAGATCATTATGACCACAGTCTGCTGATACTGGGGAACTATGTTAAAGCATTTCACATGCACTGCTGAGGGACAATAAATAGGGAACCTAACGTGCAATAATCTGTGGATCACAAGTTGTTAACACGCCCATGCGTTGTGAAACTTTGTTTTGCGCTTTGTAAGCTAACATTCCTTCATAAGCTGATGATGATTTTAAGGTGCAAGACTCGGTGAAACAGTGATCCTCAAGGCACACGACGAACAACAACAGGAGTCCAGCCATCAGCAATAAAAGCATATTTACAAACAATATAAAATATTCTGAGTTGGAATTTCAGAGTTGAAAAAGGTGCGCTTTCAGACACTTTTTGAAAGACACCGAAGAACGACTTTTACTTTTGTCTTCATGGCTTATGGAAGGGATCTTACAACAACTCACCCAACTGCTGAAAAGCACGTCCAATGTTGTAGTAGGCTTCTTGGCACTGGCCTCTCAAGCTGAGGTAGGAGTTGAGAAAGGCTATCCCTTGCAGGATGACCCATTCCTTCTTCGGCGTGAACCTCTGGCAGCTAATGTGGATGTAGCACAGACCAATGCACAGGTGAATCATGGGACTGGTAGGTACCTGGCGTAGAACGGCTACGTATTCACCCAAAGCATATCTATAGCTTCCATTTTGCATGCTGTTGTGGCCCGTGAACATTTCCAGCACTGGATGGTCTGGATTCTGTTTGGGATAAAATGGAAAAGGCACCCTAAAAATGTGTGTATAGAACAGTTCCCAAGCATGACCTTGCAACTCCACAGCAAGACTGTGCTGTAGGAAGTGAAAGGCACCCCAATCACAAAGCACGAAGAGGGTTAAGTTTACAACTGTCTTTGCAGATAAAATGCAGCTGGCCAAGTCTCCATAGAAAATTTAGAAAATGCAAACTGGCCTAACAGAATGATATAGGCTTCAGTTTCAATTCACATACAAAATACACGTATATTTATTTTATTTATTGGCATAAATGCTCTGCGGAAGGATTCTAAACTGAAATTTGCTGGAAAAGTTTGTAAAAAATTATCTTGTTATTATTCAGATTACTTCTTTGGATGAGAGTGCAAACTGAGGTCTAGTCTTGGCATGCATGCTTTTTCCATCACAGGGACTTTAAAGATCCTGTATGTTCATGTCCTAGATGGGTGAATGCAGGTTGCACAAATATATTCAGCAAGCACTAAGTCCCCTCTCCCCCATCCCTGGTCGCCCAGGATTGTGCTCAGTTGTCTGGGCATCAAACAATGCACACAACGGCTGCAAATTGGCACCTCAAGTATTAGCCAGTACCTTGAGCAGCTCTTGAGCTGGAAAAGCACAGTATAAGAGCGATGAAATAAATAAATATAAATAAGCATAAGTAGCAGTAGTAGTAGTAGTAGTAGTAGTAGTAGTAGTAGTAGTAGTAGTAGTAGTAGTAGTAGTAGTGGTAGTAGTTGTAGTAGCAGCAGTAGTAAAGTAAGTAAATGCTCTTGGGTAAGAAACATACTTTTGACAACTGTCGGATGCAGAATTTGGTTTTCCGAACTTCCGTTTGAAACATCATACAATGTGCAAACAGGTTCCAAGTCATTGGGTTGTCTGGTTCCTGCACAAAACACACAAACAAAACAGAAGAATAAAAGTATAATCACATAATAAAAGCACACAAGAACATACCGAGTTTCATTTTGATTTTGCAGTGTCGTTTAGCTAAGTGTGACAATACTGCTTATAAGGAATTCATTTCTGACCTCAAATTGTAAATTAGCCTTTGAGCATCTTGTCTGCATTGAACTGCAAACGTGCATTTAGCATTTGCGATATCTACTTTTGTTTTCAGTCTTGAGGTCAGCTTTTAGACAAACCACAGTAGACTTCCATTGTTATTTCATCGTAACATGTTGTTATTCAAAGTATTGGTCGATTGTTATTCTTTTTATAGTTATTATGTGTATTTTGCATGGAAGGAAATACATTTACCAATGTAATCCTTTCGACGAATAAAATTGTGTATGTCAAATTGTCACGTGAATTACGGTTTTGATAAAAATGAAAGAACTCCAACTATTTGTGTCTGTTGATATGACACAGGTCTTAGGGAAGAGATTTCATACTAACTATATAAATAACTTATATTTACTATATAAATATATCAATAAGTAAATAAATAAACAGATAAATACATAAATGAATAGATAAGGCCACCTTACCCTCAAACAGAGGTCCCTGACAAAGCGGTAGGCATTTGGGCCATCTCTGTTCATGAGACATGCTGTCAGGCATAAGAATTCCAAATCCTGAAGAGGGGAAAAAAATAAAATAAAATGACACAAACCACTTTGTATTACATATCCACTGCTCATTATATACACACTGTTTGTTACTATATGCAGAGATGCCAACCCCCTAATCTTCTTGTCAGTATTTCCGGACCCGTTTGTCAGTATTTGTTAACACTTGTCAGTATTTTTTTTCTCTCGCAAAACCCAGCCTATGACACTATAAAGTAACGACAGGCTTCCCTCTGAAACAGCAGGCTATTTTCAGTCCTCTAAAATCACGATGAAAATCAGCTTATTGAACACTACACTTGTTTTACTCTAAAATCACCATGACAACCGGTACAGAAGCACCGCTGGCAAAGAAAAACCATCGGCAACTTCTCCTCCGTATTTTTATAAAAGCTACCGTATTTCGGTATTTACACTTTGCCGGAATTAAATACGGTCAATCCGTACTGGTTGGCATTTCTGTATATGGCATGCTAACCAGCTGAAAGAACTGACTAACAACGTCAACCAACTAGTTTGCGGGTAGCACCAGGATTGATACCAAAACTGATGAACACATGGCTTGCTCCATTGACCACCGAGCCATCCATTCTCCTATAGTCTAACCGTCTGAAGAAGAAGAAGAAGAAGAAGAAGAAGAAGAAGAAGAAGAAGAAGAAGAAGAAGAAGAAGAAGAAGAAGAAGAAGAAAATGAAGAAGAAGAAGAAGAAGAAGAAGAAGAAGAAGAAGAAGAAAATGAAGAAGAAGAAGAAGAAGAAGAAGAAGAAGAAGAAGAAGAAGAAGAAGAAGATGAAGAAGAAGAAGATGAAGACGATGAAGAAGATGAAGTATATGATGAAGAACTGGCCTTGGACATGTTAGGATCCGCAGTGAGAGTGGGGTGAGACATTCCAAGGATTGTTGTTTCCACCAGTTCATCTTCTCTTCCTTCCTCTACCAGAGCATTGCACAGCTGAAAGAAAAAATACAAGATTTTAACACTTTTGTGAAAAATGTACTTTTACATCTCTCCAAGCCCAGTAATGTTTGGGAAATTGAACTATTCATTATTAATTGTAGTGGTAGCAGTCATTGTTGTTGTAATAGTAGTAGTAGTATAAATTAATTATCACAGATATCAGCACATAAATAGACAGGTTGCTAATGTCTCTCTTTGTCTGCGTATTGCAAAAGGTTAATTCGTTGCTTTCCATTCTCTCAAAAAACCAGAAGCAAATTAACTACAAAATACTGTTACAGTCTTTATTTGATTAGAATTGAAATTGATAAATAAATACAATCTTTTATAATTTGTTACAAACATTCCTGCATGCACACCTATGCACCCGGTCAGACAGAGAGACCAATGTCAATACTAATAATGGGAGAGAAAAATGAAAGAAAAAGATTATGACGAAAAACAAGAGCAGAAGAGGAGGAGGAAGAAGAAGAAGAAGAAGAAGAGGAAGAAAATGACAACAACTCTTTACCTTGAGGAATATATTCCAAAGCTCATCAGCACTGACACGGATTTCATTTTCATTTTTCTGTTCCACATACTTTTTCCTCTTATCAGTATCACCCGCCATACCTGAAGAAAAAAAAAGGGAAAATCCAGTTGAAATTAAAGAACAATCGATCATTTACACTTGCTCAGTGAAGTTTCTTCAGACGCTCAGTGTTATAATAAAACAAATGCAAGATGTTTCCAAGCCATCGGTTTTGCCACTTGTGTTTGGCATCACTTGTAATTTCCCTTGAAGGTCCTCACACGTCTTTTCTTTCAGAAGGTTCTAAGGAAAAGACTTGGCCTGTTATATGAGTTATCTCCACCACGCTGCAGAGAAACTTTTATTTTAGTCTTGATCCGGCTGCCACATTCTTGTACAGCAAGCAAATCATAATTCTCACGCATCAACAGATGCATGAGGAGACAAAGGTAAATAAAAAACTTTTTTTTTTTACTGACCCACACATGAACATATGACAATGATGGAAGATGAGTGGAACAGGCCACAAAGCCTACAATTAAACCTCTATTATACAATATTATATCATTTGTTAGAAGACTGGGAGCCCCTACAGCATTGTAATAGAACCACATTTTAACCAGCTTTTAAAGACATTGCAGCCATGCAGTTACAGTTCACACATGCTTAGGCTGTTTTCAAACTCATTATGGTACAGCACCAGCAAAGAATATAAATTTTCTTGCTACAAAGAAATTCTGCAACGCACTCCCAAGTCATATTTATAATCACAATTGGCTTCTGCGGCTGACCCATCAACTTCTTTCTTAGAATGGAATCCAGATCCAAATACTATACTATACACTATACTATACTGTATTACACTTTACTATACTATAGATTATACTAAACCCCCTACTCCTACCTTCCCTACACTGCACTACACTACACTACACTCTTTGAGACTCTATAGTGTTTGTGTCTATATTCTCAATTGGTAAACAATGTGTTACTCACCTTTATATATTTCATAAACCTCTGGCTTGCACTTCATCAAATGCAGTAAGGCTCCCTTCCGATTCCTATGTGATTTAAAATTCATCAAGGCTAAAACAGAGAGAAAGGGAAAGAGAGAAAGAAAATACAGTTGCATTCGAAACGAAAACATGTGCAAACACAGCACCTCTTGGCTGATACGCTGGACCCTTAAACAATGATTGACTAACTAAATGATAGATTTAGATATATATATTATAGATATACATGTTGTGTGTGTTGACGTACTTGTACAATACAATATACTACAATACAATACAAAACATCTTGATGATCCCAAAAGGATTTACAAGAATCTTACTATTGTAAGATATGAAACATTGCCAGTGAAGTGTGTTTGGAATAATTTTTCTTACAAAAAAAATGTTGAAAGTGGACAGCTGCATATTGTTAGAGTGTATGGTTTTAAACTGCGATTCTGCGCCTGCTGTCATTCCTTTTGGAATAATCAAGATGTGTTGAATTGCAGGGCTGAGCTTTAACGTTCGCCAACTCGCCAATAGCCCCTAAAAATAGTGTGTGGCGAGCACGATTTGGGGTACCATTCGCCCGGCTGGCGACTTGAAAATACCGCCAGTGGTAGAGATTCTGTACCTGTACACGGACTTTTGACTTGCAATGTAAAACAAAACACGCGCCAACCGCTTCTGCAGTCAGCCCCGGAGACCCGTTCCGATGCATGCTAGGAAGTTAGGTAATGCTAGCAGAGCGAGGGATTTGCGAAGTAAAAATAGCCTTTTCTCGCGAGACTTTCTTCTTTCCCTCGCCGCGAAACGATACTGCCCTGCGAGATCCTAGCCTTCTTGCTTCCTTGCGTGTATCGGAACGAGTCTCTGACTTCCTTGATGAGTCACGCGAGACTTGCCGTATGTTCGATATTCCCCATTCTCAGTCTTTTGTCAATCTCGAACGATGTGGCGCTTTTTAAGCGGTGTCTCGGAGCCTCCAGCAAAAAAAATAAAGTCCAAAGAAGAAAAAAAACCAGCAGAATAAGAAATACGAAGAAGAGAAGCGAGATCGGAAGTGGGTGCCTGGTTGGAAAAAGACAGATACAGGGGAGGAGAGAGCATGGCTTGTTTACAATGACGACAAAAAGGAGATGCACTGTGCACCCTGTCGAAAATGGGTGACAACGTACAAACAGCAGCAGCAGCCGTTTGTAATCGGCACAAATTTGTTTAAACTCGATTCAATTAAAAAAAAACACGAGCAGATGATGACTTAGCTGGCCTGAAGAAGGCACACCCAAGCTCCTTCAAGTTTTGGAACATTGAGGAGGAGGATGTCGATGATGAATAAATTATACAGTGCTTGTTTTACAAAATGAAACAGTGTTGTTGTTGAAATTTATCTTGTTTATTAGCTGCAATAGTTATACAGTTAAAAAAAATAAGACCGTGCTTTCAATCAAGGGGTCTGGCAACCTGAGAAATATTTTGGCAACTTCAACTTCCCAGGTTAGGAGCCCGGCTGGCTCCTTAGCCTGGCTTGCTAAATCTCAGCCCTGGAATTGCTGTACTGTACTGTTAGTAGCACACACAACAAAAGTCCACAACCACTCATGCACAGACTGCTATGCAAACAGCATGAAAGTTCTGTAGGGCCGTGCTAGCCAAGTGGGGGAAAAGGACGGCTAAACAATGACATCTAAGCAAACAGAGAGAAAGAGCGAGATAGAGAGAGAATGACGACTATAAATGCTGCCGACTAAAGTTTTTATTGCCTAATGTACTGAAAACATGATTTTCCTGCTCAGTATGCTTCGGATGAGCTCATAAACCAAGATCTAGTCTGTGGACGTACGTAAGCACTCCATCTCACAGACTTAAGATCCGGACACTCATGTCCTAGATGTGGGGAGTGTCAGATACAAATATACAGCCATTAAAAGAACGCTATGTTCTACTTCCCCCTTGTCCTGGGTAGTGCTGCTCTACAACTGCCGTGCTTGTGCTGAGACGGCAAACCCAAATTTTGCTCCTGTAGGTGATGAATATTATCCAAAATGCAAATCCAAAAATTTATTTCGGTAATTGTAAATACAATTTCCAATTCAGTAAAGAAAAGCAAACAATAACCACACTAATAAAATAATAACGACAATAATAACAACAATAGAAATAATAAACAACAACAATAATAATAATAAAATAGTGGAAGATGAGAAAACTCACCCAGTTAAAGATTCTCTAAATATATATATTGCATTAATTACTTCAAAAGGAGTTACAAAGCAACCGAGGTACAAAATCCAAATATTAAAGTGGCACTCACACACCAACCTGACCACCACAAGCAACATACCGTTCAATATCAAAGGGTGTTGAGGAGAACCGACATAACTGAAAAGGAGCGCTTGGGCGGCATCAATGAACTCTGCATTTCGTTTTTGCGACAACAACAAATTACACTTGGCCAACAGCAGTTCCAGGTCTTCTAGAATGCTCTCCCCTAAGCCCTCACCTCCTTCTGAAAAGCATGAAAAGCAAGAAAGGGTACCATCATAAAACATGGGTTTTCACAGGTCTTGTATAATCTTTGTTATCACTGTTCTCTTAGAGGTTTGTTTAGGAGCACTCAAATCAAGAGTGGCGCCCTGGCATAATGGTTTAGGCACATGCTAGAAATGTTTCATCAGAAAGCGTGAAGCCTGGTTACTACTTGGATGGGTGAAAAGGTTACTATGACTGACCATACTTGGAAGGTAACCACCACACAACACAAAGAACGAAACAAGCGCACAAAACACCCCAGTCCACCCACCAGTGAGTGGCCACCCAGTTGTGAATGACTCTGTTTAGAACTGGGAAGGTGAGGCAGCAAGGAAGTGGGCACCATCCTCATTATGCTTGCCCAGAAAAATGGGGGGTCCCAAATGTCTTTCTCTCCAATGACCAAAAGGTTACTGTATCATCTTTACCTGCTTTGAACCATATTCAATAATAATAATAATAATACAGGATGCTATACGCGCCTTACCCCAAATCATTCAGGCTCAAAGCGCGGCGACCTATACCAACATACACGCTCACCTGTCTCATCCACCCTCACACATACCAAACACACATCCATCACTCAAACAGGTGGTGTAAAGGCAGGGAGATCGCTATTAGAAGACGGAAAGAAAATCGAATTTTTATTTTTGAAATTTTTATATTGACTGCGTCCTGTACCATTATTGAAGGGAGGGAGGAAACCGGAGTGCCCGGAGAAATTCCCTGTTGAATCTCGTGCCCAGATCACAAGCTTCAGCCTGCTAGAAAGTTGAGTCAGCTACTTTCACTTTTGTTTCTGTTGAAACAAG
Source organism: Oncomelania hupensis (assembly GCA_036898135.1). Taxonomy (NCBI): domain Eukaryota; kingdom Metazoa; phylum Mollusca; class Gastropoda; order Littorinimorpha; family Pomatiopsidae; genus Oncomelania; species Oncomelania hupensis. The sequence goes on along the minus strand of CM072516.1, from coordinate 29,922,394 downwards.
AGGTACCGCTTGCATATACCTAGGTTTTGCATGATTACCTCCCTTGGCCCGATTTGTAGGCTCTTATTAATGTGAGCAACAACTTCAAGTGTCACTGAGTTACCTTTAAATACAGGAAAAACTCAAACCAAACAAAACTAAAACTACTACCTACCAGTGGACAAAGCTTGCAATGCTTCTTCATGTCGACCAACCTGCTGCTGTAGCGCTGAGAGAGACACACGAGCACCCAAGTGGTTTGGCGCCAGTTCTACCACTCGGCTGAAGGCTTCAATCGATTCTTGAAGTTCCCCCATTGTGTTCAGGCACTCTCCATAACGCAGCCACACTGCCGCCTTCACAAAGTAATTGCAGCAGGTCAATATATATATATATGCCCTATAGGCTGCATTTATTGACAGTTAGCTTATATGTAAATAAGCCCTGGTTGAAAAACATATTTAAAATAATCGAAGATTTTTAATTTCCTAACTGATACCCATCTTCAGCTGCCCTGTTGTATTCAATCTTCAATGTAGATGCTTAGGCACAAATCGTTTACCAAAGTAGGTAAAAGACTGAATGCATCATGAGGCAGAAAATCCCACTAAATTTTCTTAATCCACGAATCCCTTACTCCACTGTGGCAGCATAAACGCTAGGACAGTAAAGGGCGAAAAAGGAGAACCAAAGCACAAGCAGCAGAAGAGGAAGCAGAAGCAGAAGAGGAAGCAGAAGAAGAAGAAGAAGAAGAAGAAGAAGAAGAAGAAGAAGAAGAAGAAGAAGAAGACGGTCAACAACAAGAAGAAAACTTACACTGTGGACACCCAAGATAGGCTAGAAAGAGAAGAACAAGGAAAAGAATAACAAGAGGGAAAAGGTCAAAGAAGAAGACATACCAAGCTGTATTTTTCAGATTCAACACAACGTTTCAGTATGGGTAAGGCTTTGTCAGCCTGGCTGGTATCCATGTAAGCCTCCACCACATCGAGGAAACGGTCTCCATTCCCTTCTTCATCCACGTTCTCTTTCAACAAAGTGGCCACAAGATGCTGCACGGAGGTATACAACAAAAAAGTTATCACAGTACCCTTGCCATATCTTCAAACGTTATAAAGTTTAACAGATTTGTTTCTAGGTACCCTTTCTGTACCCAATTAAAAGCTTTTATACTGCCCTGCCAGTAAAATCCTCCCTATTATTATCATGATGACAACGATGATGATGATGATGATGGTGATAATAATGACGAGGATGATGGCTATGATGATGGTTATGGTGATGATGATGATTACTGTTATTATTATTTCTACAGAACAGCAAGATTGCAATTACCTGTGCTTGACAACCGACACCCATATAAATTAGACAGGTGCACAATTTGCTGAGTAGGTCTAACGGGAAACCACCTGGGATCTCAGGTACACTCACGCTGCACACACAATAAATAAATACATAAACTAAAAGTAAACTAATAAATATTAATAAATATAATGAACATTCATCAGGAGGACATTTTTTTCTAGGAATTGTTCTTCAAAATAGCATTTCCAGCTCAAAAGCTGCTCAAAGCGCTGGCCGATTAAAGGATCGAGCTCAGGTCACCCAACGCACTGATTCGTACATGGGCCAACACGTTTAACGCCCTATACAACTATGCAGGGATAAATTAAATGTTAAAAAAAAAAAATCAAAAAATTTCAAAACGCAATTCATATACGCACACAACTGCCCGGTGTTTTCTTCTCTAACTTGAAAACTGATTTCCTTGCTTGCGCTTTTATTTTTAATTTTAAAGTGTGAAAGGAGAATAACTGATGTTAAAATGTCACCCGAAAGATTCCCAACCTTCTTTAATGAGGTTCAGGACAGAGAAACTGTAGTGTGAAGTTGAAGATGTCCTATAGCAGCACACCAGCATTCAAAACCAGAACTTTCTAAGTTGCACTTTCATACGAGCGTGCAATACGTTTTTTTGAAAATATGTCTTACCTGATTATACTGTCAGGGATGGTCTTCAAATCTACGCCATCAGGAAGAGGGGAATTTTGAGTCCATTGAGCGGGAAGTGACACATTGTTTTGGAGTTCCCAATCTCCGTGGTTATCCAAAGTGACCACCACACCGCAGTACTCAACCAAACTCTGCAGTGCAAGAAAGAGGAAAAACGTGAAAGAAGGAATTAATAATGTAGTGTTGTTGATTTGATTAATAATAATTATAGAGCAATTATTTAATTTGCAACACGCAAAATCCAAACTCAAAATCTGCTGTGGATGCTCAGAAGAAGAAATGGAGTATTATCCTTGATTTGATTAATAATAATTATAGAACAATCATTTGTTTTGTAACACGCTAATTCTAAACTCACAATCTGCTGCAAGCGCTCAGGTGCATGCACACAAGCACTCGAGTGAAGAAGTTAAAAATTGATACTATATCAGCAATTATAAACAGATAACATGACTTTTAAAATAAAAAGTGATTTTGATTTCAAAACTATTTCAGGAGTTTGTGTCAACAACAGTAATAGAAGTAGTAGTAGTGATAGTAGTAGTAGTAGTAGTAGTAGTAGTAGTAGTAGTAGTAGTAGTAGTAGTAGTAGTAGTAGTAGTAGTAGTAGCAGTAGCAGTAGTAGCAGCAGCAGTATTAGTAGTAGTAGTAGTCATGAGATTAATGCATGGATAGACACTCTGAAACTTTTTAAAAACTGTTTATTAGGGATAAAGATTTTATACTAATTATAAAGTCTTATCTTCCAATTTGTCCCTTAACAATTTCTTTATTTATTTATAGTCTGAGTGGTAGAATTACAAGTGTACACAAATTATAGAAGGATGAATAGATGGAAGGATTTAGAAGGGTAAAGGAATTGGATGGCTAGATGAATGGATGGCTTTGGCTCTTTGTAGATTCAAATCAGCATGAAAAAGGAACACCACCTTCGACAACAACAAAATATGTTTCTCACCTGCAAACAAGTCTGGTACTGTTTCAACTCCATCCGTAAATCAAGCAATCTGTTCACATCTGGAGGAGGAAAACATGTCTGGGTAAACTATTTTGACTAAATCAGAAAATATGTGTTTGCTCTGCTGTGTTAGAAAATTGCCGTAACACTCCTACAGGCTGTTGTTAGAGATTGCTTTGCTCAGATGCTGTGGAAAGTAAATAAGTCATTATAAGGTACAAAGAAGAAATTATCCTGACACCTCACTCACTGGTAACTGTCACACTTCACCTGCATAGCATCCTTCAATTACACCATACATTTTCTCTGCGAAACACACCCAACACTGTCGACACATGTTGCCACCAGCGTGCTAAAAAAATGTGTGTCCTGATTTTGAGTTTTGAAATAGTTGTAAGCATACGTACACAAATAATAAAATGCTAAACACAAGCACATACCTTCAGAATTGACCAGTGAAGGGCGAACAGTGAACATAGTAGTGAGAACATTGATGGCTTCGGTCGTCTTGTTGCGGTCGTAGTATTTCTGCACATTTTTCCATCATCTTATAGTCAATGCTGTATAACAACATCATCCATGACAATTGTGACAATGATGATGAGGATATGATGAAGTGGACGATGACAACGATGATGATGGTGATGATGAAAACAAAAAGGAACATGGCATTCACTTCCATGGGAATTTGTCTACAGCAAAAAATTGTAAAAAAAATGTACATGCCAATTAAAAAAAAAAAAAAAAAAAAAAAAAAAAAAAAAAAAAAAATATATATATATATATATATATATATATATATATATATATATATATATATATATGTGGTGTGTGCGTGTGTGTGTGTGTGTGTGTGTGGGTGTGTGTGTGTGGGCATGTATATGTGTGTGTGTGTGTGTGTGTGTGTGTGTGTGTGTGGCAATAATGATGGATAGATAGATATTCAGTGCTTATAGGGTCCAGCGGACTGCCAAGAGCCGAATCAGGACCACACAAAATTAAGTAAAATCAGACTAAACTGTTAACATTTAAATATTATTATTATTATTGAGGATTTTTATTGAGGATTTTTATAGCGCACTTATATCGCCGTACTTGACCAGATTCGAGGCGCTGGTCGATAAAGGATCTAACTCAAACCGCCCGAGACGCCCACCCGCAGCCTTTGGGCGCATGGTCTGAAGCCCGGACAACTGAGCACCAGGAATGGGGGAGAAGGACCAAGTGCATGCTGGGTGTGTTCTTGTTACCGGCACTCACCCGTCTAGCACATGAGCGTCAGGATCTTTAAAGTCCGTTATAATGGAATGTATGCGACACACAGACTAGACCTCGGTTTATACTCTCATCCGAAGGAGCAGGAAACGGGAGTAAAGTGTCTTTCCCATGGACACAACACAATGGCCCGGACGGGGCTCGAACCCAGGACCTTCAGATCCCCAAGCCAAAGCACTACCATTAGACCAAGATGTTAATAAAATCAGTCTAATACAATCCAACCAAGATGATATGACTTAAATGCGATAAAACCAACCAACATCATGTAAAAACTGGAACAGGTGTTGATTATTGCAAACTTTAAAAATCTCATTAAAAGGCATTGAACCAAAACATCTTTCTCTTTCATCAACCAGATCAGCACATTCAGACATAAAACGGCGAACGGAAAAGGATTTGTCACATGCAAAGCACCATGTTGGTTCTTCTCCTTTTAAAAGGAAACTATGGGTGATATAAGTATGTCCAATATGAAGGCAAGCCAAAACTGTTTCTTCTTTGCGAGTGGATGCAAAGTTAGGCAAAGAAGCTGACAAATCTGGAAGAATTTGAAATAGTTTGTTATTGATTTGATTAGACCATTCAGTCTCCCACAGCCGTTTACAATAAGATCCAGTCATACAACGCAGGTCAGAATATGGAACAAACTGGAAAATCTCTGAAGGGAAATCTAGATGCAGAGCTTCTTTAGCCGCTTTGTCCACTGCATTATTGCCGCGGATGCCCATGTGACTAGGTACCCACATAAAAACTATCTTTTTACCCTCAGAAACAAGTTGTGTGTGGAGGTCATGGATCTCCGCCAGAAAAGGGTGTGATATCTTTCTCGTGGAAAGAGCTTGAAGCCAGTAGATTACGTTAAGGATCTATGGAGGGTGTGTGTGTTTTACTTTGTTGCGTTGTCACTGTGCAAGATTAGCTGCAGGCTGCATGTTCATAATGCTAGAGATTGAAACAGTCATGGAGTCTGACAAAATTCCAATGCTTCAATTCAAACTACACTTCAAATCCCCATTTTCACATTTAATTGAATTTAATTAAATAATAGTTCTTCAACAAAACAAAATCCGTTTGGATGTCAAAAAGTTGATAAAAAAATTTTTTTAAATTTAAAAGCCTGTTGTGACGAAAAAAAAACCAACACATTGATGTATTCAAGGAGTTCATGACCTATGACCTTCCGTAGCAATTGTGCTATGCATCAACTGCTGATGTCACTGACAGAAAGCAGTCTCAGATCTTGATCTCAGCTTGATCCAAGATGAGCATCAGATGATGCGCCCAAAGGCTGCAAGCGAGTGCCTTGGGCAGTTGGAGTTAGATCCTGTAGCCGCCAGCGCCTGGGGCAGCTCTTGAGCTAGAAAAACCCTATATGAAATTAGTTACATGAATAATTGCAAAAATAAGTAGACTCCTCACTGAAATGAAATGAAAACCTTGTGCTTGTTTTACCTCACAGAGAGCCCTTGCCAGCTTGAGATAGGCATCATCAGTAGTGTTGGATTTTGTCATCATGGACAGAGATTGAGTGTAGCCAGGGATGGCTTTGTTGGGCTCACCAATCTGCTCAAACAAGTTGCTGCGATGCAGTATCAGCTTGATCCGAGATTTACCACCGTCATGCTTGAGAGCGTTGCTGAATTTGATGGCTTTAACAAACACAAATTTAATTCAAACACACACACACACACACACACACACACACACACACACACACACACACACAAATACACAAATAATCTAAGATGCGCCAGCAAGAACAAGATATTATTATTATTATTATTATTATTATTATTATTATTATTTATGCGCCTAATCTAAACTTAGATCTAGGTGCTAACATGAATACAGAACAACTGTAATTATAAAAAAAAAATAGGAAAACTCATTAACAGTTGGCTTATATAAAAACTAATAACTCTCTAACGCACATGCACATACACACACACCCACACAAGCATACACATGCGCGCTGACTATGATTTATCAGATTTGTTTTATTAATTTCATTAGGTGGTAATGGAAGGAAAATAATGAGTTTTATGGGAGGATTTAAATGACTGAATTGGAGATGAATTTCTAAGAGAAACAGAAATGAACACATATATGAAGCAACATTTTATTTCTAAAAGGATCTTTTATATTAGCCTTTCTGAAAACAAAACTATGAGGATTTGATATAAAGGTCTTTTCTCCTGCTTGAAGGCTGATATACCTTGCCAAAGAGTACAGCTGTTGAGCATTCTTGATTTAAAGGGACCTACTCTGACCACACCCCCTCAAAAGATCTGTTTAACATGATGATGATGATATCCATTTATAAAACGCGCGTGCCTCCATCCATTCTTGAATGTTCAGTGAGCGATGAGGAGAAATAAAAAATAACAAAATAACAGGAAAGATAAAGTCCTGTGTGGGAGTGGGGGGATGGAATTGGACAGCAGAAGTTAGGGAGGTGCTTGGTTCACTAAGTTACTTCAATGTAAACAAGTGAGTCTTCGGTCTTCTCCTGAACGAATCCACACTGTCTGCCCTTTTGACAGTCTCAGGTTACAATTGAGACGCATACTCTAGTTCCAAACATTCTATTTTGCAAAACATGCAATGATAGTGTGTATTTACCTTTGATTTGATTCTGCGCTGTTGCTAAAAAAAATCTTTGTATAATGCTGATCATTTTTGTAGATCGAAAATGTTGAAGTATCGTTAAGAACTTTCTGGAATTACTCGTTTATTATTGATCGAAAGTTATAGATCTAGTAATAGCTAGGCAAATCTTCTAAACTGAGGAATGTTCTGACATGTAAGACAGTGAGTAGTTCCGATGACGAGTTTTATTTTGATTGGGTGTTATTGCGTCATTCTGGAATGTTCTAAGCTTTATTGGATGGCAGAGAGGCTATATAAGTAATGCACTGTCTGGTCTACTTGCGAGTAGTGATTTTGGGAAAGCTATCTTGTGTGCAGTTGTTGGTGTGTGCTGAATAAAGTTGGATAACTTTATACAACAACTCCTGCACTGTTGCTGAATGAACTGGCTGCACGGATAAACGAATTTGAGTTACACATATCAAGCATCGGGGCTGAATCGACTATTGAAAAATTGTGTAACACTCAAGTAGAGTTTGGGGACTGCATTCTCTAGGGATTGGGCACCAGATCTCTTTTTGTTTGTCTCCTCAGATAAGAACCAACTCAGACAAGTATCCTGGAGCAGTCTCATGCACACACGTGAAAGCAATTGACAAGATCTTACAGTCAACATTCACAGTGAATGTTGACCCACTGGAAAAAATGGCAAATCTACAAAAATACTAGATGAAGTAACTACAACACATTTTTTCACTCATATGCAAGCCAAGTGACTCTCCTCTCTTTCTAAAAAATGTCTTTGTGAATTCATGGTTCCAAGAAGTCTGTGTAAAGCAATCTCTGGGGTGGAGGTGCTATACTAGGGAGTGTCTCTGAACCGACACGTTCAGGCTTGTCCCTGTATAAAAGTCTCTTTACAATGCTGATGGCTTACATCTGTTGCAGTAGCCAATGTACTTTGTCTTAAAGGTACCAAACTTTCGTTTTAGTGTTTGGAACCCAAAATTTAAGGAAAACCAGTGTCTCAAATGTAGTGTATGCATTCAGTAAAGAGCGTTCCTGGTAGTCAGGCATGCTAGAGTTAGCTGCTCTTGGCACACTCTGTGACCCGCTGACCTGGGATCAGCAGCATGAAAGTGTGCCATGACCGAGTGGCATTGAGAAAGAAAAAGGTGGTGCTTTATGCAACCACAAACAACTCTTTTAAAAGTATAGTTATTTTTAAAATCTATAAATTGCGTGGGTTTTGTGCCTATTAATAGCAACCGACAGGAAGTCCTCTCCAGGATCGCACAAACAACTGCTGCCCTGGCAAGGTTGAAGCCCATTTGGAAAGACAGGACCATCAGTCTACATTCCAAATTAAGACTGCTGCGCTCCCTTGTCATCTCCATCTTCCTATACGCTTGCAAAACATGGACCATCACAGCAGATCTACAACGAAAAATGCAAAGCATTGAGATAAGGTGCTACAAAAGACTTCTGGGCATTTCCTATACCCAGCACATCACCAACGATGAAGTCCGACAGACCATCACACAACACGATGACCTGCTCACAGTGGTGAAGAAACGGAAACTCTGATGGTATGGCCATGTCACCAGAGCATCAGGCCTTGCAAAGACCATCCTGCAAGACAAAGTTAAAGGAGGAAGAAGAAGAGGGAGACCGAAAAAGAGGTGGGAGGACAACATTCGAGAATGGACTGGTTTGACATTGAGCGAAGCCATGAGGGTTGCTGAGGACAGAGAAAGATGGAGTAAGCTGGTTAAACGATCATCTGTGGTGCCCCTACAACCTCCTAGTTACGGGATAGGATAGGATAGGATAGCTACAGCTGTAGTGCTAAAATATCATCTAGCAGATCATAGAGCGTGTATTGGTGTACTGTTAAATCAGGGATATCACTCTTCCAGAACAGAAATGGAAAATTCAAACAGTAGCGTTTGGTTTGAGCAACAAATGCCCACTTTATCATTGTTTAATGTAGTTACAATGCGGATTTTAGGGTAAACCCGTTTTCAACGAAAATAAAGTCTTCGACTTGGGGCCCCCTCAAAGAGGTAACATTTGTAAGCAAAGACCACACTGCAGTACCTTGATTTAAGCACTGCAACGCCCTGGAGACATTATTCTGCTCCATAAGACGATTGACCACTTCCAACCAGGCATCATCATCCGTCCGTCGCATGTGGGCATATATAATAAGTAACTGCACCATGAAAATAGGAAACATGTTTCAGATTCAGATTAAAATCTATATTAATATAATTCTTCAAACAGGAGTATTTGTGTTTATTTGCAAGACAAATGTTGCCTGCATGATTGTGAAATCTTGTGCATGTGCCTCAGAGGGAAATGTATTCCATGAGCACCGTTTGTCACTTGGCAATGAAGTATCTGAATATGAAATTGTTGGTGGATAATATTAGGCAGAAAATCTTACAAAGTTATAAACTGAAGCACAAACAGTTTTAGAAAAAAGCAAGTATCCCCCCCCCCCCTATATCCCCCCTCCACCCCCACCAAAAAAAAATACTGTGGCTAAATCTGAGCACTAAGACAAAGTACTCTTACCTCAGTGGCATGGGATGTGTTTCCTTGTTCATCAGCAATGGTGCTCAATGCTCTGTACGGTGCGCTTGCTCTGGGTGCTGCACATAGTTTTATTGGGAAATCGAGCTATATAAAAGATTATTATTATTATTAATATTATTAATATTATTATTAATATTATTAATATTATTAATATTATTAATATTATTATTAATATTATTATTATTATTATTATTATTATTATTATTATTATTATTACTGTTCAACAAAATTAGAAAATGATATATTTTGGTTTATTTATTTATGAGAAATTGATATATTTTGTTTTATTTATTTATTTATTTCTTTATTTATTATATCTCATGTCTATTCACATTTGAAAAAAAGTTTTTTTTTTAAATAATTGATATAAAGTGTATAAAGTGAATTATTTAGACATTTATAATATAATCATGCTCACAGATATTTATAAAATGAAAACATTCAAAACACTCACCTACTCGGATGACCTCTGAGAAAAGTTTAATTGCTTCTTCAAAATCACCACTCACTACGTTTTCCATAGCAATTGACATAACGCCACGCATGTGATTAGGAATGTCATAGGTTTTCCGTCTCTGAAACAGCATCACAATGGTTTAGCTATAAAATAAAATATAATAAATGTAGTATAAAAATTCCAAATAGATTTATAAAAAATATGTTCAAAAATTTTTAATAGATCATTCAAAAATTAGCCTTAGTGATATTTGATAACCAAAGCAATAGGCACATCTACTGTAAAGATTCTTATACTTTGTGCATGCCTTACTTGATCTTAGTTCATATAGTATATAGCATCCAATAATAACAATAACTATCATCATCATCATCATCATCATCATCATCATCATCATCATCATCATCAATTACTAGCAAAGAAGAAAACAAGCTTACCACAGTCTGTTTTTTCCTGTGGGGTTCTGAAAAAATAATATTAAGAAGCAAATATATTTGAATACAATCACTATTAATAATTTATAAATGCATCAGGAGACCTAATTTATGAATGAATGAAGATGAATTGGCTGAAATGCAGAAGAGAAAACTATACCAGTATTAAGACAAAACATTAACACAAAATTAAAATTCAGAAATGAAGAAGTGGTAAACAGAATAAACATTTAGATAAAGAAGTGATAACAATAGTAACCTCTGCTAATTCGCCACTAACCTCCAGAGTCTGGTTCCCAGCCAACACCCTTCTTTTTCTTTTTGCTTCTGTTGTCGTTATCATCCTCATCCTCCTCCTCCTCATCATCATCAGCTGCGTCATCATCACCATCTAACCGGGCTGCAGCTGTAGAATCATCCTCCTCTAAATCATAGTCTTCGTCACCCTCATACACGTATGAGCTGTCAGCTTTTCGTTTTCTCCCTCTTTCTGACCTCTCTCTCCTCTCATCCACAACCTTGAAAAACTCTTCAAATGTCAAATTCCCTGAAAGAAATAAATACATAAATTATAAGCAAGCAATCCAAAATCAATGACAAGATGCAATTGCAATACATTGCTTAGCTTTGAACATAAGCAGAGAGACCATTGCAAAACATTAATAAAAAGACCATCAGGTTTAATTTTAAAAGATATATTCTTGAGAATCTCTAATGACACCCTTACAATATTACATGCAAATTTTCATTTTATTAATTAATTATATAATTATAAATCTATTTACTTTTTTTTTTTTTTTTTTTTAAACTGAGGCAATGAAGTTTTGTCAAGAGAAATGAGGAGAGGGAAGAAACCACTGAAAACCTTAACAAAATGTGGTCCTGATATCAACTACATTACATTACATGAGTGTTGCTTTAGGTCCAGCGGACTTTTTCCAAGCCAAATCAGGACCGGACAAACCCCTGATCCGCATAAAAGATCTGCTGAAACAACCCTAGTGGTAAAACTGAAAGCTCCCCACCAGCCAGTCACTTTACAACTGATATCAACTGATATTAGTCTAATAAACTAAGTTCCATGAATTGCCTACCTGTAAGATACTTTGCTAAGATTTCTGGATTCCTCAGGGCTTCAGCACTGATGTCTTTGCTCAATAGGTTGTTATCCCCTTCTACTTTATTCAAAATCTCTGTAATCGCAGAGCATGTGGCATTCTTCACGGCATCTGTAAGGTCCATAGCACTCTCATCCACTACTTCCTTGTCATTGCCCTTATCTGCCTGATTTGAGCTGAGTATGCCTAGAATATGTGCTGCAGGAAGGAGGCTGGTTAACTCTGGCTGTTCTTCTTCCTCTACACTGCTGCCATGAGCTAACAAGACTGGAGACAAAAGTATGTCCGTCTCTGCCCCTGATTCAGCAGACATGTTCTGTACCAGATCTCTATTCTGAAATTGATAATAAAAAATAAAAACAGAAATTAAAAAAAAAACTGTCATCTGAAATTATTATGTGGAGGATATGGTTGTCTTTTCAGTTGCAGGCAGTACCGGCTGGTAAAATCTCCAGCACGATCACTGTTACAGTGTGTTTACATGTGTGACTATTCCCCCACCACACACACAGTTGCAACACAATTTCAGAGGATAAATTCAGAGGTTGTTGTCTAAACAATATTGTTGCAAAAGAGCTGCACATCTGACTTGAATGTATAAAAGAAAAATATGATATTTTTAATTTATAATGTAAAAAAAAGGTTGCTTCGTCCTAAAAGCAGGCTAATGCACAAGTGTCCTATAGGTGTAAAACACACACACACACACACACACACACACACCCACACCCACACACACACACACACACAACCAAACAAACACAAAGATACAAAGTCAAAGGTTTGTTGACATGCAGATCTGATGATTGATAGTGATAGTTCTGATAGTGATACTGTTGCCAAACATAATTCACAAGTACATTCACAGGAATAACACCATAAACTGTTGATATGATAATAATGACACACCTCTTCACTTCGTTTCTTCCATTCTAAAAACTGTTCTTGGCTGACAGATCCTTGCAGGTTACGAAAAATATCGTTTGCCTCCTCAGCTGACGAATCCATTGTTGTCTCGTCTGCCATTTTCTTGCGTACAAGGGGAAATCATCATGGATGATAATTGCTGCATAGGCGCCTGATAGAACGTTTTCAAGAAGCAATAGACTTCTGGCTTTTCAATAATTATATTAAAACATATTACTATCGAACATCAGAATTAACATGAGAAAAAAAATGGAGCGAGAGAGAGAGAAAGAGAGAGAGAGAGAGAGAGAGAGAGAGAGAGAGAGAGGGAGATGGGGTGGAGGGTGGGTGAGATATAGGGAGTGCAGAGGGGAGATCATTGTTGGTCTCTCATTTCATTTGCACAAGTCGCTGTGTAAAATAAATTCATAAAAAGAAAGAGATTCTCTTATATAGCGCACTTACAAGCTCACAGAGCTTTTCAAGGTGCTGGCCCGTAATATCCAGCAACCACACAATAGTTTGCTGAAGTCAGGATTCGAACCCACGTCGCCCAAGACGCACTCACACAAGTTGTGCGCTCTGACCACTGAGCTATCCCATAAAATATATTAATTGTCCGGTCTGTTTGCTAGTATGTGCTGAGCGATAATAAAGAAGTAAAGGTATTAAGTTAGGTTCTATAGGTCCTTAACCGGCCTCTTTGTGTGTGTGTTTGTGTGTGTGTGTGTGTGTGTGTGTGTGCGCGCGCGCGCGTGTGTGTGTTTGTGTGTGTTTATACGTGTTAGTGCGTGTGTGTGTACGTGTACGTGTGTCAACCTCCCTTGTACTAGTGCTGCTATTATGCCAGTTTGTGTAATTTATGGGCTTTACAAAATATTCATTATAATTCTTTAAAAATTTGTTCTAACTCTCAAACACAGGCCCATTAACCAAGAAGTATGGACACGAAGCAAGAATTTTGTGGATCCCCTATAGGGATGGGTAGCACAGTACCGTATAAAATATCATTAAATTTTTTGTTTTTTATGCATTTTATTTTATTTTGTTTATTTTGTATTCTTTTATTTATATTTTTCAATTAAGAAATTATAAATTTTACTTGCAGAGGAGTGAACTCGGATGCACATACATATCATTCTCCAATATTTGAAACAGCATATTATCTAACAAAACTTAATTTTAGTTCATTATACATTATAAATCAGAAAACGTTTAATGCATGAACCATGCATTCATTCATCATTATATGATGCCCTCTGTTACTGAGTTAATGTGTATACTATGGTACCTAAAAATGGTTTGGTCTTCCTTTCAGACTTAAAACTAAACTCTCTATATTATGACAGCCTACTAGTGCCAAAACCTATCCTATCCTATCCTATCCTGTCCCATAACCCGAAGGTCGTAGGGGCACCACAGATGTTCGCTTAACCAGCATACTCCATCTTTCTCTGTCCTCAGCAGCCCTCATGGCTTCGCTCAGTGTCAAACCAGTCCATTCTCGAATGTTGTCCTCCCACCTCTTTTTCGGTCTCCCCCTTCTTCTACCTCCTAGCACTGTGCCTTGCAGAATGGTCTTTGCAAGGCCTGATGATCTGGTGACGTGGCCATACCATCGGAGTTTCCGTTTCTTCACCACTGTGAGCAGGTCATCGTGTTGTCCAATGGCTTGTGTGATGGTCTGTCGGACTTCAACGTTGGTGATGTGTTGGGTATAGGAAATGCACAGAAGTCTTCTGTAGCACCTCATCTCCATGCTTTGTATTCTTCGTTGGAGATCTGCTGTGAGGGTCCATGCTTCGCGAGCATATAGGAAGATGGAGATGACCAGAGAGCGCAGCAGTCTTACTTTGGAATGTAGACTGATGGTTCTGTCTTTCCAAATGGGCTTCAACCTTGTCAGGGCAGCAGTTGTTTGTGCGATCCTGGAGAGGACTTCCTGTCGAGACCCATTGTCTGACACAATGGCTCCTAAATATTTGAAGCTGTGCACTGTGTTGAGGGATTGGCCTTGTACTTTGATGTCCGTGTTGATGCCATTGGTGTTGTTGGTCATCATTTTGGTCTTCTCTGCACTTATTTCCATTCCATAAGCTCTGGAGGTGGTGTCAAGCCTCTGTACAAGCTGTTCAAGTTCTTGTTCCTCTCCAGCCAATCCATCAATATCATCCGCAAAACGAAGATTGGAGATTGCTCTGCCTCCTATGCTGACTGTGCCTTCGTGATCTGCAAGAGCATCTGACATGATGCGCTCTAGGAAGATGTTGAAGAGTGTTGGAGAGAGTAGGCATCCTTGACGCACACCGATTGTTGTTCTGAACCAGTTCCCGATGACGCTGTTATGGAGGACTGCACTGGTAGCCTTGTTATACAGGCTTTTGATGACTTCTATAATTTTAGGGCTGATGTTGTACACTTTCATGGTTGCCCATAGAGCTGCATGCCAGACTCGGTCAAATGCCTTCTTGAAGTCTATGAACACATGATATAGATGTTGTTGGTGCTGTAGGTATTTCTCACAGATTATTCTGAGGTTGAAAATCTGTTCAGTGGTACTTCGCCCTGCCATGAATCCTGCTTGTTCTTCAGCTATGATTTGTTCAGCTTGTGGTTTCAACCTGTTGAGTATTATTTTCAGGAGGACCTTGCTGGGATGGCTGATGAGGCTGATGGTGCGGTAATTTTCACAATCCTGAAGGTTACCTTTTTTGGGAAGAGTGATGACAAGCGACTGGGTCCATGGTGTAGGCCATTCCCCACTCTGCCAGATCTTGTTACAGATAATGGTGAGAGCATCAGTCATCGCTTCTCCTCCTGCTTGTAGCAGTTCCGCTGGTATGTTGTCCACTCCCGCTGACTTCCCTTTCTTCAGCGATTGCACTGCTGCCTCAACTTCTTCCCGGAGAATTGGGAGGATTTCTTCTTCTTCTCTGCTCTCGGGACATGCTAGAACTGATGGGTCTCCATTTGGTGTATGGTTGTAAAGGTCAGAGCAGTACTCTGTCCATCTGTCCAAGACTTCTTGTTCTTCTGTAAGGCAAATGCCAGACTTGCTTTGGATAGTGGAGACTTTGGGCTGTTTAACACTTGTCAGCCGCTTCACAGTCTGGTAGGCCTTCTTGCTGTTGTTCTTGTTCAGATTGTTCTCTATTTCCTGGCATTGATCTTCTATCCAGTTCTCCTTTGCTGTGCGCATGCCTTTTCGGATGTCATTGTTGATTTTTCGGTAGACATCAGCTCCCTGTGAGGTGTTCTTTTTCTTTTTTAACTCTCTTCGTTTATCACACAGATCCAAAAGTTCAGGTGTGATCCACGGCTTCTTCTTTGGTCGGTGCTTGCCAAGGATCTCAGTGGCGGCATCTGTTACAGCTGAGTTGAAGGTATTGGTCATGGTGTTGACATCTACTTCGCCTGCCCCCAAAATAAGCAGTGGTGCAAATTTCCCTCCAATTGTGGCCTGAAATATTTTTGCCACCTCCGGGTCTTGCAGTTTGTCCAGGTCGAACTTCAGCCTAGTGCACTTTGCTGTATTTACTCTCTTCAAATGGAGCCGGAAAGACATCATCACGAGATCGTGGTCACTTCCAATGTCTGCTCCTGGAAAAGTGCGTGTCCTGCCAATGTTGATGCTTGATCTGAAGCGTTTCTTGACCATGATGTAGTCGATCTGGTTGTGATGTTCCCCGCCGGGACTGTGCCATGTCCATCGTCTGGATTTTTTGTGGAGACCAAGCGTGTTTGCCAGTACCAGATTGTTGTATCTGGCAAACTCCAATAGCCTCAGACCCCTGTCATTTGTCTCGTTGTTGCAGTGGGGTCCGCATGTGTCTCCCCAGTTGTGGTGCGCATCTTGGCCAACCTTGGCATTCCAGTCGCCTTGCACTATGACTATGTCCTTCTTCGGCACTTGGTCAAGGACCGCCTGTATATTTTCATAAAAATCCTCCACTTCGCTGTCTTCATAGTCTGATGTTGGGGCATAGGCCTGGATGATGGTAATGTTGAAAGGGGTTGCTCTCAGACGGATGGTAATGAGTCTACTGGAGACTGGGCGGCAACCCATGACAGTGGCTAGAATGTTCTTGTGGACCAAGAATCCAACGCCGTGTTCGTGCCTGTCATCTCTACCGCTGAAATAGAGCTTGTGGCCTTTGTCAGTCGTTGTTTCACCTAGGCCTTTCCAGCGCAGTTCGCTGATACCTAGAACGTTCCATCGATAGTGGTCCAGCTCGTGGGCCAGTTCTTCTAATTTTCCTTCCGCAGTTAGGGTCCTGACATTCCAGGTTCCTATGACGATGTTGTTTCTCGTGCGGATCTTGCTAATTTGTCCATCAGTAGCATACTTTTCACCTCCGTCCTGGTGGCCAACGGAAGGCGCGGTCCTTGTGTAGCCGGGCGACGACCGATCCGGCATGGAATTAGTGGATAGCCTCATCATGTGTTGTGTCTTGGGCAAAAAAAAAACCTGGCAGGGCCCAATCCTCTCCAGGCTGTTGGCCACAGCCGAAATCCACGAATACAGTGTGGCTCGCCTTGGCCCTGAGCACGTGGTCGTTGAACCTGTGGTAACGTGAGGTTCCTCCGCCCTGGCCGGTGACTTCTGTGTAGAAGACTTTCGCCCAGTGATACCGTGCTAACATCACCCCTGTTAGTCGCCTCCTACGACACGCCGGGAAACGTTGGGTCTATTCTATTTGCCCGAACCCACAGAGCCTGTGCCAAAACCGAGTTACCATTTTCACGAGACAATTGAAATTAACATGTGTTCGGTGCAATTTACAGAGATACCGGTAATCCACAGTGTTAATTAATAATTATCAGTAGTTGCCATGCCTTGCTAGCGCCAAAACATGATATTTACCAATATCATGAGATAATTACAAATATCATAGGAAAATTACAATTATCAAGGAATTAGGACAATTATCATTGAAAATTTACAAATATCTTCGTGTGATCATGTTTATTTTTCAATTTTGGCTCTAGCAATCCGTCTGGATAGTGGCCCAAACCAAAAATTGTAATTTTTACTTGATAATTACAATGTTTACGTGTTAATTGTATGTCATTGATATTTGTAATTATCACATGATATTTGCAATAATCAGGTTTTGGCGCTATAGTAGGCCGTCATAATGTGAATTACACAGAACACATACTTGTTAATTACTATTATCACTGATATCTGTAAACGCACCTTTTGGCGCTTGTAAGCCGCCTTAGTCAGAAGCTGTAATTATGAAGTGAAATTTTTTAATTTTACATGATAATTACAATGTTTGGTTTTGGCGCATTTCCAGGCGGATTGCTAGAGCCAAACTGAAAATTAATCATGATCACGCAAAGATATTTGTAATTTTGCACTGATTATTGTAATTATTTCTTGATAATTGTAATTATCTCATGGTATTTGTAATTATCTCATGGTATTTGTAATTTTCAGGTTTTGGCGTAAGTAGGCCGTCATACTTTATCTTTGCGGCCGATCTTCCTCCTTTTTTTGAGACACAAACAGAAAAGTTTCCGAATAAACTGCTCCCAAGTCTCTAAAATTTGCCGCACTGTTCAAGTAACACTCTAACATGCCTCACAAATGCGGACAGTGATTTAAGGTGCAACAAACGTGTAAACACAACTAATTAGCAAACAAACAAAGAAACAAACACACAAGCAAACAAATCTGTTCGTATATTAATTTATTTATTTATTTATATATCCCAATTAGAGCAAACATTAATTGGTTATAGTTTAGCTTGTGTACCGATTCAACGATTCAACGAAGTTTATTGGCCAAATTGACATGAAACATGCACATGGAATATGTTGCGATGTGGCAGTAACATTCATAAAACATACATGCAAACACACGTTTACCAGCTAATAAAATACTGATCAAGCGTGCACACATACATACGCAAACAACAAATAGTACAAATAAACAAGTAGGTGCCAGTGGATTATGACGTGACGTCAGTAACAGCATTATACATTTTACATTTACATTTAGTTTGGCTAAATACCAGTTTGGCTTGGGCATAAAAGCAGATATTGCCTATATAGTCCATGAAGTGACTACGATCAAGAAACAGATTTCTTTAGCTGTTCTTAGCCATTCGACCAACATCGTGCATCAGGCTGGGTCAAGGATCACAGAAGTTTTGCACTCGGCGAATCCATGTATCAGTTTACAGGTGGCTTAAAAGTTTGGCTTGTCAGCGGTTTCTATCAGAGTTGACAAACTGTGCTTGTAGAAGGAATCAGTGTACATAGGGTGCTCTTTCTTCTCCTCCGTAAATGTGTTGGATGTATTATCTTTGTTTTAAAATGTTCTGATAATCACTGTAGACGGGCAAACTCCTATACTGTTTCCCCCTCAAACAGTGTAGTGGAATGTTCCACAGGCGAACCATTAAACTTGAACCCCTCCGTTGGCTTCAGCGGCGCAGAGGATTCCCCTCTTCCCTCAGTTGATTCAGAGAAGTGCTAAAAAGATGGCGAGTCGGGAGACCGCTGCTCCCCTCGGCCAGGGATATTCAACTACAATGCAGCTCCATTTGTGTTTTTACCTACTGACCTACATGCTTTTGATGTCGACGAATTATGTTAATGCCCAAGTGTTGACGCCGCCTTATTTCAATTTGGCTCAAGGAAGAAACATTACTGCAACTGCAACTTGTGGAGAAAATGTCCCCGGGCCAGAATTGTTCTGCCGCTTGACCGGTGCTACGGGCAGTGAAGACCAAACGACTAGAGAAGTGATCCGTGGTCAGTTGTGTGATCACTGCAACCCCAACAACCCTACTCAGGATCACAAACCTGAATATGCCGTGGATGGAACAGAGAGGTTCTGGATGAGTCCACCCTTATCCAGAGGGATGGAATACAATCAAATCAACTTCACCATTCACCTGGGACAGGTAGGCCTACTTATTAAAATAATATATTATTATTTTAGGCTCTAAATTGTTCATAATGTTCTTTATTAGCTCTGCATTCCAAGGTTGCATAGCACATACAAAACCCTGGTTAATAATATAATATCTGTTATCTGATCAATGTCTTGCTATATATAATAATAGTAGTGGTTTTGTACCCTGGCAAGCCAGGGTACACACTACACAGGTTGCTGTTTAAAATGTAGACACTAACAGAGAGACAACTGTTGTCTGCGAGTTTCATTTGGACGATGATACCTCCCCTTATCCCCCTTGATACCTCACCATACCCCTCCCCCCCCTAATATCTCCCCATCCCTCCCACCCCCATGATGCCTCATCATACTCCCTTGATACCTCCCCGAACCCACTTGATACCTCCCCATACCCCCTTGATACCTTCCATACCCCCCTTGTAACCTACCTGTACCCTCCTTGATACTTCCATCGACCATCACCCGTATCCCCGTTATGCCTACCCATGCCCCTTTAAACCTACCCGTAGCCCCCTTTTACCTACATCATGTACCACCCCATCCCGATCCTTGGTAATAATAATAATAATAATAATAATAATAATAATAATAATAATAATAATAATATTGAATAATACAAAGATAAATCATAAAAAACACCAAGGTTTTAAAATAAAATTTGATATAAGATATAATAATAATAATATTAATAATAATAATAATAATAATATTAATATTAATAATAATAAAAATTTGATATAAGATATAATAATAATACTAATAATACTAATAATACTAATAAAAATAATTATTATTATTAGTTTATAATAATAATAATAATAATAATAATAATAATAATAATAATAATAAATAAGTTAAAAGTAAAAAGAATAAATTAAAAAAAAAATTTCCATATTGTAGTGTTAAAAAAAATAAATTAATTAATTAAAACTTTTAATTAATTAATTTATTTTTTTTAACACTACAATATGGAATTTTTTTTTTTAATTTATTCTTTTTACTTTTAACTTATTTATTATTATTATTATTATTATTATTATTATTATTATTATAAACTAATAATAATAATTATTTTTATTAGTATTATTAGTATTATTATTATATCTTATATCAAATTTTTATTATTATTAATATTAATATTATTATTATTATTATTATTATTATTAATATTATTATTATTATATCTTATATCAAATTTTATTTTAGGTCCGCGTGCGATCAGAACTTGGGTCGCCTGCACAGTAGGCCAATGTCATACTAAGTGAGCTACCAAGGCTTCGTATAAAGACCATCAATTTTTTGGTCTCTATGAGAAAACATGCTGAAACCTCGATTCGATTTTTAATGGAAGCGCGGAATGAGGCTATTGCAGTTTGTGGACATTTTGTTTATTTATTTATCTCAGAAACATTTAAACGTTCGGTAAGGAAATGTCGACTATAACGATTTCGCGGGTTTTGAGCGCACAGCAGGCCGATCCGCAGCGCCCAGCACCTGCCCAGATCAGCGTCCATACCGGACAAATTTTACAGTAGCGGCGAAGAAGGACTTCCGGCTAAGCAATATAGATTGACATGCAAATCTTGGAATACTTTTTTTTAAGTGCATCTGAGGTCAAGATCAATGATGTGAATTAATAAACTCTTCTATGATCATACTGTCTTAGCGTCTATTTGAAAAAACCTATTAACCTCAATACTTAAAATTAAATTAAAATCATAACTATAATTAAATTAAAACCATAGCATAACAGACTAATCACTGCTCTATGATTTGCTATAAAAAAATCATAAATACATACTGCAGCCAAAATATTTGTTTATACATTTGCAGTAAAAAAAATTTTTTGGTTCATTTATGCAAAAAAACATTGTGTGGAAAGTGCCAAACTGTAGCGAGTTGCTTTGAAGCGAACAGTCGCGGGTACACAGGAAAATAGGCGATGAGTTCCGTTGCACAAGGTGAAAACAAGCAGTCCATCAGGTGACTTTGGCGAGTTGAAAAATATATACTTTTCTGCAAATACATCATGGCCGCCAGCATTGTGGACTTGTCCTTCTTTCGATTTTAGCCTACGATCTCTTAATATGCACGCACAGAACGTCTTATTTTTGCGAGTACTTGCATATGAAACAACGCGAGTAAGTCACTCGCTGCAAAGCAACTCCTACAGGTGTACACTCCTTGTTCTATTGGGATGAGTCATGCTTCATGGAAGACAGGAAACATCAGCTTGAAATTGACATAGTCATGCTTCATGGAAGACCGCAAAATCAGCTTGAAATTAACATATATTTCACTAATGCTGGTATTTCCTCTTGGTATTGGGATGCACTGAGTAGACCTTGAATCTAAGCCTAGTATAGGAAGGCTACAGATTAAAAAAAAAAAAACATGTCCAGGAAATATCCACCATCTGGAATAACTGAATTCACAGTCTCTGGAATAACTCAATTCACAGTCTGAGCCTAGCTGCAGGCTGAATATTACTAGTAGAGTAAGATCTGAAACTTCCCTTGCTTGCTTTTGACCACAGGCACTGGAACATCTTAGTATTATTTTTTTGACTCACATGCATAGCAATGTGAGTCTATGTACTCCCCCTTCCCCTCCCCTCACTTTTCCCCTCCCCTCGCTTTTCCCCTCCCCCCCCCAAAAAAAAAATCAAGATTTTTGCAAATCTGTGTGAGATGAGTCTTAAAAGTCACACACAAAAATGTCCATCCCTCCGTCTGCTGTCCGCCATCCGACATCAGTCTGTGCAAAACTTAGTGGCTAAGTACTCAGAACCCTAAACTATGAGAGATAGAAAGTCCATACTTGTTGTATTTAAAGATGATAGTTTGATCTTTCCGTTTTCCATTTTTGCGTTGATCTTTAAGGTCGAGGTCATTTTAGGCCTTGCAAAAACATGCAAAAAAATAGGTCATTGTACGATGGAATGGCTGTTTATTTAACCCATTGTATGCAACAACATTGGGTTATTTGATCAGATGTGCATGAGAGGTCACATGGGGTTCAAGGGCATCCCAAGATCAAGGTCACTAAAAGTCAAGGCCATCCCAAAGTAACCGTTTTATTTATTTATATTTTGTTGTTGTTAGTATAATACAACTTTTGCTGTACTTTATTTGATAGTACGTGAGTGTATTTGGAGCTGGAGGTCAAGGTGATCTCAAGGTCAAGCGCA
The DNA here is from genome assembly GCA_036898135.1 of Oncomelania hupensis. Lineage (NCBI taxonomy): Eukaryota > Metazoa > Mollusca > Gastropoda > Littorinimorpha > Pomatiopsidae > Oncomelania > Oncomelania hupensis. The sequence continues at coordinate 29,899,937 of CM072516.1, read as the reverse complement.
TTGAATGTGAAAGATCAAAGTTGGTATTACTTTGCATTTTAATGCCATCATTTCATTTTGTTTTTCCTGGGCACTCATTTTCATGTTAAATATTGCGAGTTCCATAAAGAGCATGTGAGTCCGATGGGCTTTGCCCTTCTAGTTCTTTCAGTAGTTTCATTCAAGTGCCCAAAATTAATTATGTTTCTGTCAAGTTTTAAACTACCAATTATTTTCTCATTTTTTATGGATAGATACTAAGATAGTTACCTTAATTAAACTGAATACAGTGTACAATTAATATTATGCTTCTTCTGGTACAGTCCTTTCCAGTGTGAGGCGGGAGAGTTTGAATTGGGATGGCCAGCCAGGAGAAAGGGTGTAACTTGGGGTGGAGGAAGGATGGGGAGAAAAACAACTGATAAGAAGGTAGTGGGGGGCTGCTATATGTCCTGTGGTTTCCATGGGTTAAAAAATATTCTTTTGTCTAGTACTACTACTAGAGTTGATAAAAACCAGAACTTTGAACTCAGATGCCGGACTATTTAACCCGCCAAAGCCACGAGTCCACTACTTCTTCATTTATGCTCACCAGCCCCATAACAACTTTCACACAAAATAAAACTGAAGTTTGCTTGCACATGATGATAAACAGTGCATAATTTGGTGGAACTTGACCAAAGTATCATCAGCTGTGAAAAGAAGAAAAAGATGAGTAAGGAAACAATGTCACCCGTTGAGCTAGTAAGCTGCAAGTTTTAGGTCCCGGTTGCAAATTTTAACTTGCATTTAGTGAATGACTCAATGAGCAAGTGCTTTCAGTACTTTTGAGCCCTATAGCTTGAGTTTAAAAAGTGTGTCATGATGTTGCAAAAAAGTCTTCAGTTTATCATAATGTTTAATTTTATGAATTAATTTTATTAAAGAATTGTTGTGCCATCACTACACCAGGTCCAACTTTTCCTGGCCTGTGCCTGTAGTAGTTTACATTCTTTTGCTAAAAAAAAAGTGTTATCTGTTGTAAAGCCCGGCATAAAATCTGTCTTTACTGTATGTTTTTTATTTTTCTGCAGAAAACTGGTAGTACATTTAAACTGTTCTGCCTGCAACTTCTGTAGCCCTGAGAAGGAAAAACAACAACAGCTTTTAATACCAAGTTTGTGAACAGTAAGATTCATAGCAGTGATGCAGTATGAATTTTATAGATTGAAAGACGTTTGGGTGGGGATTGGAGAGGGAGGTTGAGTAGTATAATACAATGTGAAGCCAGTTTCATTATTTTAGTGTTAGAAAGTATAGAAAAAGGAGGAAGCGTGGGGGCTCAAATCTGAAGTTCCGTGATGAGGGTGGTGGGGATGGTGGTCATGAGCAGGGGATGAAGGTAGGAAGGTGTAACCTAAACATGGACATGAGGCTTCCTTGTATACAAAGGGAGAGAAAGGGAGCATCTGGCCATATTCGAGTTCACGCAATAGATCTATAGAAGAGAGCTTTGTTTTCAGTGTGTGTGTGTGGGCGTGTATTCATGGAGTTATGGGGTGCTAATCTTGCCTTTTTATGAACAAAATGGGACATTTAACTAGCGCTCCACTTTTTCCTGAGTACATGGGAGTCCTATATGCTTGCGAAGCATGGACCCTCACAGCAGATCTCCAACGAAGAATACAAAGCATGGATATGAGGTGCCACAGAAGACTTCTGGGCATTTTCTATACCCAACACATCACCAACGACGAAGTCCGACAGACCATCACACAAGCCATTGGACAACACGATGACCTGCTCACAGTGGTGAAGAAACGGAAACTCCGATGGTATGGCCACGTCACCAGATCATCAGGCCTTGCAAAGACTATTCTGCAAGGCACAGTGCAAGGAGGTAGAAGAAGAGGGAGACCGAAAAAGAGGTGGGAGGACAACATTCGAGAATGGACTGGTTTGACACTGAGCGAAGCCATCAGGACTGCTGAGGACAGAGAAAGATGGAGTATGCTGGTTAAACGATCATCTGTGGTGCCCCTACGACCTCCGGATAACGGGACAGGATAGGATAGGACATGGGAATGCGTTTTTAGTACATAGGAAAGCTCTTATAGTGCAGAGGACTGTTTTAAGTAAGTACATGAAAGAGCGCTATCCGGGACGGGCTGTTTTCTACACAAATTTGAAGTAAAGGGGTTAGGGTAAGAATTAGCGTTAGGAGACGACATAAATCAAATTTTTTTTCGAAAAGAGTCGTTTTAAAAAAATCTAATTCTTTCATTTTAGATGAATTTTGCGCTCTTTCCGTTAAAAAAAAAAAAATTTCTGATGATAACATTTCTTCTCAAACCCCAATTTCTATGAATACAGGTGTGTGTATGCACGCTCGCGCGCGCTATACTTACACAACGCGCGCGTGAGTGTGTGCGTGCTGTGTTAAGAAATGAAGTGTTGAATTTGAAATTACTTTTTTTTTCAGCCTAAGTACTTAAATGCTGGACTTGAAATTCCATTCTTTCAGCCGTACAGACTGCTTGCATCGAGTAGACCTAGTATGAACACTTTAGCTAGCCACGTCAAGGATTCTTTAATTAAGCATTAGCCAGAGCTACTGGGTAGACTCTCTAATGGTACAGCATAGGTCGTGATAAAAAATGGTGGACCTGATAACTGGGGCTCCACATCAGACCCCTTTTCGCACTAGGCTAGTTAAGAAGCGACTACCGGTACCGCCGCCGCCACCAGTGTAATAAAGACACATTAGACCGTACGTCGTGTAGGGGGTGGGTGAAGTTTGGGGAGATTATGAGGAGAGGGGAGGGGAAGGCTGTGATGTTGTGTCAAGAGGTGGAAACGTCTAGATATCGTATCCTATCCTATCATATCTTATCCCGTAACTCGAAAGTAGTTTGGGCACCACACGTGATCGTTTAACCTGCGTACTCGATCTTTCTCTGTCGTCAGCATCCCTCCTGGCTTCGCTCATTGTCAAGCCAGTCCATTCTCGAATGTTGTCCTCCCATCTCTTTTTTTGTCTCCACCTTCCAGGATGGTATTTGCACGGCCTAATTTAATGCTCTGGTGCGTGGTCATACCATCGGAGTTTCCGTTTCTTCACAACTGTGAGCATGTCATTGTGTTGTCCAATGGCTTGTGTGATGGTCTGTCGGACTTCATCATTGGTTATGTGCTGGGTATAGAAAATGCCCAGAAGTCTTCTGTAGCACCTTATCTCCATGCTTTGTATTCTTCGTTGTAGTTCTGCTGTAAGGGTCCATATTTCACAAGAGTATAGGAAGATGGAGATGACAGGGGAGCGCAGCAGTCTTATCTTGGATTTAGACTGATGGTCCTGTCTTTTCAAATGGGTTTCAACCTTGCCAGGGCAGCAGTTGTTTGTACAATCCTGGAGAAGACTTAATGTCAGGACCCATTGTCTGATACACATTTGAAGCTATGCACCGTTTTGAGGGATTGGCCTTGGACTTTCATGTCCATGTTGATGCCATTGATGTTTTTGGTCATCATTTTGGTCTTCTCTACACTTATTTCCATTCCAAAGGATTTGTACCAGCTGTTCAAGTTCTTGTTCCTCTCCAGCCAATCCATCACGTCATCCGCAAAACGGAGGTTGGAGATTGCTCTATGCTGACTGTGCCGTCGTGGCCTGCAAGGGCTCGTGACATGATGCGCTCCAGGAAGATGTTGAATAGTGTTGTTGATAGTAGGCATCCTTGAGGCATACCGATTGTTGTTCTAAAACAGTTTTCGATGGCGCTGTTGTGGAGGACTGCACTGGTAGCCTTGTCATATTTGATTTTGATGACTTCAATAATTTTAGGGCTGATGTTGTACACTCTCATGGTTGCCCACAGAACTGCATGCCAGACTCAGTCAAACGCTTTCTTGAAGTTTACAAACTCATGATGCTGTAGATGTTGGTGCTGTAGATATTTATCGCAGATTATTCTGAGGTTGAAAATCTGCTCAGGATACTTAACCCTGCCCTGAATCCTACTTGTTCTTCAGCTATGATTTGTTCAGCTTGGGGTTTCAACCTGTTGAGTATTATTTTCAGGAAGACCTGGCTTGGATGGCTGATGAGGCTGATGGTGCGGTAATTTTCACACTCCTGAAGGTTACCCTGTTTTGGAAGAGTGATGACAAGCGACTGTATTCATGGTATAGGCCACTTCCCAGTCTGCCAGATCTTGTTACATATAATGCTTCTCCTGCTTGAAGCAATTCTACGTCTAGCTATGTTCAGATACAAATGATGTAGGTCTATTACTTGCAACGGTGTGAATGATGATTCATAATGCATGTACGTTATAATGATTATAAAACTGAGTTTCTAGCATAGATTTGACAAGGAAAAAGAGGAACAGTCCCTTTCTTTCATAACGTGGTGAAATTATTGAGATATTTGCGGTCCATTATGGTATAATTTGCACCGCGTCGATGAATCATTATGGTATAATATTTTATAATAATTTCCTCCCGAGGAGGAAATCGTCCAGATACCATGAACATGCGTGTGCAGTGCTAATGAGTGCACCGCACTATTTCCGTGTGGCCAGGATGGGAAGGAAACGGGCAGTAATATATAGAGTAGACTTCGTTCGGTGTCTGTGGCAGTGTGCCAAGATGCCAAGGGAAACCTGATGAATGGACGCCACAGACCTAACCAGATGGACGTTCCAAATCTTTGCACTATCCCAAGTTGACTGGCCACAGTGTGTCAAGTGCTGCTGGAAGGAGTATCAGGAGGAACAACGAAGCTTAACGTCCTATTGCATCAGCGTTAAGGACGATCACCACGTCGCCACCCTGACAACAATGATCATCATCATCATATCAAAAAAAAATATCAGCAACTCTGGCTTGATTTAAGTACTACACACTTACGCGGTCTTTCTTACACAGCGTAGCCGAGTCTGTGGGATGAATAGGAAGTAGGCGTCTTTTAGTTCAGCTGCACTTTGTGACGTCGGTGGCTGGCAGGATGCTAGAAAACTCTGAAGAGTTGAGCAGCATGAAGGAGCATACGTGTGGAAAAGAGGGAGTGGATGGGTTTAGGGTCGGTGGGGGTGCGCGCCTGCTGCTTGATGGGGAGCGCTGATAACCACTTCTAACAGCTCTTCGGCCTGAATTTCCTTCCTCTAGCTCAAGACCCAAGTCTCTTTGCCTTTGCTGGCATGCGAAAGCTAAACACTTGTACACGTGTCCTGTATGCTGAACAGATTTCCGTATAGGCTTACTGAAGAAGTTTATTTGTTTCCATGATAACGGAGAGCTGACGATTTCATGGAAAAAAAGCTCTCTAGCTGGTTTGAATGTTAATAAACTGATTTGTATCTTAATAACTATTACATTAGTGTATGTATATGATCCATTATTGCGAAAATAATAATAATATTGTAAAAAAAAATCAGTTAGTCTCCTTCACATAAAAGATTTGTACAAGATAGTTTTACAGTTCCAACGAACATGCTATCTCTCAATGCAAAAAGAACATACATGGAATTAATATATTCATTAGTATATATATATATATTAGTATATATATATATATATTAGTATATATATGTATTACTTGAATGTAGTTATATTCGTCTTTTTTTGCCCACGGATTTACAAACTATGAGTTCTATTGATAACATCAGTTTTGATGTGAGCGTTAGGTTGGCCAAAGCTTTAATTGATTCTCCAGTAGCTCGGTTCATTTGATTAGTTAATTTAATTTAATTTAATTTAATGTGGTGTGTGAGTGCGCATGTATGCGTGCATGTGTGAATGCGTGTGTGAATATGAACGTGCGTCTTATCATTTTGATGAAGAAGACGTTAATAAAACAACCAACCAACCAACCAACCATATTCATTAGTTCTGAAGTGAATCACCTGGCTGTATTAAATGTTGTTGTTGTTGATGATGATGGAGCATAATTAATATTTATTATGCCTTCCTTAAGTAATATAATGTATGCCTTCTCATTAGTCACTCATTAAAATTAATGAATGTGCATGAATATCTTCATTCCGGCGAAAAGCAGTGCCACTTGGAAATGTAATTATGCACGTTTAATACCAGATGTAATGCGTAATTACTCTTAATTGCCTCATTATTTTTCGTTAACATAATAAGAATAAAGAAATAAAGAAATAAAGGAAGGAAGGAAGGAAAGAAAGAAAGAAAGGGCAGACAGACGAAAGAAAGAAACTGGAGAAAGAATAAAAGAAATAACCCTTTTGATCCTACTAAACACTTCACCTAGGTATTAAAATGACCCCTACTTTCCATTTCCGGCTAGTCCTCAGACTTTGACAACGTCCAGCTAAACCGTGAATACGGACTTTGCCAAGACCAGAGAGACGCAAAACTTTACAATACTCCTAAAAGGCTTGTTGCGGTGTTTTTAGTATGGTCCATAATACTGTCTCAAACAGAGAAAGGAGCTTTGGAAGCTCAGGAGTAGGACCAAAGATCTTTGGTAGGACCACAACGGCAGCGATAATATATTTTTTAAAGTCTTAAAGCAACAGTACGTTCACCGTTAGTATTAGTTTTATCACTGGGAAGATTTGGTGGTAATATTAACTTTTGTTGGGGTGGAGAGTAGGAGGGTGGTGTGGGCGAGCGTGCATTTTTGAGCGATCACGAGTTCGATCACTAAGTAGCTCAAATCAAATCTGCTTCAAAAAGTAAAGCCGATTGCCAATATTTATCATGTGTGCAATACTCGTTTGTTATTTCGGTAGCTGGGATTATTAATAATTATACTTCTTTTCTTGTTGTCGCACAATTGCATTTGGGTTAGAAAGGATAGGTCTTATTCTATCAATACTGAGTGTCAAAGATCTATTAAACCTTTGATTTTAAGGCCCGGGCGTGGCCTTCGTAAATATTTTTACGAAGGCCACGGCCCGGGCCAACATTAAGTAGGTACCTGAGGGGTCATTCTCGTGAATGGTTCGCGCTGCTCGCATAGCGGCTGCAGTTTTATCCTATCCTATCTCTAACTCGAAAGTCGCTGGGGCACCACCAAGGAGGTTACTTACCTCCTTGGGCACCACAGATGATCGTTTAACCACGGTACTCCATCTTTCTCTGTCCTCAGCAACGTACACTCATCAGTCCATTCTCGAATGTTGTCCTCCCACCTCATTGTCTGTCTCCCTCTTCTTCTGCCGTCACACCTATTCAGTATTGCTCTTGTTGGGTGACCAAGAACGAGTACTAAAGAATTGATGGAGCGTGCGACAGACGTACCGAGAATCCGTGGTGCGTGTGAGTACTTCTATAGGCCAGTGGGGTGCGAAGCGAGTCTTTAGTAGGTGCTTGTTGTTCATTTTTTAGTACTTCATTGTTGCTCTTCAAATGTCCTCTGTCGTCGGCCCCCATGAGACTATTAAACGTCTGTGGTCTGCTCAGTGTGATAAAGAGGTTATTTTTGGGTCGTAATCACAGGTTGAGTGGACATGACTGACTACGTAACCTTAATAAATCACAAGAAATGTTACTTCTTTTTTTTTAAACTTACAGAAAAATGATCATTTGAGACGACTGGTTGAAAATGATTGCATTAGATTTTGGTTTGGTCTAGAAGGAATGGGTTTGTGGTAGGGGAGGAAGTAAATTAGGATTTACGACCCCTCATACTATCTTATTGTGGCTATAAATGGTTTGGTCTTCCTTTCCGACTTGAAACTAATCTCTCTCTATCTTTGCGGCCGATCTTCCTCCTTTTTTAAAAGAGACAGAAAAGTATCCGGATAAACTGCTCCAAAGTCCCTTGCATTTACCGCAAGTAAGTCATAGTGATACTGTTGAAGTAACACTGGTATGCCTCACAAATGCCTTAGGACTGATAACACAAAAGACAATGTTGATAATATTATTACTCGTTTAGAACAAGACGTGCGATGATGCTGACTTTGAGATTGAGAGTCCTACCGTTAAATCCATGTTTAAAAGACTGAATGTGAGGAAAGCCACTGGTCCTGATGGTATAGGTGGTTGGACCTTGAATTGGTGCGCTGCACAGCTGTGTTTAGTATTCAGTTAGCTGTTCTCGTGGTCAGTCAGGGACTGTTTTGTACCTAGTGTATGGAAACATTCTATCATTTGTCCCGTGCCCCAAAACAGTAAACCCAAAGAACTCAACGATTACCGCCCTGTGGCCCTCACATTCATAGCTATGAAATGTTTTGAACGGATTTTTCTGTCTCGCCTTCTCCGTCACACTCAGCCTTTCTCTGACCCTCTTCAGTTTACATACAAACCCAACCGTAGTACTGACAACGCTACTATACTCTTCTCCACAATGCGTATGATCACCTAGAGAAATATGGCTCCTTTGTCTGTATTCTATTTATAGACTTTTCTTCTGCTTTCAATACCTTTCAACCACACCTCATGGCTCAGAAGCTCCTGTCGTATGTACACTGTTTATCCCAGACTAGTCCTGTGGATCATTCACTTTCTTGTGTCCAGATCACGGGTCGCCCGCTTCCACTCCGCACTCTCATCTCTGAAACAAACATCTACAGGAGCTCCCCAGGGCACAGTTCTTTCGCCAGTACTTTTCAAGCTCTACACATAATATAATGACTGATGTGGAACTGACGCCACACCAGTCATAAAGTAATAGAACGACTCTACCCTAGAGGATCTTTCCAACTCAAATTCTGTCTATTTCTCTGCAGTTGATAGGTTCAGTTACTGGTGCAAGCAGAACCTTTTGGATTTGAATGTTAAGAAAACTAAAGAACTGGTTATCGACTTCCGTCGAAATCCTGTTTCCCTCCCAGACCTTGTCATCGATGGTGTTGTAGTAGAGATAGTCATCGATAGTGTTGTAGTAGAGATAGTCACTCAAATCAATATAAACATCTCGGAACATTCATTGACGAAAAACTCAACTTTACTGCAAACACTCAAACCTCAACTTTACTGCAAACACTCAAGCCATCTACAAAAAGTGTCAAACCAGAATTTATTGCCTTCAAAAACTCAGAAACCTTCAAGTCAATAGCTGCATCCTTCAGACCTTTTACACCTTTTTTTTTTATTGGGTCCCTTCTTTCCTTGCCTTTTATCTGTTGGTATGGAAGCTTTTATGTGAAAAATAGAAGTGTGTTGGATCGAGTGGTGAATAATTGTGGGAAGGTGGTGGTGGGGAAACAAGAGAGTCTGAATGTATTGTATGAAAGGCGAGTTGTGCACAATGCCAAGTGTATTGTACAGGACAGTACCCACGTGCTTGCGCACCACTTCCAGCTTCTGCCTTCAGGAAGACGCTATCATACTCCGAAATGTAGAACGATCAGAAGAAAAAACAGTTTCATCCCAAAGTCTATATCTCAGATTACAGTGTTCCCCCAACAAACGAAAAATGAGAGTCCTTGGGACTCCCAGGTATAAAATTTTAAGAGTCCCCAAATCGGAAAAAGAAATGTAAAAACAAGTCCAAGCCTCACCTTTTTTTTTTTTTTTTTTTTACTCTGTTAAAGCGTCACATTAGTTATCATAAACATATAAAACCAAAAAATTAAAACATGTATTAAATGTTTATTTAAGCCTAGATAGAATCAAAGAATGGATTCACGAAGATTTCTTCTGTTCAGTGAATGGATTGCTTGGAGGAAGTTTACAATGCGCGCGCATGCGATGTTTAAGGTCAACTCCCGACACAATCTTTAATCGTCTGCAATGGCAGTCTCAGTTGGGTTCTGATTCTGATTATGCCGTGAATTAGTTCGCCACTCGTTGGTCGTATTTTTGACTAAAGCGATTTGAAAAAAATGTGTGCGTCAGGACGCACACATGCACATTTTTCTGCGTCATTTTTCATATTTTGTGCGTAATTGACGCACTACTCTGCGTAATCGGGAACACTGGATTAATAAATGATGTGTGTGTGTGGGAGCACCTGAAGTGTGAATGAGTGATTGGGTGTAGTTATATGTGTGTGTGTGAGAGAGAGAGAGAGAGAGAGAGAGAGAGAGAGAGAGAGAGAGAGAGAGAGAGAGAGAGAGAGAGAGAGAGAGAGAGACAGTTTAATAATTTTTGGGAAAATTTTTTTTTGACAGGTAGCTCTACAGTCTGGGTCTTGTTTTAAATGAGGAGCCCTATTTTTTGTTTTGTTTTAGACCTTGTATCTACCTGTATGGTTGAGTACAGCATCATGCATGACTGTGGTCAGCAAAAGAGTAAAAATTTAGACATTAACTTCAAAGGAATGCTCTCACTCCCTGTCAATTTATAGCTGCGATGAAGTAAACTACTCGTAAGGCGCCTTATTAAAGAGTATCGTAGACAGTATTACAGTTTATTATAGACGGCAGATGTTATATATAATATAAGACGTGAAAGGTTAGCTATTTTACTGGATTCACGGATGTTGACCGTTGACCTAACTCCTCTCAAAACCTCCGTGTAGTTCAGTGGTCGTCGCTACGTACGTACATCTGATACAAGACCACCCTACGGGATGGCATCCTAGTTACAACATGTCAACACAGGGCATTAGCTGATTGACTGGTCATCTCCTACGTTTCGCAGGACTAGGGTCTCAAGTAGTCCTAGGTAGGTGGTACTACATTAGCCAGCAAAACTTTGCTCAAGTTTCAAGCTGTGGGTTTCACTGCCGCAATAGACACTGAGTCAGAAGTCATTTTCTGCATCTCTTGTTAGCGGTTTAAAAACAGCTGATTTTTGAAAGGATATTGGCGTCAATTAAGATAGATCTTTATTACACACCACACCCACATACATCCTCACACACACACACAAAACCTGTCTAATTGTAGATCAGTTTATACCTTTCCGCATTAATTCATTCTTTGCATAGCTAGCATGAATGAAACTAAACTTAATACGGTATTATATTCACGGAGTTCGTACCCCTCTCCCCTCGACCCATCAACTGTCTACATACCATACCAGCTACATAATTTATAATACTTTCGTCCTCCCATTCCCCATTCCTCTGTATAAGAAGCCTAAATATGAAACCAAACTCCTTACACTCATACTAATGGTATAGGTGATACGTACCTACTTTATCATTAATAACGCCAGCTTAGGCACACTTTAAAAGTATACACGATCACGCAGAACTGCCGTTTCTAAAATCATGCAAATGGTTGCTTTCTTGTTATGTACGACCCGTGAAAATCTTTTTGTTATGATCCCTGAAAATTCACGAATGTGGGTCAGACGGGTCAATTTTCTGGCTGTCACCGGTAATAAATTAGAATAGCAATGGGCTGAATCAGCTTTTCTGGTATTATACATGACCAAGAAGATTGTTACGTGATACAAAACTACTCACGGGACTCACTCATTCAGACTAATGTAATTTACAAGGATCGACGGTAATGACTGCACGAGTAACCTCGTCCTCCTAAGCAGGTGAGGGTTTAAGGGTTGAATGTGTGGGTGAGAGTGAGCGGGGTTGAATTAATAATATGGTGTATTTATTAATCTCCTCTGGATGAGAGATGGAGTTAGAGAGTGCAATTTTGTATTTTCTTCGTCATACTAGAGAGATGAGGGGAGGGGGGTTGATTGATTGATTGATTGATTAATTGTTGCTTTAGGTCCAGCGGACTCTTCCGAGCCAAATCAGGACCGGACAACCCCCGATCCGCATAAAAGATTTGATGAAACAACCCTAGTGGGAAAACTGAATGCCCTCCACCGGCCAGTCACTTTACAATAAAGACATCCCACGCAGGGGACGGCTGAGGCTTTACCCCAACTACTCGAACCCCCGGTTACAAAAACAAAATAGAATACAAACATCATTATAAATTATCAACAAAACACATACATATAAAATGCCTATATTGCTAAATAATAACATCATAGGAAGCCCTAGTGACCACCCGGCAGAAAGCGTCCAGTACTCCCAAGCTGATCCAACAGACCTCATACACAGACAAGGAGTCTTGTCCAGGAAGAGTTTTCAAGAAAAAAGGTAGGTCATTGATCTAGCGAAGAAGAAGATAGTATAGCAGAGTGATAGGACAGAGCAGGAATGGGAAAGAGCAAATGAGGAAGACAGCGACAGTGGGAATTTAAAGCACTAAATTTCCAGAAAGTGGGGATACTATTTATACTGAAACCCCCGGCACTCCAACGGGGGTACTGTTGCTGCAGTGAATCGGTCATGCCTATAAAGGAAAGACAGGTTTTCAACTGGGGCTTTCACTTTTCCCTTTATAGGTTAGAACAATATACAGTGGCAAGATTGCTCATGACCCCAAGGGGTGGGGAGGGGGGTGGTGGAGTAGGGAGAAGGAGGAGGGGGAGAGAAAAGTCATAAAATTCCAAAGTTTGTCATCCTTTAATGAAACTCTTAATTCTATAATCCGCAAAATTTGCATTTGTATCCGCATTTGAGGATGATATTGAGGGATTGGCTGGAGAGGAACAACAACTGGTGCAGATGCTTGACACCACCGTCAGAGCCTTTGGAATGGAAATAAGTGCTGAGAAGACCAAAATGATAAACAGCACCAACGGCATCAAAACAGACAAAGCCCAAGGCCAATCCCTCAACACGGTGAACAGCTTAAAATATTTAGAAGCAATTGTATCGGACAATGGGTCCAAACAGGAAGTCCTCTCCAGGATAGCACAAACAACTGCTGTCCTGACAAGTTGAAGCCCATTTGGAAACACAGGACCATCAGTCTACACTCCAAGGTAAGGTTGCTGTGCTCCCTTGTCATCTCCATCTTTCTGTACACTTGTGAAAAGTGGATCTTCACAGCAGATTTACAACGAAGAATACAAAGCAGGGAGATGAGGTTTTACAGAAGACTGGGCATTTCCTATACCCAGCACATCACCAACGACGAAGTCCGACAGACCTTTACACAAGCCATTGGACAACACGATGACATGCAGTAGTAAACAAGCAAAAACTCTGATGGTATGGGCACGTCACCGGAGCCTCAGGCCTTGAAGAGACCATCCTGCAAGGCACAGTGCAAGAAGGCAGAAGAAAAGGGAGATAGAAAAAGAGATGGGAGGACAAACTTCGAGAATGGACCGGCTTATCGAAGCCATGATAGTTGCTGAGGACAGAGAAAGATGGAGTACGCTGGTTAAACGATCATCTTTGGTGCCCCAACGACTTTCCAGTTACAGGATAGGATAGGATATGAAACATTTTATCTCATCTAAGGAAAATATTGGAAGATCTTTCTTTGTGCGTATCCAAAATGCTCTATTGTGACTAAATATGAATAAATTCCTAAAGTGCGTCAGAGATCAAGATCAAAATTGCGCAAACACTTATAAAGTTTTTTTTTTACAATTGTCTTATTCACACTAAGAGATTAATATCGGCTGATATAGTCAAACATTTATTTGCGTGTGTCCAATATTTACAAAATTTTAATCTAAACGTCCTGTCCGAGCGTTCAGAAGGTCGTCTTGTGTAGCAGTATTTAGCTTATCTCTTTTACAATACAGGCGCTTGCAAACCACAAATAAATGCAGCGGCGCGTGACCAATAGACCCCAACCAAATGCATTGCTTTGGACTAGACAAGCGAAACAAAGCTGTCGTGTAGTTCCAAACGAAACGTGATGACTGTGTCGTGGACCACTTTGCTAGACTGGCGCCTTGACGTTATCGATGGCCGCTATATATGGCTTATTAAGGTGACTGTGTTTAAGAGAGGGGCCGGGTAGCTCAGTTGGTAAGAGCGTCTTGCTAGTAACCGAAAGGTCGCTGGTTCGAATCCCGGATTGGTCAACGTGTGATCATATTATTTTCCCCTTTACCAACAACTGGCCCGCTGGTGTCAGTATAAATCGGTCCAGTAGTCACCTATATGCGAAAGTGTCGTGTGACTATAATCTACAAACAACAACTGTGTTTAAATTCTCCTCTGAGAGCTTTCACTTCGAGATAGGTTAATAAACTCTTCTATGATCATTCTATCTAGGTTGAAATAAAAATGACATCAGACTCACTGTAAGGAAGGACGGATGAAAGCTACCCGGCCCCTCTCAACGGATGAATGAACGAATTACAACTTATATGGTACATTATGCGCGCGCGCACACACATACACACACATACTCGTTGACCGCCCTCTGACGGAAACATAGATTAGTCACACTGTTAACGTGAATACAATTCTGACTATATTCTCCGTGATTGGTATCAAAGCCCAAACAAAACACTCAAACAATGTGTTGTGCCCGTTGTGGGTGGGTGCTCGTTCAGCCTCGGCAGACTCAGCTACGCTGGATAAACTGAGATGGTGTGCTTGGTCAAAGTGGTCACATTTTTCACTGTGACAGACCCCAAGGAACTGTCTACTATGACCAATGGCCATGATGTGTCCTGTGCCATTTGGAAGAATACCAGCCACCGTGTGCAATTGTAACAGTATTATTAGTTGTGGGTCACAAGTATTAACCACCCACAGCCATGACGATTGGGAAAAGCAACACATACTTGTACATTTAGAGCAAAAATTGGAGAGTGGGGGGGTGGGGCGGGGGGTGAGGAACACACAAACGCATACACACATAGCCAAATGAAATCATCAGTGAAGTGGCGTGGGATATAAAACCAAAGAATGTACAGCTTCACAAGCTGTATATTCTTTGATAAAACTTACAGACTAAATTTGAGGGTGTGACCAACGGTTTCTCTCATAATAATGAAGAGTGGGGAATAAAGAGGATTTATAAATAATACTGATAGACCTTTTCCCTTGACATCTTCACGCGCGGTGAAACGGTGCCCTGCCTGTGTTTAGTATGTAGGTCCTACAAGCGTGCACCTTGTTGCCATTGCAAGTGCTTGTCATATTCACTCATAATGTTATATGAAATACCTTTTTGACAAACAAGTACCGTGCTGTTCATTTATAAATTTCTTGTTAATTAATTATTGTATATGAATAGCTTATTGTGTAACTGTAAGTTGCAGCTTTTGTGTGTTTTCTCCACTATCAACTCGGTCACATGCATGCACTTTTGAAACTAAAATAGAGAGAGGGAGAGAGAGAGAGAGAGAGAGAGAGAGAGAGAGAGAGAGAGAGAGAGAGAGAGAGAGAGAGAGAGAGAGAGAGAGAGAGAGAGAGAGAGAGAGAGAGAGAGATTAAATAAAACTGAATGATCCGTTGTGAATGTATTGTGCTTACAGTAAGCTTCAAAGACTTTAAGGGTCACCAGGTTTTGGAGTCGCGGGGGTTGGAGAGACTTTGTCTCGACGCTGTGATATACAGAGAGATTGAAATTATGTTCCAGAGGGTCTTTAGCATATTATGGTTTAGTCTGGGGTAATACGTTTGTGCCCTTGTTAATGAGAATATAATGAGTTCAGTCATTCACCTAAAGGTTAAACTCCGTATTGTGAAGTACAGGTGATTTGGTGCACCAGGTTCGCTGATGCAGCAGATCCTATCACACTAGTCTCATAGTCTCTTTGAAATTGTACATTTGGATCTAGAAATATAGATCAGGGAAATTAAAATATATATATATATATATTTTGTAACTTTCTGCCTGGATGGTGCGCATCAAACATTCCTTCTATAGCCCTCTAGTGTATCGTTGCCGCTTAATTTGTCAACTATTCCATTTTCTCACTAGCTTGTAGCGAAGAATTTGTCTGACGTGGCAGCAACTTATGGTCTGGATAGGAACATGGAAGCTTATGCAAGACCGGAGGAATGGGGGATCGGTTTTATGGAATCCGAGAAGAGCTGAAAAAGTTCTCTTTGCAACCTTATCATGTATCCATTACAAAGTCGGAGGGTAAAACAGCGTGGAGATAATTTGGAGATATTATGCATGGAGCAACGATTACTAGGAATGTACTTGTAAAATTGCGGGGTTGAGCGTCTGCTAGTCTGCTACAGTTCTCATTTCGCCGGCAGTGATTGGTTAGGGCGGGTCTATGAGCTTTCCTTGGCTCGTGTAGTCGAGTACGGCGTAGCTTGTTCATTCAGTGTCTACGTATTCCGCCATGGAGTTGAATATTTCAGTGAAGTTTTGGACTTCAGTCGAAAGATACGAACTACAAAGAGAACTACAAATTTGCTTGCATTTTCACATGAAAAATTACTGTAATGAAAACAATACAACCAGAAAATAAAAATAAGTAAGACATTTATTTTTCCAGTTGTACTCTCTCATGGTTACCCACAGAGCTGCATACCAGACTCGGCCAACCGCCTTCTTGGAGTCTACAAACACATGAGATCTAGGTGTTGGTGCTGTAGTATTTCTCGCAGATTATTCTGAGGTTGAAAATCTGTTCAGTGGTACTTCGCCCTGCCCTGAATCCTACTTGTTTTTTTTTTTTTTTTTTTTTTTTATATATGATTTCTTCAGCTTGGGGTTTCAACCGGTTGAGTATTATTTTCATGAGGACCTTGCTGGGATGGCTGATGAGGCTGATGATGGGGTAATTTTCACACTCCTGAAAGTTACCCTTTTTGGGACGAGTGATGACAAGTGACTGGGTCCATGGTGTAGGCCACTCCCTATTCACAGATAATGGTGAGGGCGTCGTCAATCATCGCTTCTCCTCCTGTTTGTAGCAATTTTGCGGGTATGTTGTCCACTCCCGCTGACTTCCCCCTTTTCAGCGATTGCACTGCTGCCTCAACTTCTTCTCGGAGGATTTCTTTTTCTTCTCTGTTCTGGGGACATGCTAGAACTGATGGGTCTCCGTTTGGTGTGTGGTTATAAAGGTCAGAGCAGTACTCTGTCCATCTATCCAAGACTTCTTGTTCTTCTGTAAAATATATATGCCAGACTTGCTTTGGATCGTGGAGATCTTGGGTTGTTTAACACTTGTCAGCCGCTTCACAGTCTGGTCGAGCCTTCTTGCTATTGTTCTTGTTCAGACTGTTCTCTGTTTCCTGGCATTGCTCCTCTGTCCAGTTCTCCTTTGCTGTGCGCATGCCTTTTCGGATGTCATTGTCAGGTGTGATCCACGGTTTCTTCTATGGGTGGTGCTTGCCAAGGATCTCAGTGGCGGCATCTGTCACAGCTGAGTTCACTTAAGTGAATAATGGACAATAAATTAATAACACTTGCACTCTATTTCACCAGCTCACAAAAAGAGCTGTGGTGCAAATTTCCCTCTAATTGTGTCTTGGAATATTTCTGCCACCTCCGGGTCTTGCAGTTTGTCCAGGTCGAACTTCAGTCTGGTGCACTTTGCTGTGTTTACTTTACTCTTTTCAGGTGGAGCCGGAAGGACATCATCACGAGATCGTGGTCACTTCCGATGTCTGCTCCTGGGAAAGTGCATGTCATTATAAAAGAAATTCCTTGTAAATATTTTACAACTTACGCAAAACCACAATCATGCAAGACCACAATCATGCAAAACCACAATCATGCAAAACCACAATCATATTTAAAAACGAACACGGGTAGAGCTAAGTGGGTGTGGTATTCAAGCACAAGTGATAGTTAATGAGTTTTTGCACCGTCCAATTTCAGCAAATACCTTCATCCCCATTGAAATTAAACGAAGTGGCCAAGGTATTTAGTGTCTTCAAATGTTCAACAGGTGAAGGGGTCTTTTGAGAAAATCCACCACAGCCAATTTTAGTGCAGGTGATAACATTCCTCTCCATTGAGTAGGGAGCTTAGGAGCTGAGTTTGCAAGAAACTGTAACATGGCCAAGCTTTTCTTTACGGGGTCAGAAGGTCAGCAGTAGACCAGTAGTAGCAGGGATGGGGAAGGCGAGAATCAGTGGGGGTGGGGGGAAAAAGGAAGGGGTGGGAGGTGGAGCGGGAGAAGAAGGACTGTAAATGGACAGAGAGATTGTAGGTATACCATTAGGGTGGGGTAAGAAGGTGGGGAGGTGCTTATCTGTAAAGTCAGTGCACTATATTTGTGAAGGGAAGATCAAGAGCAATGGTGGTGGGAGTGAAGGGGCAAAATGTACAAGTGGGTTACTTTGAAATGGAAGGTGGTTTTGACAAGTTTGAGTTGGTGTAAATTTAACTGATACATTTTTTTTTTAAATCCAGTTTTTCTGTCATTGTTTAAGCAAATAGAATGTGGAGCTAAGTGTGCTTAAGAACTGTAACTTTGCTTTAGCACATAAGGGTTCTCCCGCAGTATGTCTTTGTCTAAACAAACAGATGAGAGCAAATTATTGGCCAGCACCTTGAGCAGCTCTTGAGCTGAGAAAAAAAAAAGAACAATTAAATACAAAATAAAAAAAATATATAAAAATTATGCTGAAGTTGCTCAGACTCTCAAAGTCATAATGAATTTCTCAAAATAAATTTGTTAAATCGATCGATTCCCGTCTTCGTTTGACAGCCAAGGCGATTGTGCTGATAATTAGTTTAGGGATGGGAGGCTAAAATGTGTGACTGCTTTTGCTTGTTTTTATTTATTATAGACGATTTCCCATTATAGTTGGCAAGAATGACCCACTGCTGTCGGTTTTTGGAGGGTAAAGGTGATGGTAAGGATAAATACAATTGGATGGGATGTTAAAAGGAGATTGTTTCTGTTTTAAGCACTGTTTCTGCCTGTCTTATAGAGATGTCATGCAGCGAAACTGAGACTTGACTAGGCATATTACAAGAGAAAGGGAGTGGGCCTCGTCTATTCTCAGATACGCTGTATGATTTAGATGTAGGACAGAAGTTGATATAAGCAAGGTTTGTCCACAGAAGTATTTAAACCTTCTAGGATTGAAAGGTATTGTAGGTATACTGGATAGCAAGGGTGGTCTTAGAACAGTAAGTGCGTTCTTTTTTTTCTTTTTTTTAAATTTTCCAGTCAAGGGTGAACTACACAGAAGTTGCTTCACTGGGGGCAAAACAAACAGAAGCTTTGCTCTCTTTGCTTCACTGGCATTTTCGCCCCCGTTTTACTTAGTGCTTCTTCTGTTTGCCTATAAGATTTGCAAAGGCAGAGACTTTGTGTCTCTTCCAATTGCCCAGTGGTCAGTGAAAAGTGGTCTGTGAAAAGTCTATACACCCAGACCGCAATCGCAGACATGTGTAAAACAAACAATCCCCCACCTTCTTTTCCATCCAAACACCCCACCTCCCTTACTCCAGCAGCACCTTTCCCCCCATCTGCGATCTCTTCTTCACTCTTCATCTTTCTCACTTTTTAAAAAATGTCTTGTATTCCCTCCCTCCTCCCACCTCACCATCTCCACTTGACATACACTGAGCACAATACCCCTTCACAAAAGTATCGGTTACCGTCTGGTCTCTACATTTTGTTCAACTTTGCAGCTTTTGCTTGAAAATGTCATTTTAAACACCGTCCCTATTTTTTAGCCGAATCCCTATTTTTGACCCAAATTTCAACTTGGGAGAGAGTTCAGCAAACAATAGCTTATATCCATTTAGATTTTTCAAGTTGGAGTTTATTTGTTTGTTTTGTTTTTAAAGAGCTCACTAATAATTAGAGAGAGAGAGAGAGAGAGAGAGAGAGAGAGAGAAAGACAGAGAGAGAGAGAGAAAGACAGAGAGAGAGAGAAAGACAGATAGAGAGAGAGAGAGATAGAGAGAGAGAGAGATTGAGATTTCAACGATATCCTTTCAGGGGTAAATCTGTAAGTACACACATTGCAGAGACTCATCAAGGCTTATGTTACGAGCAAGGAGGCTTAACGCTTTGGGGAGTTTTAGCTATGCAGTGTGAGTTATGCATAGCTATAAGAAATGTACATAGTATTTCTTTCCGTGCTAAAGCTGTGTGTTAGGTTTAGTTTATAAGTAATGTCAGAAACTCACAGACTTAACCATAGTTGTTAAGACTACATTGAGTCTTGATAGGAAAAGGGCACAGATGTTTAAAAAAAAGAAAGAATTATTTCTCTTTGTCAGATGGACACAGGATATGAGATCCGTCTTGTTTAGCAAAACTTATTGTTTTATTTTTCTATTCATAAGCTAGGTCATCACCCAAAGTCGCAACAATTAGTCACTTCTGCAGCTAATCCATCGACCAACATCAAGACTGGAAGTCCAGCAAAGCTTTTTCTTCAATTTATTTTTTTAATTAATGAGCTAGGTCATTATATTCAAGGTAGTAAATACACCCAAAATCGCAACATATAGCCTCTATTGTATTGGCTCCTGGGGCTAACCCATTAACCAATGTCTAGATGAGAATCTAGATCCAGATTTCAGCATAAGCTGATATAGCACCTTTCTTAATTGTTTTAAACTTTATGAACTCCAGAGGATAATAAAGTATTCCTGGCAGGAGATTAAGACAACAAAGAATGTCCTCAGTTGATATCGTTTTCCAATGTTTTAACAACAACTGAAGACAACAAAGGAGGTTCTCATTGGACCGATCTGAGTCTAAAGAGATCGCTTTTTATGATTATAAGTCAGCAGTGTCATGTCTGCACTAAATCCCACTATAGAAATGAGCATCAAAGCTTCTTGAAAAGACAGTTTGCAGGTTAATAGTAGCCCTAGAGTGTTCCACACTATTGTTTAGCTCTTTTTCCTTTTGTCTGCGAGTTTTTGGTCAAGGACAAGTTGCAACAGAGCAGCAGACAATACAAAGCAGTCAAGAAGACATGAGGCGTGTTTCATGTGTGTATGGAGGGGTGGGAAGAGTTTTGCGGTTTGGGAGAGGAGAGGGGATGGGCTGAGTGAATGAATGAAAGAAGGAAGAGGAGAAGGAAGGACAAACAAGGATGAAGAGGAGCGATAAAAAGAAAATTCATCTTAATTTGTTCTTAACATGGTGAAGAAGAAAGAAAGTAAAAAAGAAAAAAAATGAATAAATGGATTTACTCTTTATAGGTTAGGGATTGGGTATGTGGAAGAAGAAAAAAGGTAAAAAATGAATAAATGGATTTACTCTTTAAAGAAGGTATGTGCATGTGCGTTCATTTGTGTGTGTTGGTATGTGTATATTATATACATATACGAGAGAGGGAATACTTATTAGTAGTGGTGAAAGAGGTATATGTGTAAGAGAGAAAGGAGGAAAGGGGAGGGGAGGGATGAGAGAAAGAAAGTAGGGATGAAAGAACTTTTTGTTTTGTTTTGTTCTAAAGATTTTTACCAATAACGCACACACATGGATTTTATTACCCAAGTGGTGCACACCCCTAAAATCCACTCAAGGTGTGTATAGAAGGGCTTGCAGGTATTACTTGAGATGTTAATAAAGCAGCACATCTCCTAAATTAAATATTGTATGAAAGTAGGTACTCAAAAGTCACAACTTTACTGAGGAAAGGCCCCTGTGTGAAAGTAGGTAGACATTGCGAGAGATAATGTTGCCCATAATAATTGTATTAATGTAATCATGGTGTCGCGTCACCCGAGCGGGTTCTGCGACGTTCAGCTCAAAGAACGAGTGGAAGGATAGAAACTCAAATAAAAAGAACTAACACAAAATGCCAGATGGACAATCACACACTTTTATTCACCAATGTCACACACACACACAGGATATGGGATACTAAACCACCCTCAACCCCTATCAAGACCCCCAACCCAGTATTTACTAAACAATTACCTCCCTTGTCTAACTGAATACCCCCAGAACTATACACAACAGAGTACCCACAACAGTATGCAGCAACAATGACAATCAGTTAAATTCCAAATAACCACAATTCAACATTAAATCCACAATTAGAAAAAATCTTGAAATTCAAACGTATGGAACTAGCTGGCTTACAGTTCAAAGTCAATGTTCGAAACCTAACTATTGATTAATTGAGCTCAACGTAATACCGCGGTTAAATACTCAAGTGAAGAAAGTAATTTACACTAGATATGTTTTTAGGTGTGTGAATGCGAGTCTGTATGTGTGTGGATGCGGTGTAGTTGGGATCCTGTAGCTGAAGGACAGCCTCGTCTGAAGCAACGGCGGTCTGGGCGGTGATGGAGGATCACTCCCAGCAATGGCGCCGACAACAAAAGGGACGTAACGGTGGTGGCGGTGAGCCCAAGCAACATCCACACCACTCAGCGGCAAGGGTAGAGGTCTCAACGCTGACGTCACCCGTCACAGTGGTACTGCAGAGCTACGTAGGCGTCGCAGAATTACACCAGTAGTAGGGCGTAACAGTAGTGGTACCAGTAGATAAAACAGGAGAGAACAACAATCGAAGCCCAATCCTGTGGACAAATAAGGAATCTCACTAGCTTGTCCACAAAAACTTAAACACTTCATAACAGAATACGCCTTTCGCCGTCCGCCATCTTGACCTGTTTATACATGCATCTCCAAACACAATGCATTTCTTAATTCTATAATTCTATCTCTTCCATGATACATGGTTGTTTATATAACTATACATGATTATTACAACTGCAATCCCATTCACACCATGGCGATTCATCTCAATCACACCTTCATCTCCATCACCCCTCTTCACGTTATAATACATTATCTTTTCCCATTCACAATTGTTTAACAATATCAGTTTACCATATTTTATTTGAATGTCCAGTTTTAAATGCAATGTACGAAAACCAAGGACATCATTTGACTGAATATGGACATTCTATAGATGATGTATTACATCATTCACAGATAACAGCAATTGTGAAAATTATTGCAATGACTCCTATTGGTAGACTTTTATAGTTTGGTGTTAAATCCTTCTTCCCCTTTCATTCCATTTTGTTATAAGATTTCTTAGTTGTGATTTGATTTATATTGTTGTTGTTATTAATGTCTAATATCACCTGAATGTGTGAATAGACAATATAAATGAAATATTGATTGATTGATTGACAATTGTTTCTATCACACTATAATACAAACACGCTTCCACATACATACTTCGTTGTCGCCCTTTGACCCACTTGGCAACAACAGCAACGACATTATTTATACAAACGTTAAACCAAGAAAATCATATGAAAATCATATAAAATCGATAAACAACTATTTACCAAAATACATCCTTTTCCCCCTCATTCACCATCATTCATTCACGTACGCAGACTCGGAGCACAGCCGCTAAGGAAAAGAATTGCAGGATTTACACTTACCCCTTAGTTCCTCGGCTTGTGGCACACAGATGCACGTACACTGCACAACACAACACTTATACGACACAGTACAGCACACTGGTTAGTCTGAGAGTTCAAATCCGTTTCTGGCTAATGCTAGCTATGGCTGGGACATCTCAATACTGGCGAAGTACTTGAGCATTAGCAGGTGCCCAATAGAGGGCCACACAGCTTTAGAACAGAACTCTACACCTATATTACACAATAGATGGCAGTCACAGTCCTCCCACTACAGACTTTTTAACATCCTTGTCCCGACGAGGGCAACAAGACCTTGGGTGGTTCGAAACACTTCGAATAAAGACCCTTCCAGAAGACGTTACGCTAACCTGACACACAGTCACAACGCTACTTCTGTCAAAAGTCCGACTGCATGCATAAGCAACCAAAATGACTCTGCTAACTAAATCACATACCAGCACACAAGACAAACTCAGGTCGAGCTCAGTAACCCCATTCCTAATTCCGCATATGCCCTATCTGCGTTATGCATGTGAAACCACAAATACTTACATCATTCATACGCAGTAAAAGAAACTGCTGATATCTATGTACACTGTATATTAGAGATGTGCAACTCTGCACAATCTATAGCCGTCTCTAGCACGTGTTGAAAACTCGTGTCGTCACACATGGGCTAGTTTGCTAGCCCTTAAAACTCTGTTTATTGGCACTTATTGTTAAGCCGGCTTTATTTTATTGACTCCCACACCAGAAGTAGTTAATGTTTTGTTGTTTTTTTTATAATGCTATGGGACTTCTGATGTTGAAATAATGTGGACGTGGGAGCTCGAGGCTACATGTTGAATCCGCTGAATCCCTCTCAGAATAAACCAGGCAGGTGTGCCAGACAGTGCACATCCACAGCAAGTTGGTACCTTGAGTGGCTTGGATTAGATCTAGCCTTCAGAAGCTCTTTGAACTGGTAAAGGCTGGAACAGTTCAGCAGACAATTGGTCATCAATTCAAAGACATTTGACATTGAACACATAATGGTTAAAAAGAAGTGCGCTGCTCTTTATAATGTTGCAGCATTGACCAGTACAGCACTGATTGGTTCAGCTATCCTATCCTGTACTATCCTATCCTGTAGCTCCAAGGTCGTTGGGGCACCACAGATGAGTGTTTAACCAGAGTACTCCATCTTTCTCTGTTCTCAGCACCCTCATGGCTTCGTTCAGTGTCAAACCAGTCCATTCTCGAATATTGTCCTCCCACCTCTTTTTCTGTCTCCCTCTTCTTCTGCCTCCTTGCGCGCTGTGCCTTTGCAGGATGGTTTTTGCAACAATATTATGGTCTAGGGTTGGGTTGGTTCAGCTAGGGGAACAATAACTTCTTTATGGAATGTCGATCATGTTGATAAGAAGTGGTAACTCCATACTATGTTGGCAGGCTTTCAGTGTGATCAGAAAGAAAACTAAACACATAACAATAATAAAATAATAATTCTGGTTTTAAAATAAAATAAAAATTTTAAAATAAAAATGGTGTAGGAAGGTGTGCCTCATGAGTCATCTTGTGAGCAGGTGTGTTTTTTAAACTTGTCTTTTGAATGAGTTAAAGGCTCTCGGATACTGCAAAAATGTCAAATAAGCTCCTGCCTTAAATTGTGCAGTAAGTGACCAGTTCAGTGCTAATGGGCCTCTAGAGGAAGAGTATACTTGACTTCAAGAGTTTGTGGCTTATATTATGGTCTAGAGTTTTTTTGTTGTATGTGCATATCAGTATCAGTGCCTGTATTGTTATTTTATAGTGATAACTGTGTTGTTACCATATCCTGCTTTTAGTGTTTAGTGTAAATAGGCAGGCGCAAGCCTCCTGCACTTTAAATGGAATAAAACAAAACGAGATTTTCCTGTCAGCTCAGAAGGGGATCCTCTTATTTGTGTTCACACTTCATAAACTGATATTGATTGCTCAAGATGGGAATAGACTATCTCACTTTTCCTCCCCCCAACCCTTTGCCCCATCTTCCCATTCCCACTCCATCCACCTTCCACTTATACTGATAAACAGGGACTCCTGCTCCACTGCCTGCAAATATGGACCAGTAGCCTATATATGTTCATGTACCTTGATCTTCGAGGTTCCCCATTAGTCTTTGCTATTATTTATTATAAGAGCTTGGATTTCAGCACCTGACTGGTGTTATATTATACCAATTTGTTTTTTTGAAAGTTAAGAATGATGACCTCAACATTGCATTGCCTTGATTTGAACCTTTGGCCTGAAAAATAATATATAAATGTGAACTAATTATAGTTGTAGAGCTAATATGTCACAGATGAAGTGACTTTATGCACTTCTGTTAAGAACATTTTAATTTAAATAAATTAAATGTTCACCATTGGAGTATGTTTACCATGTTGGATATTGTAACTTTCCTCAGCACTTGCTGCCTCCAGTAAGAAATAAATAGAAGGAGACTTTATCTTATGAATTATATACCATTATTGAGTGGGTAGGGTGTGGGGGAAGTGGGAAGCATTGATTTATTCAGTAAATGTCTAGGATCAATGCAAATTGAATTTCTCACCCCTTACTTCCTTAGCATTCATGGACTACACGTAGTTTGTGAGTTCTAGAGATCCTGCGTAAATTGTGTTATTTCTAAAACTGTTTTTCAGATACGGAACAATGTGTAAAGGTTTCACCGAGTGTTATGGTCCTTGTGCAGTTCTTATAGCAGCATACCTGTTAGTGGGAAGCAAAGAACCAACTTGCTTTCTGTCTTGGGGGAATATTTAAACATCACAGTTTATATCAAAACCCCTGCCATGATGTTATCTGCACAAAGATCGTTGTAAATTGTGTGTCATTCAGATAACTTGGACATTTAAACAGTTTCCACTTCATGTCTGTTGCAGGAATTCCACGTAGCCTATGTCTTCATGCGCATGGGAAACGCACCTCGTCCTGGCGTGTGGGCTCTAGAACGTTCCATCGATTACGGGCAAACCTGGAAAGCCTGGCAGTATTTTGCAGACACCCCTAGTGACTGTAACAACTTCTTTAGGGCTGCAGCTGACGAAGTTTTGTTCTACGATGACCAGGTGCTCTGCGTCACAGGGTTCTCCAAGGTAGTGCCTTTGGAAGAGGGTGAGGTAAGTAGTACTATCCGTGGCATCTTTAAAAAAAAAAGAAGAAATTACAATCCAGTAGCTCTCTAGATGTATGTGTAATTATATTCAAAAGTTATTGTGGGATTCTCCTAATTTGAGCCTATGGGAGAGGGTTGAGTGAAGGCCAGAAGTAACAAGAGGTAAATTGTCTTTATAAATTCCCAGAGGTGCCAACCCTTACGATTTCGCCGTAAGATCTTACGGTCAAATTTATATCTTACAGTCTTACGGTCAAACTGAAAATTTTCCGGCGAAGAAGTTATACAAATTGTACGGTTTGCAAACACCGCATTGACGCAAAAATTTTGTGAAAACTGGGTTAAGTTGCACAAGGCTGGTATAGGAACAGTGGCAGGTGATGTCAAGACTGACAGACCACAATGGAAGTCTCAGATTCAAAAACCTAGCCAGGGTCATGCATGGAATCCTGCTGATTCCAGTGTCTAACTGTGCTTGTGAGCGCATTTTTTCCATGGTGAGGGAAAACAAGACTGACTTTAGAGGAACTATGCAGCCTAGCACTTTAAGTGCCCTCATGGTTCTGAAGTCTGGCAATTCTGATCCTTGCCACCAGACTCAGCTGTCTGACGACTTGTTGCGGACCTGCAAGTCTGCAGCTAAGATATCCCAGCAGTAATCCCTTTTGCAGCTATGTACAGTGTGTCACGTGGGGTTTATGGGCTCTGCACAATGGAATTATGGACCCTCACGTTTATTCGGTGGGAACTGCTAGTAGGTCACCCTATGAATTACTTTAATAAATTTATTTGTTTAGCTCGTTCTGTGTTAAGGTTGGGGTACAGAAATAGATCGAAAAATGGTAAAAGAATACTGTCACACTAGCTTTCACACGGCTATGAATCATATGTAGTCCAGCCACTTGATAACAGTTAAAATCACACATTTATTTCTTCTACTCTATACAAGGTTCTCTAAGTACTAATCTAACTTAAAAAGTCTCAGTCACTGCTAATAGTTCGATCGCTGATAGTCTAGGCAGCTGTTATTTCTTCCTCGGGCACTTGCTATAATATTTCATGTAGATTTGGACTACTGTGGTCCGTTTTACAGTTTCTGAAGAGTTGGACTACTGTGGTCCTGTTATGATCAGTTTAAGTGCACCTTCGCCTTATGCACTTAACTCATGTGTGGGGTGTTCGAAGTCCTTCTGTGAGGTAGCTTCTGGTACACCTTTGTCGTTGTGTAGTTGGGTTCCCTTGCCACGCTGTGGGGTCTGACAGGGTGTTTCTTCGGGTAGCTCCTTCCGTCTTGTGCGGGAGAGTCTCCTCGACCAACTAGTCGTTTCTGTGGAGTGGGGCACACAGGATAGCTCGGGATAGCTCGGGATAGCTCGCCTGCTCGTCTGGAATATAAGAGACGAAATTCTGCACAACCCTGAATAATCGGTTTGTGCAGAGCGTCTCACTGAAAGCCAAGTAGCCCTCAGTGATAGCTCCACATCTCTATACATAAGCGACGAACATTCTGCTACTTCCGGGTTCCACTGGAATCTCACTCTAAATTCCTATACATACATAAATATAAATCGTGTCTAACTATACACATACAGAATTAATAATAATATAAACATTCAGTGGTACAGCCACTGGTCTGCAAACATACATATAAGTTAAACAACAGTGGTTCCGTACGGGATACAACATGGCGGCGCAACCGGTCGTGTTTCGCCTCGTGCTCGGCTCGTCCACGCGGCACGGCAAATTCGGATTAACAATTCACATTTATGCATAGCAAATTCCACAAACATAATTTCAACAATAATATAAATATATCACGATGAAACAGAAGGGTGTTCATTTACCTGTTTGACAAGTTCAGGCCCGTGATGACTTGAGAGAATTCTAAGATTCCTAAGTCCTGCTTCCTGGTCTATGAGTGTAGAGATCTCTCTAGCTGTGGAGATGTTGACTCTACCTCTTCTCACACACGACTGATTCAAACTGTGTTAGGCTCTGACACAGTCAAAACTGCTCTACCCACTGAGCCTGCTCTGATTGGTTAAAACGGTCCGATTCAAAACTCAAGTGCTGACTCACTGCGATGTGGGTGGCTCGCTCGCTGCGTGTGGTCTGCTGTGTAATTTACTTGCTGCTGTGTAATAGTCTAACTTCTCTACTGTTACAAAGACTACACATGGCTAAATGGTCAACAAGCAGAGTTAAACTAGCCAATTCATGACACAGTGTATATATTTTGTATATACTATTGGTGAGTTTTTACTTTCTGTATTTTTTCAATATTCACTTTCATTTTGAGAAGAAAACAATATTGGCGAAACATTGTGTGTTCTTGAGCATGTAACAAAAATCTTACTGACACATTTTGGATTTTACTGACAAATTTACAAAATCTTACTGCGAAATCGTATAGGGGGTTGGCACCTCTGAATTCCAGGCTATGGGTGTTTGAAATCTTCACTGTTCTTTTCAAAGACAGAGGTTGTTTTTTTTCTACCAACGGAGATGACTTTTGGTTGTTGTAGGTCATCGTCTCCTTGCTGAATGGACGTCCAAGTGCCCACAACTTCTTCAATGCTGATGGCCTGCAGGAGTGGACCAAGGCCACGGACATTCGACTGAGGTTGATCCGCACCAAGACTCTGCTGGGCCATCTTATGGCTGTGGCTAGGCAAGATCCCACCGTCACTCGCAGGGTAAGTAACGCCAAGAGTTGTACAAGAAATTGGTAGTAACAATGTTAGGTGATGAAACAGGTCAAGGAACTTTAGCTAAAGCAGACTTACACCATGTCCTAAAAGGTCCTTTAGATCAACTCATGACTGTGACTTGACAGGATCCCTTTGTCACTAGCAGAGTAAATGATGGCACCTGATTTGAAAAGGAACAGTTTGAAACATATGGTTAGTGGATGAAAAATGACAACCAACACTTCACTAAAGTTGAGGTTGATCCACACCGAGACTGTGCTGATTCACAATCTTATGATTGTTCCACTTATTTGTATTTGGAAAAATTAGTTTGTTTTTTTCTTCTCTTATTATGTTTTTTTTTCATGTGGTATTTTTAGTACTACTACAGTATCAAGGACATCTCCATTGGAGGCCGCTGTGTCTGCAATGGTCACGCCAAAACTTGTGACCGTCCAGCAGATGTGGTTGGTTACCGTCTGATCTGTTCCTGCGAACACAACACCTGTGGTGAACAGTGCGAGATATGTTGCCCAGGTTTTGTGCAGAAGCGTTGGCGACGCGCTCGTGTCAATGAACCATTTGTGTGCGAACGTAAGTGTATTCAGCTGGTTTAAAAAATAAAATAGTTTTGAAGAAAAAGTACTTTTACTATATTTTAAAACTTTATGTAATTTAGCAGTTGTCTTCCCAATTCTTTTATTGGATGTAAATTTAGTGAAGAAACTGAGGTGTGATTTTAAATCGAATTCAAAAGGAAAGGTTGTTGGTTTTCATGATATTTTTATGACCAGGTTAGAGTGAAATGTAATCAATACAATGCAACGATTTCATTATGGCTTATGGAATGGAAATAAGTGCAGAGAAGACCAAAATGATGACCAACAACACCAATGGCATCAACACGGACATCAAAGTACAAGGCCAATCCCTCAACACAGTGCACAGCTTCAAATATTTAGGAGCCATTGTGTCAGACAATGGGTCTCGACAGGAAGTCCTCTCCAGGATCGCACAAACAACTGCTGCCCTGACAAGGTTGAAGCCCATTTGGAAAGACAGAACCATCAGTCTACATTCCAAAGTAAGACTGCTGCGATCTCTGGTCATCTCCATCTTCCTATATGCTTGCGAAGCATGGACCCTCACAGCAGATCTCCAACGAAGAATACAAAGCATGGAGATGAGGTGCTACAGAAGACTTCTGTGCATTTCCTATACCCAACACATCACCAACGTTGAAGTCCGACAGACCATCACACAAGCCATTGGACAACACGATGACCTGCTCACAGTGGTGAAGAAACGGAAACTCCGATGGTATGGCCACGTCACCAGATCATCAGGCCTTGCAAAGACCATTCTGCAAGGCACAGTGCAAGGAGGTAGAAGAAGGGGGAGACCGAAAAAGAGGTGGGAGGACAACATTCGAGAATGGACTGGTTTGACACTGAGCGAAGCCATGAGGGCTGCTGAGGACAGAGAAAGATGGAGTATGCTGGTTAAGCGATCATCTGTGGTGCCCCTACGACCTTCGGGTTATGGGACAGGATAGGATAGGGATAGGATTTCATTATATGTTGAATTAAATGTCTCCTTCAAGTCTTGTACAAATTCAGAATAAAATGAAAATTGTTTGTGTTAATTTGTTTCCAGCTTGTCAGTGCTACGGCCACTCGAATGAATGCATATTTGATGAAGCGGTGGAGAAGCAACAGCAGTCCATTGATATCCATGGAAGATATGAAGGCGGTGGTGTTTGCCAGAACTGCCAGGTATTTTTCTTTCATCACATGTTTTCTGTCTTTTAACTGTAAAAGTTAAAATAGTTTTCTTTACATATTTTCTCTTGATATATTTTAATAATTAGTTTGTGTACCAAAAGTTTTGTTTTTTCCTGTTATTTCTACAAAAAAAGTCAGTTTTATTTTTTTGTGTGTTTTATATATGAAACAACTGTAGATCTTTGGTAGCAAGGACAACCATTCAACAAATATTTTCATCATAGGGTATAGATTTCGGAAATGAATTGGAAATGATCACATTTATAAAGTTGTGAACTTCTATAGTGTTTACTGTTTATAGTTATGAAACAGGGTGTTTTGAGGAAATCTCATATCTGCTTGTGGCTTGATTTCAATCTTCCTCACCCTGCTTTCATGGTTTTTATAGCATGCATAGACATCATATGATCAACACGATTATTCATTATCGTTGGTTTCTGCTTAGTCTTAGTCGATTGCTGCTTACTGTATGTCTTTTTTTATTTTAGGACAATACCATGGGTATCAACTGTGAAAAATGTATTCCTACGTACTACCGGCCCAATGGAGTGGCTCGCGAAGATCCTAATGCCTGCAGGCGTAAGAAATAATTTATTATACTTCTTTCAGAGACCCTCTCAGATTTTGTCTGTTTCTCTCCCTCTTTTTCTCTGTTGGTATGTTTATGTTTCTCTCTCACTTTCTTTCGTCCACTTTATTGATCTCTCTCTCTCTCTCTCTCTCTCTCTCTCTCTCTCTCTCTCTCTCTCTCTCTCTCTCTCTCTCTCTCTCTCTCTCTCTCTCTCTCTCTCTCTCTCTCTCTCTCTCTCTCTCTCTCTCTCTCTCTCTCTCTCTCTCTCTCTCTCTCTCTCTCTCTCTCTCTCTCTCTCTCTCTCTCTCTCTCTCTCTCTCTCTCTCTCTCTCTCTCTCTCTCTCTCTCTCCCTCCCTCCCTCCTTTCCTCCCGCTCTCTCTCTGTATTTATCTTTGTTTTTTTTTATGGCAACAACAAAATCAGACATTATTTTTCCAGTTTGTTGTGTATGTCTAGTCTACTATGAATCCAAATATTATATCCCATGAATTCAACATTTTGTAATGTGTAAAATGTTCTGAGCTTTTCTAAAAACTGCTTTAACTTCATGATGACACCTCGCCCTAAAACCCTAAATAAAAAGTTTGTAAAGAAGGTTGAGGACAGGAATTTGAAAGGAATGGTATGTGTAGAGTAGATAAAGGGGGAGTAGACTTGTGATGGGATAATAAAAGTATTTGTACTGTTATTGAAATGTGTAAAAACTGCATTTGAATTCCATGTAGATGTTATAATTTAGATAATGAATTAATAGAGAGGATGTTTGGAATTCAGAATAAAGTGATAATTTACATATGAGAAGATACTTTTTTTTTTTAAATGCATTTAAATTCCTTAGAGATGTTATAGTTTAAATAATGAATCAACATCTACCTAGAGTGCATCATGTCAGATGCTCTTGCAGATCACGAAGGCACAGTCAGCATAGGGGGTAGAGCAATCTCCAATCTTCGTTTTGCGGAGGACATTGATGGATTGGCTGGAGAAGAACAAGAACTTGAACAGCTGGTACAGAGGCTTGACACCACCTCCAGAGCTTATGGAATGGAAATAAGTGCAGAGAAGACCAAAATGATGACCAACAACACCAATGGCATCAACATGGACATCAAAGTCCAAGGCCAATCCCTCAACACAGTGCATAGCTTCAAATATTTGGGAGCCATTGTGTCAGAGAATGGGTTCCGACAGGAAGTCCTCTCCAGGATCACACAAACAACTGCTGCCCTGACAAGGTTGAAGCCCATTTGGAAAGACAGGACCATCAGTCTATCAGTCTATCAAAGTAAGACTGCTGCGCTCCCTTGTCAGCTCCATCTTCCTATATGCTTGCGATGCATGGACGCTCACAGCAGATCTACAACGAAGAATACAAAGCATGGAGATGAGGTGCTACAGAAGACTTCTGGGCCCCTATGACCTCCGGGTTACGGGACAGGATAGGAATGAATCAAAATAATGTATATTTTGGAATTTGATTCTGACAGATTCAGAATAAATTGAGGATTTAGGATGAAGAGAATAGAAATTTAAAAAAAACAACAACTTATGTTTTAATTATTTTCAGCATGTGAGTGTGACTTGAGAGTGTCAACTGGGGCGTGCGAAGAAGGGAGCGGACGCTGTTTTTGTCGACCTGAGTACGCTGGCCTCAACTGTGACAGGTATAGGCTAAAAAATAATGACAAAGTGCTGAGCATGCTGTAGACTTGTAGCGTGAATGTAGGACTGGACATAGGATCTCTCTAATTTGGAGACGTCTTATTACATGAAACTACGTGATGATTGCGACTTTTAGGGCGATTTCTACTTGTTGAGTGCACATATCAAATCCATGCATTTAGGAATTTGACTTAAATTGTTATAGAATTTGCACCTCAACTAGTGGTAACAAGATGTTACCTTCAGATCTGTTGTTTTCGTCATTAATGGTTTAACTCTTGATTATAGTTACAGGGCTGAGATTTAGCAAGCCAGGCTAAGGAGCCAGCCGGGCTCCTAACCTGGGAAGTTGAAGTTGCCAAAATATTTCTCAGGTTGCCAGACCCCTTGATTGAAAGCACGGTCATTTTTTTAAACTGTATAACTATTGCAGCTAATAAACAAGATAAATTTCAACAACAACACTGTTTCATTTTTTAAAACAAGCACTGTATAATTTATCCATCATCGACATCCTCCTCCTCAATGTTCCAAAACTTGAAGGAGCTTGGGTGTGCCTTCTTCAGCTGTTTTTTTTTCTTCTTCGGACTTTATTTTTTTTGCTGGAGGCTCCGAGACACCGCTTAAAAAGCGCCACATCGTTCGAGATTGACGAAAGACTGAGAATGGGGAATATCGAAAGTACGGCAAGTCTCGCGTGACTCATCAAGGAAGTCAGAGACTCGTTCCGATACACGCAAGGAAGCAAGAAGGCTAGGATCTCGCACGCCAGTAGCGTTTCGCGGCGAGGGAAAGAAGAAAGTCTCGCGAGAAAAGGCTATTTTTACTTCGCAAATCCCTCGCTTTGCAAGCGTTACCTAACTTCCTAGCATGCATCGGAACGGGTCTCCGGTGCTGACTGCAGAAGCGGTTGGCGCGTGTTTTGTTTTACATTGCAAGTCAAAAGTCCGTGTACAGGTACAGAATCTCTACCACTGGCGGTATTTTCAAGTCGCCAGCCGGGCGAATGGTACCCCAAATCGAGCTCGCCACACACTATTTTTAGGGGCCATTGGCGAGTTGGCGAACATTAAAGCTCAGCCCTGTAGTTATACATTCTTGATTAGAATTACACAGTTTTAGACTCCACACCACTTCCAAACCTCCAATGCATTTTTACCAAAATATAATGCCACCTACCCCAGCTCCCCCTGTCCTTTCCACCTCCTGTACACCAGGCTCTTACCTTCCAGTTTTTCCCCCCCTTGTTTGACAGGTGCAACGCTGGTTATTATGGATACCCTGACTGCCGACCATGTGATTGCCATGTAAATGGCACAGAGGATGGTATCTGTACTGTAGCGTCTGGCTCCTGTCCTTGTAAGGTCAACTACGATGGCCGCAAGTGCGACATGTGTGCTCTGGGCTACTACAACTTCCCTGAATGCAGACGTAAGTTTGTTTTGAGTGATTTCCTTGTGGTTTTCCCCTCCATGTTTTATTTTCGCATTTGTAAGTTTGTTCCTCTCTGAGCTAGTATTTGTGATAATTAAGGACTGTTACATTTCGTCACATTACATTACATTCCTCAAATTTGATTCTCCATGAGCATGAGTATGGCCACGTCACCAGATCATCAGGCCTTGCAAAGACTATTCTGCAAGGCACAGTGCAAGGAGGTTGAAGAAGAGGGAGACCGAAAAAGAGGTGGGAGGACAACATTCGAGAATGGACTGGTTTGACACTGAGCGAAGCCATCAGGGCTGCTGAGGACAGAGAAAGGTGGAGTATGCTGGTTAAACGATCATCTGTGGTGCCCCTACGACCTCAGGGTTACGGGACAGGATAGGATAGGATAGGATGAGCATAACATGTGTGTTCTAGTCTACTATTACTTTCTTTCGATGCTGATATTCAGTTTATTTGAACTTCTTCCACCCTGTACCTGAGAAATTTTGGGGCTCCCTTACTCTGCTTCCTCTTTTCGCTTGTGATCTTCTTTGGCCTAGTAATAGCATTTAGAACATTAAGTAAACATCCCTTGCCTACCAGACATCACATTCTGATCGAAAAATTATTCAGACCTAAAGATTTTTAAAATCAATATTTTCATCATACCATTCAGGTTCATAGGGTTAGATAACGCACATTTCTGTTTCCAGCTTGTGAGCGTACCAATGGGGTTAGATAATGCATCTTTTTGTTTTCAGCTTGTGAGTGCAATCCATAGGGAGTGATAACGCGTGTTTATGTTTTCAGCATGCGAATGTAACCCCATCGGGTCTTTGGGACAAACCTGCAAAGTGGAAGATGGCCAGTGTCAATGTCGCAGCAGCTTTGGCAGTCGTGACTGTGGGGCCTGCGCTGACGGTTACTTCAACTACCCCACCTGTCAATGTGAGTACTCTTCTGTCGCCTGTTGAATTTATAAAGATTGTGGATTCATCTTTATTTAGCAACATGCTGGAGGGAAGATACATCGGAACACAAACTCGCACTCTCTGTATCTGTAAGCTTTACTTCGACAATATACCATCCCCGGCTTGACGTTAACAGGAGTAGGAGCTATCGGCCCCAACTGCAAACTAAGACTAAGAAGAATAGTTACAAATTGTAAACAGATGTTAACATGTACTTGGTTGAATTATTGTAGATATCCTCACTGTGAGGTCTTCATAAAGATCTTTTAGGTCTCTTAATCTTGAAATATTCTTTGTAATCCTGATGAGGATTTTGTCATGTTCAAATACTCTGCTACCATCAGCAGCAGCAGGTACAGAAGCAAAAGCAGAGAACAGTGTTTGCTGTTTACTGAATATGAAGACGCGTGATGTTAGGATTATGTCAGCAGTAATTTTAAAGTGAAAGGCTTGTTAGACAAATGTCAGGGTTCAGACTGTCTCGCCATCCTTTTTCATTAAATCCTATTTGACTGTGTGCTTAAAGAAGACTGGACATTAATACATTTCACTATTTTTTAAAATTTTGTATTGAGAGGTTGGGAGGTATGTTATTTATCACCCGTGCGGGTGAAGTTCAGGCTGCCTTAGTGAAGCTCAACAACCACAAGTGCAGCACCACCCAAGACAAGGGGAATTAAAACCTAATTGTTTCCTTTTATGTGTACAGTCTGCAACTGCGACCCAGCAGGCACCCTGGAAGAGATTTGTAGCAAGGATACCGGCAGATGTCTGTGTAAGGAGAACTTCACTGGAGACAGATGTCATCGCTGCGAATCTGGCTTCTTCGGTTTTCCAAACTGCCGAGGTAATGCTGGCTGTTTTGGGCTCTGTATATCAAAGGGATTAATATTTAATTTATTTTTGTATTGTTGTTTTAAAACAATTATTTGTTTTATTTGTTTCCGTATTTCATTAGACTTTTTGGTTTGTTCACTGTTAACATGATATAGTTTTCTTGTGTACATTTTTATATTGCGGGAAGGGATGGATACTGGTTGTTTTAGGCATTGTAGAACACCTTCATGTACTGACAATATCTGGTTGTTTTTCACTATTGATATAATAACAGTTGTGTAATATGTATTCATTTCCATAATGCTGAAATTATACTGTTTGTTTGGGTTACTGCAGTACAAGTTAAAATAATGAATTGAAAGTAAATGTATATTGTTGGCTTTGTCCTTTGTTATTAGTCTGGAATTTAATTTTTTATTTGTTTTCTGTTTCAAATTGGTTATAGAGTGCCAGTGCCAGCAGCCTGGATCTCGGTCGGACATCTGTGCAGACAGCGGGCAGTGCTCATGTAAAGCTAACTTTGCTGGACGCAACTGTGAACACTGTGCAGCCGGTCACTACCGTTACCCCGACTGCGTTCGTAAGTAGTACAGGTTTTGAGAAATTTTAGCCCATTGTTCCATTTTTCACTTTTCTCTTTTTTTAGGATCCAGCTGAGACAGAACAGACCCATGAAAATGAACACCTTTACAAATGCTGGTTTTACATCTAGGTGTGCGAGTCTGAAAATACATTGAAATGACTTGTTTGGCCAGAGGTAAAGTGGCTGCCTGGCACAGTTGGGATAGAGTGAGTTAAATAGTAAAAGCAACCGTTCTAACATTACACTCTTGGTCAAACAGAATGTGCTATTGTCATGCAGAAAAGACTTGTTTCGACCTGCTCATTTGTCTTTGGAGTAAGAGGTACTCTGTTCAGCATCTGAAACTGATAATGTTACGTCTGTTTGAAATTTCCAGCATGCGATTGTGACCTTTATGGATCGCTAAGCAGGTCCTGCAACCAAACGATTGGCCAGTGCAGCTGCCGTGACAACTTTCAAGGAACCAGGTGCGAAAAGTGCAAAGAAAACCTCTACAACTATCCCAGATGTGAAGGTGAGAGTTTGTATCTTATTCTTCTAGCCACACTCTATAGCTTCTCCTTATTCTTTGCTGCTGGTCAGCTTAAGCAATGAGTGCGCCAGTGGGGACTGGGTTTGACCTCCTATGACCTGGCGGTGCTAAGGACCAGGTTGTCTGTGAGTGCTGAGCCTACTGTAGCTATCCGAGAGAGCGCGCCAGTAACCCTTGCTGTGAAAAAGACCGCTCACAGTAAATCGCTCCACGCCTTTTCCCCATTCTTCCACAACATTGTTCATGAAATTGTTTAGAAACAACAAAGTAATTTCTTGTTTACAACTGTCTTTCGGCACTTTAATTACTGCCTATTCTAGACCGTTCTTCATAATTCTCAGTAGCTAAACAAGTTTTTTTACAACTTTTTTTTGGTAAAAATGCGACTAAATCAGGATTGCAGTTAAGCCTCAAAATTATATGACCTTCATCAGAGTGGAGAGGTGAACATAAGCCTCGTGTAGTCTCAGTTAGGAAATGTTTTCTAATGTGATGACAGCTGTCTGTTTTGATAGGTTCTGTTTAGGACAATTTTGTGTTAAAACAGTAATGTTGTAGTTGTTGTGTGTCTTTTTACATATGAAGGGTTGCATGACAAAACGCGCTATACGCCAAAAGTAACAAAATCGAGTTATATCCCTTGACACACTCAGCTCCTATAGCTGCAACTGCCTGTAAAAATATTTCTTCACAAAACGCGCTATAACCGTTACTAACGGCCAGCGAAACATGACAGTTCTTTACAAAACGCGCTATGAGCCACGGCCTCTTTTTGACAAAACGCTCTATATCCGTTCAGCCAATCGGATCGCCCGAAAGTGTTATATCCGGCCACACCTCCAGTCTTGTTGATAAGTGTAAACAAAGCGATTTATTTAGCACATTTGATTTATAATCTTAATAAAACGGAGCCATCCGTCAAAATTTATGATGGATAACTTTGATGACAGTTTGGAAGAAGTTAATTTGACAATTGGAGGGAGGAGAAAACGGAAGGATAAGACTACACACAAAAAAGAAATAGTGAAGCGAGCTCGTCATTCCAGTGGTGGCAAAATCCCAGCCATTGCCTACTCACACAATGACAATGCAGAGTGCAAAGGCTGCTTGGCAGCAAACCTGACACCCACAGACCTTGCTCTAAATCAAGAGAAGTTTTATGATTCCTTAAACAAGGCGAGATCAGCTTTTTGATTGTTGAACATCATTATTACGGGTTGTTCACAAATTGCGTAACACCTAGGCTAGGAAAGAGGGCGGGGAGGCGACCAATACGATGTGACAAAGATGGGGAGGGGAGTAGGACATGCGCTACATAAAGTGTGACCGAGTTTATTTTAACTGCAGATAACGTTTCTGTTAACACAAAAGTGCGGTTAACTATTAAAGTCATATCAGGACCACTCGCATTCTTATTCATATTGATTGCTCAAGTCTTGTTAATAATAATATTATCATCCCTATCATTAATATCAATAGCCTATTATTATATTTAGTAAATTAATATCAGTGGTGAAAATAATTGATTAATAGTCAGGTGTATTACCTTTAGTTATTATGGTTAGCATTGTGTTATTATTGTCTATAAACTTATAATCTTTGCACTTTACTTTACATAATTATTCCAATCCTATCCTATCCTATCCTATCCTGTCCCGTAACCCGAAGGTCGTAGGGGCACCACAGATGATCGTTTAACCAGCATACTCCATCTTTATCTGTCCTCAGCAGCCCTGATCGCTTCGCTCAGTGTCAAACCAGTCCATTCTCGAATGTTGTCCTCCCACCTCTTTTTCGGTCTCACTCTTCTTCTACCTCCTTGCACTGTGCCTTGCAGAATAGTCTTTGCAAGGCCTGATGATGTGGTGACGTGGCCATACCATCAGAGTTTCCGTTTCTTCACCACTGTGAGCAGGTCATCGTGTTGTCCAATGGCTTGTGTGATGGTCTGTCGGACTTCGTCGTTGGTGATGTGTTGGGTATAGGAAATGCCCAGAAGTCTTCTGTAGCACCTCATCTCCATGCTTTGTATTCTTCGTTGGAGATCTGCTGTGAATCCAGTGAATTTTAAATAGTATTGAGACAACTTTAAATAGTTTTTTTGCTAGGTAACGGATATAGTGCGTTTTGTGAAATAGCCTTTCGCTGGATATAATGTGTTTTGTCAAAACAGTCAATATAAAAAATGGTCCAGTAAATATGATATCAAACATTGATTTGGTGATTTGTGT
This sequence comes from Oncomelania hupensis, assembly GCA_036898135.1. Lineage (NCBI taxonomy): Eukaryota > Metazoa > Mollusca > Gastropoda > Littorinimorpha > Pomatiopsidae > Oncomelania > Oncomelania hupensis. The sequence goes on along the minus strand of CM072516.1, from coordinate 29,860,550 downwards.
TTTTAAGAAAGCTTTAATGTTCTCATTTTTTTAGTATAAGTACAAATAAGGAATATCTGCTACAAGGCCTGCCTTTAAAAACTGCCAAATATCTCAACTTGACAAATTTGGATATAGTGCGTTTTGTCATGCAACCCTTCATATTTTTACTGTATGTTGGTCTATTTCTGGAACCCTGAAACTTTAACATAGACTCTTGGAACATAGAAATGGTGCATATTGTGTGTGTGTGTGTGTGTGTGTGTGTGTGTGTGTGTGTGTGTGTGTGTGTGTGTGTGTGTGTGTGTGTGTGTGCTTGCGTGCATGTGTGTGTTGGTTATGATGGAAATGGAAAGAATCTCTATTTTACCTGAATACAAGAAATCACTGGAAAACAGCAGTGCTGAGTTTTCTCAACGCTGGACTTATTCAAAATGACAATTAACTTTTTTATTGTTTTCCTAAGTGATGCACATATAGAGACCAATGGGGAATATTATCAAGTCCGTATTATTGTACATGGGCTGAGTATTTTCCCCTCATTAGAAATAAGACATGTGCCTTTAGGTAATTGTAGAGAGCCACAGGACAGAGTGTTGAACAAATATACACATGATACATGCATATTTTATTGGTTCTAGTAATACTATTTTTATTTAATGTTTAGATTAATTCTATGCAGATAATAGATAGATATAGTTAAATTTTGATTTGCCACTTTCATTGCTAAATTTGTAACCTGTATTTTATTTTGCAGTGTGCAATTGCAACCCTGCTGGTTCGAAACAGATCCCTGGCTTCCCCTTGGGTGGTTGTGGTATTACCACTGTTGGTCTGTTGTGTGAGTGCAAGGATAAAGTTGAAGGTCATATTTGTGACAAATGTCAGCCGGGCTACTGGAATCTGGATCGCAGCAACCCCCAGGGTTGCCAAGGTACAGTACATTACAATACCTTACAATACAATACCATGCAATACAATGTAACATTGTGCAATACAACATTGTACAGTATCAAACAGTACAGAATTCTACAACTTTATTGTCCAATTAAAAGACTGAAATGTATATTCATACTTGTAGTAAGAGTCAGAAAATATAAATGCAAGTCACATATACAGTACTGTACATAATTTAAAAATTAATAAATATTGTTGCACTAGGCTTATGTAAGCTCACCTGTTGCCTATCCTGAAGCATTGTTTGTTTCTAAATATGTGTTTTCATTGAAAAAAAAATCTTACATTTGTTTAACCCAGATATTCTTGCATATTGTTTTATTCTTCCAGACTGTAACTGTTTCAAGCCTGGCACACTGACTGGCAGCAACGTGTGTAACACCGAGACAGGACAGTGCATGTGCAAAGCTGATGTTGGTGGTCGGGGCTGCGATACCTGTCGAGATGGCTACTTTGACCTGCAGGAAAACAACCCCTTTGGTTGCACAAGTCGGTATAGAACGTAGAATACCGATGTCTTTTTTTTTCATTTGTATTTTCAGATTTTCAACAATTTTTATTATTGAATAGTGATTGTCATGCTTACAGAGGGAGCAATCCCATACCTTGTAATGAGATTTTTAAAGTTTGCAATAGTAAACACCTTTTTAAATTTTTACATGATGTTGATTTGTTTTTTCGCATATGGGTCATGTTGTCTTGGTTATATTCTTGGTTAACTTTTATTAATGAGACTGGTTTTATTTACATATTTTATTATATTTATTACGTTAGCAGTTTAGTCGGATTTTGCTTAGTTTTGTGTGGTTCTGATTCGGCTCTTGGCAGTCCGCTGGACCCTAAAAACATTGAGTATCTATGTATCTACCTGTGGTTGTAAGAGAGAGATATTGATACTTGCCAAGAGTGCAAACCCTGTGGTTGTACAAATAAGATCTTTAGAATGATTGAGCTTGATTTTTTTACTAATATATGTTTGTAGCAATGCGAGTCTATGTATTCATTCACCTTAAAAAAAATTCAGAATTCTAGTTTTGTGCACATTCTAATTGCTTGTTTGATTGTAAAAATTGATTGTTTTGTAAAACGTTAAGCACAAACATGAAATGTGGCTGCAATGTTGTTTCATTGTGGGTTTTTTGTGTGTTTTTTTTTCAGACTGCATGTGCAACATGGGAGGTTCGCAATCACCAGTGTGTAACAAAGTCACTGGTCAGTGCATGTGTCGCCCAAGAATCAACGGCATGAAGTGCAACCAGTAAGTATTGATTGATTAATTAATTTCCCCCCTTGCTGTAAAGCTCCATGAGCTGTGGTGAGGAAGAGCACTGTACACATGTTAGTTATTATTATTATTATTATTATTACTACTACTACTACTACTACTACTACTACTACTACTACTACTACTACTACTACTACTACTACTACTACTATTGCTTATTTGGATTGATTTGTATGGGTCTTACATTTTCTGTATTCATTGATTGGGATCCTCCTAGATACCATACATACCCTTATTACTAAATAAGCATGCTGTATGTATCAGGCTGGGGAACTCTCCGCGGATCCGCGATTTTCCTATAAAAGATACCGTCACTCCCGAGAAAATTAAATAGAGGTCCGAGAAAAAAAAATTCACAAAACGCAATCTATCCAAGTCCAAGTCTTGATCTCTGTCTGTGTCCAGCTTTTTTTTTCTCGTCACTACAAGTGCCGCTTGCGCCCGCTATTGTTACATCGAATTCACTGCCCAATAAGGCTTATTAGCATCACTTGACTACAGCGGGCGAAGGCGATGTTGAACATTTGGCGGTTCACTTGAAGTTCAATCCTTTACTGTCCGCCATTGTTAGTTTATAATCACTATACTATCATGGTCAAGTCGTGTGTTTCACGTATTATTAACCGTAGAGACCTTTTGAAGAAGGGGAAATCAACAACAAGTGAAAATGGGAATGGCTTGAAAAGATGGCGAAAGTGTAACTGCACTCCATGTCATGGGTAACTACTACTACTACTTATACTACTACTAATGATAATGTTCTTATGAACACATGATGAATATTATGAAAAACATCTACGTTTATCTCTCACAAAAAGCATTCTTTTTGGGTGTACAAGCTATGAAACGTTAAGCTTCTGGGGGGCTTCGCCCCTAAGATCCCCCCACCGGGGCTTCGCCCCTGGACCTGACCAGGACCCCGGCCGGATTTCAGAGATTTTTGCTTTCGACTGTTCCCCAGCCTGATGTATATAATGTATTCTGTGCATTGCTTTGTTTAATTAGGTTGTCAGAGGGTTAAGTTTATCCACAGAGAGAGAGAGAGAGAGAGAGAGAGAGAGAGAGAGAGAGAGAGAGAGAGAGAGAGAGAGAGAGAGATTACCTGATTTAGTTTCTACTATAGCACAGAGGAAGACATCCCAGAGCTGCCTACATCGGCACTATAATGGAATCCAAACCGCTGCTCTGTAGGGGGAACCAAATGGTGTAATGTTTTTATGGTTCATCATTTTTTCTGGATGTAATCCAGACTTCCCATTCAGAGTTTCCTTGCCGCCTGTTGGGATGTAAAGGATTTCTGATTCTGAATCAAATGGCTTTGGTGATAGTAACAAAAAGTGTTTTTGCTATTCTTCTTCAGACCCATCAAGTCTCACTTCCATCCTAATCTGCACCAGCTGCAGTTTGAACTAGAGGAAGGCCTGACACCTGAAGGCTACAGAGTGCGCTACGACTATGATGTGAATATCTTCCGTGATTATTCCTGGAGAGGATACGCCATCCTCACTAAAGTTCAGGTTTGTTCTGCAGTTTCTATTAATCATTATTATTATTATTATTTTGTTTGGTAGAGGAAGGGGGGTTGGGAGAGGGGGGGGGGGAAGAGGGTGAGATGGGGTTGTAGTCTTTGTTTTGTTGTTTTTCACACACAGTGGAAAGTTGTGAACTACAACATAGACATTTTTCTTGATTACTAATGAAGATCATACACCGTTCTCACTAACATTCAGGTTTTTTAAAATCTGGGGTTATTATGTTTTTTTGTATTTAGAGTGGACGGATAATTATTATTTTGTTAGGGGCTTGTAATGAAGAGGCATAGACTACGACAGTATGAACATTTTCTCTGAATGCTTATGGAGATGATGTCTATGTTGTCACTAGCGTTCAGGTTTGTTCTAGAATCTAGTGAATGTTGTTGTTCATGTGAAATGGAAAGTCTTGAAATGTCCTGACTTTCCCACCCCATAGTAAAACATTGAAAAGACCACTCCATTCAAATGAATTTTTACTGTTGCCTTTAGTTGACTCATTCATTGATTAATGTCACAGTTGATTGATTAATAAATTTTGTTAATTGACCAGCCTGAGGTAGAAATGACAGTGGACATTCGCAGACCCAGTCTCTACCGCATCATCTACCGCTACGTGAATCGCAATGACAACCCACTGAGAGGTGACATCACCCTGACTCCTGAATCATCGACAGACACAACGCAAAGTGGAACGATTGTTCTGCTGCCTTCCACGGACCCCAAGTTTACCACAGTAACGTCTGGAGCTGTGTCCGCTTTTGTGATGAACCCTGGGCGCTGGAAAATTTCTACTAAAATCCCTGACATTGCCTTCCTGGTAAGCACGTGATTTTTCTGCTCCTTGTTGTATGGTTGATGGTTGTTGTATGGTAAGATTCAGTACTGAGATTGTACAGCATGATGAACGCCAGATGTTTTAACTTGCCCTTGACCAAGCAAAACGTCACTAGTCAGAATTCGCACAAGCTATTGAACAACTTTTGCATAAAATTCAGGTGCATAACAGTTCTCGACAATAAGTTGCGCAGAATATTTGTCTGCAAACAATGAGAGATCGCACACAGTTCTTTGCAACTTGGCAAAGGTTATCTCAACTATATAATTATATAGCATACAGCCAATAATGGGGAGACAAAAAAGGGTTGATCATCAGGCAAGCGGGTTGCAAGCTTGAGATAGTCCACACTATTTTATTAACTCATTTACTAAGATCTTGAACCTTATGATGTTATTTTTATAAAGTTATTTTGTTATACTAATTGCTATTGTTACAAGCCCCAAGGGCAAGATATAAAAAAAGCACACCCAGTGCTTACTCTATTACCTTTGTTAAATAAATTTATATTATCTTATCTTATCTTATCTTTTTTCTTATTTGGCTAATGGATTAGGCCTGCATACAATGTCCTTTTCAATATTTACTGATACTATTGAAATTGAATAACCAGAGATATTCACATTTGAAAACAAACTGTATATGTCTGTTTTTGTTGTCAAACGATTTTTATCAAATATTTTTTTTTTTTAGGTTAATCTGTTTTGCTGAACTTGTGTTTCAGGACTACTTTGTGCTCATTCCCCAAGACTTCTACGAGGCCACTGTCTTGCAGCACAGAGTGACTAGCCCTTGTAGTGTGCCAGGAGATAAGGGACCGTGAGTATACCGCAAATGGAAAAGGAACTAGAGATGGTGATAGCATTGTGTGCATGACTCGCTAGCAGTCACTTAAAATAAAAACATTTTTATATTTCATTTCATTGAATATTTTTCACTGAAACGAACTCAGACAGAATTCCAGCTGAACCATTACATGGGTTTATGTAATTTATCTTTTTTTTTTTTTTTTTAAATAGATGCTTGCATTACCAGTACCCAGACCTTGTCGGGTATCCATTTGTGCCTGGTATTGATGGTTATGTGGTGATGAATGGAGAGAGAAAGCCGTCGACGCTGTATCCAGATCTGGCCGTCGCCTCAGAGCTGGGTACCAAGGGCCTAGTTCACCTCAATAGGGATCAGGTAATCTCTGTTGATACAACAACATGTTTTGTTCAACTACAATAAAATGCTTTTTCAACATGTAGTTGTTAGATTTGCTTCTGTATGTCCATGTGTAAGAAAGAGTGTTTAGTCTATAATCACATGCACATGAACAGACATTGAAATAGATTATTGAACTGAATTGATAAATGCTTTGTGGTGCTTTAATTTCTGAATCAGTCTACTATTAAACTTAAAAATTCGGAGTATCTGATATGAAAACAGGATTACACTTTTTGCGCGTACAATTTGTACATAGGTACAGATGACCATGCTGTTCAGTAAGACTTATCTTGTTGTAGATTAACCACTTTCTTCTATATATTGTTATTTTTTTCTTTGTTTTTGTTGTTGGTGGTGATGGTGATGGTTTGTTGAATGATGCAATTTGAATTTTTTGGATTATTGTTAAATATTGATAATTTCTTACCATGCTGTTGATAGTTAAATTTCTTGAAAATATTTTAAAAAACAATTATGTTTATAATATAACATAATAGGTGTTTCAGTTTTTTAAAGATTCAAGAATAATACAATTGATAATACTATGCATAATCAGATAATGGATGGTTGCAATGCGAATTCATGCTATAGATAATACTGTTCATAATAATCTTATGGATGGTACTATTGGTAATACTGTGCATAATAATATAATGGCTGGTTGCAGTATTCATTCATGCTGGACCTTGAGGTGCCGGACCCTGGCCTCTATGTCCTAGTAGTGAATTACCACAATCCTAAGAACGTCACTCAACGTATTAACGTCGATGTGGCCTCTCACGATGGTCGAGAGAAGTCCAAGCTCATTCTTCACAGCTGTAAATACAGGTTGGTTGTTGTTGTTGTTGTTGTTGTTGTTGTTGTTGTTGTTGTTGTTGTTGTTGTTGTTGTTGTTGTTGTTGTTGTTGTTGTTGTTGTTGTTGTTGTTGTTGTTCTTCTTCTTCTTCTTCTTCTTCTTCTTCTTCTTCTTCTTCTTCTTCTTCTTCTTCTTCTTCTTCTTCTTCTTCTTCTTCTTCTTCTTCTTCTTCTTCTTCTTTGTCTTCACATTCGTTGTTGTCTCCTTCTTCTTCATCCTCGTTGTGTTTTCTTGTTCCAGTTCTTGTTTTTTTTCTTCTTCTTCCGTTGAGCAGCCACAATCAGAATGTTGATTCATTTGCTGCTGTCTTTTGAATTAGCATGATGTGTTCTGTTTTGGGCTGCTGTCAGTGTGTTATGTTGTTTAATGTTGTTGATGTTACCTTGGAGATAGGTCAGTATACATCTTTTCATAGGTGGCACTATCATTATTAATGTATCTTTGCTCGTCAGATTTGTAGTTTGAAAAGGGCTGCTATCAAACTTCACAAAAGGTTCGTTAGAATGTGTTCCTGCCGAAAGACAAAGTGGCTATCAAGACACTGCGATGATCAAAGGATTTGTTTACAAATTAATTGTCTTGGGAAAAATTTTGTATTTATGTTCTTAGAGTTTAGTTTGGAAGTTACCATTTATCTAAAGTGAGGTAGATTTGTAGGATTTCTCTGGCGCTGATGCTGCAGTGCTAATTTGGAATTTGTTTGATAGTTAAAGTAAAAGTAGGTAGTCAAAAGCCATTTTTTTAAAATGATTTCCTCATCACAAAACTGACATAGATTTAAAGAGCTTTTCATTCTGAACACAATGGTATTTTTTTTATTTATGTAGGATTAATAGTTTTTAAGAAATGGGTGCTGCAAGGTCGTAAATTTTGACGTTATTTTGGCACCGTTGTCAAATTATGAAAAATCCCAACTTTGAGCATCCATACCATCATAATGGTTAACATTAAATGACTGATTTTTTGTGTACCTGGTCTTTGTATACCAAATTGCAACTCCAATTTTTTTTAGGATGACAACAATAATAATTTCCATTATACAGGTGTCCGAAGTGGACAAAATCTTTACTTTACGTACAAAATTATGCCCGAAATAGTAAAAATGGCATAACTTCACTTTAAATTGTCCTATCTCAATATATTTTATACCAAAGTGATCAGTTTTAATAGATCTACAAAACAAACAGACAAAGACATACAATAACAAACAAAACAAAAAAAGATTTTTTTATGCCCAAGAATTTTTTTTATTTAACACACAATGCTGGGTAAGCAACACCAGGAAACAGTAGTGTGAACCAATCAGCAACCTGAAAAAATGAAAAGACATGATGGAATTAAAATATGCAAATGTTTACTCATCATAAATTACTTGATGCACAAACACATTCTTCTTCGTCTTCTTCTTCTTGTCCTAGACGGGCGAGTGCCGGTAACAAGAACATACCCAGATTTGGCTGCAGCATCCTCAATAAGTTGAGGTTGGCAGCCATTCAAGAAGATATAAAAGAAATATGCACTTTCATGAATGTGTGAAATCAGTGAATGAATGTATATAACCTACTAATAATAAAATTGCTATTATTATTTGTATTTACTATTATAATACAGCAAGAATCAAATCTTACATCATTTCTTGACTTGTTCCTAACTTGTCTGAGCAACTCCAACTGTAGAAGTACTATGTTGCCATGTTGGTCAAAGAAACTGGTGGTGGATCAGGAGGCCTTCCTTTTCCTCTTGCAAGAAATGTTCTCTTTAAGCCATCATAGGTTTCACCACCTGCAGACAGAGAGTGAGAGAAACATAAGTACAAAATATAACAATTGAAAAATAATAATAAAATTGGAGTTACACTTAGAATTAAGTGTAATAAACTCTTACAATTTAGGCTACACTTATTCTTTGAATGTATGCTAAAACAAAACAAAACAATTCATAAATAAAAGCTCTAGAAACTAATAATATATGAGAACGCTGGGCGTGGGAATAAAAACTTTCAGAATTTGCAGTGTAGGCCTACTCTGTTTAATGTTTGTGTGATTAAAATGATACCTGTACTACAACAACAACAAAAAGTAAAATAATTATCTTCGGTGCAGAAACAAAATCAGCTAAGGAACAACACCATTATTTAAATAATTATCGAATGGTGACTGTCACTTGAGTGTGAGATTGCATTTTCAGTAGGCTAGCGTCTAGCGATCGACTTTACTTTTAGTACTAAGTTCTTGAAAGCACAAGTTGATGTTTAGGCCTATGTAGTAGTACCACTATGAGTAGGCCTAATGACGATCGATGCTAACTAAAATGCGTAAATAATAATGATTATATATCTGTAATTCTAAAGTATAAATTTAAGAAACTATTTCACTTACCAACCAGTGTGACTAGATTGAATGTTGGAAGCTGAGATGCGATGTTTTCTGCCATGATGGCGCACTCACGCAGCCACGCCGTACGCCGTGATCGTAATAAAAAAGTCCGTCAGAAACCTCTTTTCTTTCTAAAAGTGCTCGGGCCGATAAATTCGTATAGTAAAACAAACTATTGCATTAGTTTGATGAAAGATTCCTCTTTTTTTTAGTATGTCGTGGTTACCGATTGAACAAGTTAAAAGTTTCGAAAATATTGAGAGAACACTTTGCACAAAGCGCATTCAAAGAAATTCTTAAAAACTTCCGGTTCATTTGGTCTCAGTGGAAAGCTAAGAAACAGAGCTTTCCATTGGTTGTCTATTTATAACAATCCAATCAGTAGGAGCCAAGCACTTTGCATTTGAAAACTGTACCCTTCGACCTGCCATGCAAATCACTTTTCCGGTTTGCGTCGAAACAGACCACACGCTCCCATCTTTAAAAACTTTTATTAAATCAATAACGCTTAAAACGAACATAGATACAACAAAAAACATCAAGATAAGGGACTAATCTTTTATTTTAATTTAAAATTTATTCGTTTTGATGCATTTTAAGGATAAATCAGCATGTTATAATGCAAGCAAAATTCGGTCAAAACTCGAGAGCGGACCAATCGCTTAAGAGGCTTTTGACTACCTAGTAAAAGCCAATCACCTACAAAATGTGTGTTTAGCCTTTTTGGACAAATTGTTTTTCATTTATTATAAATTTTTGTTGAAGAAGGTTCTATAGGGCCCATTGTATCCACAATATTTGTTATCTTCGATTCATTAATTTCACAATCTCTAAATTTTATAATAACTTTTTGTGCAAACCTTACATCGGGACATGTTAGCAGCTTTACATTTTAACACTTGGGTAAAATGTGATGTTCCAGCAACCTGTGTCGCCAAGTGTTCATGACAGAAGAAGGCATGGTATCAGTGTACAACATTTCCACAGGCTACGTTTCCATGACCTTCACTGGTGACGAAAATACTGACATCGGTATTGTGAGTGCTGTTTTTGTTTGTTTGTTCATTTTCGGTTGGGTTAGATGATTGCTCGCCCCCACCCCCCCACCCTTTTTTTTTTCAACAGGTGGTTATTTTTCCCCTTGCCTTGCCATACATAAACAGAAGATCTGAATTTCACACAAAACTAAGGTAAGGTGTGGTCCACTACCAAACAAAACAAGGACGTAGCATTAAGCTCTGCATCTAAACTTGCATCTGATCACATCTGTGTAATGTTTCAGATGTACTTCATTCCATTAACTTCTTTCATCTTTCATTTTTCAGGATTCCGTGACAGCCATTCCAATCAACAACTGGACCACAGAGTACATCAGACCTAAAATCATCTGCATCCGCTTCAATGGAGTGTAAGTTTGTTTCCATTTCACTTAATAATAGTTTTACCTGGCTGTAGAACAGGTATGGGATCCATTGGATGACCTTAAAATTTTAAAAAACCACAACTTGTTCTCCTACATCTGTTATATTTTGGACTTTAGAATGGATCACTTTTTTGCTCTCTGTGGAATGTTCAACTAGAAATTGGTAAAACGATCAAGAGATGCTGACTTTGTTTATACAAAGATAAAATCAAGGACATGGAGTGTACATCTGCTAGTGATTGTTAAAAATTATTGTCTTTACAGCTGCATCATTTCATCGTACACTGTCCCTGTGGGAACCATCCGTAGCGACTTTGAGCTGCCTCCCAATGAGCATCGGTTGGACGTGGTCTTGCCACCCAACATTCAGGACCCCAACACAGGCTTGATTCAGCTCAACAGTACTGAGGTCGGTCAATCATTGAGGGGAAAACTAAATAACATGATCGTGGTGGCCGAGGGATGGGTTAGAAAAAGGTAGTCCATGATGCAGGCCTCTTTGCACCTTTCACAGACCCCTTTCACAGACATGGATTCACTTCTGGTTTCTGCAAAACTATTATGTGCACATATGTTTTTGATAGCATAGCTAGACTTTGGACTGGGAAACAGGCAAGACATGAAGTGATGAACAGTTTATTCATTAACAAAGAAGGTACAATGATTGTCATGTTAAACAGTTACAGCCAAAGATGTGAAAGTTCAAATTTAGCAGAAGTATATGCAAGCAACAACTACACAGTTTTAATTAATTTAAAAATATATTTTTTTAACATCTTTGTTTTTTGCTTACATTAGGTTCTTTTTAGATGCCATTTTGTTTATCATCAGGACCAAAAATTATCTAGTTCTGGAACATACTGAAGAGCAGCAATTTTATAACATCTAAAATGATAAAATACAAATATTTAGATAAATAGAGCGAGCGTTGTGGCCAAGTGGGCTAAGGCGGGACTAACTTGCCTTGTCCACAAGCCAGAAACCAATGGCGCCTGACAGGTGTGGGTTCGAGCCAGCATCTGGGCGTTATGTTTCTCCGAATATTATTTACTTTTGACTCGGGCAACGTCTCGGGGGTTTTCTCCGGGTACTCCGGTTTGCTCCCCCAGCAAAAATTCAAAAAATTCACAAATAATGTTAGGTAGGGAGGGTTTGGGCGCGCCACTGGCTGTGCCTACGCCTTCCCCGGGGGAGGCGGCCCAGAGATTCCCAATAGAAAGGGATAATAAACTGCAGCACAAACAATAAACAAGTGAATAATCCCAAACATCTAGTCATTTTTATTTACGGAGAAAACATGTTTGTGTAAAACGCAAGGGGAAAAGGGGGATTTTAAAGAATTTGTGTGCTTGTATACGTGAATCTGCATGTTCTCCTGTCTTACAACTTCTCTGACTCATAAAATAAAGTAATTGCCACACGCTCTTTTAAACAATAAACATAAATCAGTGCAATAGCACAGTTACAGAATGTACAAAAATCAAATGGAATAAATACAATTGCTTCTACTCATGTCATGTCACAGAATAAATCTTTTGATTTTTTTTTATAGAAATAACACACAATAATAATACACTCCTAGTTACCATCGCCAGAGGAAAGAGGCGATATTTATATACATGTATAATCACCCCACAGTTATGTTCCTATTCGACCGCTTATTGTTAACGTTAACTCTTTCTTTAGTCTCTTACCTGTCTGTGTGGTCTTCTTCCTCTGCCTCCTCATTCTCACTCCCCTTCTTCCTCTTCCTTCTCCTTCTGTCCTCCTCTTCTTTTGCTCCTCCTCTCCTCAGTTTCCTCCTCGTCCTGCTCAGTCTGCTTCTCTCCTCTGCGTTCTCCTCTCCTCTGCCTCTTTCTTCATCTTCTTCTGCATTCTCTTCTTCTTCTTCTTCTTCTTCTTCTTCTTCTTCTTCTTCTTCTTCTTCTTCTTCTTCTTCTTCTCCTCCTTCTCCTCTTTCTTCTTCTTCTTCTTCTTCTTCTTCTTCTTCTTCTTCTTCTTCTTCTTCTTCTTCTTCTTCTTCTTCTTCTTCTTCTTCTTCTTCTCTTTCTTCTTCTTCTTCTTTTTCTTCTTCTTCTTCTTCTTCTTCTTCTTGTTCTTCTTCCACCCAATACACATTGGTCGAATGCTACTAGAAGCATGCTGTTGTAATCGCCTCAACAGGCCATAAAGAATGCTATCATGCTTCAGAGCACTGCTTTCTATATGCTTCAAGCCCTAGGAGCATTCACCAATGAACTCATGAAAATAGAAAATGTAAGTTTCGTCTCCTCTAGGGGACGAATTAGGTCAAACTGTATTTGTTTCTAGGTCAACTGTCTTTTACGAACCGTTTGAGAATGTTTTTGAACCGTTTGTTGACACCGGCTAGTGTCCTCACTTGGTTTCAAACAATTTAAGAATCCAACAAGGCAAATGGGTTTTTGAGACGGAAAGAGCAGAATGTTGTAGAGCAACATTCTGTATATATTTACAGTGAAATTGCGCTTTTTCTGTCACTATAGAGCTTGAAGCGTATAGGAAGCAGTGCTCTGAAGCATGAGAGCATGCTTTATCGCCTGTTGAGGCGACTACTAAAGCATGCTTCTCGCAGCCTTCGACCAATGTGTACTGGGTACTTCTTCTTCTTCTCCTTCTTCTTTTTCTTCTTCTTCCTCATCCTCTTCCTCTTCATCCTCATCTTCTTCCTCTTTATTCTTCTTCTTGATTCTTCTTCCCTCTTCTCTTCTTCTTTTTTTTCGGCCTACTCATCTTCTTCGTTCTCTTTATCTTCTTCGTCTTCCTCGTCGAAGCGTAATAGACATGAAAAGGCACAGTACAAATCCAGATATGCTACTGTGTACGACACAAAATCAAAATCCATTAAAGTACATTTAAAATCATTTTTCAGCACTCCAATTGATTTTTCAGCATTTAATAGATTACAGCAGAAATATATACAAAGCATATTCATTCCCCACAGACTCTATGGAATACAGTGATCAACATTTTACTTTGACAGCATATCTGCAAGGATACCCACAGAAATGGGAATGGAGCTATAGGAAAGCGATCATCATGGACATAATCTTTCATTTTCATTTTTGTATTGTGGAATTTTTCAGAGGGAGATAGAGATCCGCACAACCATCAACAAGCCAGGACGTTACGTGATTCTCTTCCATTACTACATGCCTACGCAGACCGGTCTGACCCTCCCTGTCACTGTCTTCATCAACGGGCAGCCCGTGCAAGGTAACACTCGCTGACAAACAAAGATGCCATCCTGATTTAGTTAGAAATTAATTACAAGGTAACACTCACTAACAAGCAAGATACAGGGGTGGACCAGTAGCAGACATGCCTACCTGTACGAAATTTCCGTATTTTTTTCCGGAAATTTGAAAAACTCGGCAAGAAAATACGGATATTTTTTTTACGGTACGGAAATTTAAAAAAATGATAAAAATAAAAAATCGAAACCGTTGGCCTGTGGTAATGCACCGCATGACCTTTTTCCGAAGGTTTAATGCCGCAATGCGCAGTCGCAGTGGAGACCTGTGGCATCGTAGTTTCCGGTAGAGGCACCGAAGTTTGCCGAACTGTTTTTGCGCAGTCGCAGAGAAGATCGGTGCTCGTGAGACAGGAATCTAAACATGGCGTCCAAACGAAGGGCTAAGCAAAGTGATTGTGAATGTGACTCTTCAAAGAAACAGCGCAAGGGGCAGACATATCTCTCCTCGTATTCGGAAAAGTATCCGTTCATTATTCGCGGCAGCACTGACTCAAAAGTGAAGTGTACGATTTGTGACAACCAGTTTGGCATCTCCTCCGGTGGTAAGAACGACATTAAGCGGCACGTGGAAGGCCCACAGCATATCAAGAATTACGAGGCTTTGGAGAAGAAAAAAAAGATTGTTGCAGCAAACCAGTCTATCACCGGATTCTTCGTACCTGCTACTTCTACCCAAGTGTCCACACTAGATATGGATGTTATTCGGGCTGAAACTTTGCTTGTCGACATGACAGTTGAACTAAATTTGCCAATGACCGCTTTAGATAAATTGAGCAAAGGGGTGAAGCAGATGTTTCCGGATTCGAAAATTGCCAAGGGATTTGGCTGTGCCAGAAGCAAAGGGACTGCCATTGTGAAAGAAATGGCAGCCAAAACAAGGTTTTCTTTGGCAGAAAGAATGAGGCTTCAGCCATTCACAGTTTCAACAGATGGAAGCAACGACAGAGGAGGTGTAAAGTTGTTTCCATTAGTTGTGAGAACAATCGATCCAGACACAATGCAAGTACGTTCAGACGCACTTTCTGTTCCATCAATAGAAGGTTCAGCCACAGGTGAGTGCATTCTCTCTCTTACATTTATTATAATTTATTATACTTTATAATGTTCATTCTCTCGTTCTGCTCTGCTCTTCAATCTTTTTCTCTCCTTGTTATTTTGCGTTTCTTTATGCAATAATTTTGGGAGTTTTTAAATTTTATTTATTTGTAATTTGTTGTGATAAAATTAAAAACGAACACCAAAACACCTAAACTAGAATATTTCGTGTAAATTGTTACACTTTATCAGCTACACACAAACAAAACGAAAAGATGGGAAAAATGACGTAAAAGAACCGATGACACATATGATGACGCAAAACAAGTCACACATCTCTCTCTCTCTCTCTCTCTCTCTCTCTCTCTCTCTCTCTCTCTCTCTCTCTCTCTCTCTCTCTCTCTCTCTCTCTCTCTCTCTCTCTCTCTCTCTCTCTCTCTCTCTCTCTCTCTCTCTCTCTCTCTCTCTCTCTCTCTCTCTCTCTCTCTCTCTCTCTCTCTCTCTCTCTCTCTCTCTCTCTCTCTCTCTCTCTCTCTCTCTTTCGCTCTCTCTCTCACCACTTTATACACATACATTACTATCATCAGGAGTGAGGTTAACACCACAAACATATTAAGGTTATTTGTAATTTGTGAAAAGAATCATTTCGGTGTCTAAGTTGTATATTATATTTCTTTTATTTTCAGGTGTGAAGATCTTTGGTTTGATCGATGCTGAGCTTCAGGCACATGGCATTCCCTGGGAAAATTGTCTTGCTTTTGGCAGTGACAATGCCAATGTCATGGTTGGGAAAGAAGGTGGAGTTTATGGGTGCATGATGAAGAAACATCCAGACGTGTATTTATCAGGATGTGTTTGTCATCTTATCCACATTGCCGCAGAGAAGGGTAAGAATTTGTTTTCCTTTATTAGTTTAACTCTTTCACACTCATACACACACCCACCCACACACACTTTCTCTTGGTTTCTCTCTTAATCAATGTTTGTTTGTTGTTGTTCTTTGCAGGTGCAGGATGTTTTCCATTCAGCCCAAGTCAACTTCTGATTGACATGTACTATTACCTCGACAAGAGCAGCAACCGCCAGTCATCACTGAAAGTGTTCCAAGTCCTACATGAGCTGAAGGAGACCAAGATGTTGAAGCATGTCGCAACAAGATGGTTGAGTATTGGTAAATGCCTGCCTCGTGTCATCACTTCTTGGGATGCCCTCTACGACTTTTTTCGTGATGAAGAAACCAAAGCCACTGCTTCAACAACCAAGAAGAAGGCTGGAGACTTAAAAAGGATATTTGCCTCCTGTACAAACAAGCTGTTCTGCCACTTTCTAGTTGACATCATCAAGGTTTTTGAGGCCATCAACACCACTCTGCAGTCTGACAAGCCAATGATCTACTGCCTTAAGACTCTTCTAGCGAGCTTTTACAAAGACTTGCTCATGCGATTTGTCAAGCCTGCAGCAATGCTTTACAAGAGTCTAATGGATGTGGACTTCTGTGCGCAAATCAACATCAAGAGTAAACCAGACCTCATTATTGGAGAACAGGCCAGAAACTTTGTTAATGAAGAGCGGCACAAGCTGAAGCCTGAAAAGATTGATGAGTTTTATGATTGTGTCATCAGGTACTTCAAAGCTAGCTGCACCTACATCAAGAAAAGGCTGCCCCTCTCTGATGTTCTGCTTAGCCATGCCACTGTGGTGGATCCAGCCAAGCAAGTGGACAGCAGCTTTGGAGATTTGGAGTACTTTCTCAAAAGATTCCCGAAGCTGTTGCCATCTGGTGCTACCATCACTGACATGCAATTGGAGTTTTCCAAGTACCAATGCACAGACATCCGCCAGTGTATTTCTGAAGAAAGGGTTGACTCCACCTGGTTTACCATCTCTCAGCTGAAGGAAGATGAAAAACTTCTTTTTCCACATCTGCCCAAGGTGATACTGTCAATTTTGACAATTCCTCACAGCTCTGCTCACTGTGAGAGAATCTTCTCGGTGGTGAGAAAAAACAAAACTGAGTTCAGAGGCAACATGGGCCATGACACACTGGAGGCTCTGGTTGTGGCCAAGTCAAGGCCTGGGGAAGCCCTTGACAGAAAGTATAGTGAGGGAGACCTGAAAGACCTCAAGAGTGCCTACTACAGGTCTCTTCAGTCCAAGTGAGCTGTGTGCAGCCATCCATTGTAAATAGTGTAAATAAATGTACGACTACAATGTTTCTTTATCTTACGTGAATGACACATATTGCTGTTTCCTTTTTTCGTGCATGTCGTTTTTACTTTTGCGCTCACGCTAATATAAAAGGCATAATATAAAAAACGACGAGTGCAAAATCAATAGGTAGTAAAAGTATCGTAATAGAATTACTGAAATTTCAAATTGAGGATAGGCATGTCTGCAGTAGTGCAGTTTTCCTATTCCGAAGGTGGTGGGTTCAGTTCCCATAAGGGAGGAACTTGGGTGACTTTTCCTGTCACCGAGGGTTAAAATAAGACAACTTTATGATCTCTTTCAAGAAATGACATCATGATTCACACACGCACATGCACACACACAGAGTTTGCACTACAATTGTAATGTAAAATATACTTGTATATAAATAACAAACATTTATTACTCAAACACGGACATGCTCACTCACTCATGACTGGCTGGGTTTTTCTCTCTGGGTACTCCGGTTTCCTCCCTCCATTCAATAATAGTATATTTCCTTTATCTCATTGGTTGCTGTTGGTGCTAAACTGTCCAGGATGAGTGGTAAGGTGACTGCTAGTTCTTGATGTAATGAAGAGACAGAAATATTGTAGTGATGAAAGAATCCAAACCTTTACTGGATTTTCCACTGTGCAGGTACATTCACGCCAACCTACTGCCCAAGTGTGACTGGTTGCCGAGGAATCGTCAGGTTTGCCAATGGCAACATCATCAACCTCAGTGACAACAATATTCGTATCTTAGTCAACAACACTAGCGGAGGGAAGATCTGGCTGGTAAGAAAATTGCTTTGTGTGCATGTGAGCTTACTTTTGTGTTTGTGCTTGCCTGTGCATATGTGCATGTATGTGTGTGTTTGTAATACAGTAACGTATTTATTTTTTTGTACATGTGAAGAAAAAAACCAAAGTGCATATTTGCCGCTTGTTTTGTTTTTTTAAGATTGTCAGTAAGCAATGACATCAAATGGGATGATTCTCTCTTGAAAGAATACAAATAAAAGACATTGATTTATTTGTTTCTTGAACTGTTTCATTATGTTGCATCAATGTTCTTGTGAAATCTTGATGTTAACATTCAAAGATCCATTGACTCCACATGTGTTTAAAATTTTTACCTTGTGGCATATTTAAATGAACAGAAACAGCTAATCACAGAGTTTTTGTGCAGACATTGTAAAATCAACTTTATAGCTCGTGAGCATGTACTGTGCACAGAGTACTCCTGGCAAAGCCCATTTTTCTTCAAATCAGCTAGCACAACAGGACAGTTATTTTTTGTCTCCAATTTTGCTGTAATGTAAGGTATTTTACTGTCAGAACATTATAGCAAACTGAATCAGCATAAAGTATACTCTGTACGCTTCACACTATCCAAGGAAATGTATGTGTCGAAACAGGGTTGAGCTGATTGAAATGTGGGAAAAGGGGATGGAGAGTGAGCGGATGGAAGAGTCCATTGTTCTGGTATTTCAATTTCTATTTGTGTTTGTGTGTACAGGATTATGCCCTTGTCGTGCCCTCTGAGACATTTTCACCTTTTGACCTTGAACTTCAGCCCATCGACATGTCTGGCAACTTCCTCACTGATTGTGTAGATGAAGGATTTGTGTTGAAGTAAGAATTTCAAATTATTTTATTCTTAAATGTTTGTTTTGTTTTTATTTAATTATTTACTTATGTTTCTTTTAAAATTTACTTTATCATTTTTGTTTATTTATTTATTTGTTGCGGTTGAGGTAGCTATTAGTTAATAAAAAATAATCAATTAATTAATTATGTTAAAATAAATTAAATACACAAAATAAATAAATTGAAATAAAACAAAATTTTAAAAATAGATACAAATGCAAATAATTTAAGCACAAGCTATAAAATGCAATTTTTGTGTTCTAGATCTAACTCGGAGTTTTGCAATGAAAGCGTGTTCACGCTGACCACAGAGTTTAACAGGGGTGCCATTCAGTGCGACTGCAATGCAGAAGGATCACTTAACTTCAACTGCCAGTCCTTTGGTGGTCAGTGTCAGTGCCGTCCCAACGTCATTGGCAGAACCTGCACTGCTTGTCGGCCTGGCTACTACGGCTTCCCTAACTGCAAACGTAAGTAGCGTATATTGTTGTGTTTGCAATATGTAACAGTGGACAGGTTAGAGGGTTGTTTGTAAGTATCTCACTAGAGCCGCTGAAAGTGATAATGGCAACTTGATGTCACATCAAAATCCTTTTCTGCATGTTTTACTATGTCCTAAGTCTTTGCTGCATTTAGCTTCTCACAAACATACAAAGTAGAACTTTTTGTGTGTGATGTTGTGTGTGTTTTTGTGTTGTTTAACATTTTTGTACTCCTTCGGATGAGAATATAAACTGAGTTCTAGTCTAGGCACGAACACATAAAGATTCTGATGCTCATGTCCTACACGGATAAGAGCCAGCTACACAAAAACACACAACAAGCACTAGTGGTCCCTTATTTCCCAATTCTAGTTACCCAGTCTTGTGTTCAGTTGTCTGGGCATCAGGCTAGGGCCCCCAAGACTGCAATTGGGTGCCTCAGCCAGCGCCTTCAGTAGCTCTTAAACTTGAAAAGTGCTATGTAAGAGTGATTAAATAAATAAATAAATAATTATTGTTTTAGTTGGCTGAAATTTCAGACACCTCAAAATGTGTTATTTATGATGTTTGTCTGTATTTGTGGTGAGTGTGGTTATTGGTATATAACAGGTGTTTCACACGTTGGTTGCTGCAGTTGCCAAATCCAGGATCTTTACAAACTCTTCAGGCATTTATGAATGAATTGTTAGTTTAAAGCACTTTTAGCAACCCGATTGGATAGATGCTCAAGGCTCTGGATACACCAAAACAAAATATTTTGAATTCATTGGGTAATAAAATCTCTTGACTTATACTAAGTTCCTCTTGTTTATCTGTCCTCAGCCTGTAGTTGCCCATTCGGTGTATGCCACCAAATAACTGGAGAATGTATCTGCCCACCACGGGTAGAAGGGAGCCGATGTGACCGTTGTAAGGCTGAGGCTTACGGATATGATGTGCTGATTGGCTGCCAGGTATGGGCTGACATTTTTGTACAATTTTATCTGGAAAACTTGTTTGATTTTATTTCCTAATTGCCAATCTTGGAGTTTAGTTGACTGAAGTTTCTGTATGATTCTGTCTTGAAGACTTTGCTTAATTTTGTGTTTATTTACTATTTGCCAGTCTTGGAAGCTAGTGGGCTGAAGGTTTTCATTTTATTTCAAGACTTTGTTTAATATTGTTTCCTATTTGGCAGTGGTGGAGGCTATAATGCTTTCTAATAAATATTCCTCTACCCATATATTACCTTGAAAGGCCACAAAAATTGTTGTGTGAGTCCAGGTTACTAAGTATAAATTCATTGTCAAATCCAGAGATAATAGAGCTGATTGTGAAGTATTTTTCTAAAATATTTTTATCATAATTTAAGTAATACACTATATTAAACTGTATACGTTTTTTTGAAAATAAAAAGGGTGTGTTTATGTTTGTATATCAAATTCAGGTGTAGTATTGTCCTTAAAATATGGCACAATCAGAACAGTCGACATTGTGGCAGATGTTTTAAACTCTTATTCCAGAGCCGTAGCTTTTGGTTAGGTTCTTTCTTTCTCCATCTTTTCCTGTACAAAACGACAAATTCTTTTTTTTAACATTGTGAGTACAGTGGAAGTAAAATGCGTTTTCATTTGACAGGACTGTAACTGCAACCCACGAGGAGTGGAGGGAGGAAATTTGAACTGTGATCAGATCACTGGTCAATGCATGTACGTACTTTGTCTTGTGAATTGTATTGATTGTGTTGATGGTGGTGGAATATTAGCAGTTAAGCTTTTCGAGATTTTTGCAAATCTGTGCTAGATGAGTCCTAAATAGTCCAAAAAACGATATTTTAAAATAAAAGTCCGTCAGTCCGCCCATCCTGTTCATAAGCGGGATGATCAGGCTATGGATAAAAATAACCCTTGTGCTGTCCCTTATTGCTGGCTGAACTATTTGTAGTCAGATCCGAGACGCTGTTGGGACATCGCATAGCCTAATCGTCCACAAAACGTTTTGCTATCAGTGTCATCACATGCTGCTTTTAGGATACCTTGAGATGGAATGTTCCCCTTTTTGAATCTATTCAGTGTTATCATGCGAGTACAGCATAGTGAATATAATGTTTTGGAGTATGTTGTGCCATTTGTTTTTTTTAGACTCTTGAATATCATGAAAGTCAGTATTACTTTGCATGCAACCATTTCATTTTGTTTTTTCCTGGGCACTCATTTTCATGTTCAATATTGAGTTCCAAAAGGAGCATGTGAGTCATTTGGGCTTTGCCCTTTTTGTTTTTGTAATACTCAGGGGCACTACTAAATTTTATTTTATGAAATGAATTGAAATGGATAGTTTTTATATAGTGCTTTACCAACTCAAAAGATTTGGGGTTTCGCAAGAAGGCCCTTTATTTTTGAAATCTGAATTCCAGCAGCGACATTCACTAGAGGGCCCATAATTGCCTAGGAGGCCTCTTATTCT
Organism: Oncomelania hupensis; assembly: GCA_036898135.1. Classification (NCBI taxonomy): domain Eukaryota; kingdom Metazoa; phylum Mollusca; class Gastropoda; order Littorinimorpha; family Pomatiopsidae; genus Oncomelania; species Oncomelania hupensis. Next base: position 29,839,018 of record CM072516.1, on the reverse strand, counting down.
GAAATCTTAACTCCAACAGTTATATTTTGTTTTGCAGATGCACACCGAATGTTGGCGGTCGCAAGTGTGATACTTGTCTACCTGGCCATCATGCCTTCCCTTACTGCGATCAGTGTAACTGCGATCCTGATGGCACGGAGGATGAGATTTGCGATCAGCGAACCTCTCGCTGTCTATGCAAGGTTTGCGTTTATTCCTGTTTGTGTGTGGGTTTGTGTGTGTGTTTGTGCATGCATCAAGACATCTGTGCGTGTGTGTATGAGAAAAAGAAAACGAGAGAAAACAACTATTTTCTTTTAATGTCAATAGTATTTTGTACATAACATCAATTCAGACTTACTGAATGTAGATGTGAAATTTCAAGGTATGTCTTTGTGAAAGTTCTCCTAGTTTTTGAATTTTCTTATTTCAGCCCAATGCATACAAAAACAATGCATAGGGAGGAGGATGGGCATATGGCTGAGCCGGGAAGCTGGAATTCCTGGATTTTGATATAGGTGTGATGTAGAGTAGCCCTTTTCTGTGGTTGCACTAGTATCTGCTACACAAGCTGCAGATGATACAAAACAATGCTGCTCGCTTTATTTTGCGTGTTCCTTAATCAAACCATGTCACTTCTCAACTTCTCATTTGAAATCATTGCACTGGCTTCCCTTGGAGAACAGAATACAGTCTAAAATTGCAAACCTTTGTTTCAACGCTGTCACTCTGACTGGTCTCTTGTGTCTCTCCGAGTTAGTCCACTTCTGTACACCATCAAGATCTCTCCATTCATCTTTTGACAGTCGCGAGCTTCGCTTTCCCATATCAAAACAAAGAACTTTTGGCGAATGCTCATTCTGCTCTGCAGCCCCCACAGTATGGAATTCTCTTCCTTTCACACTGAGCTCTGCTGCCTCATCTTTTTCTTTTCACTCTGGACTGAAAACACACATTTTCAACAGCGTCCCTTCTTAATTCTTAATACTGAACTTTCTTTACAAACCCCGTTACATGTGTGTGTGTGTGTGTATTTTGATATCCCTTTAAAATGCGGAGCGACCTAGAGCGACCGATATTTTTGCTATGTGAACGCTCGCGGAGCGACCATCAGTGGCCAGTAATGACGTGGTCTGCTCAGAGGCTGCCATCTGGAAATCTATTTATAGCAAACGTGCGAGATTCTCGCACACGTGAACATGATTTCCTGTGGTTTCCGGCAAAGTTTTTCACTGCATTTTTAGAGTGTGTAGAACTCGCACAGTGAATTTTCAAAGTTTTAAGTTTGAGAGGCGGAGAATTATGGCGTCAGATTCTTGTACGAAGAAAATTACCCATTTGAAGGATTTTAGGTGGCTGATTTGGTACAGGTTAATGATGAAGGGGAAAGTGATTTGGACTTTCACTTTGACGATCTTTTTCTGTCGGATTTGAATAACAGAAACGATGAACAATCGGTGCTTTATTATTTGTGGCAGTGATCGTTTTGCTGTATGTTGTGCAGTATGCAATGTTGACATTCAGATTTTTTTTCCAGTTGCAACACATTGTAAAAATGTATGTGTAACATTTCATTTTGAAGAAAAATATGTGGTTGATGTATTAATAATGATAAGTGGAACATAATTTTGGGTGGTGCATTTTTAATTAATTTTTGTATGTGCATGGTGCAGCATTTTGACGGAGTTACTTGCCTTGACCTAGGAAATAGAAGCAGATAAGGCTTAGGCTCCTGTGGGGGTTAGAGGGATATGGTAATTCATGTTTTGCTTTTTTTGTTTTGTGCTTTGTTGTAAAGCGCAACGAGCTCTAGTGAGGAAGGGCGCTGTACAAATATTAAAGTTAATTATTTTTATTATTAGGAATTGGCAGTTGATATTATTATTATTATTATTATTAGTAGTAGTATTAGTATTATTAGTATTAGTATTATTAGTATTATTAGTATTATTAGGGATAGACAATTGACAGAGTATTTACTACAAATTATAGTCAGGCAGACCATGGAGCACCCCACATACACCTCTAGGCCAGTTTGCTACTTAGGTCTTACAAAGACCAATATGCTTTGGCTGTATGTGAATACAATCAAATGTCAATACACCTGTGATTACAGTGTGGCTGAGTGGCTTCTCAATGTATTTGTTGTTCCTGTTATCAGCCCATCCAGTCAAATGTCAATAAACATGTGACACAGTTTGGTTGTGTTTGTGTGAGTTCTAACGAGATTTTTTTTTTCCCTGTCAACAGCCCACCGTGCTGGGATCTCGCTGTGACCAATGCCCTGATGGGGCTTTTCACCTAAGTGCCACCAACCCCTCAGGTTGTACTCGCTGCTTCTGTTTTGGAACCAGCAGTCGCTGCACTAGCTCTGATCTCAGATGGGATCTGGTGAGTATATGCAGTGGTATATAGGGCTACTGCAAATGTGATTCAGTGTTGTGGTACCACTCCAATGCTTTTAAACAACAGTAACGCTGGATTTTATAATAATAATAATAATAATAACAGGCAATTTATACAGCGCTTTCCAAGATCACAAAGCGCTTTACACAAACAAATATAAACACAACATGTGTACATTGGTCAATAACACGCAACCACATACACATCCCAACACCAAAAATAACAAACAACACTCACACATGGCGCCTAAGAAAAGGCCTCTCTAAAAAGATGCGTCTTCAAGTTCATTTAAAAAGACGCTAGTGAAGGACTGTGACGGACGGACCGAGGTAGCGAGTTCCAGGTCTGAACGGATAAGAAACTGAAGGCTCGACCACCGTGTCTCACCCTGTGGTATTCTGGTACTCGGAACATCCTTTCATCTGCAGACGAGCGGAGAGACCGAGAAGGAGCATAGTCAAAAGTTCGGAAAGATAGCTAGGAGCAGTTCCAGAGATGATGTGGTAGCAAAGACATGAGGTTTTGTATTTAATTCATTGTTCAACTGGGAGCCAGTGTAGTTTTTGAAAGAGATGCGTGCAATGCTGTGATTTCCATGCTTTGAAGATGAGTTTAGCTGCAGAGTTTTGGACTTGCTGAAGAGGTCTAAGGACTTTCTGTGTGCAACCCATAAGGAGTGAATTACAATAATCCAATGTAGACAGAATGCATGCGCTAACTAGTGTTTTTGTTGCTTCTTGTGTGAGATACTGTCGAATGGAGCTTATGCGTCTAAGTTCAATGTATGCAATCTGACAAGTTTTTGCAATGTGTTGCTGCATGGAGAGATCCTGATCAAGAAAAAACCCAAGGTCTCGAACAGTGTCAGTAAAGGAAATAGAAGTAGTTCCCACAGTGATAGTTGAGGGAAGAGAAGAGGGGTCTGCATATGACAGAGAAACACAGAGAGCCTCAGTTTTGTTATCATTTAGCTTGAGACGGTGTTTGACATCCACGATTTTACCTCAGTAACACAATCTTGAAGGGTTCGCAACTAAATGATTCAGATTGTAGTTAGAAGGAGAGTCAGAGTTATTAAGTTAAGTGTCATCAGCATACATTTCGTGGCGGACAGAGTGTGAGTTAATGAGACGTGAGAGAGGAGAGGTGTACAGAATGAACAGAACAGGGCCAAGCACAGAGCCTTGAGGAACGCCAAAATCAAGCAGTTGTGCGGTAGATTTAATACCATTTACGAGAACAGCTTGTTTTCTTTCTGAGAGATAAGACCGAAACCAGTTAAGAGCACTGTTTTGGATTCCAAAATCTTTATTGAGATGTAATAAAAGAATTTCATGATCGATAGTATCAAAAGCAGCCGAAAGATCCAAGAGAAGAAGAACTGAAATTTTGTCTTTGTCTAAAGAAATCAGAAGATCATTTAGAACGCGAAGAAGAATGGTCTCTGTGCTGTGCCCAGGACGGTAAGCAGACTGATGAGAAGTGAGAAGACTGTGAGCAGATATATGGGAGAGAAGCTGCTGAAGGATGAGACGTTCAAGTAATTTAGAGAGAACAGAAAGATTGGATATAGGTCTGTAATTCTTTAGATCATTACGATCGAGGTTGGATTTCTTCAATAAAGGCTTGACGATAGCAATCTTGAGCTCAGGGGGAACAATACCAGATGTAATAGACTCGTTCATTATGTTGGTAATAGTGGGAAGTAAAAGGTCAAGGTGCTCAAATAGAAATTTGGTGGGCATGGGGTCAAGTTCACCGACTCGGGAGGAGTTTGAAGGATAGTTTTTTTCTTGAAATCCTCTTAAACAGGACTGAATAAAGTGAATTTAACCAACGGAGTGCCAGAAAAAGTTGGAGAATGCAAAACACCAGACTGGTCTGGAGAAGGAAAACTTTCATGAATTGTGAGAATGTTTTTTGCAGAAGAAATCGGCAAAATTGTCAGGGAGCAGTTTTATATCAGACACAACAGGGAGAGACACCGGTTGTACTATACCCAAAAGTGACGACATGTTGTGAAACAGCTGTCTGCACGTTGAAGAGCTCGAAACAAGAGAGGAATAAAAAGCTGTCTTTGTGCTGTTTACTAAATCCGTGACCTTCTGCCTTGCAGCGTCATAGATCTGTTTATATACTGTTAGCTGCAAAGATTTCCAAGAGCGCTCGGCATGCCTGCACTCTCTCTTCAGCTCATGTAGCTGATCAGAGACAACTGTTCTACTACAGTTGGCTTTGAACTTCTGATGATGTTGTTAGTGAAAAAATAAGTGTTTTGAGAACGTTACTTTTATTTGCAAACATAATTATTTTCAGGTGCAAACAATGGATGGCTGGGGAATCACCAATGTTGTGGAAGAGTTTGTCATTGAAGCTGGCAACACTATCGCCGTTAAAGCAAGGGACAACATTGCTGACACTAATGAGGCACTGTACTGGGCTGCTCCCATTGAATATTTAGGAAACAAGGTCAGAATCCACTAATTTCCAAGCGTTTTGTTTAGTTGTACCTTGTATACTCGCATGATCTGAAGCAACCAACAGATGAGTGTGTTTGCAGATGGTTAGCCAAAAAAGGAATCCCAGAGGTACATTTCCATGATGAATTTCCAGTAAATAAAACAACTGACAACATTTTTTTGTTTACTTCATGTGGATAGGATTCTTTTGATGGTTTGGTTTTTATTGTGATGTTAAAGAATTCTCATGTCAGAATGCAAATGATTCAATAAGCTTGATGTTCTTTCTGTAGACTATGCCTTATCCCAATCAATTTAAAGGTGGAGTCGGGGAGGTTTAGCAATGGAAGCATGAATTTAGAAGGAGGGAGAAAAACTGCCAGAACAAATCTACAAACATTGGGGTACCAAAAAGAAAAGAAAAAAAGAGTTTACTTTGGTTGTGAATTAGTAAGATGGAACGGATAGTTGTTTTTTTTAATGGAATTGTAGTATTATTAGCAGTTTTAAATGTATTTTCTGTTTGTAGTCTAAAAAAGACTTGGTTTTTCGCTACGCAGATCAATTCCTATGGCGGCATGCTGATCTTTACAGTGCTGTTCACCCTGCCTAGAGGAGACACCACAGAGGGCATCATCAAACCAGACGTAACTCTTAAGGTCAGTTGACTAGATTTCATCTTTCGATCCTCACTCATCCCTTGTCCACTAAGACAACACAATGTAGATCTGTATGATTTTTTTGTGGGTATCATCTTTTGTACTCCAGCCATCCTATTCCCTACTCTCTGAAATATAGTATGTAACTCAAGCAGGGCTCTCACATTAGCCAGAAATGGTGCAGTGAGCATAGTCAGTGGGGAGAGGAGGAGGTTAAGGGAGGAGGGGCAGGGTGATGGAGGGGGGGGGGGGAGGGACCAAGTATAGTCAAGCCAGAGAAGGAACTTTTAACTCGGTGTTCCTTTTCCTTTTTTGATTTTCCTGTGATTGGTAACAATGCTTTTCCTTCACCTATAGTCGGGATAGAGTTTGTTTGACGAGCAATGCTTGTTTCTTTATTTCAGGGCAGCAACATGACACTTGTTCACTACCATCATGAGCAGCCACAAAACAGCGTTCCTTTGGAAATGGAGATCCCTTTGTTTGAGGTGAGCAGTCTAATTGTGAACCCACGTCCACCCATCCTTATGCACACCCCACTCCCACCCACTGTCCAGCTGTTTACGGTGCAAGTATAAGTAAACTGTTGGAGAATAGGCAATAGAGGCCTAAATTCCACATGGGACTTTAATGGATCCGAATAAATGACTTCTTTTTGTTCTTGATTCCGAGGTCCACATACTCGACGATATGAACAAGGTTTAATGTATGAACTATAAGGAGGAATTGAATTGTCGAACCCTACATTGATTCATCCCCGCTCCTATAGAAACACTTCCAAAGGTTTTAAAATAAACAAGTTTTAGTGCATTTACTGCTGCTCAGTATTCAAGATTTAACCTCAATGCTTGCTCCTTTTGTAGTGTGGAGGATACAGAAACATAAGCATAACAATCATTCAATTCAATTCAATTCAATTCAATTCAATTCAATTCAAGATTTATTCGCCAAGTGACATACATACAGTTATAGTATACATGACACAAAGAATGCTTTAGATCAGCGGCAGGCATGCACAATATACATAACAAACAAATAAAGCATAGATCTAGTGCGACCTAGTAAACCAATGTAACCACCCATTATACTAGACAGCAGACCCACGCCTGACTAGAACACTCATGTAGAACATAGATATACAGACATCAACAAACACAACCGAATTACAGATAACAAAACAGGTGCATATTTAATGTACATCATCAGACACAGCAAATATACAGATGACTAAAATAGATTCGCACGCAGAAGCACCCTCCCGTAATTCATGACTAATATGACTATGAATATGACGCAATAAGGAGCAGCCTAAATAATTCTTATAATTGATTTAAGTGTCTGATAGACCACGGGAAGAAGCCATTCAGTGAGCGTGTGGTTTTGCTGGGGAGGGAACGGAGTCTACGGCCTGAGGGGAGCATCTGGAAGAGCACGTGGGCGGGGTGGGACTCATCATGGATAATATGTTTGGCTCTGCGTGTGACACGTTGCGCGTGTAAAGCCTCGATGGACGGGAGGGCCCCACCAACGCATCTTGAAGCCTGGCGCACAACACGGTCTAAACGCTCTTTATCTTGGATGTTTGCGTTGGAATACCAAACAATGAAAGAAAAGGTCAAAATGCTTTCTACAGTGGCGCGGTAAAAATTGGCCATGATAGCTTGGCTAACCCGAAACTTCCTAAGCTGGCGGAGAAAGAATAGTCTCTGATGGGCCTTCTTGACTGCGCCAGTGATGTGCTTTTCCCATCCTAAATCTGAGGAAATGGTTGTGCCGAGAAACCTGAAACTGTCTACTTGTTCTACTACTTCCCCGTTGATGGACAGGGGTTGCATGTTGTTTCTGTTTTGACGGAAATCTACCACTAGTTCTTTTGTTTTGGAGACGTTTAATTCCAGATTGTTGTCTATGCACCAAGCCACTAGCTCCTCCACTGCTTGCCTGTATGGTCCCTCGTCATTGTTAGAGATCAGACCTTCTACCGTGGTGTCATCTGAGAACTTTAATATGACTACCTTATCATGGTGCGACACGCAGTCGTTCGTGAATAGGGTGAACAAAAGGGGAGATAATACGCATCCCTGTGGTGCACCTGTACTCAGGGTCAGTGGGTCGGAGAGCTTGTTGCCTACTCTTACTGATTGGGGGCGGTTAAGGAGAAAATCTAGTAGCCACCTACACAAGGCCTGTTCTACTCCCATGCTCTCTAGCTTGCTATACAGCTTGTGAGGAATGATCGTATTGAATGCCGAGGAATAATCCACAAAGAGAATCCTAGCATAACTTTTGGGAGTGTCAAGATGTTGCAGAATGTAATGCAGTCCCAGAGCCACTGCATCTTCTGCGTTTCTATTCTTCCGGTACGCAAACTGATGTGGGTCCATCCGGCTCTCTGTAGCCCGCTGAAGGTGGCGGAGCACCAGGTGCTCAAACACCTTCATGATCACAGATGTTAAGGCCACGGGTCTGTAGTCATTTAGCCCACTGATGGTTTTCTTTTTAGGAATCTGGACAATGGTGGAGGTCTTAAAGCACCTAGGCACTGAGCACTGTTGGAGAGAAGCGTTAAAGATGTCAGTGAATACTGGGGCAAGCTGATTAGCGCATGATTTGAGGGCTGCTGGGGTTACACAATCATAATTCTATTTAATAAATTAGCATTAGCATTACTTTCTAACTGTAATATTCTCTACGCTAAACAATTTAACCAATATTGTTAATATTATTAGCTCACGTCTTTTCCTAATTTTGTAAATTGTACTCAATTTTAGGCGCATTTTATGTGGGGTGTTTCAGTATTGTTAAATTTCATTAATGGTCTTTCCCTTTGTTTCTTGCCAGTACAAATTCCGCCATGCTGAAACAGGATCTGCTGTGTCAAGGGAACAGTTTATGATGGTCCTGTACAAGCTGCAGGCTCTGCATATCCGTGCCTCTTACTACAGCCTGGTGGATGAAGTCAGGTCAGTAGCATGCATTTCTTCTTTAACTTATTCTTCTTCTGCTTTTTTTTCTGGTTCTTCTTGTTCTTTTTGTTCTTGTTCTTGTTCTTCTCATTCTTGTTGTTCTGGTTGTTCTGGTTCTTCTTCTTCTTCTTCTTTTTCTTCTTCTTCTTCTTCTCAGCTACATATTGTCACGCCTGGGAGAAGAACTTCGTGGCTTTCACGTCTTCTCTGCAGCCAGTAGCATGCAATGAAAAATATGTGCTTACATCAGTGTGTTAGAGATTGGAGAAAGATGAATAATATGAAGCTTCTGCAAAGCATTGATAGTGTTGACTGAGTTTCTGGCAGTTTTAGCAAGAGACTGTGTGAGTGTGGCTACATGAAAAAATTCAGTAAATCAGGTGAGAGACGGGTGAGTCAGCAATTTACACATTTTCGCAAATGACTGCCTAATATTTCAGAAACTTCTACTCATGCACCTTTTCAGCAGGTACAATAATTTGGCAAGGCATATCAACTTATATGTTTGAGAATTATGACCAACTTGACAAAGCAACAACCATAGTAAAACAATTGAGACATCCAATAAAAGCAAACTTAATACTTTTCTCCATGACATCATTAACTGAATTGTTACCAGAATTGCTTATTCGGATGTGTTCTACATGTATTGCTCAAAGGTTTTTCAGTTTTAAGAAATTCATGAATTAGTTGTTTGTTTTTTTTATTTAAAAGAGCGAGAAACAAAGAAGTAGAAGAAGATAATGAATGAGGAATGAAAGCAGAGAAATATGATAATATACCAGCACATGTTGATCAACAAGAGAAATGAGCATAAGCTGATACATTTGCAGGCTTTCTGACGTGACCATGCAACATGCTCATGAGAATGGACCAGGACAGGCTGCCATGACTGTGGAACAGTGCGAGTGTCCACCCAGTTACCAGGGTCGATCCTGCCAGGTTCGTCACTGCAGATTATTCTTGTGTTTTTGGTGGTGTTACTGTTCTAGGTTGTGTTACGAATATGAAAAGAGGAAGAGATCAAAGTATGTGTTTGTAGATGAGGATGAGGGAGATGCCCTCCCTCCAGACCCGGGTTCAAGCTCATGCAATAACTCCAATCATAATGCCCTCTCTCCCCAAACCTTATAAACTCCTTCACCTTTCCTTCAATTCCCCAAATTCCCATCTGGCCCCCAAGCTAGAACAGTAGAACTACAGCACTCCTGCCCCATCCTCTCTCCCTTTCCACCTCAACAGATTGAAGTTGGCTGCCCAAAAACAGAGAAGAAGACGATAATTTCACTGATTCAAGCAGTAATGTTGGGTTTTTAATGTATTACTCAGGAGTTTAGCATTTTGTAAGATCCTTTTGGAGACAGAAAGGTATTTTTTTGACATATACAAACAATTCTTTGTACTGTGGACGCAACATTTTTTGTATGCCTCGGTAAAAAGATGCAATATTGAAAGCGCTAATGAGACTCCTTTATGCCTTGAGCATGGCTTCATGAAAAAATGCGTTTTACAAGTCGTCATCATCATTATCACCATCATCATCATCATCATCATCATCATCATCATCATCATCATCATCATCATCATCATCATCATCATCATCCTGCCTAGTTTGTTTGATTTCTGATTTGCTGACTCCCATGTATAGCAATGTGTGTCTATTTACTCACCCACCCACCCCTACCCTCCAAATGCCCCTTTCCCCACAAAAAAAAAAAAACAACAAAAAAAACCCAAAAAAACAAACGAACATAAACACTTCCCCCCTTTCCCCTCCCCCCCCAAAAAATAAATAAAAATTTCATGATATTTGCAAATCTGTGCGAGATGAGACCTAATAAGTCCAAAATGATATTGAAAAAAAAAGTCCATCCGTCCATCTATCAGTCCGCCGTCTGCCGCCTGTCAATGCAAAAACTTTAAAGTGGCTAAGTACTCAGAGCCTATTTCAACTATATCAACCTAACTTGGTAAGATGGTGTTTACCCATGAGACCTTTCATATAAGTTCCATTTTGCGTTAATCTTGAAGGTCAAGGTGGTTTTAGGCATTGCAAAAACATTCTTTTAAAATAGGTCATTGTACAGTGAAATGGCTGTTTATTTACCCCATAATATACAACAACATTGGGTTATTTGATCAGAAATGCATGACAGAATTACATGAAGGTCAAGGTCATCCCAAAGTCAATATCATTAAAGGTCAAGGTCATCCCAAGGTCAACATTTTTTGTGTGCATAATAGAACTTTTGCTGTACTTTATTTGATAGTATATGAGTGTATTTGGATCCCGAGGTTAATGTCATCTCGAGGTCAAGAGCATAGAAAAATCAAAGTAGGTATTACTTTGCATTTTAATACCACCATTTCATTTTGTTTTTTCTGGGCACTCATTTTCATGTTAAATATTGCGAATTCCATAAGGAGCATGTGAGTCATATGAGCTTTTCCCTTCTAGTTTCACTTTGTAAGTTTGAAACTTTGTTGGACTTGAAGTTAGTGTGATCCATGCCTTTGTAACAGGACTGTGCGCCAGGCCACTACCGATCTCGCACCTCGCCATACCTTGGTATCTGCGTTCATTGCAACTGTAACGGCCATTCTAACGATTGTGATGTCAACACTGGAGTCTGCTATGTGAGGCATCTCTCTTGATGTATTTCTCTTTAAATCCATCAGTATAATTTGTGTTAGTCCAGATTTGATGATCTGTAAAAAAAAAAAAATTCTTTATTTGCACAACTGGAGCTTAGCAATAACTTAACAATAGTATATATTACTGTTTGTATTTTATGTACTGATTTTTCTATTGTTTCTCATTCAAGAGTAATATAATCATAATAATATGCTTCTATCAGAGAAGAAAATTAGATTTCAGTTAACTCATAACCTCCAAGTAAAATTTATAAATTTTTTAAATGCAGTAATTCATCCCTTTCCTTTTCATTCTTCTGCCTGCAGAATTGTCAAGGTAACACCACCGGCCCCAACTGTGAGCAGTGTCTACCTGGTTACTACGGAGATCCTACGATAGGCAATTGTCAGATCTGCTCCTGCCCTCTACCTATTGCATCAAACAAGTCAGTCACCCTTTTTAATTTTATTATATTGTTTTTTAATTGATAGAATTCTTTTTTTTATATGTGTCTATTCGTTAGTGCTTGGATGCACATTTTGAAGGATAATGGACATAATAATAAATTCTACCTGGGTTCAGGGACACAGGCATAATTATGTTTTAGGTTAAAGTTGCATCATGTCATTGTTATTTTGCCATCAACTTTTGTTGAACACTGATATTTTATTGTTATTTTATTAACAGCTTGGCCACCAGTTGTAGGCTATAGGGATGAGTGGGTTAGTAGTGCAGTGGACAGGGTGTTGTTTTGCTGTGCCAGAATGCAGTCAATCTATATTTAAGAATAAAAATTGATTTATTTTCTGCCTTCTGAAGGGATGGCTACTCTTTGAGTTCGATTGAAGAAAAAGCTTGTGATAGCGTCCTGTATTATTGTTATTAGACCTACCGAAAATGGCTTCAGTGCATACTGTGACTATTACTTGAGCCTGCAGTTGTGCCAAGTTATTATTATTTTGCCATTCACTTTCGAACACTGATATTTTGTTTATTATTTCATCAACAGCTTCGCCACAAGTTGCAGACCTACCGAAGACAGCTTTGGTTCATACTGCAACTGTATTCCTGGCTACACCGGTCTCAGCTGTGAAAGGTTGGTGCTGCTTTTATCATTGCTGTTGTAGCTAGCTTGTTGTTCGAAGAGAGCTGGCATATTGAGAGTCAAAAAGGTTACAAAACGCGTCATCTTATCGATGGAGAAGAGTTTGCGTCAAAGTTTTAGTTGCAAGCGCCATCAGAAAATGAAAGAAAATTACTGCTGTATGAGTTTTGTTTTATTTTTTAAAAATTTAATTGTTCTTGTATTTAGCTTTTTCAAACTCAAGAGCTGATCAGGGCACTCACTTCAGAGACTAGACTTCAAGTAACACCAGGTAGAGAAGCGGCAGGTAAAACCAACAGTACACAGATTTTGTTCCTGGGGTTTTCTTTTTTTTTAAATTTTTTTGTTGTTGTTTTCTTGTTGGTTATTTTGTATTTAGCTATAAATGGTCTTAGGTCCAATGTGGCTTCATTACTTGACTTGACTTGACTTGACTTGACTCGTTAGACGTTTGAGGCCCAAACTTATGGAAGTTGTTTTTTTTTTACACATGAAATATCAATCAGCCTTTTTATCTGTCCACTTTACCAGCTGCGCTTCAGCTAACAAATCAACTCTTTGAATAAACATTTAGAAAAACGAGAAATTAAATAGTTACGTTTTTTTTTTTCTCCCAACAGTTGTGCACCTGGCTACTATGGTAACCCGAGAGAGGTGGGTGGCTATTGTCAAGCCTGCAGCTGCAGTGGCAACATCAACGTCAACGACCCACGCGCTTGTGATCGTTTTACCGGCGAGTGCAAGCTCTGTCTGAACAACACAGGAGGGGCAGAATGCTCAGAGTGCAAGGACTGGTTTTGGGGTGATGCTGTCGTCCGTAAAGACTGTACATGTAAGACATTTGTTTCACTGTTCAGTACTGTTGGGGGGTTGGGAGGTGGAATCACACACTCACATACCATTGCAAGGAAACATTTTGTTATTGCCCCAGTGCCTGGAGCAGCTCTTGAGCTCAAAAAGCGCTATATAAGATTGATTAAATAAGTAAATAAAATAATTTAAACAAATTGTTTATAGATTGATTAAATAAGTAAATAAAATAATTTAAACAAATTGTTTATACCATTTTGAAACCATATAGACCATGAAACAAGTGAAATAGTATAAAACTTGTGTATTATTGTTAAGTACTTTGTTAGGTGTTTGTGAAGTTGTGTGTAGATGTTGAGTGTTATTTGTTTGCTTTGTGGGTGTCTCTGTTATTTAGCAGAACTGAAGCTGTGGTGATTAAGAGAAAGAGCTGAGAGAAAGAGAAATAGAGTGTTGATTTCTTTCCATTAGCCATCTCTTTGTCTTTTACGCCACATAATTGAGTGATAGATGTGTGTTTGTGTGTGTAACATGTGAGCATTTATGTTAATACAGATCTCTGTGCTTTGAGTCTGTAAATGGGGATTTAGAAAAAAAGCGCTTAAATGTAGCATTCATCATCATCATTATTATTGTTGTTGTTATTATTATTATTATTATTATTATTATTATTATTATTATTATTATTATTATTATTATTATTATTATTATTATATTAATTCATTAATTTTTAAAATAAGAAATAAATCTAGATTGAATTTATTAAATTCCAAAAATAAATTTGCAATGGGCAGCCTGTTTCTGCAGTCGTTGTGGGACAGAGAGATGTGACAGAAGGACCGGGTCATGCAGATGCAAGCCCAACATTGTAGGCGTGAACTGTGAAACATGTGCAGTGAGTAACCCTCTTTTTATTTTGTGTGTGTTGTGCGCATGTGATAGAACCACAGGGTCCCACCCTAACCCCTACCCTAGCATGCTGAGATGATTGATAGAGAAAGAGCACTCACAGGGCCCTACCCTAACCCCTACCCTATGATACCGAGAACAGGTTTTATGTAAGGTTTTCATTCTTTTGTTATATATCTTTAGGCTATATATTGCTTTTAACATGGACAAGCTTTTGAGATAATTTGAGGTTATAGCGTTTTGACCCCTACACATTTCTTTATGTGATGAACATCAGACAATAAAGTTGTATTGTATTGTACTTGTGTAGTCTTACTGGGTTGTGTTTTTCTTTTCATACTCCAAATGCACTGGAGCTCACTTTTTTTTTTAACCTGTAGCTTAATGTTCCTGTGAATTTCAGCCGAATCACTGGGGCTTTGACTACTGCGATGGCTGCCGTGACTGCAACTGCAGCATCGGGTCAGTGTCGCCTCAGTGCGACCTGAGGACAGGTCGATGCAGCTGTCAGCCAGGTGTCAAAGGCGTTCAGTGCGACCAGTGCATGCCCAATCATTGGAACCTGGGGCCAAGAGGTTGCCAAGGTACGTACATCAGGAGATACAGGAGCCATTGGAAAGTTGACAATAGACAGGTCCAGATCTTGGTGCAAATCAAATCAAGCATGCTTAATGACAATATGATGATGCTGTCAACCTGCCACAAAAAGTACCTATAGACATGACTAGATCTTTATGCAAGCTGAATCTGTTCTATTCAGTTCAGTTCAACAACTCTTTGTCACCATTAGAGAAATTATGTACAGCCATTTATGTCGCATTTCAATAAATAAAAGCATGCAACATGAACGTCTAACGGTCTTATGAGCCATGAGGATTGTGTCAGCTATCCACTTGCACATTTCCACACTAACCTCATACTTGGGGAGGCACGATGGCTTAATGGTAGAGCTTTGGCTTGCGGATCTGAATGTCCTGGGTTCGAGCCCAGGCCGGGGCATTGTGTTGTGTCCTTGGGAAAGACACTTTACTCCCGTTTCCTACTCCTTCGGATGAGAGTATAAACCGAGGTCTAGTCTGTGTCGCATATATTCCATCATAACGGACTTTAAAGATCCTGATGCTCATGTCCTAGACGGGTGAGTGCCGGTGACAAGGACACACCCAGCATGCACCTAGGTGAAGTCTTTCTCCCCCATCCCTGGCTGCCCAGGATTGTGCTTAGTTGTCTGGAGCGTTATTACGATGCGCCCAAAGGCTGCAAGTTGGCGCCTCGGGCGGCTTGTGTTAGATCCTGTATTGGCCAGCGCCTTGAGTCGCCACAAACAGCGAGATTATATATATATCTATCTCATATCTCTTAGGGTGCGAAGCCATTGAAAGCTCATAAAGAGATTGCTTATAAACTATGAGGATTGTGTCAACTAACCACATGCACATTTCCAGGCTAGCCTCATGCTTAGGGTGCAATGTCATTGAAAGATCATAAAGAGATCACGAAACTGTTGACAAATTTATAGATCTTGATTGCTTTTTAATCACTATGTATTGTCTAGTCAGTGATCACAGTGAGTTGCCTGATGCTTTGTTATGGAGCTACCTTTTCTTCATTATATAAAGTTGTAAAAAGTGAACTGAGGCAAGGGAAGATGACTTGAAGCAGTTTGGCAGGATAAAACAGCCGAGCGCAGTGCATTGAATTAACATCAGAATCAGTACAATTATATCCTAAGTAATGTGTACCAAAGTTGTGCTCATTCTGTGTAATCATTGTAATAGTAAGGTGTGTGTATATGATTTTTTTTCATTATTCTTATATAATAGTTTTTATATAGCGCTTTTCAGCTCAAGAGTTGCTCAAGGCACTGGCTGATACAGGACCTAACTCAAGGTGACTGAGGCGCTCACTGTTGCATACGAATCAACCTGTTCAGTGCGCTGTTTTCCTGTTTCAGAGTGTGACTGTCTTCACGATGGTGCTGTGGGCTGTGATGACCAGACCGGTCAGTGCCTCTGTCTGCCTGGAGTGACCGGTACTAAGTGTGACCGCTGTCTTGACCGATGGGTTCTCGTGCCTGGACAGGGCTGCCAAGGTATTAACACTACTGTTTTTATGTATTCATAATACTGCAGGACTAAATCTGGTTGTGGCTGATTTTTGGCTACACCAACAATGCAGCTACTTTGTGAAAAATTCCGAAAGAAATCAGTTTACTCCTTGAAATTTGTTTTGATTTCAACAGAGTGTGATTACTGCATTCACTTGTTGCTGGATGACCTGGATGTTCTCAATCGCAATGTGACTATCGTCCGTCGCCAGTTGGCCGATGTCTCTGTAGGAGTGGCTGCCTTCAACCGTCTGGCTCAGTATAACAACACCATTGCTGAGCTCAGGGTGTGTAATAGTTTTGTTTTTTTTACTTTTCTTTGTTCTTATTATTTATTTTTATGTATACTCTCTGCCCCCCTCCCCCCTCCTCCTCTCCTTCTCTCCATTTACTTTGCCTAACAGCTTCTAATTATCAGAACAATTGTGTGTTTGCATAAGAGAGAGATCATATTGATAGTTTGTTGTTATTGTTTTGTTGTTTTTTGGTTTTTTTTTTTTGGGGGGGTGGGAGGTTGCTTTTAGTTTCTATTTTACATTTTTAAAACTGGACATTACATACACACATGCACAGATACACACATACATGCATGAGCACAACACACATGCATGCACAGAGGTGCCAACCAGTACGGATTGACCATATTTAATTCCGACAAAGTGAATTAAATACGGAAATACGGTAGCTTTTATAAAAATACGGAGGAAAAGTTGCCGATCGTTTATCTTTGCCAGCGGTGCTTTTGTACCGGTTTCTGGTCTCATAATAGTACTCCTGCACTCACTGAACGTCGCTGTGTTCAACAAGCTGATTTTCATGGTGATTTTAGAGTAAAACAAGTGTGGTGTTCAACAAGCTGAATTTTATCGTGATTTTAGAGGATTCAAAATAGCCTTCTGTTTCAGAGGGAAGCCTGTCGTTACTTTATAGCGTCATAGGCTAGGTTTTGCGAGAGAAAAAAATACTGACAAGTGTTAAAAAAATACTGACAAACGGGTCCGGAAATACTGACAAGAAGAGTAGGGGGTTGGCACCTCTGCATGCATATACACACAGAACACACATGCATGCACACACACAACAGACGCATGCTTACACACACAGCATAGCAGAACACAACACACTCATACTATTGCAAATTCTGATAAATAATTTTATTTTTAGCCTTGTATTGCGAACTGTGTTAGTTACAATTTTTGTTAAAATGAATTTACACTATAATTACTTTTTTTCCCCCTCGAATTTACAGCTTGATTCTGGAAATACTGACCACATTAAATTATCTTTCTTTTTTCTTATTTTAACATTTTCAGCCTCGCGTTACCAACCTGTATTCCCTGGATCAATCTCAGTTGCAAGAGATGGTGGACCCACTCAAGCAGAGGCTGGATGTAGTGCAGTCTGAGGCTCGTAGCGCTGTGACTAGGGTACGTTTTTGCCTGCTAGTGTGTATGTTGATGTGTTGTTCGGGAATCTGAATTTTTTGTTGTTATTTAATTGTTTGTGTATGTTGTTGTATTTTGGTTTTGCGAGGCTGCGAATATTTGTGGTTGTCGTCACTTTGTTTCATTTTGTATTTTTTTGAAAAAAACAACTAAGGCAATTTTAAACTTCTTAACAAGAATGCAATTTGTTCAATAAAATTTAAAGCTGAAAAATATGAAAAGTTTTACATTTACCAAATTTTTATCTTTTAATCCATTCTGTTATACTTTTTTAATTAATTAGTCAATGATTTCCATCAACAACTACTATACATTTGCCCCCAAACCCAATCCGGCCCTGATTTGCCTTCAAAGAGTCTGCTGGACCTAAAACAACCACTATGTATTTATGTATTTTGTTGTTTGTAATATTTCATTGTTTGTTTGTCGAGATGGGAGAGTTCACTTTGTTTATTCAGGCTAGTGTTTAAAATATTGAGGTCTAAAATATGTAAGAGTGCAAGTAAATAAGCCACGAGGTCAGTTGTAGTTCCAGTTTTAAAAAAATCGTAAGCAAAACAAACAAAAAAGACGTTAGTAATGTTGGTAATGAAATGATGAATAAGGTTGTTTCTTGATAAGGAAAGTAATCACTGAATGTTGTTGGTGTTACTGAGTTGACTGATTGCTAAGTATAATCTGCACTTGACAACTCTTGAGGGATTTGCAGAATGCTGTTGTGAGGTCTTGTCTGGGTTGGTGTCGGTCTTTGCCTTGACTAGATGGACTATACCAGAATCTCCACAATCTGATGCACTTGTGAAATTATGTTTTTGTTTTACATATTTTGTTCAGAGTGCCTACCCAGCAGGGGTGCAGACTAGTATGAATCCATACAATATTTAGGGACTAAATTGGTAGGCATCAAAAACAAAGGGCCTGGGTCTGTGACCCCCATTAATGGCCTGCCTTAATTGGAAGATTCTTGGAGGTTCAAAAAGTTTTGTTTCGAGGTTGTCAGATCCCCAACCTAGGTTCCTGAGTCTTTTTTAGTCCAAAAGGTTCAGCAACCTAGATTCGGGATCTGAGAACCTACAAAAAAGTTTCTGAACCTCCACGAACTTTTCAGTTAAGACGGGCCTTAAGAAATATCAAGAGGACTAAAAGCTGACAAGTCTACAACCCAAACAATGCTATGCTAAGCTACATTTTCTGGCTTTGCTATGCTATGCCAGACATGCTACTTTTCCGGGAATTCCTGGAATTCCGGGAGATCGATTTTTGGGCCCCGGTGGCTTTCCGGGTGATTGAAAAATTTCCGGGAGTATTAAAAAAATCTGTGTCGAAAAGAAAGATTGCAAGCGTTCTTATCACTGTAGGCGATATCAGCGGGATTCGTCTGCTAGACCGCCATGACAGTCAATTTTAACGATCATATCAAAGCGGCGTTTTGATTGGCTAGCTAAATTTATCTCACCAATCAGATTGCTTCTCTATTACGTGATTCGCTCTGTGTTATAGCGTAGGCGGCCAGTTGTTTCCGTTTGATTTTGTTCACTCTCCTGAGGACTGATGTTATTTCTAAATGACAGACTATAATAAAAGAATGTTAACAGACATGTAGGCCTACCAGTGTCATTTCTTGTAAATAGTTTAAACTAAAATGTGTTGTTTTTTTTTCATCTTTGTTGATTGATTTTTCGTCTATCAAAAAGTGTTCAGAATGTGCCAGATTGCACAGATTTTAACCATTTAAAAAAAAAAAATTTTACAGGCTCGCTCTCGGAGCTCTGCTAATTCTTCCAAAATTTTCATGGAAAACTAAATTTTTAGAGTAGCATGCCTGTATGCTAAATCTTTTATTCCTTGCAGGCTACACAAGCAGTGGCCCAAGCAAACCAGCTCAAGACCTCTGTTGAGACGCTCTATACCAACGCCACCAACGTTGAAAGTCTCATTCGTGATCAAATCATCATGTCTGAAAGTAAGTCATCAGATTGGCGGTTAAGTTGTAAAGAAACGTGCATGTGGTTTCTGTAGTTTTGATGTGCTGTGAGTAAAGCAAGCATTTGAAGTACATCAACCAGAAATGCCCATGTGTATCTTTAGGTGTGCACGTATGATAAGGTTCCTCCAGACAAGTAGTCACAAATACACAAGGCAAGGTACATATGATAGTGTAATTTAGAACATTAATTGTAAATTAAATACATTTTATTCAATGGAAAACACACACCAGGACCTGAAACGAAGTGGCGTCTCACTACTTTCAATTTTTGTGTTTCTAGATGCTGTGCAGTACGTGAAGCAGATTTTGCAGCAGATCATCGACAGCATCAAGATCACCAACATTGAGCGTTACATCACGGACGCGGAGCGTATCCTACAATCCATCCGAGCTCGCAACTTCACAGCAGAGGATAATAATGCTGACATGGAGTTGGAACTAGCCAAAGCTTGTAAGTTTACATTGATTCATGCTATTTGTTTTCCCTCACTTAACCAAATTCTGTATTGGCAGTTTTAACCTTTAACTGCATTTGTGTGTGCATGCCAATTATACAGGTTTACAAACTGTACGTAACTATAAAATGCATAAGAGTAAATAAAATCTTGACATCTAATGTATGTTAAGCCAAACCAAACTTGAACTTCAATCTTGTGTGCAGATCAGTAAAGTTCCCTATCTTATTTTGTATAGGTTTTTTAATTTATTTATATTTATAAAAAAAAATAAACATTGCATTGCCTTTTGAATAAATGATTATCTCCTTTACTGTTTTTTTCTACATTTCTAGACTGATCAGTAATTCTGTCTGTCCTACATTTTTCATTATTTTCTGGATTGTTTTTATTAGAGTAATGGCTTACATTAGGGATGAAAATACCGACATTGTTGAAGCGGACTCAGACTACAAAGCAACATTTTTTTTTTTTTTTTAAGGATAAAATTAAGTTTTATGGAAGTGTAGTGTAGTTTAGTGTAGTGTAGTGTAGTGTAGTGTAGTGTAGTGTAGTGTAGTGTAGTGTGGTGTGGAGTGGTGTAGTGTAGTGTAGTGTAGTGTAGTGTAAGGTTGGGTAGTGTGTTGTGTTGTATTGTTTCATATCTTCTATTCTTTTTCCAGCTACCCTTTGCTGTATAGAAACGTTAACACTTGCTGTTTTGATTTTCTGCAGTGCTGATGAACATGAAGATGCTAGGATCCAAGGTGGATGCTCTGGTAAACCGCACATTGGGCACAGAGAAAGTCATGACAGACATCTTGGAAAGGCTGCTTGACCTCAGTAATAACACAAAAATATCCACAGCTCTCAAGGCGCTTGATGAACTGCGACGCCTCAGGGCCCAGAATGTTGAAGCTATTGAGGTAAGCTTTGATGACAGAGAGAGGAAGGAAGATTGAACCTTTGAACATTGAGACACAATACAGTACAATACAATGCAACTTCATTGTCCCATTAAAAAAAAGAGAAATTTGTCTTTGGTCTTTGAATATTGAGTGGAATAGGAAATTTTATGCTGAAACTCCTAATCTTAACACCTGTCTTAGGAAGAGGGAGAGAGTGGTGTGTATATGGGTGTTTAGGGGAGAATTCCAAAGTGACGACTGCTCTTCAAAAGCAAAATCGACTGTTATTATAATATCTGTAGACAAAAATCTGGGTCTGTCACTTCATTTGCACCAGTTTCCATACATTCACTGCCTTTTAAGCATCAAAACCTTCATTATCAGCTTTGAACTGAATGTATATTTAGGAAAGAGCGCTTTAAAACTACCCTTAGTAGTAGTAGTAGTGTTAATATCATTTAATTGTGTGAGCAGATTGAGGACTTGACTAAGGTACACATGAAATGCCATGCCTCGATGTCATCAAAATCAGTTTTATTTTATGTTTCATTCCACATACTTTGTTGTACTAAAACTACTTTTTCTGGTATAAAAAAATTAAACATTGATGCAGGGGAAGAAACGTTTGCACTTATTGTTCCAATCCCTTATTGTGAGTGAGAACAGAAATCTTTTTGGGACAAGTAGCGCATGTTCTAAGAGCACTGTTCATAATGGATTAATATGTACAATCCATGCTATTATAGCCATCATGGGTTATAAAAAAACCAACCAACTGAATTATTTTTTTCTCTTTCATTATAGCGACTGGAAAACAACCTAGGCAAGCTGAAAATGGAGTCGGAGAATCTGCTTAAGACAGGACGCCAGCTTCTAGATACGGCAGAAAATGGTCTCTACAACACCACCCTTAATTTTGATGTGAGCCAACTCCATCGCTATCTCTACACTCTGTACCAATCTCTATTCTGTCCCTATCTCAACTCTCTGTCTCTACTTACTGTCTCTATCACTACTCAGTCTGAATGTCTCCCATCTGTCTTTTCATTCTGTCTGTCCCCATCTTTGTCTCCACTCTCTTTCTGTCTCCATCTCCACTCTAACTGCATCTCCTGTCTCAACTCTCTCTCTCTCTCTCTCTCTCTCTCTCTCTCTCTCTCTCTCTCTCTCTCTCTCTCTCTCTCTCTCTCTCTCTCTCTCTCTCTCTCTTTCTCTCTCTCTCTTGTCTCTATCTCCATCTCTATCTCCATCTCTACTCTGTTTCTCTGTCTATATTTACTGTCTGTCTGTCTCCAATGTCTCTACTCTCTGTCTTTATCTCTATCTCTTTCCTTTCTTCCTTCCCTCTTTTTGTTTTTTATTTCCTTTCTTTCTTTCTGTCTTTCGTTTCTTTAATTTCTTTCATTTTCTTTCTGTCTTTTTTTGCTGAAAAACAAGACTTATTGTAATTCATCGTCGTCTGTTTCTACAGTCTTTGAGTGTGGATTCATCACGTATGGAGGTAGCCTTGAAAGAGCTGATAGGTTTGGTGGACACTGTCAGTCGTGGTGTCACAGCTGTGGAACCCTTAGTGAGCAACACCCACGTCCATGCTCAGAATCTTTATCTTCAGGCCGCCGAGCTGGACAAGTGAGTTATAGGCTATGGAATATCACATAGGAATAAAACTTGTACCTTTAAAAAAAAAAAAAGGCTGTGGCAAGTTAAAAAGGCTTGATGAATGTATAGACAAAACCTGTCCTTAGAAAAAAACTCTTTTCAGTGTGCCAAGATGTTGACCTAAAACGTTTGCAAAGCAAATGATCTCCCATGTTTGAGTGTGTCTGTAGTGTATGTGAGAGCTGGTGTGTGTCTGTAGTGCATGTAAGAGTGGGCTCAGCATGAGAGCTTGTATGTTGGTACAGGAAGTTGAGACAGCACTAAAAATCAAATGAAATGAAATACACCAGAATCAGAAGTACTCTATACATGGATTTCACTAAAAGCCTCTGAAACGGATCGTAGGGCTTTCACACGGACTCAACCAAAGCTTTTAGGTTTTGAAGTTAGTTCAGCCAGGCTAGCTATAAATAGCTTCGCCAGTTCTCTTCTTTCCTTTCCTTTCACTGAAAGGGAGGGTGTAGGCAAGCTATAAATAGCCCGCAGCCAGCAAAATGTGGGAGAACCTAAGAGTGCTGCTCACATAGGCATTGAGCAGGTGTGCTTTGAACCCCATTGCTGATTTGGGGAAAAGTGAATCTATTGCATCCAGTATTTTATTTTAATTTTTTGTGCATCCTGAGGAAAAATTGCATAACTGTAGTGCAGTTCTCTTAACTTAGGACATCAAACACAATAATCACACACCTTTAAAACTACTGGCATGATTATAATAGTTGAAAGATTCTTCTATCTCGCAGGTGTCTTGTTAAGCCCACATGCACAATGTTATGAGATAGTTTGTTCCAAATTGGCAGAATTTCTTCTGATAGAAAAAATGGCTATTAATAAACTGATGAGTATGAATACGAAAACTTTATTATCTCATAGAGAAATTAAAAAATTACATTGTGGTGACAGTTCATGGCCATACTGAAGATTGGTATCCAACAACATCATGAACCATTGTGTAGGTGATTGGACAAACTGAATGTTTGAGATCGCTTTGTATGTTTGTTTTGTTTTTGTGTCACAACAACTATACTGGATAACAAACTCAGGTATGTGACGTAAGACAGTGCGTAGTTCTGGTGACGAGTTTTATTTTGATTGAGTGTTATTGCGTCATGCTGGAATTTTCTAACTCTTTCTCGATTGCAGAGAGACTATATAAGTAACGCGCTGTCTGCTTATGTGTCCGGGGACGTAAATTTATTTTAACTAACTAACTAACTAACTTGTATGAGAGATTTGTGATGATTTTTGATGATGATCTTTGAAGTGATTTTTTAAAAGGGATCTTGTATGCAGTTGTTGATGTTTGCTGAATAAAGTTGGACAACTTTAAAAAAAAACAAAAAACAACAACAACTCAATTTTGATTCAAATACTGCTGTAATCCACAAGGAATGTCAGTCAAGATTATACTGCCTACAGAAACTTTGTTCCTTAGGCGTCAGTCAGCCTGTTTTGTGTACATTTTACAGATGTTTTATCGAATCTGTTTTAACATTTGACTTTTTCTGCTGGTATGGAGGTCTAAATGTGAAGAACAAGAATGTGCTTGACAGAGTGGAGAAAGTGTGCGGGAAAGTGATTGGAAAGAAACAGAAGAGTCTGACAGAGTTGCATGAGTGCTGTGCAATGTGAAATTCTAAAGAGATTGCGAGAAACACCACACACGTCCTTGCAAAGCATTATACACTTTTACCATCTGCTCGCCATTTTCGAGTGCCTAAATTTTCCATTGTTAGAACCAAATGCAGCTTTGTACCAAAGTCAATCGAACTTCTGAATAAGTATAAATAATCTGTGATAGTGTGTGTGGAGGTAGAGGTGTGTGTGTACGAAAAAAAAGAGTGCCTTTATTTATACTATTTCTTTTAATCATTTAATCAACTTCCCTGAGATGAAGCAGATTGTACAGAACTCTCAAACTTGCCTCTGTTTACAGAGTTCATATTGCTTAAACCAAATCTGCATTTCCCTTTTTAAAATGTTTATATCAGCCTGTTCAACAATAATGTACAGAACTTCTTTGAAATGTTGCCTCCATTAAAAGAGTTGACAATGCTAAAAACCAAATCTACATTTCCTTCATAAAACGTTCATTTCAGCCTGTACAACAATACCCGCGACCTGTCTGCCAATGCAGTAAAAGCTGGTCAGGCCTACCACAACATCGTGAAATACATCAATTCAGCACTCAACAATTCCCAGAAAGCTGAGAAAGATGCACAGGAAGCTCTGGCTGAGGTAAATGGCGTTTGTCCTTTCCTAAAGAGTGCACTCAGTTGTCTGGAGTTTTAAACAGTGCACATAGGCAATAGGTTGGTTGGCAGTGGAGTTAGATCCTGCTCTTAACAAGCGCCTTGAGCAGCTCTCTTGATTTGGTATAGCACTGTATTCTAAGAGACTCGCATAATTATATCATTGTGCATTGATGTAACTTGACATCTGAACAATGTTTCAAATGTTTTTCTTTTACTTTCAGTTTCCTCTCTCTTCATTATTCATACTATTATCTAGGCCTACAATGTGCAGTTTTGTTAACTCTTTAGATTTGTTTGTTAGTTTTTCATCAAAGTCGTCATCATCAACATTATCATCATCATGATCAATACATAGGGATCATCATCATCATCATCGATGTGTGCTGTAGTACTTAAAATTTGTTGTCTTGTAAGTTTTGCATCTTTTTTTTTTGTCTCTTCAGACAAATGGCAATGGTGAAGCAGCAACTGTGGCACAGGAGAGAGGCAACGAGTTGCTGAAGGAAGCAGACAACCTGTTCGATAAGACGCACAATGGTAAGAAAAGCATATCGTAGCACTGAAATTATACACAAGTTTTAGGTAGGAACTAAAAGATTTTATGTTGTTATTTCTTTCTTTATTTATTTAAATTCACGTCTGCTTACAACCGTGATATGGACAGCATATAAAATTATGAATAAACTAATAATTAATGCAGTATTTATCCCTCATGCCACTCGACAGTCCGCTGAATTTAGGTAGTGCATCTTGGCAGACTGGCTGGGGCTAGCCACCAGACACATGGTTGCTATGAACACTCCTGTACTTGATTAAATGCACTTACATGCAGTTTTTGTTATTCTCTTTGTATAAGCATCCTTTGAATGGATTTCAACACATGGTGCATTTTACTTGCTGTGGGTTTTCATCTGACATTCTAAATTTTTTTTTTAAAATTGTATAAGAAGAAACAGATGATTGCACATGAACAAAGCCAAGCAAGCGTTCTATTCAATGTTAGAAAGAGAAACCTACCTCCAATTCAAATGAGCAACAACCAGTTGACGCATTTCAGTGGTTCAGCTTGACTGTGGCTTACAAGAATTTATAACAGAATAAGAGTTTATTTCAAAACAAGTAAACAAAAACGAGAGTTAAAACAATCCAGTGGGGTTTGAGATAAAAACGAAGCCTTTGAGTTTTTCAAACAGTCTTTTTTCAAAGTAAAACCAGGCTAAATATCATCATCACAGTCCCACAGTCAGTAGGGACATTGGGCAGACTTTATGGATGCTGACACAGGGGGAGGCTTGAGGGATGTTGATACAGGGAGGTTTTTTCCTACTTTGGTCTGTCTGCAGCTGTTGTCAGGAAGCATGGCATGTTCAGCACCGTCCATAAATTATATATTAAATCAGCTTGATACATTCTGTAGAATTCTATGTTGTCCCAGCAAAGTTTGAGACTGTCTAAATGCAGAAGTCTCCATCGTTTTCCATTGTATTCCAGCCCTGCTTAAAGATCTGAGCAGTGCCAAATCAGTGGTAGCTGAGGTGGAGAAGGACAACACAGCTGTACGGAATGGGTTAGGCACCATCAAACAACAGCTGGATGCTTTGGACGATGGTATGGCTTTATTTAGTTTTGCCGTATGTGTTCCTGTTTCCCACACTCTCCTCAAGTACACATTGTATGTTGTGGTCTTTCTGTTTCTCTGGTTAGTTTTTGTTTGTTTAGTTGTTTTTATTTATTTATTCTTACTAACTTAGTTACTTACTAACTTATGTACCTTCTTATTTATAATACATGTCCCACCAACATAGCCCAGTGGTAGGAGCATTTGGCTGGCACACCGAAGACCCAGGTTCAGATCCCATAGTGGCCAATGTAAAAAGTGGCCTTTGTCCATCTTGGGAGTATGATTGCTATGTTCAGTGTAGATTGAGGTCTCTACTCTCTCTTCCCTGGGATGGTTATCCTTGTCTGCCCTATCGCCAATGGTTGGTGTAGATGTTCAACTTCATTGTCCATTTATTCATTTATTAAAATCACAAGTATATCAACTAACAAGTTAGTATCTCGTATTGCCCCCAGTCGACGTGCGGTGGTCCCGTTGCCCTTGGTTTTAGCCACAAGCTGAGACGGGGATATCCCAAACCTAAAAATAGAATAGAGAATTCTGGGAAATCTGTTCAAGGGAAGTAACCGTCATGGTCGCCATTTCTCGCGAAGATGTGCTGGCTGAAATGAAACGAAAGTTGGGAGAGGAACTGCATATTTCTGGTAGTGAACAAAGGCAGAAACTTGTCAGCAGTATTATCAGCGATGGAGTTATAATGGACGAAGTGCTCCATACCTATGAGGTTGCCTTTGCTCGAGCAAAGAAACTAAAGAAGGATTTGGCCGACGTCATTTCAGAAAAGGATTTCCCTACCCATAATTCCCCTGGGTTTTGAAGTTTCTAAAAAGTTATTTCAGGCCGACGACGCTCTATGGAGCGCAAAGCATGTAAAGGGAAGCAACCGGTTGTACGCGCACGTCAACAGAGACATAGAAGAGAGATACTAACTTGTTAGTTGATATACTTGTGTTAAAATACATTCCTATAATCATTAACAAGTTCTGGTGTGCACAAATGCTTGATTGTGCGATTCTTCAGGCTCGGCGACTGCTCGCAGCAACACCATCAAGGACAAGTCAGACATCGCCTCGGCAGAGGTCACCAAGACAGCAGAAATCGTGAACCGCATAATCGCACTGCTGCCCGAGGATCAGAAGAAGATGGGGGAGCTGGTCCCGTCATCCACGTCGGTGGGTCTTGACATGACAACCACTCAAGGCAACAGTAAGTGGCACTATGATATACTTGAATTTTAACATTTTTGCCTTGTCCATTTTCTGAGCAGAAGAACTGGAAATAATTTGCTTCAAAACTTTGTGTCTTGTGTATTATTTAATTTTCTCCTTTATTTATTTTTTGTTTGTTATACAATGCTTTCCAAAGCACTTGACACTTTATAACATG
This sequence comes from Oncomelania hupensis, assembly GCA_036898135.1. Lineage (NCBI taxonomy): Eukaryota > Metazoa > Mollusca > Gastropoda > Littorinimorpha > Pomatiopsidae > Oncomelania > Oncomelania hupensis. Next base: position 29,811,291 of record CM072516.1, on the reverse strand, counting down.
ACACATACAATTTTGTTTGGTTTTTGTTTGTTTTTTTTCAAAGCCTGTTGTTGGTTTTTGTAGTGGAGACTGTACGCCAGGCTCATGCTGATGTGAAGGAGCTCCTTACACCACTGCAGGCCAATGCCACACGGTTGATGGGCGTGGGTCAGCGTTTGGAATTCAATGTTAAAGCCTTGAGAGAGAAGATTGAGCTCGCTCGGGAACAAGCCAACAGGGTGAGTTGAAAACTGGCACAGGCTCTTTGGCTGTAGTGTCCTTGTTTGCAACAGAGTAGGATGGGGCAAAAGGAGGTGGATGTTGTTTTTAGAGATAATAGATTGATCTTTCATATATGTTTCATTTTTGCGTTGATCTTGAAGGTCAAGGTAAGCCTTGCAAAAAACATACCAAAAAAATAGGTCATCATATAGTGGAATTGCTTTATATTTAACCCATAGTATGCAACAACATTGGGTCATTTGATCATACATACATGAAAGATCATGTGAGGGTCAAGGTCATCCCAAAGTCAAGGTTACTGGAGGTCAAGGTCATTCTAAGGTCACCGTTTTTTTTAAACCTAATACAAAGTTTGCCGTATTTTATTTCATAGTACATGAGAGTATTTGGAGCCTGAGGTCAATATCACCTCAAGGTCAAGAGCATAGAAAGATCAAAGTGGGTATTTGCATTTTAATGTTACCACTTCATTTTGTTTTTTCTGGGCTCTCATTTTCGAGTTCCATAAGGAGCATGTAAGTCATATGGGCTTTGCCCTTCTACTTGTATAATTTTCTGGGGAGGGATGGAAAAAAAAAGGTATATTTGATTGTTGCCTCAATTACTATCTAATATAATATATCTAATATACTACCATGTGAATTTTTGTTTTTAAATGTTGACCCGTGAGAGTGTTTGGTCTCTATAAGGTCAAACAGTTGCATAGAACTGGGGAAAAGATATTGGCGATTTGCCACTTATTTGTTTGTGAGTATGTGTCTGTTTATTAGGATGTAGTTTCATATACCTTCTTCTTCACTATTCTTCTTTCCATTCACACTACCGTCTTCAGCATAGTGAAGATTCTACTGACATAGATTATTGTTCTATGCGAGAGCCAATCTGCCGAACATAATTTGAATGTTAGCTGTTTTTCTTGTTACAATTCCAGTCGTTTTCCACAGCAGTTCAAAATGTACTGTTTTTGTCTTGTATCAGATCCGAGTAGGCCTCCGCTTCCTTGGTAACACGACGGTGACTGCTCGCAACCCGAACCAGCTGGACCAGGCAGGGTCTTACAGCCAGCTTTCACTCTTTTTCAAGACTATCCGCCCTGACGCCGTGTTGGCCTACATTGGTGGTCCTCATCGCGATAACATTGATGTGAGTTGCGGATGTCAGGCTTTTGTAAAAATATATATTGATGAAGGTGATGAATTTCATGATGTTTAAATTTGTTGTTGTTTTGTTTTTGTTTCTCGTTTCTTTATTTTACTTTAGTGGATTGTAAAATCAATCAAAATGAAAGAAACAAATGATTGAGGTGAGTTACAGATGACAGACGTTTTGACTCACATGCATAACAATGTGAGTCTGTGTACTCACCCCCTCCAAAAATAATTTCAAGATGTTTGCAAATCTGTGCAAGATGAGTCCTAAATAGTCCAATTATGATATTGGAAAGAAATATCTGTCTGTGTGTCCTCTGTCCACTATCTTGTCTGTGCAAAAAACGTTTAAAGTGTCCAAGCACTCAGAACCTATTTCAACTATCACAACCAAACTTTGTAAGATGGTGTCTATCCATGAGACCTTATTAATGATCAGTGAATGGATGACTTCACTTCAAGGTCAAGGTAACAAGGTCATCAAATGTTAGTCCAAAAATGACAATTTTTCACAAAATTTCACTTTTTTTGTACGTTTTTAATATTTATGATTTTTTGATGCCTGATAGATAGATATCAATGAAGCACACATACTGTGCAAATTTGGTCAACCTCAGTCAAAACGTTTTGTATTTAGAGATGGTAGATTGATCTTTCATATATGTTCCGTTTTTGCGTTGATCTTGAAGGTCAAGGTCATTGTAGGCCTTAAAAAAAAACATACAAAAAATAGATCTTCGTACATTGGAATGGGTGTTTATTTAATCCATAGTATGCAACTACATTGAATTATTTGATAAAACATGCATGAGAGGTCATGTGAGGGTCAAGGTCACTGAAGGTCAAGTCATCCCAAGGTCACTGTATTTGGGTATAATTCAACTTTTGCTGTACTTTATTTGATAGTACATGAGTGTATTTGGAGCCTGAGGTCAAGGTCATCTCAAGGTCAAGAGCATAGAAAGATCAAAGTCGGTATTAATTTGCATTTTAATGCCACTGTTTCATTTTGCTTTTTTCTGGGCAATCATTTTCATGTTAAATATTGTGAGTTCCATAAGGACCATGTGAGTCATATGGGCTTTGTCCTTCTAGTTTGATTTTGATGATGGTGAAGAATTTGATTATGTTTAAATTTGTTGTTGTTTTGTTTTTTGTTTCTAGTTTCTTTATTTTATGTTCGTGTATTGTAAAATCAATAAATACACTTTACTCCCGTTTCCTACTCCTTCGGATGAGAGTATAAACCGAGGGCTAGTCTGTGTCGCATACATTCCATCATAACGGACTTTAAAGATCCTGACGCTCATGTCCTAGATGGGTGAGTGCCGGTGACAAGAACACACCCAGCATGCACTTAGGTCCTTCTCCCCCATCCCTGGCTGCCCAGGATTGTGCTCAGTTGTACGGACGTCAGACCATGCGCCCAAAGGCTGCGGGTGGGCGTCTCGGGCGGCTTGAGTTAGATCCTTTATCGGCTAGCGCCTTGAGCAGCTCTTGAGCTGGTAAAGCGCTATATAAGAACGATTAATATATTGATGTATTGCAGACTGACTACATGTCGCTGGAGCTAAGAAATGGAAGAGTGGTGTTCAAGTTCAACCTAGGCTCTGGACCCGCAGTCATCACAAGCAACCGTTATGTGTCTGACGGACAGTGGCACGAGGCAGTGGCTCATAGGTGAGACAGACATTGGCTATGCAGAGGGGGAACTCTCATGTTCCCAATGAAGAAAGAGTCACGAACCTTTCCTATACATTGTTAATGATATGTGTTTAGTGCATGATCTTGGAATTTGATCCAGCTCATGCGGACATAAATGCCATGCATAATAATTATGAACCAACAGGGGAACGAACTCTGTCATGTCCTTTATGATTTATGTTGTGGCTGGTGAATGAGCGTAGAAAGCTGCTTGAAAATTACTGGGTCATGTCAATTTGGGATCTGATATTAAAGAAAACATTTTTCAAATATTTGTGCTTACGCTTGCAGGATTGGTAAATCGGGCACTCTGACCGTGCGCACCGACAAACAGGCCGATGATACGGTAACAGGCAGTTCCAGATCCACATTCACAGTTTTGGAACTCAATCCTGCCACCACTGGTTTCTACCTTGGGGGAGTGCCCTCTGATTTCAGTGTATGTAAAAACGGGGGTTTCAGTATAAATAGTATCCCCACTTTCTGGAAATTTTGTGCTTTAAATTCCCACTGTCGCTGTCTTTCTCATTTGCTCTTTCTCATTCCTGCTCTTTTCTATCAATCTGCTATACTATCGTCTTCTTCGCTAGACCAGTCTCCTACCTTTTTTCTTGAAAACTCTTCCGGGACAAGACTCCTTGTTTGTGTATGAGGTCTGTTGGATCAGCTTGGGAATATTGGACGCTTTCTGCCAGGTGGTCACTAGGGCTTCCTATGATGTTATTATTTAGCAATGTAGGCATTTTATATGTATGTGTTTTGTTGATAATTTATAATGATGTTTGTATTCTAGTTTGTTTTTGTAAACGGGGGTTCGATAAGTTGGGGTGAAGCCGTCCCCTGCGTGGGATGTCTTTATTGTAAAGTGACTAGCTGGTGGATAGCTTTCGGTTTTACCACTAGGGTTGTTTCAGCAGATCTTTTATGCGGATCGGGGGTTGTCCGGTCCTGATTTGGCTCGGAAGAGTCCGCTGGACCTAAAGCAATAATAATGTAATGTAATGTATGTAAAAAAAAAAAAAGTAAAAAAAGACACTAAAACGTTCTACTATATGTACACTTAATGAAGCCTCAATCTTACGTATTTTAGCTCCTAAACTACCTAAGCTATTACTACTAGTAGGATTGAAATTGTTATAATAGTAGCTTAGTTTGAGAGCAAAACATGATAATTTCTGCAAAAAAAATTGGAAACTCGTATTGTGTAGGTCTTGTTTTGATAAAGAAATTCTTAGGCAGACGAATGTAATGTTGCGATAGTTTTGTTTGTTCAGTATTTGTAAATATCTTCTGGTACCCAGATTGAATTGACATATTGTGGGCTTCCCATGTTTTATTTTTAACTGCAATGATTGTAAGTGTGCCCCCGAAATAATGTAAAGCATATAAAAATAGGTAGTTTCTCCTTTATGAAAAAGGACTGGATTCAGCCAAACCAGCACCTTACATGTGATATTAGACCACAGACCAAATTTTCCGGACTATTAAGGATCGCCCTCAAATATAAAAGTAAAATCCTGAAGAAAATCATACCTAAGCCTGCCTCACTGGGCTATATAGGCTGCTTAAAGATAAATATATACTAGAGTTAGAAAACTTGAAAGAAAAAAATAAAAACATACATAAATCACACAGGCAGTAAGACACAAGAATCGGAGAAAATATTACAAGTTTGAAGTTATAACCGAGAAAGTATGAATCGGAATCGAAATCTTTATTGTCCAAACAAACAGCAAGGGCAATTTTTTCGCAGTGTACAACAATCATTGACAGTCACACTGGCACCAAACAGTCAGTATAGAATAAAAAATCAATTCATAAAAGCAAGTAGCACCAAACTTTCATTCAACCATTTCATCTCAACTCCAAGTTGGCTAAATACAGAGCCGAACATTCAGCCTCTCCCCCTTCTTTCCCCGCATAGTCCTCATCTTATCCCATAACGTTTTCAAGCAACCTCCGGGCAAAGTTCAGAGGTCCAACCCCGTATTCAGTTTGTCATTTGCATACCTACCTCTATCCATGAAAATGACATTTGTGGCGCCCGTTTTAAATATTGATGAATGTTATGACATGATCAGGACTTAATCCATATCAGATGCACACACTCCCCTTCAGCAGGACAATCAATATCAGATGGACTTCCCTTGAGATTACCATTGTCCATGTTGTGTGTTTCACAAACAGACGCCACCGGAGGTGACGAGGGAGCGACTCACCGGATCGATCGAAGATGTCAAGTTTGACGATACGCCCATTGGCATCTGGAACTTCGCTGACGGTGAAAACAACTATGTGGGAGAATTTGCACGGTAACTGTGGTTTTGAATCCTGTTGTGCACGGACTGGTATTTGACTCGCATGCATAGCAATGTAAGTCTATGTACTCACCCCGCTATGCTACCCTCCACCCCACAACTCCACCCTCCCCCTCCCCCCTCCTCCCCTTCCAAAAAAAACCACACAAGATTTTTGCAATCTGTGCAAGGAGAGTCCTAAATAGTCCGAAAATGACATTAAACAAAAACAAACATTTCTGTCTGTCCGCCGTCTGCCGTTTGGATGTGCAAAACTTGCAATTGGATTAATACCTCAGAACCTATTGTAACTATAACAACCAAACTTGGTAAGATGGTGTATTTCCATGAGACCTCATAAATGATCAGTGAATGAATGACTTCACTTCAAGGTCAGGGTCACAGGGTCAACAAATGTGAGTAAAAAATGATAATATTTCACAAATTGTCCATGTTTTTGTTTTTAAGTTATTAATATTGAACTTATGATTCTTTGATGCATGTTAGATCTCAGTGAGATACACATCCTATGCAAATTTGGTCAACCTCACTCCAAGGTCAAGGTCACTCACTGGAGCTGTCTAAAATCAGTATAGGTACCATGAAGTGACCTTGACCCCTAAACTATGAGACATATAAAGTTAAAACTTGCTGTATTTAGATAGATTGATCTTTTCATATATGTTCCATTTTTGCCTTGATCTTGAAGATCAAGGTCATTGTAGGCTTTGCAAAAACATACCAAAAAAAAAAAAAAAAAAAAGATCATCATACTGTGGAATGGCTCTATTTAACCCATAATATGCAACAACATTGAGTTATTTGATCATAAATGAGCATGAGAGGTCACATGATGGTCAATGTCATCCCAAGGTCAAGGTCATTGAAGATCACAGTCATTCCAAGTTTACTGGTTTTTTAGCATAATACAACTTTTGCTGTAGTGTATTTGATATAGTACATGAGTATATTTGGAACTGAGTATATTTGGAACTGGATGCCAAGGTCAGAGCATAGAAAGATGAAAGTCGGTATTACTTTGCATTTTAATGCCACTCTTCATTTTGTTTTTTTCTGGGCATTCATTTTCATGTTAAATATTGCAAGTACCATAAGGAGCTCGTGAGTCATATGGGCTTTGCTCTTCTAGTTTTGGTATTGCAGCGCAGTGCTTCTTAGATTTATGTCAGGGTATGTGTAAAGAGCCTGTAAAAAGTAAACTGATTAGCATCCAATTGATTAACATCCTCAACATCAAATGGCCTTAAGTCAAAACATTGATTTGCATCCTCAGCATCAAACAGCCTTCTGGTCACATTCAATTAGGGTGGATTCTATAATTTACTTTCTTCTGGAAATTAGAAAGGGGGAGAACCCTTTTGATGAAAAAGGGAGACAAACCCCTTTGATGATGGTTGCTTTGTCTTTTTTTTTTTTCCAGGGATGTGATGAAGGAGATTGTGACTAACGGCATGCGTTTCAACGGGATGGGCTACGCTGTCCTGCACCGTAACAAACTGTCTTTGAAACCCACCAAGACGGACATCCAGTTCCAGTTCAGGACTTACTCAGAGTACGGCCTCCTTGTCTACATGAGCGACTACAAGCGTGACTTCCTGGCCGCGGAGCTTAAGGAAGGAAAGATCACTGTCCAGTACGATTTGGGAGGCGGGGCCCTCAAGCTAGAATCACCTGACCAGCTCAACGACGGGGAGTGGCACTCGGTTGTCATCGCCCGCGAAAAGCAGCAGGGCTTGCTCAAGATCGACTCTCAGACAGGTAAAAGTTTGAGCTATGGAAAAATATTTAATGAGATAATAATCGAGTAAGAGGAAGAGGGAAGTTCAAGTTGAAACTTTTAATCTCATAAAGGTTTAAGGCATAGCCTAATCTTACGACCTGACCTTTTTAATGTTATGAACGATAACAGTAACTATAATGTTTATAATTAAAATATGTTCACAGATAATGTTAATAATTAAAATATGTTCACAGATTTATACATCAAATTATAAAGAGAAAGAGAGAGAGAGTAAATTAAATCAAGCAATTTTGTTTTTAGCACTGGTCTCAAGAACATGTCCAAAATGTTCTGAGAACTTTAGGTATACAAAAATGTTTTTTTTTTTTTTAAACTACAACAAAGAAAGAAGTAAAAAAAAAAAACTGTCAGAAAGGCGGACAGATGCTTATGTTCACTTACATCTAAAAGTACCAAACGTAGGCAGTAACTCTTAAGTAGCACAATAATGATTGATCAAATAATATAAAAATTGACATCTCATCAATGCAATCAAATGATCACAGCAGCTCAATGCCTATGTAAGCAGCACTCTTAGGTTCTCCCACATTTTGCTGGCTGCGGGCTATTTATAGCTTTCCTACACTCTCCCTTTCAGTGAAAGGAAAGGAAAGAAGAGCACCAGCGAAGCTATTTATAGCTAGCCTGGCTGAGCAAGCTTTAAAACCTAAAAGCTTTGGTTGCGTCAGTGTGTGATATTAAAATTAATATATCAGTGCAAATACAGGGTTTGTTATCATCATCCTCATTGTCAGTATCATCATCATCATCATCATGTTTTTGATTTTTTTAGAAACCTGCTTGCTCTTTTCCACTGCATTAAATTATACTGTGTCGTACTCCTGACTAATTGTGTTTGTATTCGAGTGATGGTTTTGTTTCATACAGTGGCTCAGGGCAGTTCACCTGGATCATTGGATGGCCTGTCATTGACTGAGGATGTCTTCATCGGTGGCTTTGAATCTGTCATTGTGCCTGCTGGGTCAGTGTTTCAACCTTTAGTTATTGTTGCTTTTTTTTTCTTCCAAGGTTTGTGTTTTCCTTTCGCTAATTGTAGAATTCAAAGCTAAGAGAATGATAGATATAAATTTTTGAAACATAAATTGGGGGTAATTCTTTCTGAAAATGTACGGGGTCGCATTTAGTATGAAAAATGCTCTTGACAGTTTCTAGGGAGTCACCATAATTTTAAGGGGTCAGAACTGTGGCCACAATACTGTAATTATTTATAAAAATCAGTCAAATGTCCTCGACAATCTCTAATGGGTCACCAGAATTTGTAGGGGTCAGAACATTGACATCGAAATACTGTAAATATTCCCCCTACTCACCGTTCCCCCCCCCCCCCCCCCCCCCCCAAAAAAAAAGATGAAAACAAGAATTTGTTATCAATTTTTTTTTAATTAATAGAAAGTAATCGTCTGCTGCTCATTTTATGATTGATATTTGTAGGTAAATGGAATGATATGCTTTTACACAAAGTACAGTATCAAAGTTGATTATATATAGTTGAAATTCGTGCATCTTGGCAGAACAAACACTTGATCTGGTCTCAAAAGCAATGCATGCACATCTGCAGATTATAATTTTCACTGATAATTATTTAACCCTTTGGCCCTATTCCAATGGATGTTGGATTGGATTGTTCTATTTCTGTGCCCAGCAATGTGGGCAGTTTTGGATTTGATGGCTGTATACGAGACCTGCAGTTTGGCACAATCTCCTTGGACCTTAACGACAACGAGAGAGCAAAGGGTGTTGTGCGTGGATGTCCCGCAAAGGTCAGTATCATGTAGGATCCATATGCAGTACAGCTTCCAAGGCATGAATTGCACCCCTCCAAAATCTGGCATGTGCAGAGTGTTCTGCAAGGTCACAATTGAACTTTTGCCAGATATATTTTTGCCTTTTGGTGTTCCTTGTTTGCTGTTGTTATATTTGTTTTTAAATAGACCCTTAAGCCATCTAACTGCTTATTAATCAAATAGTTATAAGAAACATTTTCCTGCAACAGTGAATATCTATCTATCTATCTATCTATCTATCTATCTATCTATCTATCTATCTATCTATCTATCTATCTATCTATCTATCTATCTATCTGTCTGTCTGTCTGTCTGTTTGTCTATCTATATTTCTATATAATCTGTCTGTCTATCTACCTATTTAATTTGTTCAAATGCATATTTGTTGCTTGCACAGATTGTCCGTATCGCCACATATGAAGAGTCTCGGGACAAAAGTTACATGTCAGTTGGCCTGGAACAAGGTGTGGGCGTCAAGTTTGACATGACCTTCAAGATGAGGACCAAGCAAAAAGAAGGATTCATGGTCTACATTGCTGATGACCAACAGGTGATCTAATGCTTCTTTTTTCCTCTACCAAGCATCGGTGCATGGAATAAAATATACTGCCCTAACTCATTCATAATTATGATGCATTATTATTATTTAGTATTATTTCTTGGGGGTGATTTAAGACTTGACTGTAATTTTTCTGCAACCGTTTTATATATCGGTATCTATATATCTACATATCTATTTCTGTATCTATCTTTATATTAATGTTGTTGATTTTAATAGTTATATTAATTATATTTGTTATATTTTTTTTTAATGAGTTTCCCAGAGATAAATGTCTGCTTGCGTGTAATAGACTGTTCAATATCCACGCATTTCCTTGTCCACACCAGTCCATGCAGTTCAATATGGATCCAGTAGTTTACTTGCATCCAGTAAGTTATAGTTACTGTGATGTGAGCGACAATTTCTGTTGGTGTTGTTGCCAGGAATGTTAACACTTTCAACATACATATGACAGGCGCATTAACCAAGAACAATGGACCCTCGGCAAGAATTTTGTGGATCCTTGATAGCGGACGGGTAGCGCAGTAGTACATGTCGTATATATGTATGATACGTACTACTGCGCTACCCGTCCGCTATCAGGGATCCACAATATTCTTGCCGAGAGTCCATTCTTCTTGGTAAGTGCGCCTGTAAAACAGATATAGCATCTTAGATAAACTGTTGACAAACAGACATTTGTGATAGGCAACCTGTTTATAATAAAAGATGGCAAACCCATCTGCCTTATATTCCCATCCCCTTCAACTCCCAACCACCGCTCCACCTGCCCAACCAACAAAAACAAATGCAAAATAAAAAGTGCCAAAGTAATTTATAAAAAAAACAACTTTTTATAGACAAAAGTGCCAAGTTCTTGTAGATGGTGAAATGATGTAACATTTCTAGGTAGAAGTCTTCAAGCACCGATAAAAGTCATTCAGTGAAATGAGACAAACGCTGTGGGAAAGGTTAGCGTATTTGCTGAGACAAATGCTGTTGGTTTTCAGACGAGTGTGTTCAGTGTGGCAGTAAGCGACGGCAAGATCGTGCTGAAGGTCACCCAGGATGGTGGCGTGGTGGAACTGTTGAGCAGAGTCAACACTTACAACGACGGAAACTGGCATTACATCTCCATCATGAAGGACGGGCTTGTGTACGTACAGACTGTTTATATATCTTACCTATTTAGCTCCAGGCCAGGCCCTTAGGGAACTAATTCCCCAGTGAGCTCTCTCTCTCTCTCTCTCTCTCTCTCTCTCTCTCTCTCTCTCTCTCTCTCTCTCTCTCTCTCTCTCTTTCTCTCTCTCTCTCTCTCTCTCTCTCTCTCTCTCTTTCTCACTCTCTCTCTCTCTCTCTCTCTCTCTCTCTCTCTCTCTTTCTCTCTCTCTTTCTCTCTCTCTTTCTCTCTCTCTCTCTTTCTTTCTCTCTCTCTCTCTCTCTCTCTCTCTCTCTCTCTCTCTCTCTTTCTCTCTCTCTCTTTCTCAGTGACTTCTTGAGCAGGTTTTACATGGATCAGGTTAGTTCTTTTGTTTGTCCTTTCTTTTTCTTTCTTATTTTTAGTTTTTTAATTATTTTTTTAATGTTTGTGCGTCTTTGTTTTTTCTTATACTTTGGTCTAGATTTTGTGATAGTAATAAGAAAGACAGAGGATAAAATAACTAAGTGGAAATAAAGTTTAGGAATTAAGTATAACATTTTTATTGTGCCATTGTCCAAAGGTGTTGATGTTACAAAAACCAGAAGAGAGAAGCAGTACACTTAAAACAAAGATTAAGTCTTAAAAATGTCCCTTTAGAAAAAAAATAGTGTACCCTGAGGACTTCACAAAGCTGTGATATTGTCACGCTGCCTGGCGTTCACCAAATGACTAAATTCAAGATAATTCAGTCCTATTATTTTAAAAGGAAGTGAACGTTGATGTTCTGGCCTACATCACACACTTGTGTGTTGTTCATCTCACTTGTCAAAAAAGTATCAGTTGTCTGTTGTTATTATTATTATTATTGTCAACTTTTGCCACTTTCTGTTGCAGGTACGAAATGAACATTGATGATTCCGAGATGCTGCAGACTGTTGCGGACACTGGCACAGCATCCCTGGACACCACAACACCCATATTCTTTGGTGGTGTCAGACCAGGCTATTCCATGAACGAGGGTGCTTCTGCCTCCCTTAGACGATTTATTGGCTGTATTGGAGATATCACTGTGCAAAAGGAGTAAGTTTTTTTGAGGCTGTTTTCGTTGATGGTGGTGATTGTTCATTGTTGTTGGATTCTGTTGGGGTGTTTTTGTTTTTGACTCGCATGCATAGCAATGTGAGTCTATGTATACACACACACACCCTCCTCCCTCTTCCCCCTCCACCTGTCCCCCTCCCCCCCTCCCCCAAAAAAATTTCAAGATTTTTGCAAATCTTTGCAAGATGAGTTCTAAATAGTCCAAAAATAACATTTTAAAAAAACCAGTCTGTCTGTCCACCGTACGCCATCTGTGCAAAACTTGCAAGTGGATTAATATCTCAGCACCAATTTCCACTACCACAACCAAACTTGGTAAGATGGTGTATACCCATGAGACCTCATAAATGATCAGTGAAGGAATGATTTCACTTCAAGGTCAAGGTCACAGGGTTAACAAATGTTAGTTTAAAAAATGACAAATTTTCACAAAATTTCACTTTTGTTTTTCTAGGTTATTAATATTGAACTTATGATTCTTTGATGCATGATAGATATCAATCAATGAGACACTACTGCATAAATTTGGTCAACCTCACGCCAAGGTCAAGGTCACTGGATCTGTTCAATGTCAGTTAGTATAGGTACTTTGAAGTGACCTTGACCCTCAAATAATAAAGATATAAAATCCAAACTTGTTGTATTTAGAGTTGATAAATTTGATCTTTTATATATGTTTTGTTTTTGTGTTGATCTTGAAGGTCAAGGTCATTTTAGGCCTTGCAAAAACATAAAAAATAGGTTATCTTACAGTGGAATGGCTGTTTATTTAACCCATAGTATGCAACAACATTGGGTTATTTGATCAGGCATGCATGAGAGATCACATGAAGGTCAATGTCATCCCAAGGTTATTGAAGGTCAAGATCCCAAGGTCACAATTTTTTTGGCATAATACAACTTTTGGTGTACTTTATTTGATAGTACAAGAGTGTAGAGCCAGAGGTCAAGGTCAAGAGTATAGAAAGATCAAAATCAGTATTTGCATTTTAATGCCACCGTTTCATTTTATCTTTTATGGGCATTCATTTTCACGTTAAACATTGCGAATTCCATAATGAGCATATGAGTCATATTGGCTTTGCCCTTGTAGTTTGTTATTGTTTTGTTGATGATGATTTACACCTTAAAAGTCACATCAAGCAATAAGATCTTTCCAGTTGTTGGTTGTTGTTGCTCTTGGGTGTCCATTGTTCATTGTTGGTTTGTTGTTGAAGATTTACATCTTGAAAGCTATATGTCACTCCAATATTCCAGTGCAGTTGTATGCAGGTGTTGAATTGTACAATTAACATTCAGTAAAGCCCCCTTCAAGATCAGTTTTAAAAGGATTACCATTAATTGTGTGCATGTTGTAAGTATAGTTTCGTGCTTTTAGGTTTGTGAACTTGGCCACCATCCCAGAGTCACAGCGCATTGGTGTCCAGTTAGTGGAGTGTCCAGTCAAGTCTGATGAAGAGATGAAGTCTGAAGAGTCTACGACAGTGTCGCCTATGGCGCCAAGCAGTAAGGACACTTTTCTTTTTCTGCTGGGAGTGGACATGTGCTTATGGGAGGAGGAGAAGTAGGATGATCTTTAGGGAAGGAAGGGGAGGGGAGGAAGGTAGAAGGAGGGGGGGGAGGGGGTTGATGCATATGCTGGCATTCATTTGTATTCATTGTGTTACTTAGCTCTGATTTATATACGCGCGTGTGTGTATATGCGTTAATACCAATTGACTGTTATCACTATTACTAGACAAAAGAATTTAGTATTTTATTTATTCCCTGGGTGAACAGAGCCAGAAGAAAAGAGCAAGGCCATTGCACCAGATCAGTGTGCCCTGCCTTTGGAGCCAGCCCCTGTTGTAAATGCTGAGGTGGAGGAGGGCGTGAGATTTGGCACAAAGCCACACTCCCGCTTGGAGTTCAGCAAATTGCCCAGTGGTATAAGACTAAGGTTAGTTAGACTTTGTGATTTTTTTTGTTCAAATGTGTTTGTTTGACTTCTGATCTCTTTTGTTCAAATGTGTGTTTCTTTTTTTTTTTCTTTTCTTTTTTTCTTTTTTGGGGTGGAGGAGGGAAAGTTTGAGTATTTTTTATTTTTTAAATTTTTTACTTTTCAATTCTTGATTCATTTGTTTTGTTTTGTAAGAGTGCTACGTTTTGCGTGCAGTACCACAATATGCTCATTCCTCTTTCTTGAACTAAATCTAATGCTAGTATGTAAGAGTTTCTCCTTGTATAAGCAGTAAGAAAGTTTTTGGCTGCTCACATGACAATTATTTCAAAGGTTGTAGAAAAAAGCTCTTTCATAATATTTTTGTAAAATTAAAAATATAATAATAATAATAATAATAATGACTATGATGATAATAATAATAAAGGAATTTATATAGAACATTTTCCTTTTAAAAAAAATAATCTGTTGACAGTATACATATTCTCTAGTTTCAATTGAGATTTTAGGTATTTACATTTTCTCTGTTATTTGAAACCTCCTTTTGCGAGATTTTAGTCTTCTTCAGTTATTTTCTTTACTTTTGGAGGAAGGTGTAGATTCCCTATTTATACTGGCTTATTCAGATAGTCTTGCCTGCGTCTCATATTTAAGTTTATCTTTTCATGACTGATGGTGGTGTAAGAATGCTGATGTTGAAGACATGTAGTGTTGACAGTAAACTGAAGCGTCTTTTTATTAACATTGCAGATCACAGTTCACTCTGAATTTCAAGACATCAGGCAAGAACGGTCTGCTGTTCTATGCAGCAGATGGACGCCACATCGACTTCCTGGGCCTGTACATGTTGGATGGAGAGCTCAAATTTGGCTTCAACTGTGGCAGTGGTGCAGCCGTCATTGGCAGTGGTAAAAAATTCAATGACGGCCAGTGGCACGAAGTGGAATTTGGCCGCAGTTACGTACAAGGGTCACTGAAGGTGGACGGAGAGACACTAGGACAGGGTCGGTCCCTTGGAACCACAAGGTCTATCAACGTCAATTCACCATACTTTATGGGTGGTCTGTCAGAGGAAGCCAAAGCTCTTGCTTTGGGTAACGTTGGGGTTAGTAGTAATTGTTCTTATTTTTTTGTTCATGTAGGTGCAGCATCACCAGTCAACAACAAAAAAAGATTTTTGCATTATCTGTGTAAGATGAGTCCTAAATAGTCACATTACATTACATGATTATTGCTTTAGGTCCAGCCCATAAACATTTTGTCATTGGATGCAATTTTCCAGTCTCAGTTTTTACCACAAACCACAAACTTGTTCAGAATTATCAGCCAGGCTTTCTAGTGGAATGTCCATTCTTTCCATTAATTCAACAAAATAACTCTGTTTGAGGGCCAGGGGTGTTGAAGCATGTATGGCACTTGTATTAACAATAACGAAATATAGCATGGGCTTTCCTCAATTGAGAGATCTAAGGAGATCTCTTATAATATTAAACTGAAAAGGGAATTCATTTGTATTTGGAAATGTTGATTCACTGCATCCGATATCATTATTAAGGGGGAGGGAGGAAAGTTGATTACTTGGAGATAATCCTCTGTGACCTGTAAGTCTCAGGCATTTATTAGTTAAAGAAGGTTATCCATGACCAGGATTGAGTCCACAACCTTTGATATTGGAAGCTAGCGCTGTAACCAATTGGCCCATTATTGTGCTACATGGTCAGTGCAGGGTCTGCCTTGCTCAACATTGATTATGCGGTGTGTGTGTGTTTGTGCTGTAGGAGGGCTGGATGAGTTTCCCTGGCTGCCTGAGGGACCTGAAACTGAAGGACGCTATCCTGGAACAGCCATCTGACACCATTGACGTACAGCAGTGTTCCAGTGCTTTTGAGCTGGGCTCTTTCTTTCCTGACCAGGGCGGATATCTCCAGCTATGTATGTAGTGGCATTAAGAGAACGTTCAGTTCATTGGTTAATCAGTTAACTAGTCGGTCAGACAGCCCGAAAGTCAAACATTTACTGAAAAAATGTTTCCTCAACAATGTGATATTAGACAGGGTTAGAAAGAAGACTATTTTTATGTTCCTGTTAGATGTTATTTCTCCTATATTTCAGTTGACAACTTCAAAGTGGGCCGTGACCTTGATATCAGCATTGATATTCGCCCAAGAACGACCAGTGGTGTGTTGCTGTCTGTCCATGGCAAGATGGACTATCTTGTCCTACAGATTGTGGAGGGAACGGTAATTGGGACTATTTACTTTTCCAAAAACACATTTTAATTTATTTTTTTAAAACAAGAATAGTAAGAGATTAAAAAAAGAACCCTATGAGAATAGTTTGTTGCTTTTGACTGCAGAATCTTCAAGATCCTGAAAGCAGCAGCCCAAATGGAAAGAAGTAGTTTTGTTTTTGTTTGTGTGTGTGTGTGTGTGTGTGTGGACACTTTATTTAAGATTCAAGATTACTTTATTATCTCAAACAGAGAAATTAAGACATGATTTGCTGATTCACTCATTATAAGGTTGAAAAATGCAAAGACTATAACGAAGCAACAGGCAAAATAAAGTAATACAGGAAAATGCACAATGTCCCCAATTGAAAACAGTTGAAAGAGAGACAAAATTAAGTCCCTATTGTCCCTCTTTAATACTTAGTGGTATTGACATGTATCCTTCTCCTCCTCTTCTTCTTATTCTTCTCCTTCTTCTTCTACTTCTTCTTCTTCTTCTTCTTCTTCTATCAGTACAACTTATGTTAATCTGATCAATAAAAATTGATACAACAACAACTTCTTCTTCTTCTTCTTCTTCTTCTTCTTCTTCTTCTTCTTCTTCTTCTTCTTCTTCTTCTTCTTCTTCATTTTCATTTACACAGTAATATTATTTTGTTGATGCTTCTGTGGCAACTGGGTATTTAATTAAGAAGTTGCGCTCGAGTCAAGATCGGGCCACATTGAAATAGGGATGTTGACAAAATGGTGGTGGTGTGATAAAAGCAGGCTAAAAGGAAAAAGCAAGGGGAAGGCAGGCAGTTATGGCAGTGTTAGAGGTAGAGGGGAGAGGGGATGTAGCTGCTGGTATGACAGGGGAGGGGCCAATCTGGAATGTGAAGGTGACTCAGGGACTCGGCCATCATGACTTCCCGAGGCAGTTGGTTCCTGTCATAGTAGTATCTTCGGTACAGCACACTTCTCTAACGAATTTACGCTCCAGGTGTTTTGGTCAGCATGCAACAAAACGGGTCATGAGTAAAGTAACTGATAATTAGAGGCTTATCATTTTTGTTTTAAGGAGGGTTTGGTTTTTTTGTTGAAACAAGTCAGCAATCTGTTTATTTATATGATGCTTTTTCTTTTCAATTGCAGGTTGTATTCATTGTAGACAATGGTGCAGGTCCCATTGCTACCACTTTCCCTCTGGCGGCAAAGAACAGCCTGTGTGATGGCAACTGGCACAATATTAGAGGTGGGATAACGTTCATCACATTATTCACTTTTTTCTACGATGTTGACATCGCAAGGGAGAAGCACCCTATGGAAACTGAATCTTATACAGGATACATTTAGTTCTATAAAATGAAGATAAGATTTTAGCTGTTCTGCAAAAATTACAAAGACCGATATCATTGACGGAGAACCTGCCTAGTAGGGCATCAGGGTTAACATAATGGTTTTGGGTTAGTGGCAGTAAACCAAACTTGCACACAAGCAGGAATTTTGGTCATATATGTAGAGTTAAACTGGACTTTACTGAGGACTGTGCTTTGTAAATCGATTAATTATTATCATTATCATTTGAGTTTAAAGTCAAAATAGGACAAGAACACTTGCATTATTATTATTATTTAATAATTATTGTATATTATTTGTGATTTTAATTATTGTTTATTTTTATTATTATTTGCACAGCTATAAAGAGCAAGGCTGAAGTAACCATGGTCGTAGATGGTGTGGCGGCGCCTGAACCAGGTGTGGGTCCTTCTCACATTTCTGCAGCAGACACCAACGATCCCCTTTACATCGGTGGTGTGCCAGGTACGTTGGCTTCTTTTAGTTTCAGTGGTACGGATATTGCAGCCCTTTAAACAAATTTTTTTTAGTAAGATTAAATGCACACAAGCCATTGTACAACACGATGACCTGCTCACAGTGGTGAAGAAACGGAAACTCAGATGGTATGGCCACGTCACCAGATCATCAGGCCTTGCAAAGACAATTCTGCAAGGCACAGTGCAAGGAGATAGAAGAAGAGGGAGACCAAAAAAGAGGTGGGAGGACAACATCCAAGAATGGACTGGTTTGACACTGAGGGAAGCCATCAGGGTTGCTGAGGACAGAGAAAGATTGGAGTATGCTGGTTAAACAATCATCTGTGGTGCCCTACGACCTCCGAGTTACGGGACAGGATAGGATAGGTTAAATGCACTATTACTTTGATTGCTTATGTATTTCTTGTGCATTGTATGTCACTTGGCAATAATCTGAATGTGAATCTACATCTACATGCCTGGTTAAATTGCTATTATCATATCAATGGTTTTTTTTTCTTCTTCCATTAATGTTCATCAGTTATACTCAGCAATTACTGACAAGTAAAGGGTTTCAGCAGTCCTTCACCATGGGCTTGTTGCCTAAAGAGGACAACAGAAGGAATGAAAATCGCTATTTAAAGGAGTGCTAAATAAAATGCAGCTGCAGATGGCACTACTATATAGCCGTTCATGTTGATGGAAATCCATTCCAGTCATGTATCTTTTGGAGCGGTAAGCATGAAAGACATTTCCAAGCAACAGGCCTTCCTAATGATGTCCCGTACCCTCAAATTATCTTGTTTATGTTCTTATGTCTCCAGACACCAGCTCCAAGGGTATCCAGACCACTGAGAAGTTTGTGGGTTGCATCCGCAGCCTGCAGCTTAACGGCAAGCCGCAACCACTGTTTGGTGGACAGAAGATAGGCGAAGTGCAGCTGGATTCCTGTCCTGCAAACTAAACTTTGAATCGTCAGTATCATCCTCCAGAGTCTTGTTACGATATTTGATGACGGCTTTCAGCGAGACTGAACTCATTTTGATATTTGATGATGGCTTTCAGCGAGACTCTGGACTCGTTTTTATAATTAATGATGACTTTCAGTGAGACTCTGGACTCATTTCGATATGTGATGATGACTCGGCGAGACCCTGGACCTTGAGCTGAGTGGCTAGAAGATAATGGTTGATCATGGTTTCTTGTTATGTTATGTCGTTATGGTCGCAAGTGTTCTTATTTAACGCAAGTGTTCGTATATAACATTTTTAACAGGCTTATGCAAAGATCCATACAGTCATACGTGTTTTGAGCTGTACAAATGTGTGTGGAGCCTGTTTTTGTTATATCTGCTTGTCAAACACATTAGCTTTTTACTTTTTTTTTATAAACTCATAAACTTTATTTTAAAAAAATGTATCTAACTAAATAATGCATTTTGACACAGTTGTTGCTGTCGTTGCATCTTTCAGAATTTAGGTAAGCATTTATTTATTTTTTTAAAGTGCATTTTACAATATTTATTTGAATTTTGTGTTGGTGAATTTTTGTTTGTTTGTCAGCAGTGGTTCCAAGTGACAAATTCATGAAAGAGAAAGTGTTTGATCTAACTGAAGATGTTCAATGGAACCAGTTGTTGATAAACAGTATGTGGAGTTAGCTCTTGAAGTAAATGAATTGAATGAAAACGTTTAAAAAGGTTTTGCTATATTACTGTTTTATTTTTATTACTCCGACTTTCAAAATTCAAGGAAGTTTGCTTATAACAACAGGGAGAAAGAGTTAATTATTCATTTTAAGCTGCAAAATATGGCTCATAATCAGAATATTCGTATTCAGGGTAACAAAACGTTTGCTCAATTTGTATAAATTAACTGCTTTTTTAAAATATAAACTGTTCTGTGTTTTTTATCTTGAAGTACATTTATATTTATAGTACATACTTTACAGATTTTGTTTTTTTGCTCAGTTTTATTAAGTTAAAAATCCTTTAATACACTTTTTTTTTTTTTTTACGGTCAGCAGCAGTTGCCTCATTTATGAAATGATAGGGACCTTTCGGAAGCAAGTGATTTTTTTGGTGAAAGTTATCTGCAATACTTTCTGTCAGTGACTTTAGCAGTTAATTTATGCTCTCATTAGTGTACAAAGGTGAAAGTTCATGAACTCTTTCTTAGTAATTTAGTGGAAAAGGACTTTCCCACGAAGTTGACTTCATGGGTATACATCATCTATATAATATCTAAAATGATGTGATTTTGTGAAAGGGACTTTACTCAACCATTTTAGAGGTGAAAATGGGGATCTGCCATTGTTTTGAGGCTTAGAACGTAGTTTGAAGTGAGATATTGGAAGTAGGTCAAGTTCATCAAAGCGTGGCGTATGAATCCGCCTAGTGGCAACCATGAAAAGAGAAAGTAGTGCGGAATCACTTTCACTATGAAAATCACTCTCTTCCAAAAGATTCCTGATATATATTACAAAGAGTTCTTCAGAGTTGTAGATTTCACAAAGAACATTTATTTTTTTTTTTTTTTTTTTTACTTGTAGAGAACTTTGATATGTGACCACGTAAATCTGTTATTGCATGATATTATAGCTTGACTCAAGATTTTACTTGTATGTAACTAATAATTTCATTTTATAAGGAATAGAAAGTTAATAGATATTCATGTCCATTTCATAAAATACTACGTAAAGTTTCATGTTTACAGAAATCCATTCTAGTCATATATCTGTTGGTATAGTAAACATGAAAGACATTTTAAAATTTTAACTTGACAAAATTGATAGTAACTAGCAATTTAAATAGTCTTTGATGCTTGTGTTTTGAATGCAACGAAAACCTTATGCTCTTGTACTCTTAACTACCTCTCAAAAGTGATCCGTGGTTCTTATTTGTTGTACTCATCGTTTTAGAGAGGCCTAGTCAAGTTTACTCAGAAATAGGGATGTGCGTTGATTGCATTTCATTTATGTGGTATATTGATAAGGTATTAATTCGTGGTGTTTTTGTCTTCGTTTTATATCAACACACTGCCTTATAGTGCTGCAGGAGCCTCTTTCAGAGCATTAGAATCAAAATGTGAACAAAATGACATGAAAGTCAAAATGTGTACAGGACAAATGTACAGTGCATGTCTGTTCTGATGAGAATGGAAATTTCATGAGAGCTCATCTCATGATTGTGCTGGTGATAGTGGATCATGAAGGTCCTGGTAACTTGGTACCAATAACAAGTTAAAATAAACTCACAAGTTACTTTCCTTTACGTTTTTATACGATTCGGTAACTTGGTTTATATTACGTTACCAAAGAGTAGTCTTCTTTTGCGATCCATAGATAATATGATAATAATAATAATGGATTCTATGCATGCATCATGTACATGTTCTGATTTGAGACTGTGTCGTGTTAGCAGTCTTTTGCACAATGCTATAAAGTAAACGCAAGATTTATTGCGGCAAGCTGTTGTGTAACAATGAAATACTGGCTAGCCATTATCTCCTAGTTTGTGGAACCAAACTACATGCATTTATTAACTTTTTAAAATGTTATTTTAATTATAATTTATTTATTGGGAGTATTACTATTTATGTTATGTTTATTTTTTTGTATTTATTTGATGTTATCTTTTGTTGTTTTTTTAATTTATGGTATTTTTTTAAAATTATTACATGAAGGATTTTTTATGATAGGTTTTCTAAATGTATGTTTTATATTTATTGATGTATGTATTTATAACATTTTTGGTGTTCTCAAATGTTATTTTTAATTTTATATATTTTTAATGTTATAAATGTTTGACTTTTTTCTTCTTCTTCTCATATTAGCCCCTTCTTTATTTTAATCAGCAATATTATCTTTTTTGTGTTGTTATTTCATTTATATTCATTAACTTTTACATTTTCAATTAATTTATTTATCATTGTTTTTAATTTTTGTTCCTAATTGCTTACAGACTGTCACTGACTACAGTATTTTGAGTAGCTTGCTTTAAAACTGAATCTTCAACAAACAATTGAAAAAGTTGTCTAAACCTGTTTGGATTTGGATTTCAAACTGTGCTAACAAAAATTAATCCATTAGTGATAGTCTGTGAATTTCATACAGTCTTTATTCCTTATAATCTGGAAAATGCAAGGTGCATTTTGGTTCATTGCAATGCAAGTGCAGGAATGTACAAACATACCAACATTGTTTTGCGAAGAAAAATAACCACTCTTGCTTCTATCTGCTCAAGAATATCTCAAATAGAAATTGCGTATGGGAGGAATTTTGTTCTGTAAGCCCAGATTGTAATATTAGCGGAAAAGTATCTTTTTGTGTGTGTGCTTATCTGTTATGAAGTGTTCAACAAGCACATAATTCTTTAAAGCTCTTGCCAGTTTTTCCATCTCATGGTTTAGAATTTTGCTCAACATCTTGAGTATGTAACATCTCACTATTCACAATATAATTTTTTACCGCCGGGGATTTCAGTATAAATAGTATCCCCACTTTCTGGAAATTTAGTGCTTTAAATTCCCACTGTCGCTGTCTTTCTCATTTGCTCTTTCTCATTCCTGCTCTGTTTTATCAATCTGCTATACTATCGTCTTCTTCGCTAGCTCAGTCTCCTACCTTTTTTCTTGAAAACTTTTCCGGGACAAGACTCCTTGTTTGTGTATGAGGTCTGTTGGATCAGCTTGGGAATATTGGACGCTTTCTGCCAGGTGGTCACTATGGCTTCCTATGATGTTATTATTTAGCAATGTAGGCATTTTATATGTATGTGTTTTGTTGATAATGTATAATTGTCACGAAGAAAGGGATTTGGGGGAAGGGGTAAAGCTCTTAATCTCTAGCGCTGTGTTATCTCCTTTGATAGATCAACGTGCGATGACATTCCAGAGACTAAAGCAAGGCCAAATTAATAAGGGATAAACAGAGTAAAGACGAGATGGAAAGTAAATGTACTAGTTAAGAAATACACAGTCAAAGGCCAGTCAAGGAAATTGCGATTTCTGTAACTATCTACTTTTAATAATTTGAGAAGGGAGAGTCCCGGTCAAATTGTTCTGGGGTGATTCATCGGCGTGGCGTCTCTAATACTGAGTAGTCTGGTGATATTGGGGAAAGTCAATCTTATGGGTACTAGAGCTATCGTAGACTGATCACATCATCGGGTGAGAGAGTATCTGTATGGGGGCCAGAGTTTCTGTGATAAGCTGGCGAGTGGGGGGTCTCTCAGGCTTAGGCACTTAGCTGGGGACTGCGGTGCGGCGAGTTGTCCAGGATCCTCTGGATGGCTTGCCAGTGGTGGTGCAAGATGCTGTTCAGTGGTCACGCGAAGATGACTCACTGACCACGAGTGCAAGTAGTGTTGTCTTTGTTGTGGCACAGGCGTTGAACTTGGCTTACGTTGCTAGTCAGTTCAGAAATAGCGAAGTCCCAAATCACGCGTCTCATTGACCTCCCGGGTTGTCGGGGGCCTGCAGCGGGTCAGAGATTGGGAGATGATTCCAGTCCGGGGCGATGCGTCCGGCACAGGAACCCGTCTGCAACGTGTACAGACGCTGTATCAGCTGGGGATAGGGATAATGCGAATTCTGGGCCTGTGGTTATAGTCACCCTTATCAGAATTCAAATTGGCTTGACCGGTCATGAGTGGAGCCGGTGCAAATACCAACAGTCAAACAATGCTACTAGATTTACTGGGGCAAAGTGGAGGTTAGGGGCAGCCACTAGTAAAAATACATTCGGCGCATTGGATGGGTTTGGCAACAGGGCAAATCTTTATACATTTGGGAAGCATGGTGGAAGGTAATAATAAGGGTACAGGACAAATGGGATATAGGTCTGGGCTGTACTTTGGGATTCTAATCTATAGGGAGGGGTTGGCATGGCATGGAATATCATACATGGGGTAACGGAGTAGACAAGCATAAATTCAAACATGACATGAGATATATACAAGGTAGAAAGTATGTGCAAGGGAGAAAATACGAGTCATAGCAATACAGCAAGGCAAAATTATAAACATGAACATACATACTGACAGGACGCATGAACATGATGGTGAACGATAGGCGATGGGGTTGCTATATGACAAGGAGTAAATTCCCTCTCTTACCTTGGTTTAAGACGGGTGGAAGCACAAGGATACTGACGAAACTCAGGGGTCGCTCGGTGATGGCGGCGTGGATTCGCAGGTTGTGGCTTCGAGGTAGGGAAGTTAGCATCTGACACTAAGTCTTGGTCAGTAGCAGACTTTAAGCAGGGCGCCCTCGGGGGCGGGGCTTAAGAGACTGTGCGAGCCTGCTTGGTAGTGGCGGCTGGTCAAGAGGAATGATGGCAGGTCTGAGGCGATCGTCGCTGGCTGTGCGGGGTTGGTCGAATGGTTGCGGCCAGGCCTCAGGGATGCAATTGTCCGCCTCGTCACAATAATGATGTTTGTATTCTATTTTGTTTTTGTAAACGGGGGTTCGATAAGTTGGGGTGAAGCCTCAGCCGTCCCCTGCGTGGGATGTCTTTATTGTAAAGTGACTGGCTGGTGGAGAGCTTTCGGTTTTACCACTAGGGTTGTTTCAGCAGATCTTTTATGCGAATCGGGGGTTGTCCAGTCCTGATTTGGCTCGGAAGAGTCCGCTGGACCTAAAGCAATAATAATGTATGTAATGTAACAATATAATTTGTATCACCTTCAATGCAGTGTTAGATATGGATTTATTTACAATTTGATGTTTGTTGTCACATCTGAGTAATAACACCTGGAATATTGTGAGTAATTGGGAACTACAATGTTACTTGAACAGTATTTAACTTTAACTGTGCCAACATGTTTGTCTTACTATCTGCATTGGACACACAATATCATCTATTGCTAACAACTGTAAAGTGTTGTCCATTTATCATGAAAATGCTGATGCCCAAGAATAATATTGTGGTGTCTGCGTTAGTTTTAGATTACAGCAGATATTTGTTACAAATCTCAGGGATTTACTACTTTTAACAGTCAAATATTTTTCTTAAGGTGCAAAAAGTATTACATCACAGGCAAAAACCACCTTTATTTTGCCTAAACAAATTACTGTTTACACTTATACACCTGGGATGCAATGTTATTCTTCATGCTAGAAGGTGCGAAAAGTATTACATCAAAGGCAAAACCACATTTATTTTGCCTAAACAAATTACTGTTTACGCTTATAAACCCGAGATGCAATGTTATTATTCATGTTATTATTAATACTTGAGTTGTTTGTTTTTTTAAAATTATAGACCTGTTTCTTTTCCTTAATGTTAAACCTTTATTATGGTAGATCTTTTTATGTTTAGCTTGGACAGCTTTGTGACACATAATGTAGCATTATAATTATACGATTTTATACTGAAGGTTTATGCCATGAACTGGAACATTATACCTCTGATGCTCTCTTTCTGTTTTTAACACTGTGTCCTCGTCTTCTCTACATGTTTGTACACTGATTTTCGGTATTATACACTGGCTATGATAGTGTTAAAAAAGTTACTGACATATTTTTGTTAGCATGAAATCAATTAGAACAAGAAGTGGCCACACTTTCAGATATTTATGGTTTATGTTTTACAGGCGTGAGTAATCTAAAATTCTTTTTTTTTTTTTTAACGTGTATCCTTATCTAAGATTCTTTAAAATAATAATGTTTACTGACCAACTGAACGTATATATATATTTTTTTTAAACTGAAATATTGATGACTGAATTATATCGGTCAGTAAAACTTGTTTCTTTGCAGTTGTTATTGCATTGTTTTGTGCTATTGCTGGAACCAGTGGAACGTCTGCAACGTAAACGTTGTCTTAGGATAGGACTTCTTCACCGCTTTGGAGAACAGGTATACTGTATAATATTAGTTGTTTACAAAATACATGCTAATAAATACAAACTTGCATGGATCGTTGAAACATCTTTGTTTTAGAACACACAATTTACTGCTTTAAAAAAATAAGGGGGAAAAACAGAATTTCTATAGAAAAAATAAATCGTACAAATAAATATGAACTGGATTGTTGAAACATCTATTTGTCTTAGAACATACAATAGTTCTATAGACATGTCATAGCAAATAAATATGGATTTTGTAAGCCAAACTGAATCACTGTATTAAAATGATGAGAAGCTAGATTTGTGTCTTTGTTTTATGCTTCTATTGTATTGTGTTTGTGCATTTGACTGTTAACCCGTAAGCTGCTTTAACGACAAATTCATTTGGTTCTATTTATCACATGTGTAGTCCTTTACCTGAGGCAATGTCTGAAAAGAATGGCTCTTTTTCACCGCTATTTTCAGTAAGGAGAACCCTGAACACACATTTTCAAGTTTTCAAGACTGTTTTGCCTTGTGGTAAACAATCTTTGAACAAGGGACCATTTCTTTCTTTAATACATGTCCAGTTTGTAAAAATATTTCATGCATTTACAAAATTAGTTTCATTATTATATTTCAAACAAATAGATCATAAAATATGAATATTCAAATTATCGTGTCTGTCATGAACAGACACTCTCAGATGCACACGAGAACAACCTTATGAATGAATGAACATTGAGGTTTAACGTCAACACCCACCATTGGTGATATGGCAGACGGGGATAACCATCCCAGGGAAAGATGGATATATGGGACCTGAACCACCAAAGCAATCATACTGCTAAAATGGACAGTGAAAATGGTCACATTTTATATCGCCCACCACAGGATTTGAACCTGGGTCATCGGTGTGACAGGCGAATGCTCTACCAATTGAGCTACGGCGGTGGGACCAACCTTATGTAATGTAAAATGTAACTGTAGATTATAGTCACACGACACCGAAGCGTATAGGCGACTACTGGTCACATTATTCTGACACCAGCAAACCAGTTGAAGGTAAGGGGAAAATAATATGGTCACACATTGGCCAATCCGGGATTCGAACCAGGTACCTTTCGGTTACAAGTAAGACGCTCTACCAACTGAGCTACCCAGCCCCACTTAACCTTATGTTCTCCAAACAGGCTTTATATAGCCTTGTCTCATGACCTAGATATTCCTGAACTAGGAAATATAGTACCGACCCATCGCATATACATACGCCATGTGCCTTTGTCTACAGCCGTCGCTTGTGTTCATACTATATAAACACATGATGTATACACAAATATACATATTTTCCAATTCATTTCATGACACACCCCGTTGGGGTGCCGGAGGTTTCAGTATAAATAGTATCCCCACTTTCTGGAAATTTAGTGCTTTAGATTCCCACTGTCGCTGTCTTTCTTATTTGCTCTTTCTCATTCCTGCTCTGTTCTATCAATCTGCATACTATCTTCTTCTTCGCTAGACCAGTCACCTACCTTTTTTCTTGAAAACTCTTCCGGGACACCCCCATTGGCGTGCCGGGGGTTTCAGTATAAATAGTATCCCCACTTTCTGGAAATTTAGTGCTTTAAATTCCCACTGTCGCTGTCTTTCTCATTTGCTCTTTCTCATTCCTGCTCTGTTCTATCAATCTGCTATACTATCTTCTTCTTCTTCGCTAGACCAGTCATCTACCTTTTTTCTTGAAAACTCTTCCGGGACAAGACTCCTTATTTGGGTATGAGGTCTGTTGGATCAGCTTGGGAATATTTGATGCTTTCTGCCAGGTGGTCACTATGGCTTCCTATAATGTTATTATTTAGCAATGTACGCATTTTATATTTATGTTTTGTTGATAATTTATAATGTTTGTATTCTATTTTGTTTTTGTAAACGGGGGTTCGATAAAATTAGAGTACAGCCTCAGCGTCCCCTGCGTGGGATGTATTTATTGTAAAGTGACTGGCTGGTGGAGAGCTTTCAGTTTTACCACTTGGGTTGTTTCAGCAGATCTTTTATGCGGATCAGGGGTTGTCCAGTCCTGATTTGGTTCGGAAGAGTCCGCTGGACCTAAAGCAATAATCATGTAATGTAATGTAACTTCATGAAACAAATCATTGAACAAGGGACCATTTCTTTCTTTAATACATGTTATGTAATTACACCATGGTTAGGGTTATTATCTGTGTGTGTTTAGTTCAGTTCTGTTTGTAGGTGGTTTTCCATTAACAGTGAAAACATATGTTTTGTTTTGTTACTTTGTTCTATTCCGTTTTATTGTGTATTTTACTTTTTACATTAACAATAAAACCATGCTCACAAGATCAAAGCCATACACTACATTCAAACAAACAAGTTTTGTGCCAGACTATAGTAAATATAAGAAAGATTCAAGCAGTTTGGGTCTGGCGATTTGGTGGTTTGATAAGAGCCACTCTTGAATATAGTAGATCTTTTCTGACAAAGCCAAAAAGAACTTGCTGAGCTTCAGTCTAGGTGGCATTTCAATTCAAGAAAGCTTGGATATAATTATCTGAACTTCATTGAACAAACACTGGTGTGAAAAAAGATATACAGCATGGAGCATTCAACCTTTATTGCTTACGACAATGACTTGTATAACACATAGTCCTGTCCTAGTATTATCAATACAAAATAATGTTATTTTGAGTAAAACTAAGTCTGAAATAACTAACGCAAATAACAAGAGTCCATTACATTAATTCTATAAAAAATAAATTTGCTTCTGGAAGATGTATATACAATAATGACACATACCTTCAAAATTATAATCCAACTGAGGTTTCACATTATTTTAGTACAAATTTGTTTTTAAAAAAAGATTACATGTAATAATTAAAAATACAATTAAAACAATATAATACAACTGATTTCCAAAACTGATTTTGTAAGTAAGCAGACTACAATAAAATATAAATGGTTTTGAATTTCAAAAAGCATTTTATATACATGTATAAATAAAGGAGAAAAAAAAACACCCATTTGAATGGGTATATAATTCATTTTTGTGATAAAGCAACAATCCAAACTAGTTTACAATAAATAGTCCTAAGCAAAATATTCTCAAGATACATCAACTGCTTCTAAGTATTGATCTCCAACCCTGGATTGCTAATTTATAATTAGCAGTAATCCAAGTTGTGGATCATTTCACAAAAAGCGGTTGTAATGTATAATGACAAACCACAAACTAAATCCACAAACTAACAATCAATCACAGAAGGCTTTTGTAACACAGTTCAACTGCGTGCTGCTGAAGGTTGAGTGTAGTATTATCCTCAACATATAGCTATATCGTGCATCTTATATAAGTTAGTTCGTTGTTGAGCATTGCAGTGGTATTGTCAACAAAAAAACTATGTTTACATAAATGCACCTTATTCAGTCGTCTTTGATGCCACTTAAAAATTGCTACAAGATGTCTTCTGCTTGCACTCAGCAATCACGTCAGCTTTCTGCACTCACAAGAGATTCTCAGGGATGGGGTTTCTGGGCTCAAAGACATGGCGCTTGAAGTGGGTGTTGGCATAGATTCCACTTTCATCCGCCCATGTGTTCCAGCCTGGGCGACGGTGATTGGTGGTGTCGGTAAATTGAGAGATGCACTTGCGGTACGCCGGTGACTGGTCAGGAAATTCCACAGGCTTTTCCTGTAGGAACAGATCACCCAAAAAAGCCATGCAGACAGTGGCCACAAATAAATAAGTAGTGACTGAAAAATACTACCTATAAGGCATAGGTCTTAGTACAGCAGGTAAAAAACAGTAATACTAAGTGAAACTAAAAGGGGCAAATCCCATATGACTCACATGCTCCTTATGGAACTTGCAATATTCAACAAGTAAATGAGTGCCCAGAAAAACCAAAACAAAACTGTGGCATCAAAATGCACGTGCCAACTTTGATATTTTTATACTCTTGACCTTGAGATGATGTTGACCTCTGGCTCATGTACACTCAAATAAACTACAGCAAAACACCAATAGTTGTATTTTGACCAAAAAACACAGTGATCTTGGGAAGTCCTTGACCTTCATTGACCTTGACCTTCAAATAATTAAATGTTATTGAATATTATGGGTCAAATATATAGCCATTCCACGATAAGAGGACCAATTTTTTAAATGTTTTTGTTAGGCTTAAAATAACCATGACCTTCAAGATCAATGCAAAAGCATCACATATGTCAAAGATCAGTATGAAATTTCAAGGTCTCATGAATATACACCATTTTACCAAGTGTTGCTGTGATAGATTAAATAGGTACTAAGTAACTTGCAAATTTTGCATTGACAGACGTGCAGATGGAAGTACTTTTTATATAAAAAATGTCATTTTCGGACTATTTAGGACTCATTTTTCACATATATTTGCAAATTCTGGTAAAAAGTTGGGGGAGAGCGGTGGGTGGAATGGTGTATATATAGACTCACACAGCTGCACCCATTGAGTCAAAAATATTTGTTCTAGCTGTTATGCCTGGTTGAATATGGACATAGAAAGATTGATGTTGCGATCAATTGATTGATTGATTGATTGTTGCTTTAGGTCCAGCGGACTCTTCCGAGCCAAATCAGGACCGGACAACCCTCGATCCGCATAAAAGATCTGCTGAAACAACCCTAGTGGGAAAATTGAACGCCCTCCACCGGCCAGTCACTTTACAATAAAAACATCCCACGCAGGGGACGGCTGAGGCTTTACCCCGACTCCTCGAACCCCCGGTTACAATAACAAAATAGAATACAAACATCATTATAAATTATCAACGAAACACATACATATAAAATGCCTATAGTGCTAAATAATACATCATAGGAAGCCCTAGTGACCACCCGGCAGAAAGCGTCCAACACTCCCAAGCTGATCCAACAGACCTCATACACAGACAAGGAGTCTTGTCCAGGAAGAGTTTTCAAGAAAAAAGGTAGGTCATTGATCTAGCGAAGAAGAAGATAGTATAGCAGAGTGATAGGACAGAGCAGGAATGGGAAAGAGCAAATGAGGAAGACAGCGACAGTGGGAATTTAAAGCACTAAATTTCCAGAAAGTGGGGATACTATTTATACTGAAACCCCCGGCACTCCAACGGGGGTACTGTTGCCGCAGTGAATCTGTCATGCCTATAAAGGAAAGACAGGTTTTCAACTGGGGCTTTCACTTTTCCCTTTATAGGTTAGAACAATCTACAGTGGCAAGATTGCTCATGACCCCAAGGGGTGTTGCGATCAATTAAGATCAGGTTGGAAATGCTCACCCGCTGAAACAAAGAAATACTTACAGGGACAGGAACAATGGGGAAAGGCGCCTTGTAGTCAGCCCTGTGAGTTGTTTCCAAGTAGTGCTTGTTGTAGTCTGGATGATTGTGAGGCAATACATCTGCACCCTCGGGTCTACACATGCACACACATGCGCACACACATGCGCACCCACATGCGCACCCACATGCACACACACACACACACACACACACCCACACACACACACACACACAGCCACACACAAAATACTGTACTTGTGAAACAATTAATGAATTACAAAACTTATTGCTGTCATTTGGTTTGTGTCACATTTGAGGAAAAAAAAAAACAAAAAAAAAACAACCTTAATATGTTATAAGTTTCTAATTTCTGTTTGAGTTTGAAAGATTTTTTTCACTATAGCAAAACTAATACATGTAGTATATAATCAATGGTGAATTTGCCACTGCCTAAAAAGCATACATGTACATATCTGAATGAATCACAGTCAATGAATGATAAATATAATGTTGCCAGTACACTAGGAAGAGACAGAGTAACAGGCCTACAATATTGTCTGTCTAGTCAGTGCTTGAGAGGATACATAATACAGGCAAAACCTCACAATGTCCTTGACATTCCATAAGGGCTGTCAGGGCAAGAATAAAATTAGTGTAGTATGTACATAATGTGAACAGTAGTATAAAAGATCAAAATTGCACAAAAACTAATCCACACTAAATGATTACTATTTGATTATACAATACATTCTTTTTGTGTATAACATCTAAAAACTGAATCTAAACTTTGCGTCAGACTGTTCGAAAGGTAATCGGCAATGGCAGTACATGGCTTATCTATAATAGAATAGAGGCACAGGCACCCAACCGATAAACGTAGAGGTGTGTGACGAACATATTCTAATCTAAGGACTTGATCAAGCAGGATTATTGTGTGCCTGTGGAACTGAGTGAGGCATAATGACTGTATTAAGTGTAGACTTACAAAAGTGCTGTTATGAAGGAACCGAATGCCTTTTTTTTTTTCTTTTCAAAGATGCTTCATGCCTGCTTGAGAACTTTCACCTCAAGAATATGGATTCATATGATCATACTATCAAGTGTAAAATTTAAAAATAAAACGACCTTACACTCACTTAAGAAAAGGAAACAAAAACACACCAGATTAAAGCGATTCTTTATACTTCTCTAAAAACTTCATCAGGATCTACAATGGTTTAAAATTTCAAAAAAATACCATGACTTCATTAGCTTTCTAATTGTACCTGTCAATGTGTGTATATGGAAGGCTTTCTTTTGTCACCATCTTCCTTGCATTATCCTTCTCTTCAAACATAGGCTTCAGTTTTATTTGGCCTGAAAAATACTGGTAGGTTGTTTCTGGTATCGACTGAAATAAAATTAGATATCAATTACTATTTGCTGTCAGTATTAAAAGACGACCCTTGCTCAAGCTATTTTTGTTCTCTAAAAATTTTTTCTGGTAAATGTATCTCTTTCTCTCTCTTTACCTCTGTCTTTGTTTGTCTGTCTGTCTATCTCTCTCTTTCCTTCCATCCATCTCTTACTCTCACTTTCTCTCTAGAGAGCATTATTCCTTTTTTGGGAGTCTTATTTCTTTCTCTCTATTTGTTTTAAATAAAAAGACACTGTTAATATTTTTTTTTTGTGTAAACAATCAGTTACAACACAACAAAATCTCGTTCAAGTATAAATATATATAAAAGTAAATTTACATAAATATAAGAATTAAATAGATATATAGCCAAAAACGAAATAAATTTTATCAATAACAAAATAATATACAAATAAATAAATAAATACTTACTCCATCTGTGACATCTCCAATGCGTTTGTAGGTGGCCCATTTTAGATTGCGCACCGGACCTTTACTAATGTCATAATCCTTAGGTTCTGCCTCTCTTGCTTGGTCCCTGAATATCATAATCAGGAAGGTAAAGGGTTACACTTACAGTGAGCTACATCAGTACATGTAATGTATGTGTACAAAGGTACATTGTACAAGATTACAAATATAATTGTTCAGTTTTGGAGATTGAGTGTTCACCGTAGTTGCACCAAGGGTGCTTAGAAATCTAAAAAAAACACATAAACTGTTAAAACTAACCCATAAACTGTTAACTGTTTAAACTGCCACCAATTCGACCAACAATACAGTCCAAAATGAACCATTAGAGACTGTACACTGATTGAAGTATTCCGGGTGCCATAATCAGTGATCCAGAAATCCTCGCTAGAGCTGCACAGACAACAACAGCACTTGACAAATTGAAAACAGCATGGAAAGACAACACCATCACCCTGAAGTATAAAATCAGACGCCTGCATGCACTATAAGACAGTGCTCTCCATTTTCCTATACGCTTGTCAGACTTGGACCCTGAATGCAGATCTGCATTGAACGATCCAAGCAATGGAAATGAGATGCTACAGAAAGATCTTTGGCATCTCATACCTATAGACCATGTCACAAATGAAGAAGTTCTCAAAACCATCATAGTGAGTATTGGCCCACATGAAGACATCCTGACAACACCAAAAAACGAAAATGGCACTGGCACAGCCATGTTACAAGATCCAGTGGCCTAGCGAAGATTATCCTCCAAAGAACTGTAGAGGGGAGGATCGAGGAGAAGCAGACAGAAAAGAAGATGGTGTGATGACATTGAGGAATGGACAAGCCCGGGGAACCATTTGGCCGTGGAAAGTAAAGCAGACTGGTGCACAGCTTACAGTGGCATCCCAACGACTCCCTTCAAACAAGATAAAGGTAATGCAAGGCAAACTGTTAAACCATGCAGTGCACTTGTTGGCACACCATTTTTAATTTCTGTCTGCCACAATAAACAGCTAGCATATATGCTCTTCAACTACTGCTGCATACATGAATTATCTTTTAGAATCCTATAATGTTTTACTTCCACCCATCCATGCAGGATGGGCATTTCAGCTATTGCAGTGCAGTTTCACTTGAAAACACTTTTTAAATTGTTATCAGATTTAAATGTTTCAATTATATCTAGCCAATACCAATCTTCTAATCAATGACCCATTGATTTATCAAATAAATTTCTATTTTAAAAAATTACACCGTGCATATCTCAACAAATAAATTGCATTATATATTTGTACGCACTAATACAATGTGCATGTGTTAACTGTCTTCCTAATGAAAATAAAAGAAGAGTGTTATAATGAGATTAATACAATTAGAAGAGTACGTGTGAGGTAATAATTTATTTTTTAAAAACACATACAAATCATCAACTTAAGCCTAATTAATTGTAGTCGAAACACAATAATACAATTTGTGTTTTGAATACTGAATTTGTTTTCTAAGTCAGACCTTAGACATTTTAAACAAGACCCTTGACAGGTAGACTTGCGCTCCCCAAGTCCGTCACGACGATAGCCACTAAAGGCTCATCATGTGATGTAATTTTCCAGATTCTGATTACAGATTAGCTCAGGCTGTTCTGTTCGCTGTTGATTTTATGTTACTCACCAGTTAGAATTTAGAATCGCTCGGGAATAGTTCATGTGATTTGAACGAAGGTAAAGGGATCCTTTCCTTTCCGAATAGTCTGGGACACTCAAACCGAGATTTTCCATAGTGAATTGTTGCTTGAACACAAAAATGAAAGAACGAGCGATGGAGACCACACAAATTTACATTGACAGCGGAAGTAACCGCACAACCAACAAACTTATACGCCTCCGCTAATAGAGTTCGAGATATAATTATTTGAGATGATGAACACAAATATGGTATATGTGCAACAAAATTAAAGAGGTATGGTATGTACTGATGGAAATGTCTGCTGATATTGTATTGTATTGCTGATATTGTATTGTACATTGTATAAAGATTGAGTCAAAATTTATATTCATTCGCCCAAAACCTAGCAACCAGCCAACCAACCTAGTCTTTTCCTCTTATAACAGGTTAGTAGCACGGTTTTAATAAGCATGGCTCGTTGGTCTAGGGGTATGATTCTCGCTTTGGGTGCGAGAGGTCCCGGGTTCGAATCCCGGACGAGCCCTGTATTTTTTTTGTTTGTTTGTTTTGTTCTCACCGCATAATAATAATAATAATAATAATAATACAGGATGCTATACGCGCCTTACCCCAAATCATTCAGGCTCAAAGCGCGGCGACCTATACCAACATACACGCTCACCTGTCTCATCCACCATCACACATACCAAACACACATCCATCACTCAAACAGGTGGTGTAAAGGCAGGGAGATCGCTATTAGAAGACGGAAAGAAAATCGAATTTTTTTTTTTTTTGAAATTTTTATATTGACTGCGTCCTGTACCATTCCATAAACTTATCTTTGACCATTAATGTATTTAATTCACTAAACAAAATATAAGTGGGTTTTATGATGACGATGATCATAAGGATGATAATTATTAGTATTAATATTATTATTATTTTATTACTTTATTAATTTCTTTTAAATTTTTTAAAATTTTCTTTTATTATTTTAAGATTTAAATTCACTATTTGGAAATTAAATTGCGGTTTTTGAATAGTGATTCTTTCGTTGTATGTGCTGACAAATATATTTTTAGGGAGAGAAGAAGAGGTGACGGTGACTAGGGATTATGAGTATAGGATCTGATATGTAAGGGGAGAGACGAATATGAAGAGATAATTTATTGGCAATAGTCAAAAGCTGAGTGATATATATAGAGTGACCACTTGTAGATTGCGCACCTGATCTAAATAAAATTTAAAATAAATAAAATTTAAAGTAAATAAAATTATTGTTATGAATATTTTTCTCTTTATTGTGTTATATTGTATTGTATTGTTATGTTGTATTGTATTGTCATGTAATTTTATTTTATTGTATTCTTTTCTCTATTTTAAAAAAATCTATTTATTTATGTATTTATTTATTTATTTATTTATTTATTTATTTATTTATTTATTTAGTTCTTTATTTATTTATTTTAAAGTGTTTTAATTGTAGTCCCTCCTCCCATGAATGTAGTGGTTACATGCATGCATAGTTTTTCCGTTTTTCTTTTCTGCATTCTACCGTAGACTACCAGTCTTTGATTCTAGTGTAGCATAAGGGAGTGTGTGCGTGTGTGTGTGGGTGGGTGGGTGTAGGGGTGGGTGTGTGTGGGTGTGTGTGTGTGGGTGAGTGTGTGTGTGTGCGGGTGTGGTGCCCTGTGGTTTGGGCACTTAATAGAATAGATCCAACGTTTCCCGGCTTGTCGTAAGAGGCGACTAACAGGGGTGATGTCAGCACGGCATCACTGGGCGAAAGTCTTCGACGCAGAAGTCACCGGCCAGGACGGAGGAACCTCACGTTAGTATAGGTTCAACGACAACGTGCTGTGGGCCAAGGCGAGCCACACTGCACTCGTGGATTTCGGCTGTGGCCAACTTACAGCCTGGAGAGGCTTGGGCCCCGCCAGGTCTTTCTTGCCCAACACACACCATAGGATGAAAAGACCCACTCACTTCAGACCGGATCGGTCGTCTCCCGGGTCACCAAGGACCGCGCCTTCCGTTGGCCACAGGGACGGAGGTGATAGGTGTGTTACTGATGGACAACTTAGTAAGATCCGTACGAGAAACAAAATCGCCATTGGAACCTGGAATATCATAACCCTAACTGCGGAGGTAAAATTAGAAGAACTGGCCCACGAGCTGGACCACTATCGATGGAACATTTTAGGTATCAGCGAACTGCGCTATACAAGCCTAGGTGAAACAACGACCGTTCAAGGCCACAAGCTTTATTTCAGCGGGAGAGATGACAGGCAAAAACAGGGTATTGGATTCTTGGTCCACAAAGACATTCTACCCACTGTCATGGGTTGCCGCCCAGTCTCCAGTTGAGTCATTACCATCCGTCTGGGAGCAGCCCCTTTCAACATCACCGTCATCCAGGCCTATGCCCCAACAAAAGACTATGATGACAGCGAAATCGAGGGTTTTTATGAACGCTTGCGGGCTGTCCTTGACCAAGTGCCGAAGAAGGGCATAGTCATAGTGCAAGACGACTGGAATGCCAAGGTTGGCCAAGATGCGTACCACAACTGGGGAGACACATGTGGACCCCACTGCAACGACGAGACAAATGACAGGTCTGAGACTCTTGGAGTTCGCCAGATACAACAATCTGATACTGGCAAACACGTTTTGTCTCCACAAAAAATGCAGACGATGGACATGGCACAGTCCCAGCGAGGAGCATCAAAACCAGATTGACTACATCATGGTCAAGAAACATTTCAGATCAAGCATCGACATTGGCAGGACACGCACTTTTCCAGGAACAGATATCGGAAGTGACCACGATCTTGTGATGATGTCCTTCCGGCTTCACGTAAAGAGAGTAAACACAGCAAAGTGCACCAGACTGAAGTTTGACTGGGACAAACTGCAAGACCCGGAGGTGGCAGAAATATTCCAAGCCACAATTAGAGGGAAATTTGCACCACTGCTCATTTTGGGAGCTGGTGAAGTAGATGTCAACACCATGACCACCACCTTCAACTCAGATGTGATATATGCCGCCTCTGAGATCCTTGGCAAGCACTGCCCAAAGAAGAAACCGTGGATCACACCTGGACTTTTGGAACTGTGTGATAAACGAAGAGAGATGAAAAAGAAAAAGAACACCTCACAGGGAGCTGATGCCTACCGAAAAATCAACAATGACATCCGAACAGACATGCGCACAGCAAAGGAGAACTGGATAGAAGATCAATTCCAGGAAATAAAAAACAGTCTGAACACGAACAAAAGCAAGAAGGCCTACCAGACTGTGAAGCGGCTGACAAGCGTTAAACAGCCTAAGGTCTCCACGATCCAAATCAAGTCTGGCATATGCCTTACAGAAGAACAAGAAGTCTTGGATAGATGAAAAGTGTACTACTCTGACCTTTACAAACACTCACCAAACGGAGACCCATTAATTCTAGCATGTCCCCAGAACAGAGAAGAAGAACTCCTCCCAATTCTCCGAGAATAAGTTGAGGCAACAGTGCAGTCGCTGAAGAAGGGGAAGTCAGAATTATTTCAAGCAGTAGGAGAAGCGATGATTGGTGCACTCACCATTATCTGTAACAAGATCTGGCAGAGTGGGTAGTGGCCTAAGCCATGGACCCGGTCGCTTGTCATCACTCTTCCCAAAAATGGTAACCTTCAGGAGTGTGAAAATTACCGCACCATCAGCCTCATTAGACATCCCAGCAAGGTCCTCCTGAAAATAATACTCAACAGGTTGAAACCCCAAGCTGAACAAATCATAGCTGAAGAAAACGCAGGATTTAGGGCAGGGTGAAGTACCACTGAACAGATTTCGAACCTCAGAATAATCTGCGATAAATTCCTACAGCACCAACAAGTACAACATCTATATCATGTGTTTGTAGACTTCAAGAAAGCGTTTGGCCGAGTCTGGAATGCAGATCTTTTGACAACCATGAGAGTGTACAACATCAGCCCTAACACTATTGAATTGAATTTATCAAAAGCCGGTTTGACAAGCCTACCAGTGCAGTCCTTCACAATAGCGCCATCAGAAACTGGTTCAGAACAACAATCGGCGTGCGTCAAGGATGCCTATCTCTCCAACACTCTTCAACATCTTCATAGAGCGCAGCATGTCAGATGCCCTGACAGATCACGAAGGCACAGTCAGCATAAGGGTAGAGCAATCTCCAACCTTCGTTTTTCGGATGATATTGATGGAATGACCGGAGAGGAACAAGAACTTGAACAGCTGGTACAAAGGCTTGACACCACCTCCAGAGCATTTGGATTGGAAATAAGTTAAGAAAAACCAAAATGATAACCAACAACACCAATGGCATCAACACGGACATCAAAGTCCAAGGCCAATCTCTCAACACGGTGCGTAGCTTCAAATATTTAGGAACCATTGTATCAGACAATGGATCCCGACAGGAAGTCCTCTCCAGGATCGCACAAACAACTGCTGCCCTGACAAGGTTGAAGCCCATTTGGAAAGACAAGACCATGCGCTCCCTTGTCATCTCCATCTTCCTATACGCTTGCGAAACATGGACCCACGCAGCAGACCTACAAAGAAGAATACAAAGCATGGAGATGAGATGTTACAAAATACATTTCCTATACCAAGCACGTCACCAACAGCGAAGTCCGACATACCCACACCAGCCATTGGACAACACGATGACTTGCTCACAGTGGTGAAGAAACGGAAACTCCGATGGCAAAGACCATCCTGCAAGGCTCGATGCAAGGAGGCAGAAGAAGAGGGAGACCGAAAAAGAGGTGGGAGAACAACATTCGAGAATGGACTAGCTTGACACTGAGCGAAGCATGAGGGTTGCTGAGGACAGAGAAAGATGGAGTACGCTGGTTAAACGATGATCTGTGGTGCCCCAACGATTTTCGAGTGACGGGAAAGGATAGGATAGTGCCTGTGCGTGTGCGAAGGTGATGGGTGGGGTGGAGTGGGGGGGTGGTTAGGGGGCAGGGAGCGAGAGGGGTTGCTTTGCAGATTCTTAACTTTAAATTTAAGCATATTTATGTGTAAGCCTAGCTATATTTATTGATCCATTTCAGTATTTATACGTACGTCTATAATGAACATTTCTTTACACTTTTTGCAAACAACTAGAAAGAGAGGAGACGCGTATAATGGAAAAATATCGAGGGCTGTTATGCTTTAGGCCTGGTCATACTATAAGGACAGAATGTGAATGCTTGGTAAAGCCTTTTAACTTAAAAAAAAAAAAGTTGATGGGGACAGGGTGAAGTGAGGGGGGGGGGGGAAGGGGTACGGGAAGGTAGGGCTCCCGGGACTGGGGGAATAGGCCTAGGGACGAAGGTGGCAAAAGAGCACACAGAAATAGCACGTCCTTCAAAGCATCCGGAAGATTCGAACCCTGCCCGTAAAGCACATGGATATCCTGCCGATAATCCGCTACACCGTTGACTGTGTAATGATATTGGGGTTGCGTGTGAAAATGTTACGCCGCAATAGGCAAAGATGTTATTTTTTGGGGTCTTTTTAAATAGTGTTGCTGTTTTCTCCATTACATTAATAATGTTGCGTTCAATCTGCAGATAGCATGATGAGAAACTATTGAATGTCGTACCTAAATGAATCAGAATCAAAATAAAAATTATATAAAACCGAATAGGACTATTCAATGTCTTGTCTAGAAATTGTTAAAAAGCGCATGCGTTAATAACTATAATAATGAAGTCTAACCCCCATATACCCAACCCACCACACTCACCCAAATCCATACATCTATATTAATTGTCTATAAAACATACGGCATTGTCTACATACAATAGGGTTAGTGCCTCAGTAACCTCTCATACGCAAACCTGTGTGCTATCTACCGCTTTGCCACAGAGCTAAAGGCACCCAATTTGTGTAATGCCCCTTATGCATAAATTTAATGTAGATTGGGGATGGTGGTTCACGGGACATTGAATTTATCGAAGAGGTGGTTAGAGGACTGAAGACGGCACTCAGCAATAGAATATGGAATAAGTGAAAGAATAATGGGCATGTCTTCTTTCAACTTGCATTATTTCAAGAATATCCTATCCTATCCTATCCTGTCCCGTACCCCGAAGGTCGTAGGGGCACCACAGATGATCGTTTAACCAGCATACTCCATCTTTCTCTGTCCTCAGCAGCCCTGATGGCTTCGCTCAGTGTCAAACCAGTCCATTCTCGAATGTTGTCCTCCCACCTCTTTTTCGGTCTCCCTCTTTTTCTA
Source organism: Oncomelania hupensis (assembly GCA_036898135.1). Lineage (NCBI taxonomy): Eukaryota > Metazoa > Mollusca > Gastropoda > Littorinimorpha > Pomatiopsidae > Oncomelania > Oncomelania hupensis. The sequence goes on along the minus strand of CM072516.1, from coordinate 29,770,632 downwards.
CCTCCTTGCACTGTGCCTTGCAGAATAGTCTTTGCAAGGTCTGATGATCTGGTGACGTGGCCATACCATCGGAGTTTCCGTTTCTTCACCACTGTTAGCAGGTCATCGTGTTGTCCAATGGCTTGTGTGATGGTCTGTCGGACTTCGTCGTTGGTGATGTGTTGGGTATAGGAAATGCCAAGAAGTCTTCTGTAGCACCTCATCTCCATGCTTTGTATTCTTCGTTGGAGATCTGCTGTGAGGGTCCATGCTTCGCAAGGGTCCATATTTCAAGAATAAATGAACCGAAATTCATCATTTGTACTTAATGTTGCGGATACTTTGGGCCTACCATTCCATGCTTTCTTTTTGCTTCGGATAAACAAGAAAATGAACACTTTTGAAAATGGTTATTTTTCGGCTATATGTGTGTATCTGGAAATACATATGAATGGCTCGCCATCTCATTTTTAGATCACCTTTATTTTTATTAGTAGGCTATTACCCAGCACATCCACATTTTATTGTTTATTTTTATTTTATTTATATTTTTGACACGTTATTGTCCCCTTATTTTCGGGAAATCCTGGACCGCCTTCCGCTCATCCCCAACCTACCTAATATTAGCCGTGTTTTTGAAATTTTGCTTGGGGAGCAAACCGGAGTACGAGGAGAAACCCGAGACGTTGCCCGAGTCGAAAGTAAATAATATTCGGAGAAACATAACGCCCAGACGCTTGGTCGATCCCACACCTGTCAGGCGCCATTGGTTTCTGGCCTGTGGACAAGTTAGACCACTCGGCCAAAACGTTCGCCTTTACACATTCCTTCTTTATCTATCTTCTTTCTACACTAGACATTGACGCTTAATTGTTATGTATGCTCTTAAAATAAAGAAATTAGGCAAAACCCACCCTGCATAATGTGTGTAATATGTAATGATTATGAGAAAATTCTTTCATTAAATAATTTTGGAAATTTTTAGTATAGTAAAGGATCTCTAGAGTAGGTTGCAAGAACACTAAATATTAGCCCAATTAACTGACACATCCCAAAAAATGTTATTTGTACACTTTGTTGTATTATATACTGGTTGCTGGTTTTACTATTACTATATAAGTGTTGTTGTTTTTTCTTCTCCACAATTGAGCTTTCAAACTCGCTCCTCTCTCCTGCCTTAGTCCATCCTTTGGGCATACTAGCGATTCTATAATCTATGACTAGTGAAACTCTCCATACTGCCATGATAGATCTACTAGCCTCCTGTGGTACGGAATAAACGCGTTGGTAAATTGTAATGCCCTACATAAATATTGCACTATTCCCATTAATTTAGCTTACACCAAAGGCCAATTTCACTACATTGTCATCATTTTCTTTAGCACTATTAATTATCCTCATACCTTTCACACCTCCCAACATCATCATATACCTTCATGGTTTCGCCGCCGTGACAACATCATCGCATCATCCCCATTTTCTCCGCGCCCTCTTCTGTTTGTAGACCGCCATTTTGAATTTACCGAAGGCACATTCGAACTGGCTTTCAAATAGTAACAAGAAAAGGCTAGATTTGGATTTCCCTCTCTTAATCTGACGTGTGGGTGGATTTGAAAGCAGAGGTTTAGACAACGGGGAGGTAGAAAGGAAGAGAGGAGGGCTCAACTGACTGAACATCTCTCTCTCTCTCTCTCTCTCTCTCTCTCTCTCTCTCTCTCTCTCTCTCTCTCTCTCTCTCTCATAGATAATAAGTTTATACAATAATTATTACAAATTGTGTATCTACGTATAATAAAATATAAACGATTATTTTTTTGTGGACGTAGGCAATTTGTTTAATATTTGGTAAATTGTGTATAGGCTGAGTCTTATATCTAGGCTAATTCACGTTCATTAAAATCCCAATCTGAACGGTTTATTCGATTCCTGATCTAACTAGTATGACAGAATGCAATATTCTAATTTCGTTCATTGATGGGTCTGGTAGGACGCTAGCTACCTGTGAACGTGCAGTATAAAACGGCTTTAGACGCTGTGTATACAGCAGCAAGTTGGCGCCTTTGTCCGGCTTGCCGGTTACGTCTCATTTACGGCCAGCCCCCTTGAGTAGCTCTTTAAGCTAGTAAACTGCTATGCAAGAACATTGATGGCTAAATGGTTGCGATAGTGGTGGTAGAGGCCTGTAATATAGAGCGCGCTCACGACGCGGCGCTGAGACTAGCTCGCGTAAGGCTCGGCTAGTCTCAAGTAGGCAGTGTGAAGTGCACTTGGCGTTGAGATTTTGTAGACCCGTCTAAAGATGGACACGACACTGTCCAGACTCTGTCCAGACTCTGCCGGCTTTACACACGATTAGCAGCGCTGGTGATGGCGATAGCGATGGCGGAGGGATGGGTCAGGAATGTGAATCAGCAGTGATGGCAAATGACGATGGAGAACACGTGATAATTTCAATTATCTCGTGATAATGGTAACTCTCGGTTTTGGCGCTAGTAGTCCGCCATACGATGGAGGTAATAGTGATGGTGAATGAGTGGGTTATGGTGACTGGTGTACGGTGTGAGAACAGTATTGACGCTGGTGGTGTGGTTGGTAGCGGCTGTAGCGGTAGTGGTCATGAAAGGATTGTAGGTATTGAGATGGTGTTGGTCCAGTCTAAAGCTGGACACTGGACTGAGTGGGTCTGCATGCCGATCGATCGTTGTATACCAATAATTTAAAACTGGAACGTAAAACCTTCCCAGATGTTCAACCTTCCCAATTTCCTCCCCCGGACGTATTCTTTCTTAAAGCGCTATAATTCACCGGAGATTTGGAAGAAGAAAAAAGAAGTCTTCCTCACAAACTTCCTCGTCTTTCAACCTTGTCTAAAAGCTCCTTCCTTCAACACCTTGCAAACACACACACACACACACACACACCCACACCTACACACACACACACACACACACACACACATACACACACACACACGCACTCGCAAACACACACACACACGCTCGCACACACACACACATACACACACATACATACACACATACATACATACATACACGCACACACATGCACACACACACACACACACAGAGATTAATATGTCGTGAAAATAATTTTTTTTCTTAAAAAAACAAACAAACAAAACTTTTCCTTCTTACTTTCCAAATTCATTCGCCAAACAGTTCGTGCCTGGCATATTATCTAAAACAATTCTACTCTGTCCTTCTTCTTCATGTCACTTCTTTGTTTCTTGCCAAACTTTCTGGTAAAACGATCATCTGTGGTGTCCCTACGACCTCCGAGTTACGGGATAGGATAGGATAGGATAGGAAACTTTCTTTGCTACTAATCTGACCATCTCTATCCTCCTACCCATCACCCAACCCTCTCCTAGCGCACACCACCACCGTCCACTGGGACGAACAAACCAGTTTACCCTGCTTACTTTACGTTGTAGCCTTGTTTAGCCATTGTAATCTTAGAATGTTAATGTTAGGCTGCAGCAGACGATGGAAGTAATCAAGCGTAGCAATGATATACTGCCGTTTACACACAGTGGTAGCTGACGGTAAGAGCGAAGGCAATGACATCATCGTAGCTACGTTAGGCGAGTCGATTACCAGCCAATGGGAACACAGTTTAGAATGGAATCAACCAGGTCTGGCTGATTCAAATAGAGAGATAGAACGGGAGTCGAGTGGGAAACGAGGAGCAGTAACGAGCTACACAGTAAAATCTCTCCACTCATAGACCAGGAAGCAGGACTTGCGAATCTTAGAATTCAGTCAAGTAGCCACGGGCCTGACTTTGTCAAACAGACGAACAGGCGAGATATGCCGTGCGCCCAACTCCACAGAAAACACGAGTTGGCAGTTTAGCCTCTACAGCACAGGACTGAGAGAGCAACCCTGGAAAACACCCTCCAAGACACCACAGCGTGTCAAGGGACCAAACTACACGACGACCCAGCGTGTACCAGAAGCTACCTCAACGTAGGGCTTCAAACTCGCTACACACAAAGTAAGTGCCCAGGAAATAGAGCACTAAAACTGATAGCAAAAGGACCACAGTAGTCCACTCTTCAGAAAACTGTAAAACGGACCACAGTAATCCAATCTTCATGAACTCTAGTAGCCAGTGCCCTATGAAGAAATAACAGCTGCCTAGACTATCAGCGATCGAATCATTTGCATTGACTCTTGACTTTTTAAGGTAGATTAGTACATCGAAGATCTTGTATAGAGTAGAAGAATTAAATGTGTGATTTTAACTGTTATCAAGTGGCTGGACTACATATGATTCATAGCCATGTGAAAGCTAGTGTGACAGTGATCTTTTACCATTTTTCTATCTATCTCTGTACCCCAGCCT
>CM072516.1:29758785-29761285 GCA_036898135.1 Oncomelania hupensis | reverse complement strand
TCTGCCAATGGTAGCCTCACTGATCAAGACAGCAACAACAACAACAACAACAACAATAACAACAACAACAATAACAACAACAACAGCAACAATAGTGAAACGACAAGAAGTGCTAGCGGTAATTCTGTCCGGAGTCATGCTAACACTCCTACAAAAGCAACTTACTTGACAGAAACTCAGTTGCCAAGAAATGTCACTGGCGAACAGCCTCACCTTCCCGACGACGATTGCCTCTATGACGTCTTCGGTTCTTCCGGCTGGCTTCAGTTCCCGGATGCTGAGCGTTTTCCTGTCTCCCGCGCCAAAGAATTTGTGACCTGTCGGTGGCAAGTTCGGGTTCCTGAGGGCCCGAATGTCAAGGTCAACGTGAATCGTCTGGCTCTGTCCATGGGCGTGGAGTCATTTGAGGTAGGTAAGACTTACATTGATGATGATGATGAGGAGGAGGAGGAGAAGGAGGAGGAGGAGGATGATGAAGATGAAGAAGAAGATGGTGATGATGATGATGATGATGATCATGATGATAATGATAATGAAGATGAGGATGATGAAGATGATGATGATGACGATTACGGCGGCAATGCTGTTTCTGCCTGTGCTCAGATTGAGAGGTAGGTTGAGACGGTTAAACTTGACGACAGTCGACACGTTCTTCTGATATGTTTAAGATTTCCGTCGTTGAAATGACATTTAAATGAAATCTGTGTCCAACTTAATGTATTTAACTGAATTTCTTTATCTGGTTTTAATTTTGATTGAAAGTTATTTAAAGTGGTCACTATTTGTTATTGTTTTTGTTTAGTTTTTTTCCCCCAACATTGCAGTTTGTTGGCTAAATTTGTTTGCTGCTGTATAACAACTTCAAATTCTAATTCTCTCCCGTAGCCTACCTGCATTGCTTCTGTCAAAGAACTTTTTACAGATGGCTATTTTTCATTTGTTTGGCATTCATATAAATATTTAATTTAAGATCTGTACATATAATGATCTTAGATCACCACCCACAACAACGACAACAATAACAACAACAATGGAAAAAAAATCCATTAACAATGTAATAATTTCACCAACTTATACTTCTACTGAAAATTTACAAAAATCGCGTGTAGGCCTACGTAATAAAAGCAGTTCCATATATCACTTTCTGTAAGCTCAAACTGGCTGTTGCTAGGTTTGGGGAATAGGCCTACTGGGCCTCACAAATTGCCAGTTGTTTTCCTTTTACATCATTTACGTTTCCTGATTTTCTTCCAGATTGCAGCAGGGGTGGACGGGGAGCTGAAGAAGAGAAAATACACCGGAAGTAAGACCCCACGTAACCTGGTCATATTGGGGAAGAGATTATGGCTGACCACCAGAGTCAGAAATGATGGTTATGGGAGTAAGTTTTCCCTCAACTTCGAAGAGACTGACGAAGGTAAGAAGCGATTAGCGGAATAATAACATTTCATATTATAACCTACTATGAAAATACGTCGCCTGATCTATGCAAATGTCTTCTTACCCCAAAACAGCGAGGCAAACTGAGAAGACACCGACCATCAGCAAATAATAATAATAATAATAATAATAATAATAATAATAATAATAATAATAATAATAATAATAATAATAAAAATAATTAAAAAAAATAATAATAAAAAAAAAAAATAATAATAATAATAATAAAGGAGTTTATAATGCGCACGCAATAATCACACACTTACATTTCTTTTAAATGTAATCATCATTTTCTACTCTTTAAGGGAAAATTTCTGTAGTACTGTTTAAAAAAAAGGTAAAAGTAGAGGTGGTCCCATAGCCTTGTGGCCGTAGGGGAGCGTGATGTTGGAGATCACACTTCCCTTGGGCCAGTGTAATGAGGGTGATGCCCATCTCTCTCCCTCGCTGCTTTTCCTTCCCCACCCTTAAGAGAGTAGGTACTCAGTCACAGTTGAGTCAACTGGGGGCGTTGTTATTTGTCACCCATCCAAGTGCTAACCGCACTGGACGGTGCTTAACTTGCGACACAGGAGCGAGTGCTCCAACCACTGCGCTATCCGACACCCCACTGTAGTAATAAGAATAAAAGTATTTTGACCTCAAGTAATCAAGAGATACTATATTTATAATTATGAAACTTTCAACATAACTTTGAATTCTTCTAAAAATGCATTGTCTTGTCGCCTAACTGGATGACTTATTTTGATTGGATGAATAATTGATTGATTACAGAGGCAACGTTCCCTGTCCAAGAGAACTATACGTGCGGGGGGATCCTCACTGACCTTGCCGGTAATATCACGTCTCCTGGATACCCGGATGTTGGTTACTATGGCAACAATCAGGTTTGTGAGATCTGAACATTATGTAGGCAGTTTTGTTTTTTTAAAAAACATCTGCTGCCCATTTAAAAAACAACAACTGCCTTTTGCAGTATATTTGGTTTGTGCTTTTAGCCTGAGTTGCTGTAGTCGTTGATGTTGCTGCTGTCGGACGCTGATGGATCTGACTTCCTGTT